>JAVGWX010000004.1:57465908-58065908 GCA_036924085.1 Ariolimax columbianus
TTCAATGTGTCTTGGGTCGTTTATCATGGTTTTTTTCCGTTTCGATTTCTAATGCGACACCTCTTGGTTTCTCATGTGTTGCTACTCAAATTATATGATAATCGATAATAGGGATATAAAATATAAATAAAGAGAAAACACTCAAAATCAATCAATTACCGCCTGTTTGATGATGAATAGGCAATCCAGATAATGTAAGGAATTAATATCAAACGGAGCAGGAGCACACGAACGCATCATAGAGAATAGAGTGTCCGTCAATGGACTACAGGTATTATCGATACCTATACGCTATGCAATATTCTGAAGGAAATTAGTTATCTAACGGCAATCCAGGAGTGTACAGATATCGTTTCTTCACACCCTAACCAAACAGGCTTATCTTTATCGTTTCTATTCCACCATAGTGAATTCTTTCTTTTCTTACAATTGAACACAATTTCTACACGCTGAAGAACTCGTAGCTGACCACATGGCAAATCTTCCTTGCGATATGCCTAGTAGGCTACAATATTATTATTCATTATTCGTCTTTCACAATCAGCAGGCAATCGCATAGATCTTTGGAAGCAACGGAGATGTGGTTTTACAGAAGAATCCTTCGGATCCTATGGGTTACAGTTGAACCGAAGAGAGCAGGTCGTTGTCTTCAGACTTCGCACTGGCCACAATAGACTGAGGTACCAAATATTCAACAAATTGAAGATAGGGTGTACCGACGAATGCCCGTGCGGTACTGGTAAAATGACCGCTGAACATCTGCTGCAGAACTGCCCGACATACGAGGATCAGAGAGAGCAGATGTGGCCATCACCAGTGGAACTGCAAGACAAGCTCTATGGCAGTGGCGACAGCCTCAGGATGACCGCCGCTTTTTTCGAAAAAATAATGGTTACTGTGTGACTGCGTACGCAGAAGAAGAAGAAGAAGAAGGATCCTATGGGTTACAAAGACAACTAATGAAGTACTCAAAGTGGCACAAGCACAATTACAACCTATTACAAGGGACAGAACAAAGCAGTCATCCTTTTTCGGGCATGTTATGAGAAGACGCGGCTTGGGGGATGTTGTGACAACGAGAGAGATAGCAGGATAGAGACACAGAGGAAGGCCAAGAGATAAGATGTTAGACAGCCTGGGAGAATGTCGTGGGCGACAATCAACAACAGAGTTGGTAAACCAAACAAGTGGATGGATGGTCCATGATCGCCAACGCCAACCGGCAGGGCACCTGATGATTATGATTCTCATTTTGGGTTAGCCTTGCAAACGGGACCCAGATAAGAGAGAAAAACGTGCTTGAGGTAAACGTAGTTACGTTTACGTGTTTCGTGTGCAGCTGTTCTAGAACAGAGATCGAATCAATTGATCTTCAGACACGACAAAACAGAGAGGGAGAAGTGAGAAGACATTAACAAAGCTGGAAGGATGAATGAGAACAATACGTTCTTAGTTCTTAGTAGACCTGTAATTCTACAGGGACAGATGCTCCTATGCAGGTCCCATTTCTGGTATGAGCTGGATATAGCCAGCGGAAGGAGTTCCTGTTTAGAGGGCTATGCTCGAGCAGCTTAATGCTCCGCTGTTTACAAAGGCTGGTTAACCGATGTGTGAGTTCATCTTAATAGACTAAAACATTAAAGAAAAGTAGACCCGCAGCTTGTCAGGCGCCATCTATGCTGCACTAAACAACCACCTAACCATGGTCGGTGTTATGCGATGTCAAACAGTTAGTCGCCTTTTACGACATGCTCTCTGTGAGGCAGTCGTGCTATTCTTGTCCTTTTCATTCACAAAGATACTGACAGACCACTCAAACTAGCCCACTTAAGCAGACCTGGTTGAGCGACCATGCTCGAAAGAACAATATGTATTGGGGTGTATTTGTTGAATACCTGGACACTACTGGTAGCTGAACGGGTTTTAATGATGCCGATAAAGATGATGATGCCGATAAAGATGATGATGCCGATAAAGATGATGATGCCGATAAAGATGATGATGCCGATAAAGATGATGATGCCGATAAAGATGATGATGCCGATAAAGATGATAATGCGAAGCTGTTGTGAATATGCTGAATGGTTGTCTAAATAATTCATGTTGTTGTTGTTGCTAAGATGTTTGCCTCACTATCTTCTACTGGCGGAGGCGCGCCCATTCCACCCCAGACCGTAGTCCATTGGGCGATATCAGGACGCATAAACCAGTGCTTGGATGCATGTGTGCGTCTGTATGTACCTATGCTAGGTTTGTGCGCCCTCAGAAGCTAGCCCAACCAAAGTGCAATAGAAGGGCCTCACCCTGAGGGCGCGTGAAAGTTGTGCAAGAGTGTGACTGTTGGACAGAGTCCAATGAAACAGAGTGAGGTGAGAAGAGGGGAAGAGTTGCCCCCAGGGTGACCACTTTCGCTTATTTCCCTTAAGGTGAACAAGGCTCATACCTCGGCGGAATCCAAACTGAGCTCTGGATAGTTGAGGTTCAACAATAGGTCTTATTCTATGTTTCAGGATTTTGGCATACATTTCACCAGTGTGGTTAAATAGCGATACGCCTCTGTACGTTTCACAGTTTCTTTTGTCGCCCTTTTTCTTCCAAATTGGAACGATTATAGCTTGCTGCCAGTCATCTGGTACGTGTCTGTCTTTCCATGCCTTTGTGAAGAGTCTATGAAGCCAGAGTAACACTGTTACCCCTAATACATGAATCACCTTCGTTGTTATGCTGTCCTTGCCTGGTGACTTATTTTTGGGACTATTCTTTATAACTCTCTCCGTTTCTTTAATCATTATGTCGGGTTCGGTATGATCTGGGTTGCGTGGTAGAAAAACTGAATCTCCCGTGAAGGTAGTAGGGTTGAAAAGCTCTTGAAAGTATTCCTTCCACTGATCTCTTAAGCTGAGCTCATTAAATAGAGAAAAGCCATACTTGTCATAGATGACTGTAGTAGGATTGACGTACTCTAAATCGCGTCGCCATGACACTTTTGGAAAAGTCTCTAGACCGATTTTGACATACGGAAGTGAGTTGCTCGCCATAATGTTTCCGAGGTTTTTCTTTGGCGTGTTTTATTATCATTTTGGTGTTTCGTCTTGCTGTCTGGTAGACGGTATAGTCATCTTGTTTTTTGGAGGTCAACCAACCCTTGTCAGCTTTTTTTTAGACCGTATAGCCACCCTTACCCCATCACTCCACCAAGCTGTTCGCTTCTGATCTTTCCTCGTGACGTAAATTCTTTGTTCTAACGTTTTACGGCATACACACACACTCACGCCCACACACACACACTTACATCTACACAACTATTACAGGTTCAGGCAACACGAAGGCGGGTCTGTCTCCGCATACTACTAACTATTTTATAAATTATTTGGTCCTCGCATATCGGGCAATTTTGCAGAAGTTGTTCAGGGGTCATATTCCTTGTACCACTGGTGCATTCGTGAGTAGCACCTATCGTCAGATTATTGAATAGATGGTACCTGAGTCTGTTGTGACCTGTGTAGAGTCTGAAGACCACCACCTGCTCTCTTATGTTAAACTGGTAATAAGCATAATTTCTCTCTCTCTCTCTCTTTTTCACTCCCTCTCTTTCTTTCTCTCCATCTCTCTCTTCTTTACTAGTCCTGGTTATCCCCTAACACTTCATCCTTGATGGCAGTGAATATTCACTGGATTACATTTATGTTTTCTCGACATCATTATTTCTTGACATGTTCTTTAATCCCTGCACCAATTAACATTTATAAGTGTACGTCACCCCTCCCTCTCTCTCTCTCTCTCTCTCTCTCTCTTTCTCTACTTCCGTATTCTTATTTTTCAGTTTCAACAGTTAGCCAATAATGCAAGCTATTTCATGAAAAACAAGAATCGATGTGGTCATTTAAGACATTCCAATGTTCGCCCTCCACTGCTAGTTTGGGGACAACATCAAGGCACAGACGAGCCAAGCTCACGAACAACAGCACGGCCTGGCAAACCACCAACCGCAACGACTAGCGACTTAACAAACAACAATTGGTTATATTTGGAATGTATGTCAAAGAGACGATTGTAGGAGTATAAGCTTAGTCGACTGTCCTTGTGTGTCCATTAAATAATTAAAATAAAGAAACACTGCAGTCGGGGATGAGGTGCTACATACTTTAATGCTAGAGACGATTAGCGTTTCTGAGAACTACTTCCTTTTCCTTCTGTCCGGCCATTCCTAGCAGTAAATCATGTTCAAATTTACAACTGAACTGACTGACTCGAACATATCGCGACTGGAGAGGGACCATATGCCTTCTCGGGAACACTACATGTTCTGTGGTCTTATAATGTTGTAATTATGTTTCCTTGTTATGCCTCTATGGTAACCAACCCCATGTGTATCTCATATTTATCTTATTGAACAATTATTCTATTTTGACATTTAGTTCAAAGAGCTTATTAATTATTTTCTAGTAAGTTCTTGATGCTTGTTGTAGATAAAAGAAGATCAAAGCGAGGTCTGCAGTAGATATAATGTGTTTGACATATTCTTACATAATCTACATAAATTGTGTACAAGTTGGACAAAAGAATATCCCATTTGGATATTGAAATTCAAACTATTATTTAGGCTTACAAAGTTTGCTAAGATTTCCATTGTTAAACCTTCCAAGGGATGCAACCACATACATTTAAAAAATATAAAGACCACAAGAGCTATCTTCCCCTGAATATTGTTTTTTTTTAAAGGCGCCTTGGGCGTCTCCCCTCAGGCAAGGGGTAATTTAATAGCGCCTAGAAAGAGTGATCTATGGCCCTGCAGCAGATCCACATGGCTGTACATATTGCGAGTATGCACGTAGGATGTATGGTTTTAATTTTCCACCCGACCAAATTTCTCTTGCTCGTGGTCGCCTTATTTACATGACGTATGGGGAGGAAACAGCCCTGACCCCAATCTAACTGTGTAAGTTAGCATACTTACACTGAGCTGAACCTTGAACCTACACGGAGGCGTCGGAGTCACGGAATGGGCTAGACGAGTGGCTGCAAAACACAAACACTAGCTTGGTCCTGCAGTTACTAATTTTTTTATTTTTTTTTTGCTTAAATGTTTGCCTCGCTAGTTTCTACTGGCGGAGGCGCGCCATTTTCCACCCCAGACCGTAGTCAATTGGGCGATATCAGGACGCATAAACCAGTGCTTGGATGCATGTGTGCATCTGTATGTACCTATGCTAGGTTTGTGCGCCCTCAGAAGCTAGCCCAACCAAAGTGCAGTGGAAGGGCTTTACCACGAGGGCGCGTGTGAAAGTTGTGCAAGGGTGTGACTGTGGGACAGAGTCAAATGAAACAGAGTGAGGTGAGAAGAGAGAGAAGGGGAAGAGTGGCCCCCAGAGTGAGCCACTGCAGTTACTAATAGTAAGGTTACAGTTACCTTATAAGCTGATCATTCTCTGTTGTGGCTCATCTCTTTTGACATTTTATTTTCAAAATAAATTTATCAACATACATAAAATACAACTGATTGTAATAACTGACCTCAAAGAAGGGTTTGTCTCATAAATTGAATGATATCATTACATAAAAGCATAAGTAAACATTTGCTTTGGTGAAATATATCTTGTTGTGATAGTAGCATTAGTTAATTCCCTTCTGTGTAATGAATACATCGCCCCTGTGACGAGCTAAATAATCAACATGTGAACACTGCTCACTTCTAGGCCGTGCAGCTATTATAGGCTATTGTGATATTCTGTACTCAGTGGTGTTTTGGGTTTAAACATAAGGTACTAATTGTAATGACGTGTGTTATTTCATGGATAGTTCATGGATACAAGGATACAATACATACAGTAGTTAAACCAAGCTAGGACTTGGAACACCAAAATGTCATCTTTGCAACAGAAACATACAACAAACAGGAATTCATTTATTTTATCTTTGTAAAGTAATTAGCACAACATTATGTACAATTTGACAAATAATTAACAAATTTACCAAAATAAGAGTACACATGTTTGGAGCCAAAATGCTTGACACACTTCTATGGACAGATACTAGATAGAGACGCACAAAACACTGTTAACAATATTGGCAGAGTTCAGATACTTAGTACGGACCTGTTGGAATAGAGCTCTCCACTACTGACACACCCATACCATTTTCTAATTTTGTTCATAGAAAAAAGTAAGTTCTTTGCCCAGATAGGAATGTATATGCAAGAGTATGCTGAGGTGATAGATGGATGAAGGTGTATGTGGAGACGGACTCACCTCCGTGTTGACTGAACCGATAATAGTTGTACGAGTGTGCGTGTGGTGTGTGTATGGGTGTATGAGTGTGGGTCTGTGTGTGTGGGTGTGTGTGGGTTTGTGTTAAATTATTTTATAACAATAAATGGACTACGGTCTGGAGTGGAAAATGGCGCGCCTCCGCCAGTAGAAACTAGTAAGAAACAAACAAACAAAAAATCTCCCGCTACCAAACCCTTAAAAGGGCTCAAGAAGCAGAATGTAGTGCAGAGATAGGAACGCGTTGTGTCGTAGTTTACAGCTTTACTGCGATATTTGTATCTTTCGGTCCAACACATCCGACTTCAATAAGCATTTTTCTAGTACATGGTTAGCCGTCCCTCTTCGATTCCTTCTCCTTAACCAGTCTGCTCTGTTGCA
Source organism: Ariolimax columbianus (assembly GCA_036924085.1). Taxonomy (NCBI): domain Eukaryota; kingdom Metazoa; phylum Mollusca; class Gastropoda; order Stylommatophora; family Arionidae; genus Ariolimax; species Ariolimax columbianus. The sequence continues at coordinate 57,472,556 of JAVGWX010000004.1, forward strand.
GCCTGTTATCCAGGGTCACTGCATGAAGGCGTAAAAGGGTCTTGGCAGCTCTGGTTGGCTTGCCCTAACGCTAGCAGTCGACACTGGGTCGCAGGCCGCTGCAGCTTATGCGCTGCTCAGCATCTTGACTCGCCGCCATTGATATGAATAAAAACGTTGATCCAAGATGGCTACACGGAGAAAGACTGATTTTAACATTCTCCTACCTGATATCAAGCATTCGCATTACCTGATTGAATACAAGGATTCTTTTTTTTTTTTCCTCTCTTTCTGTATATTTATCTTAATATATATATATATATATATATATATATATAGTGGAGACGGCGTAGGCGTAGGCTAGTGGTTAAGTGACACTCTCACAACCCAAAGGTGCTGGGTTTCGATCACCATCACAGCACCAGCCGTTACCCCGGGGAAGCAAACCCTTAGAAAATGCAGGAGGAAGCAGACCCTTACATAAAATGTATTTTACTTCGCAAATAGATGAAGCCTTCAACCTTCTGTAACAGTTACCTATTCATGTTGATATCATCAACTTTGGCTGTCGAGTTCATGACTTTCCTCGTTGATGCATTGAGTTGGAGTATTATCTGCTCTGATCGGTGACATAAAAGATCTATGTTTTCCTGCGTTTCCTAAAATGTTGGACTCAGTAGAGAAAAGTCATCTGAAAAATTCAAATCATGTGTTCACTTTATGCCAAAACGATTGTATGGGGCATAGTTTTTCATAACCCAATTTATTGGTTTACCAAATTCAAAGGGGGCCTAATTCAGTATCGCTTCACTTCTGTGTCAATGTGAAAATTCAGCTCTTCCAACAGCCGTCCGAACTCAGCGTAATTAATAATCGTATAAAGCAGTGCTCCGCAACTTTTGTATATCTGGCGCTGACGTGGCACGGCGTGGGCTAGTGGATACGTGACACGGCTCACACTCCGAATGTGCTGAGATCGATCCTGAGCTCGTTGTCTTATAGCGCGACAGTGTCAAATAAACGATCTTTCCTCCCTAATGCAGTATTTCACTTAAATGTATAAAGATACAGAAGACGACTTTTAAACAGAAGAACAAGTGACGGCGTAATCTAGTGGTTAAGTGCCACAGCTGACAACCCGAAGGTGCTGGATTCGCCATCACTCACAGCACCGGTCGATACCCCGTGGAAGCAAACCCTTAGAAAATGCAGGAGGAAGCAGACCCTTACATAAAATGCATGCTGAATTTGGATGCACTTGGCCGACAGGCGCAAAATAAAAACCACAGTGCAACGCACACTGCCTTGTGGAATTGAGAAATAAGGCGAACGCCAAAAAAAACAAAACCTGGCGCCCTTTTTATAACTTTCGGGATGGTAAATTGTCCTTATCGTCCACTAAAATCTAAATTGAAGAAATTTCCGAGATAGTCCATTTATGTTTTGTTTAAATCTTTTTAGTCATCATGTAGCAAGCTCTCAAGGCCGTTGAGTCTTTTGATAGAGCCAAAGTAATTCAGTTTTATGTTCATGATGGAATTTATGAACCAGTTCTCCCCTATTTGCCCAATTCCTGTTGAATGTCTGCAATCTTTTAGTAAGTCCATTGTATTCTGAGGACCTGTCTAAAACATTTCGACTCGGACTCGAGGTCAATGAATTTGTCCATGTTTCACAGCCGTTTGCTTTGGCGGGAAATACGCAGGTTCTCAAAATGTGCACGTTTGTTGGTTGCCTGGTAATCAAAGATATTTTCCTCAGGTTGTGTTTGCAATACAACATCTAATGGTTCTGTTACTGTCCATCTGAAAGCTTAAATCACCACGTCGTGGACGAATAGCGCCCAGGTTGAAGAACACTGGAATAAAGCTTCCGTAGATTACAGAAACAAGATGGGAAAAAAATATTTTTTTTAATAAGGTAACATTAGAATAAAGATACATATTGTCATATAACACATTCAGTCGTTGGGGATGGAGTGTTTGAGAGTTCATTGTATGAAATCTTTTTTACTCGAGCCGGAGTATACCGCTGCCACTATAGATGATGACCTTTAAGGAGGTCTGTGCCAAAGCGCTGCTCATGATTGTGTAGTGGTAGTTTCTGTAGCAATTTGTGTTATATGATGAAGTTGCTAGCCATATGCACAACTCACTTTAGAGGGACTCAGTGGTCTCTGTGTAGGATGTCAGCCTCGGGTGCCGGAGGTCACGGGTTGAATCACGGTGGAGACCGGGATATTTTTTACGTGGATCTTCTGGTAAAAATTCTCCCGATCACTGTGTAAAGTGAGATCGGACTCCCGTGTTCAGTGTCGAGCACGTCAAAAAGTCCTTGGTAGTTGGAAATCGAAAAGAAGACAAAATTCAAGTTGAAAATCTACTCAGGTTATGTGTACCTTTCCCCAGGTGGTTTGTTAAGAGCAGCTATAGATGGCGGTTAACTGTCTACAGGTCTACTTAGCTCAAGTGTTTGAGCCTATTAAAATGGACTCGCACTTCGGTTAAACCACCCTCCAAAAAACTGGTTGTAGAGTCTTCTTAACCAGTATAAATACGTTAAGTTACGTTTTCGCCTTTTACGACTTGTATTGACGGGTGTTTAACCTGTTCTTTCTTCCCTATTAAGAGACTTAAGAGAGCTAAGCGATTCAGTGAAATTTGTAATTTTGAAAGAATTTAATGATCAGCGAATCAAAACCAAACAGACACTAACTGAAAGTCATATTGGTAAAATTGTATATGTTATGGGATCAAGACGCTGAGTATCGCATCAGTTGCAGCGGTCAGCGCCCTGTGGCTGACTGCTAGCGTCAGGGCCAGCAAAACAGAGATGCCAAGACCTACCTACACCTCCACGAGGTGATCCTAGATAACAGGCGGCAACAGAACAGACTGGCTAAGGAGAAGAGATAGAAAAGGGAAGGCACCCCGGTACTAAAAAAAATTCCTGCTGAAGTCTGATGTGTTGGACCGAAAGCTGCAAATATCGCAGTCAAACTGTAAACTACGACACAACGCATTCCTTTCTCTTGACTATATTCTGCTACTTGCAAAGCCTTTTTCTGGGCTTGGTAGTGGGAGATTGAGAACGAGCGAAGCAGATGAAGAAGATTATGTTATGTTCCTAATTTGAGTCACAGAGTGGTGTTGTACTCGATTCTCATCGCAAAGGTGAAATATATCCTTCACATGAAATTAACAATCCCTACAAACACTGCCCAAAGTATTTCCAGGCTCGATCAACGCAATCAGGACTCATACTTCTCGCAATTTGTCAATCAATGTACCAAAGTAGAAATTGAAAGTTGACTTTAGTGCAAAACGTCATTCAGTGTGTTTGTTTGTCAGTGTGCCAAAACAGAAACCAAACGTCGGTGTTAGTAACTAAACAGAAACCAATTACTTTTGTTTATCAATGTGCAAATAGAGAAACCAAAACAGAAACGAAATATGATATATGCTGACAACAATGTCCCATTGACATGTAAAACACCCGTTCGTATTTTTAAAACTTGAACTTTAAAATAAACTTTAAAATATTTACAAAATATATTAGTTTTCCGTTGAGTAAAGATATCTCCATCGCGAAATTAAGCTATCACATTCTTTCCTAAACATTAGTAGAGATAACATATGACCGTTAAACCTGCCGACTGACGTCACTGTTTCTTGACGTCACGGAAGCAATAAACAAAAATAAACGCACTTTTCCAATACACACTAAACACATCATCATCATCAGTCCCATAACCTAGAAGGTCGTTAAGGCACCGTTATTGCAGTTTGTAGTACCAGCTGCCACCATACAACAACGGTGTGTATTGGACCGCTACACACCTGACGGAGCCCATTTCTCTCCAGTTGGTAGCTCATTATAGTTGTATCTAAATTTCAAACAACAAAGCTGACACTGTCTTCAGTCAGGGTCAAGGGCGCAAATTTCGTGAAGTTCAGCCGTGTGAACTAGTCCGTGAAATTTGACACGTGTTTAAGCGTAGTGCTATTCATATAACCGATGTCCATTCCAGGATAATCGGACGGAAGACAACATACAAAACGAACAAATTAACCAGTCTAAATGGAAAACAGCAACACGTTTCCGTGAACACAAGTGTAAATCGTCGACTTATGTGAATTTCAGACAAATCCATGGTCTGGCGGCATCTATAATGAACTAAAACAGAAGAGCAATGTAGACCCGCAGCCAGTTATAGCGCCATCTTTGCTGCTCATCAAAGCTCCTTATACTAAACATATAATTACAGCAAATGAAGAAATATTTGCATGACCCTCAGTAGCTTGGCCAAGAAAGTCTGAATCAGATGCGAAGAATGTGCAGGTGTGTTGTCATGTTGGAGCTGCCGAAGTTGCCATAGACCACCGGTTCCGTCGTTCGCGTCGCGCAGCATCACGTGGCCGCACACAACATTCCTCTGGTTGGTCAGGCTCAGTACTCACCCGACACGGCTCATTGCAATTTTTGACTGTTACCCAATCTGAAAATGCCGTTGAAAGAGGCCCGATTTGTGTCACGAGAAAGCATTATGCGGAATGCGATGGCCCAGCTGTACTCCACTTCCAAAGAGGTCTCCCTGAAATGCTTCTTATAATGGCGGTACCGCAGAGAGAAGTGTGAACAGTCACAAGAAGAGGACTTTAAAGGGGATTAAGGTTTCAGATCTCCTTGTGAGTAAAATTGTTTTGTTCCCAGTACATTTTGAACACATCTCGTACATATATTTTGTTTGTTTTGTAAAGGACTTCGACAGCATATTCATCAAGGTCTTTTTTCTATACCCAGCCGCAATGTTTCAATCATTAAACGCCTCTATTCACATTTTTTATACACAGTATTCTGCCAGAGCGACCAAACGTTTGATGAGGAAACTGGATTTCGACAGAATCATTCTCTTCCTAATTGTCATTAACTGTGGGATGTATTATATCACAGAGGATTCTCCAATAAGATTAAGAAGGACGCTACTTTCATCTAATGATAAAATTTAACTTTACAGAGATATGTGGCACAGAAAACACCCATGATTTTATATAACAGAAGCAAACTACTGTTTGCCAAGAAGAGATCAAGTGACAACATTCAGATTCCGAACGGGTCACTGCAGACTGGGGAATCACCTGTTCAACAAATTAAAAATTGGACACACAGACATGTGCCCATGTGGGGACAAGAAACAAACAGTTGAACTTGTTCTGCAGGTCTACCGACTTCACGAGAGGAGCAGAGTGACTACATGGCCCCTCCCAACCCAATTGCGAGATAAACTGTATGGCGATGAGACAAGCCTGAGAAAGTCCGCGATGTTTAGCAGGGAAATGAATGCGATTATTTGAAAGTGAACGAAGAAGAAGGAAAAAAAAACTACGTTCATCTTTGGAAGATTTGGAATAGGAAGATAATTTTGCAATATTTGCATATTCACACAGCCAATAAGTAGTAATGAACATTAATATAAAGAAGACAGAAGTCGTAACACTAAATGTAATCAATCCCACGCAAATAAAAACAGTGATTAAATAACTAATAATTTATGAACTCGTTGACATATTTAGGAGCAGACGACGGAACGGGCAATGACATCAAAATAGTATAAACAAAGCGATAACAGCTTTCGCCAGCTTAAGCAATGCTTGGAAGTCTTTACAACACAAACAAGAAGCTAAGAAAAAAATCAAGATTTGCATACTTCTAGTGCTCCAGTGTGAGCAGCCATGTTCTAAGAAGAGAACTGACCCTATCCCCAGAAGCGCCATGCTGTGGAATCTAGAGGAAAGGCGAAAGAGAAGCAGATGCAAGGCAACTTGGCAAAGAAATGGCAGAATATTGAAATCATTAAACCGAACTACACAACACATTATGAAGAACGGGTTCAGGCTGGGTGAAGTGGAGGGAGTTTGTTGCTGTCATGAAAGACGCACCCAGCCGCGATTGCCATTAGAAACGTTTCATTGACCAATGTTCTCACCATCATCATCATGTCCTATGCATAATGTCTCTCTCATTACACGCGATCTAAAAGACACTCGATCTCTTATCAGCTCTTCCAGCTCTGCCAATGTCAACCCTAGAGCCTATGTAATGTCCATTGTTCATTATGTCCTATGTCTGTTTCTTTTGTCAGGTAGGATACCTTACATGATAGTTATTGTATGCCATTGTAACGATTAATGTGGTCATAATACAGCAATAAATGAGGCGGGTCGGAGTGTATCAGGGTGCCTAAAACTCACACCCATTGATAAAATATACCCCATAATTGGCATAACACCATCAGAGATTCGAAGAAGCCTCGCAGCAGAAATCGAACGAGAAAAACAGGAGCACGACCCAATGTTCCCAATGTTTGGACATCAGGTACAGAGCACAAGACTTAAATCCAGACATAGCTTCCTATTATCAACACAGCCCATACATACAACCCCTGAAAATCGCCGCATCGAGAGATGGCACGAATTGGTGCAGGCCCCAGAGATCGAACTTCGGGAGAAACCTGCTCCTGGGCATCATCCACCACACACGCCATGGAAGTCGCTGAACAGACTCCAAACTAGTGTATCACGATGCAAGAGGAATATGAGACGATGACGATACACAGATGGTGACACGTGTGACTATGGCGCAATACAGGACCCTGACCACCTGATGACTTGCCCCAACCTCCAGGAAACATGCAATAGGGGCGACATCCTGGAGGCAAATTACAAGACAATCCATGTCGCTGAATAATGGATGCATACTGTATAACAGGGTGATTGGACAAGGGAACGGAAAATGGGGTCAAAGTGTGTTAATATTCTAGTCATGATGTCGTTTACTAACCAGTTGTGTTCTATATTCAGCTCCTCTAGGGTTTCTGCCCTTTTCTTTTTTTGTTGTTGCTATCCATGATATTTTGAGTAGCCTCCTATAACAATTTAGCTCGAAAAATGCAATCTTCTTCACTAGGGTTTCTATGGTTGGCTGCGTCTCGTACCCGTACGTTGCCGCGGGAAAATGAAAGTCCTCCTGATCTTAATTTGTGTCATTGCGTTAGTGTTCTGCTGTATGTTTTTCATTTTACATGATCTCTGTAGTGTCATTGTTATTCTTCACCTTATTTCTTTTTGGCAATCTCTTGTTGCTTATTGTTGTTGTTGTTGTTTAATGCCCACAATAAGTAAGTTTACTCTTTTTTGTGCGCCATGAAAAGGACGTTATGTGGCGGGTTGTAGTAGCTTTCTTCACATCCCGAGAATGCTGATGAAGGTGGACCGCGGTACTCCAGGCGGGTGTGCTATGAATGGCTTGTTCTGCTTGGCGGTCACCACTACGGGGATCCCATCGATCCACATCTCGTCAGCCAGGCTGCCTTGAAAACAGCCTGTTTCCAGGGAGCACTACATGGAAGAAAAATTGTGGTCCTGGTCAATATGTTGTGCCTGACCCAGACTCGACGTCCTGGTCAATATGTTGTGCCTGACCCTGACTCGACGTCCTGGTCAATATGTTGTGCCTGACCCTGACTCGACGTCCTGGTCAATATGTTGTGCCTGACACAGACTCGACGTCCTGGTCAATATGTTGTGCCTGACCCTGACTCGACGTCCTGGTCAATATGTTGTGCCTGACCCTGACTCGACGTCCTGGTCAATATGGTGTGCCTGACCCTGACTCGACGTCCTGGTCAATATGTTGTGCCTGACCCTGACTCGACGTCCTGGTCAATATGTTGTGCCTGACCCTGACTCGACGTCCTGGTCAATATGTTGTGCCTGACCCTGACTCGACGTCCTGGTCAATATGTTGTGCCTGACTGGACTAGCGTCTTAGTTCCCCCCTCCCCTTGTTGCTTATAGTCAAGATATTAAAAATTTGTGACCTTCTGAACTGTTTGCTTGTCTATGACATCTGTATCTCTGGGTTTCGCCTTATCAGTGCTCCGTCATAGTCTCGCACGTGTTTACGATAGATGTTGTTCACCGCTGTGTCGTTTAACCCAGCGGTTCTCAACCGGTGGTTATATAACCCCCATGATATTGCAAGGGGGCCACAGATAAAAATAGGGCAAAAGAAGGAGGGGTGCGGGACACGGCACGATACTAGGGGGCCAGAGCGGAATCGTGCTTTCCAGTGGATGGATCACCAGGCGCACTCTGAGGCAAAGTCGTTTCCCTTTCCTTCCCCTTCCCCCTTATATGGTGGAATTAGGTTTCAGTCGTACGATATATTTACTTAAAACGATGCTTATGGTCTAGCGCTCTATAGGCTGCTTCCAGCTTTCATCCGGCTGTTTGTATAATTCCATCTGCCTCCTTCGCCTGGTGAAGATTCCTATTGCTATATCTATGTCGGGCCGCTAATGGTGGATCATATTTGGATAAGTTTTGTACATCATATTTTTCATTGTGTTGTGTTATTTACTTCTATGGAATCAAATACATATTTTGCCTAATGATATCAATAACAGCCTTGCAGTCATTGAAGTCAATATCGTTCTTTCATCATTTTTCCACTCTCGAGCGGGTTCGCACAACATTTTATGTCATAACGTCAATCAATATCAATTTTGGAAATGTATTTGAGCATCGGAATCCTCAACTGTCTTCCTTATTCAGTGTGATATTTATTTCGTACGTTACATTTCTTTACGCACAACGTTTTACGTCATCCATTCAACCCGGTTGTTGTGGCTACGTCATTTACTGCTGTAGGCCACGGAGACCTAGTCAACTACTGTCTTGTCGTCAACATTACAAACATTGTATCTACACAATCCGTTATCATGCAGATATCATGAGGGAAATCTATTAAATCTATTAAAATCACCCAGCAACATCAATAATGCTAATCTCAAGGCGAGCGAATTTCGAAGTAAACAACACAGAGTGGAGACAGACCGAGTGGTATGCAACCGTGCGGACTTGTGAAATCATCATATCTGATCAGTACTGGCTCTCTGATCAGAAACGAAATGGCCAAGGACAAGCCCAGATCTATCAGACCAGACCCCTACAACGCCAGAATGACTGTCAGGGGGGGACTTCGGGAAGGGGGGGGGGGGCCTGTACGTCCCAATCGTCCGCTAGTCGTTTTAGGGCCAAAATGCCCGACTGGAATACAACCTTGGCTGTCTACATACTCTGCAGAGTCTTCTGGGGTAGATGTGGTCGAGAGGGCAGGCATTTGCCTCCCAAAGCGATGAACAGAAACGGTGGACTTTCGAATCCTACAAGTATCATAGTGACCACTGGTCTTACGGAAGTGGGACCAGAGTGCCTGCCTCCTTAGTTGCCTCCAGTCGTCTTGACTAATGACTTGCCACTGGTCTAAGGTAGGTCAGGACCAGAGAGTGAGATTGATGACAAGCGCAGTTCTTCCTCACTATAAACAAAACACGGCGCAGTTTACATCATCAAGACAAAACCTCATATTGATGTTACCATCATCGCTTGCGATAATAATATAAACTCAGCCAATCGCGACTTCGTCTTTAACACAATAGATAGGTGATCTTTGGTTATCCCCACCGCAATAGAACCAAATGGGGGGAGGATCTTTGCGTTGCGGAATTGGTCTCGAATGGAGAACTTCAATGTTCTTTGTTCCATCGCTTGTTTGGCAAAACGGAGTCTATCTGTATGAGCTTTCCGCATGTTGCACACCCCGCAGCCATATACCAGGGTACGAATAACCGCGCCGTTGAAAGTGTGAGCTCTAGAGCTGTCGTTTCGCAATTGTTGTATTATGTGGTGTAATACAGTTGAAGCTGAGCCAGCTCGCTACTTTCCTTCGTGAGATCTCCCGAGATATTGAATGGGAGTTCGGGATCATGATGCTGAGCAGCGCATGAGCTGCAATGGTCAGCGACCCATAGCTGACTGCTAGCGTCTGGGCCAGCGAACCATAGCTGCCAAGACCCTTCTACACCTCCACGCGGTGATCCTGGATAACATGCTGCAGTAGGTAAGACTGGCTAAGGAGAAGGGATCGAAGAGGGAATGCTAACCCGGTACTCAAAAAATGCTTGCTGAAGTCGGATGTGTTGGACCGAAAGGTGCAAATATCGCAGCCAAGCTATAAACTACAACACAACGCATTCCGTTCTCTGGACTACATTCTGCTACTTACCCTTTCAGGGTTTGGTAGCGGGAGATTGAGAACGAAGAAGAAGAAGAAGAAGAATGGGAGTTCGTGATGTCGTGGTCTACGTAGATATACGAATTCACGTTTTCAACCAGACAATCTCCAAGCCGTATATCTTCTTTTTGGCAGAAGGTGTTGAGCATGAACTTGGTTTTATTTCTATTGATTTGTAGGCAAACTACAACGCTTGCTCTGCTGAGTTCATTCAGGCTTTTCTCCGCTTCTTTGACGTTGTGACTGTCGATAACTATCAGATCAGGTCATCACGTAACCGGTGAGGTTACTATGAGATAACTATGTCATCAGAGAACCTTATATGAGTAATAATGTCCCCGTCCATGTCTATGCCCTTATCCTGCCAGTCCAGGACTTTAAAGACCTCCTCACAGGCTGCTGCAAAGAGCTTTTGTGAGATTGATCAACCTGGCGGACGCCACGTTGAATTGATATGATGATCGGTCTATCGAACATCTTGATATCCGTTGTGCACACCCTGTTTATCTCATTATCAGTTGAGCGTATTTATCTGCAATTTCCTGATTTTTCAGGGCATTCAGCACCGCAGTTATTTCAATGCTATCGAATAATTTATAGCCTAACAGATCAAGTCATTCTTGACATTTCTCATACAGTTTTATGCATAGATATTGAACATATAAGAGTAGTCCAATGATCTAAGAAGAATTCAAAAACTGACGTCAGTGTTTAAAAATCTGGCAAAATATATCGTTTACCTACGTCACTTCCTCTTCTACCAAAATGTCGCGTCGGGACGGATCCGTGTACGTTGGACGACTAGCTAAAAACACTCGGACCAGAGATTTAGAGGAGATTTTTGAGCCATATGGACGTTTAATGCGATGCGATATCAAATATGGTATGTGTCATGTAAAATTATTGAGTATTAACTTACTTATCATAGCGTTATGCTCAATGAGGCCATTTTCGCGCATGGGGCGTTCAAAAAAATGGTCACGCCGGTTGACCGACATTTGTTCATTTCAAAGTCTTTAATTATAAACTATCAATAATATACCCTTCTTGTGAGCGCTAGAAGTTCTAGTGAGTTTTATCAAATGATATAAAGTTTTCATATGGTTAGTCCGATTATACAGATGTTCTGTTGTATTTTAAAATAATATCGAAGCTGCGGCACACTAAGTCTAACGAAACGATCAAAAGTCAAAGTCGATAAAAAACACATAAATTATCTAGTATTAGTACTCTATACTTTGACTTTGCTAATGTTTGAATATTAATTAGTTGGGCGTATAGACAATCTAGATCTAGAGTAAAGTGGGGCATTAAGCACCAAAGTGCAATAGGCACCAATAAGTTGACAAGCATCTGAAAATCCTCTAATAAACTAATATTATAAGCGCAAGTGGTGGGGCATTACAGTTACAGATGTTTTCATGTCTTAACTAATCAGAGGCTTCATTCCATATCACTCGTGATTCATGAACCAATGAGAAAGCATAAACAGAAGAAATTTGAAGAAGCAGTTTTTCTCCACAGCCTCTGCCATTTTGACTGTTGCCTCAAATCTTTTTGAGTGATTACAAGCTCAACAGAAAACTTTTTTCACAAAACTTCTTGCCAGTGAACGTGTCCTGCTGAGGTTCACCCTTCTGGACAAGCTCTTAGTCTTACTCTCAACTGAAGCACACGTAAAAGATATGAATGAACAGATCTTCAATGTGGACGAGACTGGTTTTGTGCAGTTGCATACGAAGACATGAGTTCTGCAGGAGGTAGATTTGGTCATGTCTTATTGTCTAGAGATTTTGCTATGGCGAGTCCCTCACTTCAGAGGCATGCATGCAGCATCTGAGAGACACAGTTGCTCAGGAGGCTTCTACAAGAGGACGTGGGGAGGAAGAGGTAGAAGCAGGAATACCCAAGACCAGAGTCCAATAACTCAAAATGAGGATGGGTTGGAGGAAGGCTGCAGATATGGACAACCTGGTAGCATGAATTGGGTCCAGTGTGATAAGTGGTACCACATAGAGTGTCTAGATATTTCTTCCAGCATTCAAGACCTGGAAGGACAAGAATGGATATGATTTTTGAACATAGTAAAGAGAGGTGCTTAATACCCCACGGCTAGCTGCCTGTTGCCCCATTTTATCAGTTCTTGGTATAACGTTATTAAAATTAAATAAATACTTTGAGATGTATTAAATTTTGAGTGCACAATACCTTTGTAGTACTGTGTGAATGGTGTTTCTATGATGTATTGAGTTGAATTGCTTAAACACATGCTTGCATGTGCATAAATCACAAAAATTATATCAAATTACAAAAACACTGGTGCTTAATGCCCTGCTTTACTCTAATACAGCGATACTGACTAATTAATATCTTACTTTATTTGATGAATTCATTCCTTAGCTGTACCATTGCAGATTCCAATTTCATTTCCAATGTCTACTCTGGGCTTTGTAGGCCCAGTGGGTAACAATCTTTCCTTTTGGGCGTGAAAGTTGTAGCGCAGTTCAAGTGAATCTAGAAATTCTGCATGCACTAGATGGCTATGGAATTAGTCCAGGTATATCTCGCAAAATAGAGAGGTCTGCTGAGTCACTCGCATTTTGTTTTCCAATTTTTGTGTGAAAGTGTCCCATGTTTCATCAACATAGCACATTTGATTGCACAGCCAACCAGGACTGTCTAGTTGGTTTAACAGTCAGCACGTGCACAATGAATTGTTAATTGGGGATCTAGACTATTCTGCAAATTGAGAGGTGCCCAAAATATGTTTTCCTTGTTGTCTTCCAAGCTTTTTCCAGGATGTGTGTCATAATCTCAATGGGTAAAACAGTTGCGTTTGGCTTTGGTCTTGGATATATTCATTTGTTTTCCCTTTTTGCTACGGTTGACTTTTGTGACTGACTGGTCAGCACCATGTCTGCAAATCTAACATGGTTGAGGCATCTGCCATCAACATTGATTCAAAAATCCTTTGTCTCATTGACTGACTGATTCCAAGCATGCTGGATAGAAAAAATAATGTACGTACATTGCCCGTAGCCGTACAGATGATTTATACAAAATATACACGATTGTTAGAAGTTTTAAGGATAGACTGTACTTCTACATTGCCATATACTTTCCAAAATAACAGATCTAGTCCTGCATTGGAATCCGGCCTACTGTGGGATCTTTGGAAACGAGAAAACAGATTTCACAAAAGCCAGAAGTGGCCACCTTTCACATAGCTATAAAGAAGCAAAGACAGCGTGCTATTGCAAATTTTGTTCTGAACTGTCTTACCTGATGTCCTTCATTCATCTTACAGATCTTAATGTTACATTGTGTCCATCTAATAAGGCTCAAGTTCGACACTGATAACGTAACAATGATCAGTGTGTTTAGTCGACATAGAGACACTTGAATGTTTCGGTATAGGTGCTAGCTGGTAGCGCACCTTGTTTGCTTTTTGAATTGTGTTTTCTATCTCTGTCCAGTTTGCCGTTGCCAGTGACGACACTTCCCAGGTACATAAATTCCCATAACTGCTTTAGGGCCTTGCTGCTAATGTGCCACCATCCACAATGCTATAAAGAAACAACTCATCAAATGATCTATGAGGATGAAATGGAGAGACCAGCACAAAGAATACAAGCCAGAAAAGGACAACATAGACAACTTACAGAAATGGACAGACAAAGATCTTCAGACTCAGAACTGGACAATGCAGACTCAAGGTCCACCTCCACAGAATGAGTCTCAGAGACACCGCCATGTGCGATTTGTGGAGCAACCAAGCAAACGCCAGAACATATCCTGTAGGACTGCCATACTTTTACTGACCAGAGACAGGAAGTCTGGCTCAGGGGGAGCGACCATGTTAGAAAAACAGGGGGAATGACAAAGATCTGGAACCCAGTCTCCTTCGTGAACCTTACCGGCTAGAAGCATAGCATCAGTTGATCGAAGAAGAAGCTGTAGATTTACAGAGAGTTAAGCAACATGCATGCAGTTGTCAGAAATAAGACTATACTTAGAATTAAGAATGTATTTACATACGGTCCGTGGAACATATTTACAATCTGATCATACACAATCGGCTGAGAATTTTAACAACACAAAAATTAAATGCAAATAAAGTTCACCAACTTTTCAACAGACTAAGCAGACACATTTCTGATAAGGTTTCTTCCTAATTTCTTGTGTTTGAAAGATCTGGCCTACATGTACGCGGCATCAGCCTGTGACTTCTGGTTAGCGATGGAGCCATTCTGTTATGTTGTCCTCTCACCTCTTTTTGGTGCAACCTCTTCAACATCTGCCTTGCACCTTTCTGGGCAGGATCGTATTTACAAGACCATTTGATCTCAATATCTGAACACACCAAGCGAGTTTTGGTCTTTTGATAGTTGTCAAGAGGTTTTTGCCTTTTGATGCAGTAGTTTTCTGACACAATCTACATCCGCTAGACGGAACCAGAAACAAACACGCACAGTTTTGAAGTGGATCCGGTGCATTTAATTCTGTACAGATAAATGCTGACCTCTTCACAATAGTTCTTGTAAACTTTGAGGAAGATACAGCATACTCCACAGTGGATACAATATGGCTATTAGTGGCCAGGAGAAGCCATGAATGTATAAATCATGCTGTATAAGTTATGACAGTAGTCCAAACAAATTACAATTATGATTACAGAAAAATATTTACGAAATGTGTACAAATAAGTACAAACATTCATACATATGCAAATATGTATCACTACATGAAACCATTAGAGATGTATAGAGGGACCTGCGCAAATGTTCAGAAAAATATAATTGACAAGTAAAAACCAATATATTTTCTTTGAAGCAAAATGTATACATTTACTATACAAATGCCAAATTGGGAATATGAAAGGCAAGAGGAACTTTCATGTAAACCGGTGGCTAATAAAACTTTCACAAGAAAAACATTATTCTTTCTTCAATGGGTTCCTGTGTCAAATATAGTGTTTCAAATGGTGTGATGGTTCCTGTGTCAAATATAGTGTTTCAAATGGTGTTATGGTTCCTGTTTCAAATATAGTGATTGAAATGGTGTGATGGTTCCTGTGTCAAATAAGGTGATTGAAATGGTGTGATGGTCCCTGACGTGAAAATGGACAGATTATCTTTGGCATTTGATGTGAAGTGAAGTCACTGAATCACATTTAGAAATCCGCGGTAGCATTACAGGACATTCTCTGTTCTGGAATCACCAGGGAAAACATATGGAAAAGAGAGGTTGTGACAATCATGAAAACCTGAGGTGTATTTGTTGAATACCTATGCACCACAGGGAGCTGAAAGATTTTGATTGAAAATGTTTGCTACAATTTTATGTTCACACTTTTCTGTTTCTTTCTCCCACTTAGGATCAGAAATGGGTAAGTAGAATATTATTACTGACAAATAATATTAATTTTGTTAAGCCGTTTATTTTTGTTTAAATAATGATTTAGTTATGGCATTCTTCACCTAAGTACCAACCAATAGATGAATTTTGAGATTAAAAATGACTTTCATCGCTATTAAAATTTATTGTTGATTGAAATCTTATAAATTCTTCTATGTTGGACACAGCAGTGCATGCTATGAATTTATGACTTTTTATGAACTTTCCTCATTGAGCCAAATTAAAAAAGTAAAATCCAGAATTGTCACCATGTTCCTGATGCTGATAATAGCTCTCAATCTGCGTGTCCCGAATAGCTGAAAGCGGTAAATGTTCTGTTTGAACTTTTTATGCCTACGTGGAAAATCGTGCAGGACAATTTACTTCTAACAAGACTTATGTTAAATAGATGGTGCAGTACTAGTTAGTCATTTTCAATCAGTGTCCCCTGACTGCTTCAAGTGAAGAATATGCTTAATATAATATAAAGAGCGAATTTTGGCCTTTGAAATATGGATATTTAGAAGTGAGGGAAATAACATAAAATAAGTAAGTCAGTCTTATAGATCTTTAGCGTACGAAGAGAATTAAGTCCAAAAATGTTGGCAGTATAAAAAATATACCGTAAGGAATAGTAGAAGACATGTGTGCAAAGAGAAGATGTAACTATAAGCTAGCTCATGCAAGTTATAATAGTATTTTTGAAATTAATGAAGACACTTGATATGAGATTCCAGTGATTTGGCACACTCACTACTAAGGTTGACCCAGTCAAGATTGGTGCATGGCACTAACAGTTATTGAAAAGATATTGAGAAAGGGAGCTGGTCGCTAACACCTCAGAAACAACATAAAATCCTTATACAATGAACTTACTCTGACAGTTTGAAATATTCTGATTTAGTCATATGTAGAAGCATTGTTGTTTTGTGGATTTTCTTATTCGTTCGTTCTCAATCTCCCACTACCAAACCCTGAAAGGGCTTAAATAGCAGAATGTAGTCCAGAAAATGGAATGCGTTGTCGTAGTTTACAGCTTGACTGCGATATTTGCACCTTTCGGTCCAACACATTCGACTTCAGCAAGCATTTTTTGAGTACCGGGTTAGCATTCCCTCTTCGATTCCTTCTCCTTAGCCAGTCTGCCCTGCTGCAGCCTGTTATCCAGGATCACCACGTGGAGGTGTAGCAAGGTTTTGGCAGCTCTGGTTCCCTGGCCCTGACGCTAGCAGTCAGTTATGGGTCGCTGACCACTGCAGCTCATGCGCTGCTCAGCATCTTGACCCCAGTGTGGATTTGAATCTTGAATGGAGGATAAACAAGAATTTTCTGCTGCAACAAAGTTCCAGATGAGAATGCTGGGCAGCTTATACCACACGAGGATTTATTACAGAAAATGAATATTACAAAATCACTAATAACAAGTAATATTAAATGACTATTGGCTTTGAAAAGATAACTACAAATGGGACAGATCAATCGCAAGAGAAGTTGAGTGAAAAAGAAGGGTCTATGGTTGTTTTTGGGAAATTAATCCTCAGATTCACTAGAATTGTCATGTGATGATGATTGTCATTGCATTTATGTAGAGCAAGTAGTATTGAATTAACTTCCACCAGAGTAAGTTACATATTGTTTGTTTCAGCTGTTGTAATATCAGCACAGTGTTATCCCTATAGATAAATTTACATGTTTTCAGATTATAAAATTCTGTTATTTATACTATGTTAAATATTGCAGCATATGCCTTTATTGACTTTGAAGACAGGCGAGATGCGGAGGTAAACTTTGTACTTGTAATGTGTGATATGTATAATGCTTTTGCGCATAGTTTTCCAATACTAGTATGTAAGCCAGTCTATGACAAGTACTAATGCGAGACATCCAAAAAGTCTCATAACCTTATTCATTCAACAATTCTGATTATATGGAAGGAAAAGCATTGACTACTCTAATAACAGCAATGTGATACATATATATGTTTTGTATGGCGATATGCAAGCTGCTAATAGCTGATTTTCCTGGTTTGACCACAAAATGTCACATAAGATGGTGACTGCTGTAGTTCAAGTGGTTTTCTAGGAAAAACAAGTCCTTCTAATGTTTTATAAAATATGATTTGCAGGAAGTAAGATGACATTTATGATTGCTACCATTATACTATACTGGTTTAGAATTCATAAATAATTTTACTTAACAATTTCCATGATTTTCAAATAGATTTTGCTTCCTGGTATATATTTATCACATATCCATTTTATCTGCAATCAAGCTGGTAATGTTACATTCTCTTTCATATCTAATTTAGAATTAAAGAAATTATGTTTTAATTTGAGACAGAAAAGAAATTTTATTTAGTGAAATATAAGTGCTGGTACACAATCTCTTATCTGAAATACATGGGACCAGGCAGATTTTAGATTTTGGGTTGCAGTGGCTGCAATAGAGCAGACTGCCTAAGAAGAAAGGATTGAAGAGGGGAGGTTAACTAGGTGCTAACAGTCATGCTGTAGTCAGATGTGTATGTGCAGATATACCAGCCAGGCTGTAAACTAGCGACACAATGCATTCTGTTCTCCAGACTACATCCTGCTACTTGCAAAGCACTTTTCATGGTTTTGTAGTGGAGTTTGAATTGAGAATAAAGAAGAAGGTACTGTAGTCAGCGGTATTAAGGGCCAGGAGCTTAACAGAGCAGCTTTCTGGCGAGCTCTTCTGTGACAGAAAATTCAAATAATACCTCTACTGCACTGAGAGCATGCAGTAGGAGCTGGCTAACCTTGTGATCCTACCCTTCTAGGGTAGAAGACACTTCAAGCTCATGTCAATGCAGACCCTTTCTGTTCATAATTGCTCCAAAAGCCTGAGTATAGAGTAGCAATCTGGGTTTGAAAGAAAATGTGATATTGCATATAATAACGAATATCCCATTTTTCTGTGCATTGGTGGTAGAAGCAAAAGTACTGCATGGTTGAGCTGGTGTTTTACCATGTCATTTTGTAAGTGCTTTGATATGCAGACAATCCTCGTGTGAAATCATATGTATTTTATAGTTAGTTTTTTTTCAGATAAGAGATTGGGCTACTGTGTTTTATATTTGTTCACTTTTGAATTCAAAGGTAAAACGATATAAACTTGTATTTGTAACATGCTATTTAAAAGTCAAGTCAAGTCTAATGTTAATAACAAAATCAAAGCTAATAAATATAATTTAAAGATAAAAACCCAAAACACTTGGCACAGTTATTAGGAAGTCAAACCGTATGCTAATATATCACTTTATTGACTGCTGTGTTTGTTTTTTTTGTTTCATCTGGTCAAGCTGTCGAGCCATAAGCCCATTTATAGCCACACTCAATCCGTAAGACTTTGCTAGCCAGCAGTACTGTTCAGTGAGTGGTGAAGTTGAGCTGCAAGTGGTCCCACTGCTCGCCTTGGCTTTGGCCACTTGCCTAGCCCAGTCTGGTCTGCCTCTGTCACAAGTTTTGGGGACTCTGTCACTTCTGGAGCATCCTACTTCTGGAGCATCCTTGGCCAGCTTACACCGAGAGACTTGACTTTTGACTGAACAATGCTTTTTTTTTTTTAAAGATGCTCTAAAATACTTATGGACTTTAAAAAAAATTATTTCTTAAAGATGACTTTTGACTAACAGTTTTTCTACTTCAATTCTGACTGATCAGTTAATGGAAATTGTTTTTAAGCTTGATGGTTGACAAATTTTGTCCAAAAAAAAGTTTTAAAACATGACTTTTGACTGGATTATTTTGTAAAAAAGTTTTGCTTGGTTTTTTAATGACATTTTTAACTCATTAAAAAAATTTACTAAAATCGTTGGCCTAAAATAAATGTGTGTATGTATACATATAATATATATGTGTATCATCATCCCCATTTCGTTCGTTGCAAGCATAGGGCTACCAATGTGTAAATGGCCCTTACAAAAGGCCTTTGCTGAAGCACTTTGTGTGCTTTTGCTAGGGTGGTTTCTGTAGTAATTTATTTTAAATTATGAGGTTAGCCCTATGCAATCTCTTTAGTCACCTATGATAATCTTACACAGGTGTGTGTATATACATGTACACAGAGAGAGTAGACTCAATTATTCAGGGTTGCATTAGCCTGGTCTAGGATTAACCAGGGTGATTAAAAATAGAACAATTTTGAATTTTATTTCACAATATTTTTCAATACATTTAAATTAAATGCACGTCTGTCACTATGTGATATAACTGCGGGCCAGTAGAATACAGTAAAACCGATTGTGTAGAGACGAAAAAGACAACGGGAAATGTAAATGTCATCTAACAGCTTGTGGCATAAAATAATTACTTTTTAGTGCACACCTATTTACGGTTTGCTTTAGAGGCATATTGGTGGGGGTATCGCACTAAATGGTAAATTTAAATTACTTGTGTGCAACACCGCTGATGAATTGTAGAGTTGTTAAGCCGTTTATATATTTAGTTTGTACGTTTCCGTGACACATTATGCGAAATCTCAACATTTTTTCCTCTTCATTGGACAGTTTACTATTTAATATTTTTTGGTGATTTTTTTCTCGCATTTTGGGTTTCTTAAAATTGATCTTTTTTAAATGGACAATTTATACATATAATTAGGAACATAAACTAGACATTTAGTTTTAAGATATTCTCATTTCAACAGGGTTTCATTTAGCATTGAAGTTTTTCTTTTTACGATTATTTTATCTTATAATTAGTTGTTTTTTTTCACCTCTGCGCTAGCATGGGTTCAATCAAACATTGGTCCAGATATTCTAGATCAGGATCTCTGTCATCTATCGAACACCATATATGCTCATCATTCAAAGTAGAGCAAAGAGGAATAACAACAAGTCAGACACATGTATCCATTTTGCTTCTTTTAAAAAGAAGATTAGAGCCACCATTGCAACTAGCTCATCACGGAAACTGCATAAAAAAACGTTGAAATATGTCTTTAAGTATAGGTTAGCTTCAACGTGTAAATATTAATTGCTACAGAAGACAAAAATAGAGGCTTGGGTGAGGAGACAAGAAGAAGAGTAATGGGAGATTCATAAGATGAAATACCTTACAAATAAAGATTAGGAAACACAAATAATGTTGCAAAACTAAATGCTGATTACTGCTGGAGATACTATAATTGTGGAGGTATATGAAGAAATTAACAAAGAAGTAATTTTATGAGTAATGAGATGCACTAAAGAGAACATTGTGTGCAAATATAAAGAAACACAAATTATTCGAGCAGACTTAATGGTTGCTGAGAACAAGAAATGAACTGAAAAGAATTCATGAGAAATGAATTGAAGTGATGTATTTGGCCAAAGTCCTTCCTTTCATCATATAGTATTTATGGATATGTTTCTAGAGGTGTGTTTGAAAGCCCAGCAGCAGACATTGACATTTGCATTCTGAATATTCTAGAAAGTGGAAGAGTGCTAAAAGTAGTTTTTTTGATAATATTTGCCTAAATGAGCTGATATTTATTTATATGTTTACCAGAGTAGAGAATAAAGGACAAAACAGAATTATTCAATTCACAGATTGTGTCTACTAAGGCCAGACTATTGCACACAGAAAAATTAGCAAACACAAAAGATGCATTTTTACAGGGGCTGTAGTGTGACTGGAGCTCATAAATTATGCTAATTGGGAGAGACCATGACCATGCTGCTATTCAGCTCGACCAGTGAAGTTGTCAGTACATCTCCATGGCAGTGACCAGCGCCAACTTTGTGCCACAGAATGTTTTGGGCTCAGAGCTGCACCGTCCCTGGCAACTAATACTTTCCTTTAGCCTTGTGTTGCTATCTGCAAATGTGGAGAGACCCTCTTGCCGCACCCAGCAGTCCATACCATTGCTAGCCTAAGTGACCATGACCTACTTTGCTATGTGTCCTTTGGGGTTGGTCTGTGACCTTGAACACTGAGCTGCTTCCTTCCGGGCCTGGTCTGCCAGTATGTTTGTCTTTCGTTGTGTGTTTATTGTCTAGCCTGTTTGTCTCATGGTGTGGAAGGACTGACAGATTCACTCCCATTTTCACACACACTCACTAACCATCTCCCATCTTCACAAATTCACTCATTTCCCATCTTAACGCATAACTCATTCACCATTAATATTGTATGGTTTAAGCGCATGCTTGTCACAACAGAGGTATTGGGTTCGCTGCCCCTGTAGCGACACGCTCTAGTCCACCCAGCTATAAATGGGTACATGACTTGCAGCTAATGAATGTAGGCAGCGAGCAAGGGAGTTGGTCATCACATAAAGCAAACCTAGTACAATTAAGCCTGTAGCACTTCGTAGGCCTGCTTTCGGACAATTTATTCCAAATGCTACCATAATTTTCCATATTAACAGTTCATTTAAATTGCATCTTGTGCCACCCAACCAAAGTTACAAGATTTTAGTCTTTGTTTTTGTTAAATATTAATTGAACTAAAAATTATGATTATCAAACACCAAAACATCTATCACATAAGATATTCATAATAGAAAAGATTGACACTTAATATTTCATTTTTGTTGTTCATGTGGTTGTGTTAATCAATATCATCATTATTATTGTTACTTTCAAAAGTCTCACTGTTGATCTCCATTATGCTTGTTCGTAGTATCCAAATCTAATTCAGATGTATCATTCTGATTATTATATCAGCTCTTTAAATGTAAATAATCGTCAATTTTTTACAAAATATGCCAAAAGTTGTGCATGGACCAGGAGTCTTAGGCATTACAATTTCCAGTCTGTGCACGTCAATGTGCAACCATCAAAGGGATTAGTGGAAAGTAACAGTGTTATACAAATAAGGGGTGATTCCATTGGTAAATAGTGCAGAAAAGTTTTTTTAGACCAAACTTTATAAATGTTGTTTTGACTATTCAATATGCTACAGCAGATACAGTTTCTTGACATCTCGTGAGATACTTTTAGCATATCTGTAACATACATATTAGGATTGGCTGTTGCTAATGCTTGTGTCATCTGCTATAGCATGTAATGTTCTGTAGCACCTTTGGTCAATAGAGGTAACCTATGAAGGGCCTGTCTAGTGATTACTGTGGCATTTATTCTATCCAACCCTTTCTCCTACATTTGATCTGTTGACTCCTTTCCAATAGGTTTCATTCCTCGCCAACTTTTATATCATAACTGCCATTTATGGTTTAAAAGGATCCCTACAATGAACACACATAATTTTTTAGCTGAATAATTTAACGCAGAAACAATCATGTGCAGATGTAAATTGATTTCACTGTTTTGCTCTTTGCGTCTACTTAATTCCATGGAGCTACCTTTATACTTGCGTTGTGGCATATTATAGCTGTTTTTATTTTCCCACCGTATCTTTCCTCCTAATGTTGAATTTCAAGAATTTTTGTACTCAAATCACTTTCAAATGTTTATGGCACTAAACATGGATTTAAAAACTTTGAGAGACTAATGTTGAAATGTTAAATGGGTTCAGTAAATATGCTCAAATCTGGCCATACATTTGTTAGGACCAGATGTGGGTATAGAAACATTCCATTTGTATTTCTCTTCTTTTTTCATCGCACTTTCTACTGGGTTGTAGCCCAGTGGCGTACATATTTCTCTTTCGCCTCTCTCTTGACTCGAGTAACATTTTCCCCCTTTTTATGACAAGTCTCGTTTATGCAGTGTATCCACTTTTTCCTCATTTTACATCTTGCCCTTCTTTCTGATGTTCTCCTGTAGAAGGTTGCATGAACAATGTAGTCTGGTTGCATTCTCACAATGTAGCAAAACAAATTCTTTCTCTGTTGCTCGATGTACTGTAGACAGGTAATTGTTCCGACCTTTTCCTGAACACTCGAATTTGTGATTGTCTCTTCTTGTGTTATTAGTGACCTTTCGTAGGCACCACATTTCACAGGTGGCTAACATCGTTCCTGTGCCTTATTCAATGCCCATGTCTTGCACAGGATTGTGATAAGATATTATTTATCATTTGCTATTTTGCTTCTTGAAACTACTTTATTTTTGTTTCATTCATGTGAATATCAAGTGTGGTGTGGTTTCTACTGATATTCATTGTGTTTTTGATGTGTTGATATTCATGTCATACTTTTAACACTTCAAGTAGAGTGAGCCAATATGACGTAGGTCACAACAATTGTCTTTTGTCATCTTACAGCTTGATCATTGAAAAACAATGTCAGTCTTAATGAATGTGTGCAAGTCATTTCTGAATGACAGCTGTTCATTGCTATTCTCCCCAGGATTGTGTCAAATATGAGCATGGACGTGAGATCAATGGACAGAGTATCATTGTGGAATGGGCCAAAGGAGGAAAGGACCGAAGAATGGTAAGTCAGAGTGCATGTGTGTCTTGCTTTGTTAAATACCATATGGGGATGAATATACAGCACAATTGACAGCAGTCAGTGACCCATTGATGGCAAAGAGATTGGGGACCACAGTGTAATATAAATATATTGGAGCGGCTGGTTGGGTGGTTTGGATGTCTTTAAATATGAGGATATACATTCAAATGTTTAGGTTTTTTTTTATTATTGGAGGTAAACACAAACCTAGTTTGCAATACATGGTGACTACAGGAACAAGCAGCCTTTCTTCTTTAGCTCGCTCCATAAATATTGTAGTAATAGATGTAGAAATACATTTTTTTTAAATTGTCCTTCGAGAGTTGCAGAATAATCAATATTAACTTATCTTTTGTCCTACTTAACCTTTACAATGCACACGACGAGCCTGGCCGACTGATGTCATAAAAATTTACCATCGCACACAGAATCTCTCAGACTTCCGTTGCATAGTGGCGGCTATTCTAATCAGACTTAAAAAAAGAACGGCTACATGGTAATAATTTGAGCAATACTGCTCTTTAATTGTAGAGTTGCGACTTCAGTAATGTACGATTGTGAAATTAGTTTTAGGCGTTTGGAAATTTCTTCTTATGTTTTTTTCTTCCATTACGGCAAACATCTTTAATCCGCTAATCACCTAATTTTTTAAAAATCTCACAAACTAACATGCACAACAATAACACCAACGAATTCTTTATTCATTTATTTCTCAATTCACAAACAAATCATATCAGTAGAACATGACATAAAAATGTTAGTCTCTCAAAGTAGCAAACACAGTTAAGCGACGTGACCAGCAAAAGAAAAGACCACCTATAATAGAGAGGCTAGAGTATTTGAATGCGACATTGTGTTTAACAATTACATCACCACTGTGCGACTGACGTCATAAAATCGCGGTTTGCAACTTGCGTTATTCTTGTATAGCGGCTGCCATTCTAATCAAATGTGAAAATGAACGGCTATGTAGAAATAATCTGAACAATATAGCTCTTTTCATTGCAGAAAGATTTGACTTCGGTCGTGTATGGTAAAATACCAACAATGGTGATTTTGGAATTAGTTTTGGGCGTTTTGAAATACATTTAAAAAATCGTTTTTTCTCTTGGATTTGAAGATTTGTCCACTGTTGAGAATGGGGAAGTTAAGTTTCTGCAACAGATTTTTCTGAGATAGATTTGTTTATTTAGATGCAATAATTTCATTTATAGTCGGAAGTGACAGATACACGGTTGTCAGTGGTTTTGTTTTGTTTTTTTGGTGTTTTTTTTTTAAACCAAAGGAACTTGAAAGCGGGTCTAAATGTGTGTGCTGTTTTTCAACACTCATCTTAATTTTTGTTTAATTTCAGAAACTAACACGCGCACAACAAAACAAAAAACACCAACAGTTTCTTTATTCGTTTATTCCTCTACTCAACAAACAAATCTTATCAATAGACAATCAAATAAAAATGTTGCATGCTCTCAAAGCAGCAACCAAAGTTAAATGCCGTGGCGTCCTGAAAATAATGCAGGGAAATTGCATCCATTTTTTATGTGGAGTGGTAAAGGTTAACTATATCTTGTTTTGATGAAAATTCACGTGTATGGTTGCAATTTATTGCTTTACTTGCCTTTCTTTCATTCAGTCAAGAGGTGGCAGGTCAGATTCATCATCCCAGAGCTATGATGAGTGTTTTCGCTGCCGTCGTACTGGCCATTGGGCTCGTGATTGTCCTGATTTAAGGTGGGGAGGAAGACGAGGCGGCGGTGGTGGTGGGGGGGGAGGAGGTGGTGGTGGTGGTGGAGGAGGAGGAGGAGGAGGTCGCCGTTGGAGGTCACCATCCCCAAGACAAAGGTTTGTTTCTTAGGAACCTCTTGTGTAGAATACACTCCCAACATGATATTGCCCACCCAGCCTGCTGAGTGTGGAAGAACATTCTGTGCTTGAAAGAATTATGTAGAACAATACCTCATGTGTGATACAAATGACACAAGTGAGTTACTCTTTTTTCATGCGATCAGAAGAAGAAATAGCCAGGATGTGAAAACTTACATTTTATGGAAATCTTGAAAATGTTTTACTGGCACTGAGCTCTTCACTTTTGGTGAACCCTCTCCGATAGAGAGAGTAGCTATTCCTGTGTGTACTGAAGGTGAAGGACCTGGTCCTCCACTCTGGAGTGCAATGCCCTATTATGTGTGTCTGAATTGGTCATGTATTGAATATCCAAAAATAATCCAGAATTAATTTTCTATTATGTGTCAAAGTCTGAATTGGGCGTGTGTTATACAATTATCTGAATTGAAATCCAATGAATTGTGTGATCCACAAATAATCCAGAATGTGATAATTTTTCTGTCCTACTGCTCTGGTCATGAGGCGGCATGCATAGATGTCTTGTCAGGTGGAAGGCTTCTGCTGCCATTGGGTGTAATGTCCTAAGTGTCAGGGTACACCAATGTCAAGGTTGACCCCTTGCGTGTGGACCTGTGACCTGCAAATGAAATGCTCTCGCTGCAGGCTGGTCATAGTGCATTCTGACTAAATGACCACTTTTTTTTTTTAGATGTCAATGTAGGCACTAACTGGGTCTGTCCCAACTATCTGCTAGCTTTGTATCTTATGTGTATTTAGTAAGAACCAAGATTGACAATGATAACATAATGAAGGGATGAACAGGACATTTATCAGCCTTCTCTTAGGTGTTTTAAAACTGTTGCAGTTTGATAGTGGACACTGCTGATCTCTGTCCACTACGCCATCATCAGTGAACATACTAACCTAGGTATTTTAATTCTCTTTGGGCTGAGCAAATAAATTGTTTCTTGAACCTCGAAGTCCAGCTTTCCTCGCGGTATATGATTTGAGATTCAGATATCGTAATTTTCACCAATGTCTGCACATCAGGAATAATCATAGTTAATCATCAATTGCCCATGTGTGTGCGCCACCATCATGTCGAGCTGTATAAAAAATCTCGGCAATCGCATGTTTCCTAAGATGGTTTTGGTCGTAGAGGTGGCAATTTCAGGTTTCCTGCTGCCAATTTCAACATCTATAAGCTGGAAAGGGTTAAGATAAATTGTATACCATTTATAATCTCAAAAATGCTGCTAAAAATGACTGATTATTAGATTTGAAGATCCATAATTTTATTTATTATTTTTACCTTGAAGTATTCATAATAAAAATATATATAATATTGGTATAATTTTTGTTTTTAAATGTTCATGTCATACTAACTTGATCTTGTATATCAAAGCTATTTTACAATATGGATAAAATATTACATCAGCCCTGTGCACAAATTTTTCACCAAACTAAGCTCATAAAATGTGTTGGGTGCATTGGAAAGTAAGGCACAAAATATAGTACTCTGCCTTAGTGACCATAACAGATTAAATAAAACTTGGAAGTTTTTTCCTTCTAGTTGTCATTCGTCTAGGCTGGATGTCGAAGCATGGAGTGGCTTATTGTATCTTAGGTTGGTGTCATGTGGGACTCGTGGGATTATTGTTTTATGCTTTGTTCTTCAAGTGTGGTGTAATGTATTTTAGTTTGTTGTCTAATATGGCTTATTAATTTTTTTCCCAGTGTCATTGTGGAGTATTATAAATTTTATTTTATTACAATTCTGCAGATCAAGATCCCGGGATAGGAAAAGAAAAAGTCGCAGCCAGTCCCCTGAACGTCGCAGACGCAGCCGATCTCGTGACAGGAAAAGAAGCAGCAGCCGATCTGCTGACAGAAAAAGGAGCAGGTCCCGCAGTGGCTCTGGAAAGTCCAGAAGTGGTTCTGATGACAGGAAGAAAGACAGCCGCTCTAAGAGTGGATCAAGAGATAAAAAGAAAGGGAGCTCATCCAGGTACATTTTGCCATTCGAATTATGAAGTTGTGTATAGCATGGTTCATCTTCTCTTTCCTTACTGCATATCCCCCAAAAGAGTAACAATGGTTTATTTATTTTATGCTTGTACAACTTTACAGAAAGTTGGAACAATTCCCTGCCTACAGTACATAGAGCAACAAAGAATGAATTGATTTGGCTACATTGTGAGAATGCAACCAGACCACATTGTTCATGCAACCTTCTATAGGAGAACATCAGGAAGAAGGGCTAGATGAAGATCGAGGAAAAGGCGGATAGACAATGTAAGATAGATCTGCCGTAAAATGGGGGATAATGTTACTCGGGCCCACAACATAGTCAAAAGACAAAATACATACCGCGACACTGGGCTACAACCTGGTAGAAAGTGAGACGACAAAAGTAGTTGTAGTACAACTTTATTCCTTTTGCTGTGGTAGTCGAGGGATTTCAAAGACATACCTGCATACTGCTATCTACACATTGTGTGCTGGATGTTTGTTTATTTTACCCTCAATAGAAAAACAACATATGCATTACCAGGGTTTCACACTCTGCTCTCCTTGTTAGTAGGCATCAAAACCATTCAGCCATGCGCAATAATGGTTAACAATGTTTTAAACATTTCAGTTTTTTTTGGGGGGTGAGGTAGTGGGTGAATGTATCTTCTTTTTCCACAAACTAGGTAGTCTTAGTGGTATGACATTTTACTGATTTATGAATTGTCTGTTTCTGCTAGTGTTGCTGTGTCTTCCTCTCTTGTTCCCAATACTGGTGTTTTGAGAGTAGCCTATTTGATCTTATGTGCATGGCTACCCTTAAAGTTTGCATGTTTTTGCAACACTCCATAGGTTGTCGATTATATTGTGTTTGCTGGCATTTGTGATGTCTAAAGTATCTCAACCATTTCTTGGATCTGTAATCTTGGTATTCAAATCAAGTTTTGAAGGGATGGCGTGGGCTGGTGGTTAAGTGACATGGCTCACGACCAAAGGTCCTGGGTTCAATCCCCATCACAACACCGGTCGTTACTCCGGGGAAGCGAACCCTTAGAAAATGCAGGAGGAAGCAGACCTTTACATAAAATGCATGCTGAAGTCGGATGCACTGGGCCGACATGTGCAAAAATAAAAACCACAGTGCAACGCACACGACCTTGGGGAATAGAGAAGTAAGGCAAATGCCAAAAAACAAAACAGTTTTGTGCCCATATCCATTTAGCCAAAAAGTTGTGCGATTTACTTCTTCAGTTGGAGGATAACCAAGCCTGTCTCTCCATTTAGTTAGAGGGAGTGGTAGCCCACCGTGGTTTGCTCGCTGGCTTGACACCTGAGCGGTCTTGGGTTCATTTGCCAGTTGATGCAGAAATGGTTTTTCAGACCGCAATGACTCCCGGTTCGACCCAGTCTTAAATGGGTACCGGTTCAGTCAGGGAAGTAAAGGCGGCTGGTGTGATGCTGACCACATCATACATTGGGTTACAAAATAATATGGCCCTAACACCATATTTCCTATCTCTTTTGGATCTTCACTAAAAAAATTTTTAACAATTATATGACAGTTGTAATATCACTTTTGGGTCTGTCTGTTGTCGGGTATGCTTATTACATGCTGTGTCCTTACGTATTTCCTAATTATGCCAGATTGTCTTTCTGTCCAGGGCAAGTGCTGCAAATCTGTATGTCAGATAGTTTTATTAAAAATAAAATATAATAAATATTGAACAAATTGGGTTAAAATTGCGACCATAAGGCATAATTAAACTATGACATGAAGTTTTCATAATAAAAATTATATTTTAGCCTGTAGCATTAATGCCTAGATGGAAATACGAGAAGACAAATTTAGTTACTGAAGACTTCTTCTGTATTTCATGCATATTTCCCTGAATACCTTTGCCAAAGTACAATTTTTCTGTGTCCCAGTCAATGTAGGAGTCGAGCATGTGTTTAATATCCATGTGTAATCAAGATGTATCATCATTTGTCTGATCAAATAAGTAATTTCTCAGATCTTGAAGTCTGCCTTCCTAGTGCTAAAAGCTCCAATTTTGAAACTGTTTTCAAATGTCTGTTTATCGGAAATAACACTACAGTTAACTTTTTCAGACCTGGATAACTTTGCAGCTTTATGGGTTTCCTTCCAGTGTGTCACAATTCTGTATGTTCAAAGTTTTAATTCAAAAGAAAATGATTAAATGTTCAACAAACTGAGCTAATAATTGCAATCTAAACATCACACATCATAATTAATGTATTTGTGATATGTATTCATAATAAAAATTGTATATTAGTTTGGAGCTTAATGACATCAATGCCGAGATGTATTTCTTGAATATTTCCCTCCATACAATTGCCAAAGGCCCTTTATTATGTACACCTAAGTCTGAATTGAGCATGTGTTGATTATTCATAAGTAATCGAGATATGTGTGATCATTTGTATGATCAAATAATAAATACAATTTTGGGCCTTGAAGTCTGATTTTCATCACGAAACATGCAACATGTTTGAGTGATCGTTACATTTATATATACAGGCATATCATGAGTTACTTTAAATCTTTTAGATGTCGCATGGGCTACTAGTGGTTAAGACATGGCTCACATTCCAAAGGTGCTGGGTTCGCTGCCCAATCATAGTACCGGCCGTCAGCCTGGGAAAACAAACCCTTAGAAAACTCAGGAGGAAGCAGACCCTTACATAAAATACATGTTACAGTCGGATGCCACTGGGCCGACAGGCGCAAAATAAAAACATAGTGCGACACAGACCACCTTGGGGAATAGAGAAATAAGGCGAACACCAAAAAAAATCTTTTATACCAAAAGCTGAGATTCCCCAAACTAAATGACAGAACATGAGTCTGTATCTGGCAGAAATGTATGTTCTTCCGGTGGTCAGCACTGGCCAATACAGGTTAAGATATAGGAGCCATAATAGATTACAGAAGATATATACAGAGCTGAAGCTGAGATCAGTGACGAGGGCTCGCAGCCTGAGATAATTGCCAGACTAGCACAGACAAAAGTGGCGCTTATGCGTTTGAAACACATAGGATAGGCGGCTTGCCCTTAGCATAAAAGTTAGACTAATGCGCTCATAGGTGCTCTCAATATTTTTGTATGCATGTGAGACTTGGACCATTACTGCAGATATCCAGTGTAGAATGCATGTAATGGAAATGAGGTGCTTAACCTTAGGCACGCTACATAATTAGTGACTAAATTTGACCTAATTAATTTTCTTAATTAGTCGCTGTGGTAGTCGTCTTTCAAAATTTGTAACTTTTATGTTTGTTTGTCAATAAATATGTTTTTCTCGTGTGTAGATACACAATAGCATAACGAACATGTGGGTGTTATTGTTTTTGTTGTATGTTTGTTAGTTTTTGAGATTTAAAAAGATGAAGTTGAAAATTTATGAAAATCTCGGGAAAAATTTTGACTCGACCACTAGGCCTAGTCGCTTCGATAGAAAACCATGGAAACCACAACAACGTATCGATACTGTGTTTACAATATCTACACAACTGTTAGTTTCCAATTCAAACATAGTTCTTTCATTTAAACAAACAAAATAAACAGATCTACGCGATAAAAATCTTTCTCAACAACCTACTTCCCCTTTCGCAAAAAGTTGGCTTGCTCCAAACGGCGTTTACAAAATTAAAACTGTTCAAAAGCCATTTGTAATCGCACATACGATACTTTAACCGGCAAAATATCGTGTATATATGGAGGGTGTAGTCAGCAGTAAAAAATGGCTGTCAGGAGTGACTCCGTTCAAAAAAAAATTTTTTTTTCCGCACACCGTTTTTGCAGGCCGAGCTGGTTCAAAGAGACAGGACATTGGAGTGCTACAGGTTAAGAAGACTCTTAAATGTTACATATAAGGACGTGTCACGAATGTAGAAATTGGCAAAGAGTGGAAAACACAATTGAGCTTTTTGATGATCTGTTCAGTTATCAAAAGACGAAAGATGGTTTGACATGGGCACGTTGCGAGGTCCAGTGGAATTACAAATTCTATACTGCAGGGTTCCGTACCAGGAAAGATAGGCCGGGGACGTCTAAGGAAGAGATGAGCAGACATCACTGAGTGGTCAAACCTTTGTCCCGGTGAGGCTTCAAGTGTGCCCCAAACGACCTGATGGGTTACGGGGTGAACTGAACTGAAAGCAAACTATAAAACAAACATGCTAACAAATCCCTGGCACGTGCATTGTTATACGAATGCATGTCCTGGACAGAGATCATATAATAGAAACACTTGGCATCAACAGAAATGTGGTTACTGAGAATAATTATATGTTCACTTTTTACAGCTAAGAAATGCAATAGAGATAGTGTAACATTCGTTACTACAGAGACGAGTTCCTAATCTCTTCTTATATATTCTTTTTGGGGAGCCGTTGATTTTCCTAGCCTACTGTCTGAGTCTCTTTGTTTACTAGGGAGGAACTTAAGTAGATAAGCCAGTCAGCCAAGACTGTCACCCAGGATGTAGCCACCACTATACATCAGTGGTATTCACAGACCATATGTTAGCCGTGTTTAAAAAAAAGCTGTCCAATATGGTTGTCATCTCTCTTCTTAAACTACATATTTATATTTCATAGGGGATTATGTCCTAAAATTCTTTGTTCCTTTTATTTTTAGCAGATCCATACATTTATAAATCATTAATTCAATCGTTTTGTTATGTATCCATCAGCATCTAGGCTCTTGCCCAATGCCATGCAGTTGTATCTGCATGTGTTTGTCATTTGTTGTCTACTGCCACACAAAGTGTTCCCATTTATTAAGTCAATCAATTGATCAAAAGCATTCAAATTTTGTGGAGCACTGATTTTCAGTGTATGTCGTGTCTATTTAACATCTTCCTAGTTCTTTCCATTGTTTTGGCATCTCATTGATGCATTTCTCTTACCCAGGGGATTCGAGAACCAAGACCGCTTTGTAATTATTCATTGTCTCGGTTATTTCAGATCTCGTTCCAAGTCACCTCGGAAGTCCAATTCAAAAAGTCTCTCAAAGAGCCCAAGACTTCCACCTGACAACCACACATTGCCCCAGGATGGTGAGGATACTTCTAAAGACAACAAAAATGATGATGGAGTTGAAGAATACGGTGATGAAGAAAATGATCGAAGATCAAGGAGTGGTAGCAAGGACTAATGACAAGGTTGAAATCAGTTTTAACACTGGAGTCTTATATAATTTTCATTTATGTGTCATGTGTACCGTTAAATTAATTCATAATCTGTATGTGTTAGATGGATGTTTTTGGGGGGTCAAATATCAGATGAGCTAATCCCATATTATAGTTATTACACTCATGTGTTCTTCCAATGGAAACAGAATTTGAAACAGTTTAATATAAGGTTCAAAATGTCAAATGCAAGCAAATTGTCTTCATTGAGTAGCCAAATTTTTCACCATTGGATAGATATTTGAAACACACATATATATATATATATTTGAAGTTTATATGACAAATTAACTCAGATAATGGTAAAGCAACTCGGGGGGCAGCTAATGGATGATCTCTTGGAAGTTCACAGTTTAGGACTGGTCTATCAAAATACATGGTCAGCTAAACTTTATCCTGTGGTCCGCAATTTTAGTTGGCATAGTAATGTTAGACAAGAGGCAATAATAGTTATAGGTTAAAGGGTTAAATGTACAATATGTTACTTGTTAAATGTTATTTAGTCTGACCACTTTTGTGTTTTACAGTACAGCAACTCCCTTTTTCAAATATTTTTTCTCTCCAAACAGTTCACAATTATTAAACAATTTTAGCTATAATTATGGCTAATAGATCTAAATGATTATACAATCTATAGCATGAAGTGTTCATAATAAAAATAGATATTAGTGGGAAGAGTTAAATGTTGTTAACCGTTACCACTCTACATACAAAATTGACGCAATTTCCCTGCCGCTGCATTATTTTTCAGGACGTCACGTCGTTTATTCATTTAACTATGGTTGCTACTTTGAGAGCCTGTAACATTTTTATTTGATGTCTATTGATATGATTTGCTTGTGAGTAGAGAAATAAATGAAAAAAGAATTTGTTGTGTGTGTGTTAGTTTCTGAAATTTAAAAAAAAATAAGTAGGCGTTAGTGTTTTAAAAAAACAGCACACTTACTCTCCCACTATCAGCATCCCTTGGTCGAAGAAATCAAAAATATTGCAGACAACAGGTTACCAATGTTTACCGTAATGGCTATGTCTGCGATCTACCTCAGAAAAATCTGTTCCAGAAACGTGATCAAATAATAAATAATTTCTAGGCTCTTTGAAATCCAAAATTCATTGCACGAAGAGCACAACTTTAACACATTGGCAACATGCATAAATGTCGGACACCCTTCCTCGTTAAACAGAAGCATGCACTGGACATTCCAGCATCCATTAAGGTTATCCCAAAATATGAAACATTGGTCGCCAAATGATTTGTGGAACACTTAACGTAAATACTGCGAGTACGGATAAACTAAATGAAATACGCGACTAGTGGCTGATTGCTGGTAGTAAAGCCATGTGAGTGATGACTGCAGATTCAGGTGCTGGTTGCTTGTGAGTCTGGTTGAGTACCGGATACGACGATGGAGTTTACTGTATGTGTTATAGGGAAAGTATAGTGGAAATAAATTATTTATTTTTTAACTCAAGGACACGTGCTGTTCTTTGGTGAGTCAAATATATAAACGTGATCTGCAAAGCGAAATATACAGCATGCGACCAATGTTATCACGCCACCTCTACCTACCAGGCCGTAATGGAAGAGGTTAAAGGCCCAATAACCAGTAGCACCGTCCAAGAGACTTTTTTGTGGGAGGTCTCAATTTTTGTTTTGTGGGAGTTGCCAGTTGGCTTCTTGTCTATCATGCCTTTTCTAACTCGTGTCAGGGTGACAACCCAATCTAGAGTTGTGTAGTCTGAAGGTTGGTTCAGCTTTGCAAAGATACCCAGTCCACTTTTCAGACATTTGGATTTTTATGTCATTGTTTTAAAATTGTATTAGTTAGTTATAATATGCGTTAATGTTATTGTTTTATTTGTTTTGTAACATTTGAATAAAAAATAAATACTTACTATTCAGTGTTTTTGTTACTAAACCCTTTTTATTTGTCTTTAATGCAGTAAAATTGATATGTTTAGAAACCGTAACTGTATTTATTCTTGAAGAGGGCTGATTTAATTGAGGTTGCTTGTTAGTGTCTGCTCAGCAATGGTAATGGTCATTTAGTCTTTACAAAGGCTTGATGGTGTAATATGTTAAACTTCAGTCTTTTCAAACTAAAATCAGATGGAATAGCACATATGGGGACAGGTAGAAATAATTGTTACTGTATTTAATAGCACATATGGGGACAGGTAGAAATAATTGTTACTGTCTTTAATAGCACATATGGGGACAGGTAGAAATAATTGTTACTGTCTTTAATAGCACATATGGGGACCGGTAGAAATAACTGGCTTGCTCTACTTTCTTTAATGGCTGTTTCGAAACCCGAGAGGTCACATCAGGAGAGTTCCTGTAGTCAACTTATCTACGTCTGATGGATAGAAATGAATGATTTGTGACTTGGTTTTGTTTTTTAAATTGTGTATTTCTGCATTACACGAATAAATGTATGAAGTTTGTTTCATGGACAAAAGTTAAAACTCTTTTAAAGTCCGAGTGATCTGTAGCTGTGAAATGAGTGTTCAATCAGTGTCATTTGTGTTTTTTTGTTGTATAGCTCATGTTCAAATGGTTTCCTGGGATCAAGATGCTGGGCAGCGCATGAGCTGCAGTGGTCAGCAACCCATAGCTGACTGCTAGCATCAGAGCCAGCAAACTAGAGCCACCAAGGCCCTTCTACACCTCCAAGTGGTGATCCTGGGTAACAGGCTGCAGCAGGCAGACTGACCAAGGAGAAGGGATTGAAGAGGGAATGCTAACCGGGTACTCAAAAAATGCTTGCTGGAGTTGGATGTGTTGGACCGAAAGGTGCAAATATCACAGTCAATCTGTAGAACTACGACACAACGCATTCCATTCTCTGAACTACATTTTGCTACTTAAGCCCTTTCAGGGTTTGGTAGCGGGAGATTGAGAACGAATGAAGCCAAACCAAATGGTTTCCTGAAGGGCTCTCTACATGTGAGACAGAGGTGATAATAGAATAACTGGTCTCATTGAGGGAATGTTGTAAGAGGCCACAGTGCTGTTTTTAACTTCTCTCTACCCAGAGGAATGGATACATGTCTATACTGATGTTTCTGCTTTTAAGGCCACCATTAAAGTGGGATATGGAGTCTACATAGAGTATCCAGACAGAACTTTTGATGAGCTGTTTGATGCCTGTTGGGAGATATATTCAAATTATGAGGCAGAAATAACCGCATTGGAAGTAGCTTTGTACCACTTGAGGACTATTTAATGCTTTCCCATCAAAAGCCCAAAGCATCGTAATCTTTACAGACGCATCTGCCCTTCAAGCTCTGGAAGAGAGTGGTTACTGCAGGCCTGAACTTACCCAAATATCCCTAGATGCCAACCAACTTCTCACATCCCATGAAGTCAGAATAGTTATACAACAGACTGACTAAGAAGGGAGCAAGTGAAGAATACACACCAACAACCCTACAGACAGTCAAATCAACTACTTAAGACTGAACAAAGAGGCCTGGCTGAATAGATGGAGAATACTGGAAGAGAAATTTACAAACATATGGCCATCCCAAAGACAACCTCCCGAAAAGGAGATACCAAAGCACCATTTCCTGACTTAGCACTCAACACATAAAACTTAACATACACTTCAACAGAATCCAACCAGAACATACTCCAGAGTGTCGGCTGTGCACACATTCCTATGAAACTTGAATTTCATCTTTTTGAATGTCCGGACCTTGCGGTGGTTACGAAAGCTTCTTCCTCCGAAGCCAGACAAGTGGAACACTTTGTATGGAACTAAACAGCAGCTTACAAACACTTGCAGATACTACTATATGGCATTGGGCCAAAGGGCAGGAGCACATAGGCCGCTGGATCAATAACCAACTTCTTGACTAGGAGATTGAATTGGTATAATATGGTCACTGAGGGCATGTTGTAAGAGGTGACAAACACTGCAATTTTACTCCTTGGCTAGATTTCATGTGATATAGAGGGCTTGTATATCAATTCTATTTTCATCACAACATGCAGTCACTTGTTTCTGAGCTAGATCATAGATACCAGTTGCATGCCTCACTTTCTCTTACAAAGTCGCCAATTAGCTGCGTAAACTGGAGCAAGTTAGTACCGGGAAGCGAACTCGGTACCTTCACTGTGAGGAATCCAGCTCTCTTGACAGTTGAAGCAAGGAGCAAAGGTAGTCCCATAGCATGTACTGTGTTCGAAACTTGATTGTACGAGGTTTCGCTATGTAATGGACTTAATTCTGCCTTCCCAAGTGAGTGAGGGGGTTACGGGATCTGCACGGAATGTTTTGGATTCGCTTAGATAAATGCTAGCAACATTGTCACCTCTTAAAATGCAACCGAAAAGTTGTTGGTGAATGCAGTTTGGGACTGTCCTAGCAAGCTGACGTTCGCATCAAATTACAATGCTGAGGATTAAAATGAAGTATACAAATAGGTATGGTCAGATACCTCGCTAAGACAAAAACAAACGAAACGTGCATTGCTACCAAAAGGTCGTCATCAAGGACAGCGAACAAAAAAAATGTTAGCTGGAGAGTGATATATTCACTGGCTGCTGTCAGCTTATCGTTGTTGCATCTTCGACCAGTTGTGGGGTTTCAAGGGAGGTAATTAAGCTTCACTTTAGTCAAGTAAATAGTTATGAATATTAATTTTCTGGTACTTTTATTCAGTTGTCAAACACTATAAAGGGGTTAAGTGGCACGACTCACAACCAGAAGCTGCTGGGTTCAATCACAGCACGGCCGTTACCCCGGGAAAGCAAACCCTTACAAAATGCAGGAGGAAGCAGTCCCTTATTTAAAATGCACGCTGAAGTCAGATGCACTGGGCCAGCAGGCGTAAAATAAAAACCACAGTGCAACGCAAACCGCCTTGGGGATTAGAGAAATAAGGCGAACATAGAGAAAAAACTAAAATAACGCAAATGCATTTGTATTAATCTAGTATACAAAAAACAAAAATTTTCCATATTATTTGGAATGCGCCGTTTGAGTCAAGACAATCCAGGAAATGTGATAATGTTATTCTGGCATATGGTGACAGCGACATCGTGGGCTTCTCTCCTCATCTTACCTCACATTCTGTTTCATTTTAATCTATCCAACAACCACACTCTTTCAAACGTGCCCTCAGGGTGAGTCCCTTCCATTACACTCTGAGCTCACCCAAACTAGTATAGGTACATACAGACACACTCATGCAAACAAGCACTGGCTAATACGTCCTATCACCTAAAAGACTGGAAAAGGACGTGCCTCTGCCAGTAGAATACAGGTAGGCAGACACTTTACATACACACACAAAAGGCATATCGTGGGGAAAAAAAGGTGAATAGGACAATAAAGTTTGAGGAACCCTGAAATAACACATTCACTACAAAAACGTCTCCTCATAGCTACTGACACAACACTTTGCCGAACAAAGAAAGGCGACTTCATCAGCCCATGATGATTGATTGCACATGAAATGAGGAAATAGCTAATGTAAACTAAGCAAGTTAAATGCAATACAATATTACGCTTAGGTGACCATACAGCGTCCAAGATGGCAATCTGTTTAAACCAGGTGTTGTGAGGGAAGCCCCGAGGACGTCTCCATAATGAGCACAGCCTCTTCCCATCTCTCGCCAGCACAGCCCACCATAGCATCTCGTGGGCTGGAAAAGGTGAACATCGTGACTGAAGAGGAAGTGGCGACAGCGATCAATTGTTAAGGCAAGGTCTGGAATTTGAGTACGTCAAACTACTTCGCTGTTGGAAATCATTTACTGCCTGCTTAATTTATATTGTGTTCACTTAGTATAGCACCCTCACCTGTGCTTCCCCACGAACATCTACTGCGAGAGTGCCCTGTGAACTCAAGAAATAGACACAACAGTCATTATAAATATCATTCCTGCTCAGTGGTACCAAACAATAGTATCTGTATGTGTTTGTTGACAGTTAAGTACCGTACAAATTGCTTCATTTATCTGGCTTCAAAGTCAGAAGCATTTTCCAAACACTCAAGTAGATGATGATCAACGGATTCGTATGGCTGTGTACACAGTTGGCACTCTGGAGTGTGTTGTGGTTGGATTCTGTTCAGGTGCATGTTAAGTGGGATGTGTTGGGTTCTCAGACTGAAAATAGTGTTCTGGTACTTCCTTGTGAGTTTATTGATACTGTCGTTTGAATTGAGGCTTGCAATGTATGTTGACTTCCTTTCCTGTGTTTTCCATTGCCTATTTGTTCAGCCAAAATCTTTGTTTGCTATTCTTTTAAGCTTTGTTTATAAAGTTATTGCTGTGTGAGCTGTTTTTGTCTTGATCACGTCTTTACTAGTCTGTCTGTTTTGCCATTTCCAGACGTGTTTTGAGTGTCCCTAGGTCTACTGCACAACTATTTTAACCTAACGTTACTTCATTATACTGGTTTAGAAGGCTCTGCAGAGTCTGTATGCAACCAGTTTCTTCTACTTTATTTGATCTAAATTGAACTATGTGTATCTAATATATTCGTGAATGCATTAACTGATCATGATCTCACTATTTAATGTGGCAATGCGTTCCAAACATTCATCACTCTTTGACTAAAAAAATATTTTCTAAAGTGTATGTGGACCTGTCTTTAAACAATTTGAAGCTGTGCCCTCTTGTTCTTATAGCCGTCTGTACTTTGAAAAAACTTGGTACAGTCCAATTTGGATTCTTCTATTTTCTTGACACTACAGACCCACTTTTTTTTAGTCTTTCCGCATAACTATAATTCTGGGATACAATGATTATTTGTGTATCTCTTCTTTATATTCTTTCCAGCATGTTTATATCCACTCTATGATAAGGACTCCACACCTGAACACAGTGCTCTAATTTAGGTCTCACCAATACTTTATACAGTTAGACTATCATTTTCTTCTTCATATGTGCAATGTTTATTTTTATCATGCCCAGCGTTGCATTAGCCTTTTTCAATACCACATGGACTTGCTCCCGCACCTTACCTGTATGTTCTATTATAACACATAGGTTCATTTCCTTTTCTATTTTCCTAATATTGTTATGTCCCATCATGTAAATATAGTCCTTTTAGGATCTCCCCATGTTGGTGACTACATTTTTTCTACATTAAACTCCATCTGCCAGCTCTCAGACCATTTGTTAATCTGATCTAAATCCGATCTCAATAGATCCACCTCTGCCTGAGATGAGACCCTGCCGCATAGTTCAGTGTCATCCGCAAAATTTGCAATCATGGATCCGATATCATTGTCCAAATCATGTATATATATCAAGAAATCAACTGGTCCCAATACCGATCCATGAGTGACTCCATTTATCACATCACACCAATCGAAGTACTCATTATTTGTGCCAACTCTCTGCCTGCGAAACGTTTGCACATATCGCTTGTTTTCCCTAGGCTCATAGCTAGACCTGCTTTCCAATACTCTTGAGTAGAACGCCCACAGAGGACGGTGACGAATATGCTAATCTAAGTAGCTCCTTAACATGGAGAACAACATAAAACCTGAGATCGTCAGACGGAAACGGGTGGGCTGGGTGGCCTTCAGCTCCATCACAGCAAGACGCCACAAAGGACACCAGACTAAGTGCGGACATCTTCATCTCGGTAGTCCTGCCGGCGCTCTGCTATTGTAGCGAAACCTGGTCTCTAACAAAAGCAGCAGAGAACCAACTGAGAACTACACACGCATCTCTTGAAAGACGCCTCGTGTGCATAACTCTCAGACAACAGCGGCAGAGCAAACTACACAATAGCGACATCCGGAGAATGTCACACATCAAGGATGTCCTACAGTACGTCAACCATTTGAAACACCGCTTGGCTGGTCATATATCCAGAAGACAAAATGAAAGATGGAGTACCATAACCACCGTCTGGTACCCGCAAGACAAAAAGAGACCTTGGAGATGACCCCAACTCGCTGGAGATATTCACTAGAAAGATACAACATCCACGACCCCACAACAGACAGACTACTATCACACTGGACAACACGCGCCCGCGACAGAAACGACTGGATCCTGAGTTGGGACCCGCTCAAGGGTGACCACCCATTGACGAAGAACGGATCGAACTAAGAACTCTTTGCCTTCTGCCCGCCAAGCAATTTTCTATCCAATTGGCAACTCCGCCACCTATACCATGTGCTTGCAACTTCCAAAACAATGTTTCTTCTTCGTTTGCTCTCAATCTCCTGCATTCAAGACATGAAGGCGCTTTACAAGTAGCAGGATGTCGTCCGGAGAACGGAATGCGTGTATAGTTCACATATTGACTGCGATATTTGCACCTTTCGGTCCGACACAGCTTACTTCAGCTGGCGTTCTTGAATACCGCGTTAGTCTTCCGTCTTCGGTCCCTTCTCCTTATCCCGTCTGCTCTGCTTGATCCAGAATCACTGCGTGGCAGCTGTAATGTGCTGACCCTGACACAAGCAGTCAGCTATTGGTCGCTGACCGCTGCAGCTAATGCACTGTTCAGCATCTTGATCCCGAAACAATATTTGATGAGCTCGTCTATCAAAGGTCTTTGCAAAATCTAGATAACTAACATTTCCCGGCTCTCCACCATCTAACATTTTGGTAACCTCCTGCGTACTTTCT
Organism: Ariolimax columbianus; assembly: GCA_036924085.1. NCBI lineage: Eukaryota > Metazoa > Mollusca > Gastropoda > Stylommatophora > Arionidae > Ariolimax > Ariolimax columbianus. The sequence goes on from JAVGWX010000004.1 coordinate 57,514,107, forward strand.
AATAGCACAATCTCCTTTTAGTAAGCCCCCGATAACTCTTCTTTCTTTTTGATGACATTGGAGGTGATAAACGTTTAAATGTTCATTGTAGTCCACGTATATTTTCATTAGTCGACACGTGAATGAAGTCTGTTGTGAATTATGTGGGCAGGACCACCAATTCGTATAAGAAGTATCACTTTGATATTAGGCGCTATTTAAAAAATGCTTCATGAGAGTATCACTAATACGTCTGGGATTTCTATGATATTTGTGGTCTATGTTTGTGTACGTACGTGTCCGCTCACATTAATGCAAACAGAAAGGTGGTCACCCTGTGGGCAACTTTTCCTCTTCTCACCTCACTCTGTTTCACTTGACTCTGTTTCACTTGACTCTGTCCAACAGTCACACTCTTGCACAACTTTCACACGCGTGCTCAGGGTGAGGCCCTTCCATTGCACTTTGGTTGGGCTAACTTCTGAGGGCGCAAAGACCTAGCATATATACATACATGCATCCAAGCACTGGTTTATGCGTCCTGATATAGCCCAATGGACTACGGTCTGGGGTGGAATGGGCGGGCCTCCGCCAGTAGAAACTAGTGAGGCAAACATCTAAACAACAACAACATGCAAACAGAGAAAGGACATTATATTTCAAATGAAAAAGAAAAGCCCGTCCTACTTGTGGATGCAACATGGCAACACTAACTGTGCCCAGACTGCCTTCTCTTTGAACAGGTGAACAAACACATACATCCCTATTTCACAACCTAACAACCATTCTCCTTTCCGTTCTTCGGAACATTAGTTTTGTAGTCATGTTATTAGAAATGTCAGGTAATGAAAGTGGTTGAGGTAACTGCCGGCTGGGTTGACTGTGAGCAGTTTATTGCATATCGGCACACAAGGCTCTCAGCCGTTGAGCCTGGTAGTGATTAATCATTAACGCCACGGGGTCCAGGACAACTAACAGTCGCAAATAATCGAGATTAGAAAAAGGAATCTCAAAATGCTGTAAGGGGCCACTTTGTTATGCTCCATAATTTCTAAATCGTTCAGTAAAGGTCTATAAGTTTTTGATACTAGGTAGCAGTGGCGTGACGTCACTGTAATAGTAGGACTAGGCTGCCCCCCCCCCCCCACACCCCCCCCCCCCCGGACATTTTAGCTAAGCTATTTTGAGTTAAATTACCACGAGACATTAAAGTATGCAATAATAATATTGAAAAAAAAACAACACTAGTGTTCCTCAGAATCTCAATTGCGCCACAATACTCAAAGATATTCTACTATTTGCGTCTCACCTTCACCCCCCCCCCCCCCAATCTCTCCCTTTTTCTTCCAATGTCAACGGAAGCGCTCGAGTGTTAACAGTTTTCTCCGGGTAGAGAACTAGCTGAAGATTTCCTTGTCCCTCTGGGATATTAGATTTGTGCTAATTTAATATTCGTCTGCTTCTTATGAGTGATAATGTTGAGGATATGTTATGTAATTGTTCCCGTTTATGAAAGATATCTTGTGAAGTATTAAAGTGTTCGATTATCAAAATAGTTTGGCAGTGTTTCAAAGGGTGAAATTGCGAAGGGAACTCGGATTTGGAAACTGTTCCCTCACAACAACGCTTGCCAGAGACAAGTAGCAGAGTTAGTTTAAATAGGATATAGCAGTACCTACATGTATGGCAATCCTGTGTTCTCGACCTACTTTTACAGTTTCGCATGGAGTTTTTAAGAAAAGTAGCAAGTAATAACGAAAACTAGACAAACTCCAGACATTTCTGTTAAAATAAAAATGAAAGACTAAACACGTAATTTCAAAACAAAGTATTACACTTCAAAATGGTTAACTGCATGCAAATCAAGAAACAGACTGAATTGTTGGCCTGGTGTGCTGTTTGAAACAGATCAGGAGTGTGGAACAATAATGGATTTTGTGATAGCCATCATTTTCACAAAACCAAAATGGGCCACGAAATGACTCAATCACACCTATCTGAAATAACTAAATAAAAAACTTTAGGGAAAACGAGAATATAAATATAAATTTTTATATATGTATTTAGGTATATCGGATATATTTGTTTTCTTTTGACATTTCTAAATATTTTGCATCGGTTGAAGTGAGCAAAACTGTGACCAGTAAACGAGTCATTGGTAAGCGACATATTGTGCATTAAATGTAAAGTATTCCTTTTTAGTTCAATAATGAAAGATGTCTTCGAACTAGCCCACTTTGGGAAAAGTCACCGCACGCCACTGCTGGGTAGTGTATAAATACAAAGAGGATAGTTGCAAATTACAGGGGAAGATGGCGACATCATAAGACTGGTGCCAGGCTGAGACGTGCACTGTACTTGGATTTAAGTGAGGCAGAATTGTGTTGATTGTCAACCTCTCTCACTCGTACCTAGCTATTTAAGTCTTATAACTTCCATGCGACAGTAGAGACACAACAGAAGCTGCTGAGCTTGTAATTCTGATGAAGATATCCACAAAGAAAACAACGTATTGCTGACTCATTACAAATAGCGGCGCCAAATCAACAATACGATATAGATCTCGGACAATGTATGTACTCCCTGACACAGCTCTTGACAGAACACACACGGTTGATTATTCAGGGAACCCCTCTACCATTGCACCACTGAAGGCAATGAAGCTGTAGACTGACTAGCAAAGTGTGGAGAAGAATCCCCACAAACAGACCCGAGCATCGCTTATTATGAGGCCAACACCAATATTAAAGCCAACTTCAGGAGAAACACACAATCCCTCCCCCACCACTGACATCAGCAAAGATATATTTCAAATAATAACCACACAAAAAAAACAACAACTAATAAAACAAAAGAAAAACTACTATGATTTAACTAGAAAGGAGCGTGTCATCATCGAGTGAGAACTGAACATAATAGACTCAAGTGTCATTTTTAGAACAAAAGAATAATGGGACAGATGACAGGTGTCCATGTCCGCGAAACACTTCCTACAAAGCTGCAGTCTCACACACAAATAGAGAACAATGCTGGCCTCGCAAGACAGATGTATGGGAGATAAAACAGCCAAGACAAACAACAGTGGCCTTTGTAAGAAAAACCGGAACCTTGATCTGAAGATGAATGAGGAAGGAGAAGATAGTTCGCAATCACAGGAGAGCATGACGATATTATCAGATTTGTGTGCGGCGGTGACTTGCGCTGTTTTTAAGTGAGCAAAAGTTGTGCTTGGCATCAACCTCACTCTCTCATTCTAAGCTACCTGAGTCCAGCGACAAGACGGCTCTAAATATGACATAACCTTGATGTCTTAGTGTTATTTCACGCTCTTTGGGATGAGAGCCGCATTCTATCCGTTTAACTAGCTAATGGTTTCATCCACATAGTCCGGGATGAAGACGCCGAGCAGCGCATGAGCTGCAGCGGTCAGCGACCCATAGCTGACTGCTAATATCAGGGCCTACGAACAAAAAGCTGCCAAGACCCTTCTACACCTCCACGAGGTAATCCTGCATAACAGGTTGCAACAGAGCAGACTGGCCAAGGAGAAGGGATCGAAGAGGGATGGCTAACTGGTACTGAAAAAATGCTTGCTGAAGTCGGATGTGTTGAGCCGAAAGGTGCAAATATCGCAGTCAAGCTGTAAACTACGACACAAAGCATTCTGTTCTTTGGACTACATTCGGCTACATTCAGGGCTTGGTAGTGGGAAATTGAGAACGAACCAAGTCAAGTCATCCACATAATTCGCCGAGTTCAGCCCTCACATGTTCAGGCTAGTTGGTTATTGATCCTGCTCTTTTACCCAATGTCCTATAGCGGTAGCTGTGCTTGTGAACTATTTGGGTCCATAGAGTCTTTCATTTGTCTGGTCTAGAAGGCAAAACTCTTTTTCTTAACCACATGAAATGCCGGACACTTAAAAAATGGCGTTCAATAGTTTTATAGGGATGTGTCCATAGCCAGCACTCTGGAGTATGATCTAGTTGGATTATGTTCAAGTGTCTACTAAATTGTATGTGCGCAGAGCGAAGCCAGAAAATAGTGCTTTGATATCTTCTATTCAGATTGGTGTTGTGTTTGGAATTTCATATGGCCATATGTTTGCAGATCTATCTCCAAATATTATCCATTGTACACATGTTCCGTCGAACCTCTTTGCTCGCAGTTTAAAATAGTTATTTGACAGAATACAGTGCTGTTGACATGTATAGTTGTTCTTGACTTGATTCATTCTTTGCCAGTCTGTCTTAATTGTCATTGACAAGTTTATTAGCGTGAAAGGGATCCTTTGCATAACTACTCTGACACAAAGGGATCGAGTGAACTGGTTGGTTTACAGGCCACAGGACACATAAATGTTAGTGCCCCTCCTAGTTCGCTAGGCTGCCATGAAGAACGGCTTGTTTCCAGGAAAAACTGAGAAAGTCGAGTTGGGGGAGGGGGTGGGGGGGGGGGGGGTGGGGTTGTTGGCCAGAATATTTTATCCTAACCTAACAGTTCTGGTCAGTATATTTTATCCTAACCTAGCAGTTCTGATTAGTATATTTTATCCTAACCTAGCAGTTCTGATTAGTATATTTTATCCTAACCTAGCAGTTCTGATTAGTATAATTTATCATAACCTAACAGCTCTGATCAGTATATTTTATCTGAACCTAACATTTCTGATCAATATATTTTGTCTAAACCTAACATGTCTGATAGGTATTTTTTGTCTAAACCTAACATATCTGATCGGTATGTTTTGTCTAAACCTAACATTTCTGATCAATATATTTTGTCTGAACCTAACATGTCTGATCAGTATGTTTTATCCTAACCTAACATGTCTGATCAGTATGTTTTGTCTGAACCTAACATGTCTGATCAGTATGTTTTGTCTAAACCTAACATGTCTGATCAGTATATTTTGTCTAAACCTAACATGTCTGATCGGTATTTTTTGTCTGAACCTAACATGTCTGATCAGTATGTTTTGTCTGAACCTAACATGTCTGATCAGTATGTTTTACCTAACCAGACAATATTCTCCTCTCCACAGCATGTCAATCAAAGAAGTTTAGTCACGTGCAGTGGCTACGCATGTCACAGCTACTTGGAACCACACGTGAGATCTGGGTGACAGGTGAGGATCAAGGGAGACCACTTCCAGTGACAGCACCTCCTGTTCTTCCTATCAGAGCTATTTCCTTTCCCTACGATCCTAAGCCGTGATCATTTATTATATCGAACTCACGAGTAGGAATGTTGGTAGGACGCTCACTTCTCACAATAGAGGTACTTGGTTCGATTCTCATATTTATGGGCCAGTTGGACCAGCAAAATTCCGGTACCTAACTAACTGTTAGGGAACGAGATACAGAGAGGAAGGGTACCGGCCAACCCATCTCATAAAAAAGCAGAAACCTAGTGCAATAACGTTCTAAACACTTCATCCCTGTAAGCAGTGTCACCTTTACTTTTATCTTACTTTTTCAGGGTCAGACATACTGATCAAGACCCCAGAATACTTATTTTTTAGAGCTTATGGAAACAGCATGTTGGACAGCAGAGTTTACTGAGGGGATACAGACCCATATGTCAAGAAAAGCATTGGAAAGGCAAGAGCGATATTTTAACGTTAAAGGTAAAGGTAACAATTGCCGTTGGGGATGAAGGTGGTATAACGGACTTTATTCTGCTGAATTGATGTGCTTTCGATCGGTTATCCTGTTAGTTATGCTGCATTTCGCTGCCTTTCATGCCTGGCTTATACCGCGGGAAACCAGTCCAAGATGGCGTTCAACGTTCCGCTTAACTGCACGCCAAAATCCAGTCTAGGTTAGGACTACTCAAAGACCTTCCTGCTCGGATTAAAGCCGCCTTTCTCCTGCCCGCTCCTTCCTCCACCGGAGGTTTCACGATACCATTCCAACCTCGTATTCTCAGCACAGCAAGGGTCACGCTGACCGAAGGTGGACACAATCCAGAGGTCTCGGGGGGCGGAACACACACACACACAAAAAAGAAGGGCTTCAGACACGGACAGACACAGAAAGCCTGACACAAACATTGGTCTAACACATACTCCTCGATTCCGAGGCAACTGTGTACTCGACTCCTGGGGAGTCTGTAGGGCTTTCGGTCGACACGCTACGCATGAACATAGTCTGAGCAGTTTGACATGGTAGTGGTCGTTCTAAGCAATGTGCCTTTGACGCCTTATTGAACATTATTATTATTATGAAGATAAGTCTTCATGTACAAAGTCGCAGCCTATGTGAGGTGGGATTGACAAAGTTCAATTACTTGCGGTTTTTAACCTTCCCCAACTCAAACGCCATATACCCATTTACAGCCGGGTCGACCGGAGGAGTGGTCGTACCAGGCCCGCACCACGGCCCTGATTTTGTGACAGTGTGGGACGGTCAATTCTTTTAACTCCAATTGCCAGCTGTCCATAGAGGATATCCTTTGGCAGCCACTCATCGTATAGTTGGTAATCATGCCCTAACCATCGAACGGACTCGTTGGCTCAACGACTACATGCTGTGAGTGTTTGCTGGCTGTAAAATCACATTCTATGGCACTCTCTCTTGCCACCCACACCTCAATATACGTCGTATATATCGAGATCAATAGGTCTTGCAAATGCGATCCTACACGGGAAGGTGCAAGACAGATGACGAAAAGGCCGTGGGAGGACAACATACAAGAATGAACCAATCTCCGACCAAAAGAGGCACACGGACCGACCGCTGACAGAGAGGGATGGAGTGGAGTTGTGAGGATGTCTTCATGTGTGCCCCAACGATCTCACTGGTTACGGGATGACCTGACCTGAATATTGTTCACTCCCATTATGTAATTATGTTTCAAATTTGATCTTCCCATGTGAATGAATGTACAGTTGTATACATTAAACTCCATCTGCCAGCTCACAGAGGTCATGACGATGACAGCGACAAAGGTGGGAGTTCCAGAGATCGAGTCTTACAGATCGGCTGTTGTGAAAGCGACGTTCTGCAAAGGACATGCACCATGACGATGATTCCTCGTGTAGATCAAACCGATCCTTAAAGGGGAGAAAGGAATCGGGCCACTGCACATCCATCTCGCAAGCGGCCACTAAACAGAGATGTGCATTGGACTAGAAACCTCTTTGTGTAAAACAAACTACTCAAGAAACCAGGACCGTAAACGACTCGCAGCAGGTTTCACAGAGGAGAAGTTTGTCCAACTGCTCTTTAATCTGGCTGGAGTAGAAACGGAACAAGAGGAAGGAGAAAGGATATCAGCAGTAAAAGCAACAACTGCAACCATTCAAGGATGTTGTAAGAGATTTTTATTTGGTTTTAAATAAAAATCTAAAATCTAAAATTATCAAATGTTTTTATTTTTTTAATTTTGTGTTCGCCTTATTTCTCTAATCCCCAAGGCGGTGTGCGTTGCACCGTAGTTTTTATTTTGCGCCTGTCGGCCAAGTGCATCCGACTTCAGCATTCATTTTATGTAAGGGTCTGCTTCCTCCTGGATTTTCTAAGGGTTTGCTTCCCAGGGGTAACGGCCGGTGCTGTGTTGGGGATCGAACTCAGCACCTTCGGATTGTGAGACGTGCCACTTAACCACTAGGCCAGTTCGTCCCCCGTTGTAAGAGATGACTAACAAGATGTTATAGATAAAGCTGACAAACTTATTATGCATAATAAATTTCAATAGAAAGCACAACAGTAGTAATGCGTAAAGTATTCTTTGGCACAGTCTGCCAGGCATCATCTACATTGGTGATCCTAGAGCTCACCAAACAAAGAAAAGGACAACTAAAAACGTGTGAGCTAGAGCTAATGGATGCTTGCACCGATTTGAGAGACTAAAATAGAATGATAAAGTCATTAATACAGATGGTGACGACTTCGGCTATTGGTTAAGTGGCACGGCTCACAATCCGAAGGTGCTGGGTTCGATTCAGGTCACAGCACCGTCCGTTATCTAGATGAAGCAAACCCTTAGAAAATGCAGGATGAAGCATAACTTTACATAAAACGAATGCTGAAGTCGGATGCACTGGGTCGACAGGCGCAAATTAAAAACCCCAGTGTAACGCACGCTGTCTTGTGGATTAGAGCAATAGGGCGAACGGAAATTTTTTTTAAATGTATACATATATGTGGGGAAAAAAACTCTGCAGATACGAATGGGACTGACTGAGGTTCGTCCATCACATGTGATGAAGACCACTCTCTTTGTTCAGCCGTGTGGACTGTCTTTTCTCTTGCTGTGTCCTCTAAAATTGGTGACTTTCGCGGTGATTTAGATTAAAGTGAGGAAGATACTGCGCTTTTTGTCAACCTCATTCTCTTGTCCTGAGCTACATTTGGCCAGTTGCAAGATTTTATCGAGGCGACTGGAGATAGGACAGGATGCCGATTTTTCCTCGGTGTTTATTCCGAAAGCTTTTCCCGTAGACAGGTATCCGACAAGGCAGAGTAGGGGGATGACATCTATCGTTGTGCCGTGCCTTTTCCATTACCGCAAGAGGTTATAGGGGCATCTATCCCGGGCCGTGTTCTAGTCCATTATGCTCGTGTCAAAATTTCAGTCACATCAAACCCGACACTGTCTGCAGCTAAGGCGAAGGGCGCCAATCTCGTGAAGTTCAGTCGTGTGAACTCATCATCATCATCACAGGCGTCTCGGTCTCTATAGACCATGCGCGTGGCGCTCTGTAAGTTTTGTCCAGCTCTGTCTCCTGTATTTCGACACTGTCTGCTAATGCTGTAAAGGCCGATCTGCGAGTGACAGTCCCTGTCACAGATCGTACAACCAATCTGAGGAGACTGGCTTGCCTGGTTGTTCCTTGATTTCTTCAGTCTTTATCTTTTCTTTGCAGCCAGAAGACTTCTACGAGCGTCAGCAGCTACTATGCCCCCTCCAACTGACTGTCTCCAGATAGCTCGATCCTGAACAATTTCTTCCCAGCCCTCGGATGGGATGTCGCATGGCTTCATGTCCCTCTTGCAAACGTCCTTGAATCGCAGCGTGGGACGACCGATTGTTCTAGCTCCAATGGCTAGCTGTCCATAAAGGATATTCTTTGGCAGCCTGTCGTCTTCCATGCGATAAACATGTCCCAACCACCGTAGACGTCGCTGGCTCAACATCGAGTACATGCTGTTAGTGTTTGCTCTCTGTAAGACTGTATTATGTGACACTCTCTCTTGCCACGAATCCCTAATATACGCCGTAGACACCTCATGTGAAAGGTGCTCCAAGTCTCACTTCTATACATGAGAGTGCCAAGAACGCAGGTCTGATAGACCCGGACCGTGGTGTAGTGAGACAGCGCAGTGTTTTCTCAGGCTCTCTTCGTCAGGCGAACCATGACGGCACTTGCCCTGCCAAACCTACTGTCTATCTCCTTCTCGAGCGAGAGAGTGTTGCCGATGGCAGACCCCAGATAAGTGAAACTGTTGACGAACTCCAGAGTGACGCTATCGATCTTTATGGATGACGTAGTGGTAATGCCCTGTGCGCAGACCTTTGTCTTTTCCAGGCTTATGGTGAGACCAAACTGCTTGCACCCTTCGGCGAATCTGTCTGCCAGTCTCTTCAAGGTCTCCCTACTATTGGTCACTAGAACTGCGTCATCTGCAAATAGACGTGTGAACTAGACCATGAAAATACGACACATGTTTAAGCGAAGTGCTAATTCATATAGCCGATATAAGGCAAGGATAATCGAAAGGAATACAACACAAACAACGAACGAATTAACCAGTTCAAATGGAAAACAACACCACGTTTCTGTGAACACGAGTGTAAGTCGTCGACTAGTGTGAATTCCAAGCAAATCCGTGGGGCGGCGGCATCCATAATGAATTAAAGCAGCAGAGCAAATGTAGAACCGCAGCCAGTAGGTTGCCATCTTTGCCACTCTTTTCTTTGGAAGATACCAACGGGACTAGACATAAAGAGAATGCTTTGGCGACGTAAATGGGACACATTACTGAAACCAGCTTCTAATCATGGCGCATGGCAGGAAGACGGCGAATATTTGTTGAAAACTTATGCTCAACAGGGAGTTCAGGAGTTTTGATTGATTTTGATATAACTCGTCAGGAGGGATAGAAGGGCTCCGCGATATTGATGATCATATATTTAAATGACAATGACATGACAAAAGCATTCGCGATCATGTGAATTATCTGCAGCGAGGAAGGAATCAGCAAAAGATAAAGAATGTGCAATTTGCTGTGGCTCCCGTGTTATAAAAGGTTTCAAAGTAGTAATCGGGTTGAATATAATAGGATCACAGTACCTGTCCTAGCATGTCGTAAAATGTGTCGACGGAGTACATTGGGTTAGTAGCCTCATCATATAAAATCCTAGTTCTGAAACCAACCCTGCAATTGTTAAGGTAAATGATCCATGTACAGTGGCCAGCTACAGTGGTGGGTGTGATGGCTAACGTCAGGAGAAACATACTGACCATTATACCATCTCAAGTCAGTGTCAGGAGAAACATACTGACCATTATACCACCTCACGTCAGTGTCAGGAGAAGTATACTGACCTTTATACCACCTCACGTCAGTGTCAGGAGAAACATACTGACCTTTATACCACCTCACGTCAGTGTCCGGAGAAGTATACTGACCAATATACTATTTCACGTCAGTGTCAGGAGAAGTATACTGACTAAAATATCACCTCACCACAACGCATGCACCTGGAAACATGTGTTATAACAGCATGTCACTACAGCCAGAAGGATCCAAATCCACTTTGTTCAGTGCGTCGTTAGAAGAATTTTTTTTCATTTTTATAAAGCTTCCTCTCCAGGGAAAAGCCATTTGCAATGGATCTCTAACATCTACTGTCTCTTGCACCGATGGTATAATCCGATGGTATAATCCGATGGTATAATCCGATGGTATAATCCGATGGTATAATCCGATGTTCTTTCACTTGTCCATCTTTCAGTGTTACTAAGACATTTCACTATATCTAACACGCTTGCTCTTTACCTTTCCTCCCAGTATTGTTTTCATCAAGGTCTTTTGATGTGACTTTCTGATTTCGTTCATCAATTTTTGTAGCTATCGTGAGATCAAGATGCTGAGTAGTACATAAGCTGCAGGGATCAGTGACCCAAAGCTGACAGCTAGCGTCAGGGCCAGCGAACCAGAGCTGCCAAGACATTTCTACACCTCCACGCCATGATCATGGATAACAGGTTACAACTGAGCAGACTGGCTAAGGAGAAGAGATCGAAGTGGGAAGGCTAACCCGTTACCCCAAAATGACAGATGAAGACGGACGAGTCGGATCGAAAGGTGCGAATATCGCGATCAAGATGTGAACTTCAACACAACGCATTACGTTCTCCTGACAACATCCTGCTACTTGCAAAGCCCTTTTCAAGACTTGGTAGCGGCAGTTTGAGAACGTTCAGCACTTGGTCGCGGGAATTTGAGAACGTTCAGGACTTGGTAGCGAGAGATTGAGAACGCTCAGGACTTGGTCGCGGGAGATTGAGAACGACACACGAAGAAGAACTGCACCCGTAATGTCTCAAAAACATTATTTTTTGTTTTCTTGTATTGCCATGAGATACGCACCTTTCTTCTACTATGAGTTTGAAACACTTCCTGCGGTGCGAATCGAAGCGCGTGAACCTCTTTTGTGCATAGTGGCAGGCGATGCATCTTGGTGCCACCACTTTGAGACGCCCAGCAAAACAGCAACAATGCAATGGAACATTCAGTAGCACATAAACACGTACAATTCAAATAACAGGTTTAAATGGGAAACAGAACATACTGGCTACACAAAAAACTATGCCTATTACCAGTTCAACAGAAGAGAGCAGGTCGTGGTCTTCAGACTTCGCACTGGCCACAATAGACTGAGGTACCACCTATTCAACAAATTGAAGATAGGTGGCACCGACGAATGCACGTGTGGTACCGGGAAAATGACCGCTGAACATTTGCTGCAAAACTGCCCGACATACGAGGATCAGAGAGAGCAGATGTGGCCATCACCAGTGGCAACACTAGACAAGCTCTACGGCAGTGTCGACAGCCTCAGGATGACCGCTGCTTTTTTACTAACAAATAAAGGTTGACGTCTGACAGCGTAAGAAGAAGAAGAAGAAGAAGAAATAAAAGGTTTGCTGGTAAGGTTATGTTGACCGCATTTTTTTAATCATAAAGGGCTTTTGTTGGGGAACTTTTAAGAACCTGGAATGAACATCAATTCCATCCGCTAGAAGGACACAATAGACAAGCTGCATAACGCCATCCAGAATACGCGAACCGGCAAGCTTTCACGTGGTATGATTCTGTTGCTTGACAACGCTCGTCTGCATGTCATGAGCGTTGTGCAGGAATCGTTAGCCTGGAAACGGTTTGAAGTTCTGACACACTCAGCCTACAGCCCCAATCTGTCCTTCAGTGACTTTTATTTGTTCTCACCGTCGAAAAGAGCGCTCAAAGGACAACAATTCCCCTCTTATGCAGACGTAGTGACATCAGCGAACAAATGGTTTAATTATCAACCAAAGTCCGTTTTTCGCAGATGATATTCGCTGTCTCCCCAAGCAGTCGGATGCCTGTCTGAATATCTACGGGAACTTTTTCTGACGACCCCTGGTACACGCTTACTTCCTAACAAATAACTTAAAGTCTTTATACTGGTGTAGAAGACTCTGCAGAATTTGTCTACAATCAGTTTCTTGGAGGGTGGTTTAACTGATGTTCGAGAACATTTTAAAAGACTCAAACACTAAAGCTAAGTAGACCCGCAGCTAGCTAGGCACTATCTATAGCCGCTCTAGACAAACCATCTGGGGGAAGATACACATAACTTGGGTAGATTTTTAACCTGTATTTTGCCCGGAGAGCGGCCGTTAAGCCTACTATTTTCCATTTCTAACTGCCAAGGAATTTTTAACGTGCTGAATGTGGGAGTCCGATCTCACTACCAGAAAACAATCCGGTCTCCACCGTGATTCGAACCCACAACCTTCGTCACCTAAGGCGGACACCTTACTTCGAGACCACTAATTCTGCCACACCTACTGATATACCTTTCAGACATGTGTAATAAAGCAGATGAGACGGATTTCATTTGATCACGCCTCGTATATGTACACTTTTCAAAGGCATCAACTTTCCTCCTGAACTGTTTATTTATTGTTCGCGTATCTATGACACAGTAATGACGAGTAGACATAACACATAACCACTTCTATTTTAAATTTGCGTGTTACTTGTTTGGATGTATATTTGCGACTCATGTTGATTAAAACTGATTTGACCATTCCTATTGTTATCCTGATTTGCATTTCATAGATTCCTATACAGCGTTTTTACGTTTCTAAAACAGAAGAATCACTTGGCCTGTTATAACGCTAGATCGTCTGTTTCTATATGTAGAGCATATTTCTTGTCTGCTTTTGGTATCAGTATCCGGGCTCTTGCCCTTCGACTCAATGCGTTAATTTTTTTTTGAATGTGTTTCACAGTAAAATTGTGGACTTCTCATATTTTTGGCATTGTCGGGCTGGTGAGTCTGTGGATTTTCTTTCCATCCCAGGTAGAAGCTCGGAATGTACTGTCCTGGCATTAAGTAAATTAGCAACACTCACATGTGCCCAAGCCACAGTAGGATTCACTGCGCTCATTGCACATCACCAATTGTCTACTGGTTAGGCCGAGTTCTCCTAGACTCTAGATCTGTGACCACAACCAATTGTCTACTGGTTAGGCCGAGTTCTCCTAGACTCTAGACCTGTGAACTCCACCAATTGTCTATTGGTTAGGCCGATTTCTCCTAGACTAGACCTGTGACCACAACCAATTGTCTACTGGTTAGGCCGAGTTCTCATAGAATCTAGATCTGTGACCGCTACCAATTATCTACTGGTTAGGTCGAGTTCTCCTAGACTCTAGACCTGTGACCACCACCAATTGTCTACTGGTTAGGTCGACTTCTCTTAGACTTTAGACCTGTTACCACCACCAAGTGTCTACTGGTTAGGCCGAGTTCTCCTAGACTCTAGACCTGTGACCACCACCAAATGTCTACTGGTTAGGCCGACTTTTCCTAGACTCTAGACCTGTGACCACCACAAATTGTCTACTGGCTAGGCCGAGTTCTCCTAGACTCTAGACCTGTGACCACAACCAAATGTCTACTGGTTAGGCCGACTTCTCCTAGACTCTAGACCTGTGACCACCATCAATTGTCTACTGGTTAGGCCGAGTTCTCCTAGACTCTAGATCTGTGACCACCACCAATTGTCTACTGGTTAGGCCGACGTCTCCTAGACTCTAGACATGTGACCACCACCAATTGTCTACTGGTTAGGCCGAGTTCTCCTAGACTCTAGACCCGAATTCTCTTGGACTCTAGATCTGTGACCACCACCAATTGTCTACTGGTTAGGCCGAGTTCTCCTAGACTGTAGACCTGTGACCGCCACCAATTGTCTACTGGTTAGGCCGAATTCTCCTAGACTCTAGATCTGTGACCACCACCAATTGTCTACTGGTTAGGCCGAGTTCTCCTAGACTCTAGACCTGTGACCGCCATCAATTGTCTACTGGTTAGGCCGACTTCTCATAGACTCTAGATCTGTGACCACCACCAATTGTCTACTGGTTAGGCCGAGTTCTCCTAGACTAGACCTGTGACCACAACCAATTGTCTACTGGTTAGGCCGAGTTCTCATAGAATCTAGATCTGTGACCGCTACCAATTATTTACTGGTTAGGCCGAGTTCTCCTAGACTCTAAACCTGTGACCACCACCAGTTGTCTACTGGTTAGGCCGACTTCTCTTAGACTCTAGACCTGTTACCACCACCAATTGTCTACTGGTTAGGCCGAGTTCTCCTAGACTCTAGACCTGTGACCACCACCAAATGTCTACTGGTTAGGCCGACTTCTCCTAGACTCTAGACCTGTGACCACCACAAATTGTCTACTGGTTAGGCCGAGTTCTCCTAGACTCTAGACCTGTGACCACAACCAAATGTCTACTGGTTAGGCCGACTTCTCCTAGACTCTAGACCTGTGACCACCATCAATTGTCTACTGGTTAGGCCGAGTTCTCCTAGACTCTAGATCTGTGACCACCACCAATTGTCTACTGGTCAGGCCGACTTTTCCTAGACTCTAGACATGTGACCACCACCAATTGTCTACTGGTTAGGCCGAGTTCTCCTAGACTCTAGACCCGAATTCTCCTAGACTCTAGATCTGTGACCACCACCAATTGTCTACTGGTTAGGCCGAGTTCTCATAGACTCTAGACCTGTGACCGCCACCAATTGTCTACTGGTTAGGCCGACTTCTCATAGACTCTAGATCTGTGACCACCACCAATTGTCTACTGGTTAGGCCGAGTTCTCCTAGACTTTGGACATGTTTAATGTTATATATATATCAGACCAGTGCAGGAAGGCATGTTGCCAGGCAAAAAAGGCAGGGGTAGACCAAGAAGACGATGATACCAAGATATCCATGAATGCCTAGATATGACTGTGGCGGAGGCTGGAGTTTTGGCAAGGGAAAAGGCTTCTTTCAGACATACTGTGATATGAGCGACGTTCCATAAAGGACTTACTACATATATTTATCAGTTCTTCATTTGAATCAATAGTCCAAGTTATTCTTGACAGCTTTCAGCTAGCTAAACGATATCGTCCGTATACCTGAGATTGTTTATTGATTCTTCGTCGATAATATATCTTAACATTTCCTCCATTTGTTGAAAAATGTGCGCTGTACAAATGTTAAACAGGCAAGGGGACAGAACTCATCCTTGTCGTACTCCTATTTTCAAAACAATACATGGCGCGTAAAGTCTGCAAGCGAAGTCTGCGACATCTTACAGAGGCGGTTTACTCCAAGTTTAGGTTACTGAGTGCCCTTGTCTTTTCCACCCACAGGACACGTAATTAATTTCTTATGCTTGACTTTATCAAAGGCCTTTTTGAAGTCTCTAAAGCATATATAATTGTTTTTTTTTGTATTTCTACATACTTTTCTTGTAGTGTCGGTATATGGGGCATTACTTCGTTTTTTCGACTGTTCTGTCAAAATCCAAATTGTTCACCAGAAACTGTGTTGGCTACTCTACTCGCAAATCGTTCCTGTATAATTGTGAGTAGTATCTTAAGGGCGTGGCTCATCAGGCTGAATATAAAATAAATAATTCGTCCATCGTCTTCGATGAGGACCTTCATCGCATGTCATTATGCAACCTTGAGTTATGCGACCTTGAGTTATGCGACCTTGAGTTATGCAACCTTGAGCTTGTGTGTTTGCTCAAGACTGATTAAGCCGATTTGAGCCTCTAAAGTTCTATGACACGACTGACAAACGTAGTCAGGAATTGTCGCTTATATTTTCTTTGCTCGAGACTTCCTGATTGCACGTGTATCCTGGGCTGCCTGGATACGGAGACCCTTGCTGAGTTCAACCCCGTCTGTGACCGTGCTCTTTCATGTTGATCGATTTTTAGCCAGGTTCTCCCAGGTGTTAATGTCTATTTGAAAGCACCTAAGGGACTCCTTCAGACTGTCCTTGAAATAATGTTTGATGTCCATGTGATCGTTCTCCTTCACTCAGTTCGCTGTTCAGTAGCCCCTTTGGAAGCCTTTCGCTTTACATTCATTCAAGGTGGCCAGCCCATCACAACTGGGATTTTTGCATAAATACTTTGCATGTTGGCTCTGGCAGCACTTCAGTATCCATGCTACGGTCCTGTCAGCGTATATGCAGTAAGGGTCTCAGGCAGTTAATGTCACAATGATTAAGCTTCCTTGCGTCACCAGCGTAGACAGTCCAGCTGTCACACGCGTACAGCTCAGCAGGCTATTGTTTCAAAATCGGAATATTTTGTTCCCGGAGGTTTCTTTTATAGTATTATAGAAACTATTGTAATCAGGTCGCGCACTAGTTTAGATGTCATTACACAGATCAGTAATTTTATCTTCACTTAAATCCACCAGATCCTCTATCTTTTTCCATATCTATTGTGTCCAAGCTTTAATCTCTCTCCTTGTTCATGCATTTCATTGCCTTTTCTTCTTTGGATATGAGAATGCCGCTGTCGTTACTATTAAATTCTTAGTTTTTTTTGGTTTTGTTTCCTACTTGGAATACTTGTAATCTTAGTATTCAAACAGGTGTGTTTAATGTCTGTTGCCAGGTAGCTGAAGACTTCGGCTAAACGTAGTAGGTATTTTAGAACTTCCTGCGGCTTACCAGGCCTGTGGGAAGGTACAAATAAGTAAATTTTAAACTTGAAATTTTGAAATTTCTCCGGGCATCAGCTTTTAAGCATTATCTTTCCGATTTCTAACTGCCAATGGATTTTTAACGTGCTAGACACTGATCACGGGAGTCCGATCTCACTACGAAGATATCATGGGAATTGTTACCAGAAAATCCAAGTGAAATAACACCGGTTCCGACTGTGATTCGAACACACTACCTCCGATCCGGCACCCGAAGCGGACATCTTACCTCGAATCCACTAAGCGTCCTCTGTTTCTTGTTGTTGAAAAATAGTTCAAGCATATAGCATGCCTTTCGATTTGATATATATTGATCATCAAATAAGTTGTCTCTATTTTTGTTCTGAATGCTTTCTGCTGCCAGAAGAGCCACGACACACTAGCCACCCCAGAGCATGTTTGAAGAATAACGAAATCAGTATGAGTAGTTCCGAGATGAAGGAAAACACTGGAGAGATGCACCATGCTTCACTAGGAGCCCACATACGAATCAATCAATTTCAGTATTAGTCAAGTCCGTTATGTAAACATTTTGTTCTGAACAAAATAAGTCATGCAGCAGTGCATTTTGAGAATCCCTGCATCCCAACACTACCCATATCGTAGCAAAAGTTAGCGCGAGCAGTCATTTTTGCTCACGGAAGCCAAACACTATGAGAGAAGCGGTCAACTAGGATTGATATTTTCTTTCGTGTTTTATTTGGAATGGAACTATCAGGTATTGTGTGTAGTGTTTGATACCAGTATTTCTTTTTCTTTCAGATCGCAAGGAAAGCGCATTTTTCTCCCCATTATTAAGATATATATTATGTATTACAACTTCAGCTTGCAAACCAAGTGATTATTACACACTCAGCAGAGTAATAACTATTTTCGAGTTATTGAGTCTTTTACCTTAGACGGGTTATTCTCATATCTTCAAGCTACACTTTACTTACTAAACTGCTTCTTTTCTAGCCCATGGTGTGAGATTAACTTCAACAGGACACCGCTCCTCCTAAAAAGGTCGTTCAATGACGTGTCTAACACTTTATTTTCGATAGCAGTGCCGTCTACGGGACTAACTTTATCTTTACAATAAAACAAAGAGCGAAAAAGCTAAAGAAGACACAGAGAAAGGAAAGAAAACAACAAGGAAGTAGATATATGGTTGAAAGTTTAATCTGCATTGGAAAATATAAACAAATAAGGGCTGGAGAAGAAGACAGAAAAGGAAGGAACAGTATTTTGCAAGAATGCGTGAAGTGTCGTACTATTTATCAGGCGTCAGTGAGCATCTGTTATCAGTGTCAAGCAGGAACCGTGGTCAAGGTGCATAATCAATATGATATGTGAAATGGCATGCTTGAGAAAAGAGGTCAAGTTTATTAAAAGAGAGTGGAAACGAAGGAGCAGCAAAGATGACGCCATAACTGGCTGCGGGTATACATTGCTTTTCTGCTTTAGTTCATTATAGATGCCGACAGACCACGGATTTGCCGGGAATTCACATTAGTCGACGACTTACACCTGTGTTCACTGAAACGTGTTGTTATTTTTCATTTGGACTGGTTAATTCGTTCATTTTGTGTGTTTTCTTCCGTCCGATTATCATTGAATGGACATCGGTTATATGAATAGTACTACGCTTTAAAACATGTGTCATATTTAACGGTCTAGTTCACAAGGCTGAACTTCACGAGATTTGCGCCCTTGGCCTAGCTACAGACAGGGACAGCTTTGTTGTATGAAATTTAGACACAACTATAATGAACTGCCATCTGGAGAGAGATGGGCTCCGTCAGGTATGTAGCGGCCCAAGACACACCGTTGTTGTATGGCGGCGGCTGGTACTACCAACTGCAATAACGGTGCCTGAACGACCTTCTAGGTTATGGGACTGATGATTATGATGAAAAGAAGGAATTTGACAGAAAGTGGTAACAATGCTGTACAGCCATATTTGGACAGACATGGTTTTGACATATATAAATACATACAAGGTTTTGACAAATATAGACACATACATAGTTTTGACATAATTAGACGCAGACATGGTTTTGACATATATAGACAGAGACAACATTTTGACATATATGGACACGTTTTTAACATCTATAGACACATACATAGTTTTGACATACATAGGCGCAGCCATGGTTTTGATACACACACACACACACACACACACACACACACACATATATATATATATATATATATATATATATATATATAGACAAACAAGATTTTGACATCTACAGACACACCTAGTTTTGATCTATGTAGACATAGACATAGTTGTGACATATATCTACACAGACTTGGTTTTGATATGTATACATTGACATGGTTTTGACCCACATACACACACACACACACACACATATATATGTATTATATATATATATAAATATATACATACATATAGTTGTGTATATATATATATATATATATAAGTAAGAGAGAGAGAGAGAGAGAGAGAGAGAGAGAGAGAGAGACTAGGTAGAAGACTTACTTTCAATCAGGCAATACATACTAATCATATTATTTTAGTCAAAGTCAGATGAAACATACTGGTCAGACATGTTAAGTCAGGATAAGTGAAAACATACAGATCAGACTATGTTAGCCAGGGTCAGGTGAAACATACTGATCAGACTATGTTAGTCAGGGTCAGGTGAAACATACTGATCAGACTATGTTAGTCAGGGTCAGATGAAACATACTGATCAGACTTTGTTAGTCAGGGTCAGGTGAAACATACAGATCAGACTATGTTAGTCAGGTTCAATGGAAACATACTGATAAAAACCCTATTTCACTTCCCTGCAGTTCTCCATAGAAACAAGCATGTATAGTTGTCTGGCTAACGAAGTGCGAATTCGTAAAGTCTCCCAAGATCTCCCAAGCGAACGAATGTCCACGTGTGACAGGAGTCCAGGCCCATGAACACGTACTTCAAGAATGTCCAGCCCAGGAAGAACTAAGATGCCAGACCTAGCCAGATGGAGCAGAACTGTGACAAAAGATATGGGTCAACCGGTCAGACCTGGAAAGGACTGTGGACTTCATCATGGCGATATGACTGAAGATTTAACATGATCAGAAAACCCGGAACGCAGAAGAGGAAGAAAAAGATGAAAAAGAAGAAGAAGAAGGCACTGTGACCCATATAGTGGTAGCCTTAATAAGGACCTCGCATTGCACTACCGCTAGTAGGATCTCGGTACATTTTCTCAAGTTTACCTCAGGAGGTAAAAGGATTTTTTTTAAACGCCTTAAAGAGTTAATTCTTCTTCTTCTTCCTTTTTTTTTTCTTCTTCTTCTTCTTCTTCTTCTTCTTCTTCTTCTTCTTCTTCTTCTTCTTCGTTCGTTCTCAATCTCCTGCTACCAAACCCTGAAAGGGCTTAAGTATCAGAATGTAGTCCAGAGAACGGAATGCGTTGTGTCGTAGTTTACAGCTTGACTGCGATATTTGCACCTTTCGGTTCAACACATCCGACTTCAGCAAGTATTTTTTGAGTACCGGGTTAGCATTCCCTTTGCGATCTCTTCACCTTAGCCAGTCTGCCCTGCAGCAGCCTGTTATCCAGGATCACGGCGTGGAGGTATAGAAGGGTCTTGGCAGCTCTGGTTCGCTGGCCCTGACGCTAGCAGTCAGCTATGGGTCGTTGACCACTGCAGCTCTTGCGCTGCTCAGCATCTTGATCCCAAAGAGTTAATTCAACTCAGCACGAGTAGATTCTAACATTAAAAAAAGTAAGATAAAGCAAACAAACAAAAATCGAAGTTAACACGATACTAATGGTCAAAAGATAACATTAACGCAGACAGCTGTGACTCAGATACCGGGCCAAAAATAAGATAACAGCTAAGCAAAACCTTTGTTACCGTCACAAGGTCCTCGTCGAGGTAAATAGTAACATAATTTAAAGCGTATATGGCTTGGTTTCGCTTTGTTCGTTATCAATCTCCCACTACCAAACCCCGACACGGGCCTAAGTAGCAGAATGTAGTCCAGAGAACGGAATGCGTTGTGTCGTAGTTTACAGCTTGACTGCGATATTTGCAACTTTCGGTCCAACACATCTGACTTCAGCAAGCACTTTTTTGAGTACCGGGTTAGCATTCCCTCTTCGATCCCTTCTCCTTTGCCAGTCTGCCCTGTTGCAGCCTGTTATCCGGGATCATCTTGGCAGCTCTGGATCGCTGGTCCTGACGCAAGCAGTCAGCTATGGGTCGCTGACCGCTGCAGCTCATGCGCTCAAAAGTGTATATCATATGGGGAGAGCAGCAATGATGGCGCATAACAGGCCGTGGGTCTAGTTCTGTTTTCGTATTTTAGTTCATCATTGATGTGTTCTACCACAGAGTTAATCAGACACTAAAAGAGACTAACGCTAAATAGATGGCTTTAAATCAAATGTTTACGGTCCTTGCTTCTTTTACGACTAGCACTATTTCTCGTTACAAAACCGCCAGTCATGTCTCTCTTCTCTCTCAACCTCCCCCCCCCCCCCCTTCCACTCTCTCAACCCATAAAACCACTCTGCCCTACACACCATCACATAAAATCTAGCAGAACAGAAAACTGCGTCCGTCAGAAGTTCCGTTAGTTGTCTGTCTTGTTCTGTTGAAGATTCCACATTCAGCAAAGATGTAAACATTTCGTCTCATGTGATGTCCGTTTCAAGTTTTAAGCACACATGTCAGATCCTGCTAACTGACATGCTTCTAGTTGAGCCAAATTTGTTTAAACAGGCGTTCAATAAATGCTTTGACATGCTGGCAATATTTATTTGGATATAACAGACAATGAATGTCTTACTGGGACAGTGGTTAGAGCTTTCACTTCTCGCGGCAATGGTTCCAGGTGCGGTCCATAATCTCAAAATACTTCATCCCATTGGGGTGTACGTTGTAATGAAAATTGAGACAGGCTTGCAAAAAAGTGTTGAGAATTGGAGCAAAACATACTGACATCTCAGACGTTTAGAAATGGATAGATATCCGGGCTGTTAGAAGAGATCAGATGACGCATATACCTAGGCTGTTAGAAGAGATTATTTAAAAGCCTTAGTTAGACCTAGAATTGAGTACTGTGTACAGGCCGTAGAGGAGATATAAACATGCTGGAAAGGATACAAAGAAGAGCGACAAAACTGATAATGGGATTCCAGAATTACAGTTACGAGGAAAAACTCAGAATGTGATTCGCAGAATTGCCCTCTGAAAGTCAGTCTATGAAGTCTCTCTGGCCAAATGAGTCAATACCAAACTATAAACAATCACCATCATCACACCCTGTCTGAAAGAAACTTTTTCCCTTGCCAAAACACCAGCCTGTGCCACAGTCATACCCAGGCATTTCTTGATATCTTGGTGCCATCGTCTTCTTGGTCTACCCCTGCCTCTTTTACCTGGCACCATACCTTCCATCACTGTTCTCTCAAGACCGTTGTGTCTCTTGATGTGACCAAAGTATTTCTCTTTTCTGGCCAAAATGGAATTGATAAACCAGTTTTTCTCTATGCTCAACTCTTGCGAATGTCTACATTTGTCTTTTTCTCTTTCGTTTTCTAGAAGTTTTGGTAATCGTTCATGATTTAAAGTCACATGCTGCCACAGTAAAAACACAGGCTCTCAAGACTTTCACCTTTGTGGTTTTGTTGGTACCCTGCCATAATTTCTTCAGGCTGTTCAGCCTCTGCGTTGCCATAGCTAGTCTTCTTCTGATTTCTTTCCCGCAGTCGTTACTTTTGTCAATTCTGGAGCCCAGATATTCAAAATGCATGACCTGATCTATTTCCTCACCACCTACTGTAAATTTATATTGACATCGTGTTTTGTCGGTGTTCATTATCTTTGTTTTATTTATGTTTATAAACAGGTGTTGATCTTTACTGTGCCCATTTACGGCTGAAATTAGCTGCTCTAGCCCTTCTGCACTTCTTGATAGTATCACTGTGCTTATCGTAACTCTGGTACCTAGTAACCGCCAACAGGTACAAGTAAAAGTGCAACGAGTTAATATTCAAAGAATCGGCGTTTATCGCTACATTATTTTTTATTGATATTAAGACAAGTTTTTTGTTGTTGTTTTTAGGCGACTACAGGAGTGTAATTTTTGTAATGTTAGTGTTTCTTATGTGAGCTTGTGTGTTAACCTTGTTTTTAGAAACAAATTCATTGGAGTTGGTCACCACTCATAGCCGACTTTAATAATGAATATTGTTCTGATCAATTTCTTCACCTGCGTCATCTCCAATGTTTACTTCTGGTAGTTATGACTTTCCAACTTAAGGATCGTGTCTGTCTGCTCCTACACGACTTACAGTGGCTTGGCATCGTTGTCGCTTTTCGGTACACGATTTCGAATAACGTGTCCAGGATCCTTCACGTTTTGTTAGATTAATAGGTCACACTAGTAGTAACGGTGTACACAGTTTTGGCTCTTTAGGTTATGGGAGAGATTGTTTAGATAGGAGGAATATAAGTCCACGCAACCGAGCATCAGCCATGTCAAGTAAAATCTTGTAAAAATATATGCGCGAATACTAGAAGAAAAAGAAAGAAACAGAAAAAGATGAGTAAGAAGAAGAAGAAGAAGAAGAAAAAAGAAGAAGAAGATGAAGAAGAAAATGAAGAAGAAGACGAAGAAAACGAAGAAGATGAAGAAGAAAAAGAAGAATAAGATGGCGATGAAGAAGAAGAAGAAGAAGAAGATGAGTAAAAAGAAGAAGAAGAAAAGAAGAAGATGAATAAGAAGAAGAAGCAGATGATGAAAAAAAGAAGAAGATGACGATGAAAAAGAAGAAAAAGACGAAGAAAAAAAAGAAGAAGAAGAAGACGAAGAAAAAAAAGAAGAAGAAGAAGACGAAGAATAAGATGATGATGATGATGAAGAAGAAGAAGAAGAAGAAGAAGAAGAAGAGCAAGAAGAAGAAGAAGAAGAAGAAGATCAGTAACAAGAAGAAGAAAAAGAAGATGAATAAGAAAATAAAGAAGAAAAAAAAGAAGATGAAGATGAAGAAGTAGAAGAAGAAGAAAAAGAAGAAGATGAAGAAGAAGACGAAGAATAAGATGATAATGAAGAAGAAAATGAGGATGAAGAAGAAGAAAAAAAAGTAGATGAATAAGAAGAAAAAAAAGAAGATGAGGATGAAGAAGAAGAAGAAAAGAAGAAAATGAAGAAGAAAAAAGATGAAGAATACGATGATGATGAAGAAGAAGAAGAAACAGAAGAAGAAGAAGAAAAAGAAGAAGAAGAAGAGAAGACGAAGATTTACTTTAGCTGTAAATCAAAATGTAAAAAGTGTCGCTCCATGTTGAGCACTAGTCTTCCCCAAATAAACGTCAAGTCCACCCCATCTGCACCAGCGCCCTGCTTATCTTCCTTGTTTCCTGCACGTTTGCCCCAGAACAAATCCGGCAACCCAGCAATACCGATTATTTACAGCTTACCTTGCACCGCGTCACCTGTACTCTTGACAGGACGTTATTTATGTCTTGGCCTGTTGAGTTGTTTCTGTAATTTTAACTGACTGTCCGTATTTGTTTAGGTTTTTGTGGATTTAAGATTCTTCGAAATGTGCTAGCCTGCCCATGAATAACTCTCTAAAGTCGTCTCCTAGGTTACGTCTGACAGGTTACAGTCTCACAATCTTTGCTTCGGTCTCCAGGAACACTCAGGGAAAGATAACTCAACAAAGAAACGGAACTGGTCAGTACAGTCGATGTGCCATCTTCACATCCAAGGTCGTCTATAATGGAATCACAACGTTCTCTATCTATTCCCTCGACGTTGGAATCTATCAGGCGTTTCTTTGCTTATATTTTGATGTTTTCCTCCAACTTATACCATTATTTACCACTGGAGCGTTTGCCTTTCACCTTTTCTTCCAGTAATGTTTTCAGCATTGTGTTATATCTCTTGATTTGACCAAAGTATATAAACTGTCAGACCTTGATTTCGTTCTTCAATTTTCCTCGCACCACCATTTTTTTTCAAATACTTCCTAAATTGCCCCGAATGGACCACTGGGGTCTTGTGGACAACAACGTTAACAATAGCACCCCTGCCCAAAAGAGAGCATGTCGTAAAAGGTGTCTAACTTTGTCATATGGCATAACACCGACCATGGTTAGGTGGCTTGCTAAGAGCAGCATAAATGGCGCATAACAGGCTGCGGGTCTACTTTGCTATGGCGTTTGAATCTATTGAGATGGACTCGCACATCGATTAACCACTATCTGCGGCACTTGTCCCAACACAACGGAGTAATAAGCTGCTCGAGCCTATCTTTGCTAAGCAGGAAATTCTTCACCCGGCTATATCCATCTCACACCAGAGCTGAGACCTGCTAAGAGGCTTCTGTCCCGGTAGAAGTACAGGTTAACTAAGACTTTCTAAATTGTATTATTTTCTTTCAATGAAATGTGTCTCATTCCTTTTTATTCAAATTTCAAAAGCGCCAACCTGTTCTTCAAACAATGTACACATTTTGATGCCATACAGTACAGTAGAGTATATATCACATCTGTTCATTCCTATTTTTTGTTTGTGAGTTATTTGGTCGGATGCCATTATATGACTCATGTTGGCGAATAATTGGATAATTGGCATAAAGTGGCAGGGTATGGGGAGGAATGAAGGCTTATGGGAACGGAGCCAACAACAATCACTGGAATGACAAATTAGACGAAGAAAATTAGGTTAAAAAGAACATACGCAACGAAAGGCACAGTCCAACATAGCCAGACAGGCTCTTGCATGAAATCTTCAAGGGAAGAGAGAGAGAGAGAGAGAGAGAGAGAGAGAGAGAGAGAGAGAGAGGTAGACCCAAAAACACATAGAGAAGAGAATGTGAGAAAGAACTCAAATTAAATGATTACACCTGGAGAGAGACAGAAAGAACAGAACATGACAGTCCATGCTGGCGGGATGTTGTCATTGGCCTATTCACAGAGAACAGCGACGAGCTTTGATTGATTTATTGTCTACTTTGCTATATATCATAGTTTCGTTCGCTATGTGCCAGTGTCCAGTCATTACAACTGACTTTTGTTCTTCACTTGAATTACCAACTTCTGTAGTTCTTGATCGCTTCTAACCAAGATAATTGTGTTACTGGCATACTCGATATTATTTACCTGATGAGTCCTGGCAGCTCCTCTATTTGCTGAAAGTGTGTTCTGTGGAAGCTTCAAACAGACAAGAGGACGTTACGCATCCTTGTCACAATTTTCTTTGGTGGTAGTAGCCCCCTTCAGTAATGACTGAAATAGGATGAAAAGACCTTGGAGTGGTATCTACTTAGCTTCTTTTGTTTTCTTTCTCATTGAAGGGGTGTCGTTTCACTTCTACGTGTTGCAAGAGCTTCTTTTCACCAAGCCTGATGTGGCTCTTTATGGTACATCTCCACTTCGATCGGTCTGTAGCTTCGTCTTCCTTGGATGTCAAACTCATGTCCAGGAGTTTTATGTCATCTTTGCACACATCTTTGAACATTAACTGTAGTCGATCGACTGTTCTCCTGCCATGCACCAGCTGTCCATAGAGGATATCATTGGGAATGTGATCATCTTCCATACGACGAACATGATCAATCCATCGTAGTCTTCGCTCCCTAAGGAGAGTATATATGCTTGGGAGATCGGTGCGAGAATGCTCCTCTACATTTGTCACTCTGTCATTCCGTGTAATTCCAAGAATGTATCGCAGGCGACGTAGAAGGAAGGTGTTAGGCATGTGCTCTTGTTTGACATACGTTGTCTAAGTCTCTATCCCAAACAGGAACGTGCTGACAAAACATGCTTTGTACACCATAGCCTTCGTTTCAATTGTGAGTTTCAGGTTTTGCTAAACTTGCGTTGTACACCATGGCAAATGTAGCAGCAGCTTTGTCAATGCGACTGTCTATTTCTAAATTGAAATGATAGATTGTCGCTGATAATGGACTCCAGGTATATGAATTGGTGCAAATCTGCCAGTTTATAATTCTTGATCCTAAGAGTAACATCTACTTCCTGTCCCAGCACATTTGTATTGTAGAGACTATTGTGAGACCAACATCTTTGCAAGCCTCGGAGAACCCATCTATCAACCTCTGAAGCTCCTGCTGACTGTGGGTGACAATTGCAGCATCATCAGCGAAGCGCAAGTCCCTGATGGTGATCTCAATAATCTTCGTTTTGATCTTGAGCCTTGAAAGGTTAAACAGCCGACCATCCGACCTAGTGTGAAGGTAAATGTCATAATTTGCATTACCAAACGCATTCTTCAGTAACAGAGCAAAGAAGATTCCGGACAGCGTCCGGTTCAGAACACATCCTTGCTTAATACCTCTGCTAGTACCAAATGGTTATGATATGCTACCATCAAATCGGACTATTGCTTTCGTGTCTTCATGTAACGAAATTATTAGTTGTAGCGGTTTAAATGGACAAACTATTTTAGAGAAGATTATGAAAGTCCATCCCTGTTAATCAAATAAAATGCCTTTGTCAGGTCAAAGCAGTTTTTATAAAGGGCTGATTCTGCTCAAGTGACTCTTCCAGAAATTGTCGAGGAGAAAAAAAATCACGTCGACCTTTGATCTTTCAGACTTGAATCCACTCTGTGACAAACGCTCACTCAAGCAGTTGTTGCAGTCGTAGTGAGTTTACTACTTTGCCTTCAACACTGAGCAGAGACTAACCTCGATCATTTCTACAATCACTTCTATCACCTATGCTTTTGTATAATGTTACAATCTGTTTGTTTCTCATATCTTGAGGTATAGTAAATTATTTTCAGCACTGATATAACATCCGATATAGCGGTTGCATAAGTACACATTTACAGCGCTTGACCAAATCGGTTGGGATCCCGTATCTGTATAGCTTGTAACAGCTTCAAGGGCTGTAGGAGTGACCGTTATACCAGTAGAGGTCAGAATATTGTTCGGCCCATTGCTCCATCAGCTTTCCTTTTTTGTTATTTTCTCGCGGTGATGGATTTGAGTGATGCAATTTTTCTACTTACAGGACCAACAGCTTTCTTTCTACCATCGTACCTTTGTCTGATGTTCTCTGTCTGTGCTGAAGGCTGGATGTTTTCACTGAGCTGTAGCCAAAACTTATTTGCGCAACGACTTACATTTTGTTTAACTTGACTTCTGGCAGACTTCAAGGTGTACAGAGAGTATCTGCATTTGGAAGCAGCTTGTATTTAATCAGAACAGCCTTAATGACGGGTGTTATATCCTTCATTTTCGCTTGAAACCAGTCATCTGTAGTCTAAAAAGAAAATATAAACGCTACTTTTGTACTTCTATATATATTTCTGCTAGTGTCATTTAATTGAATATTGCTTCTCTTGTTCCGTTGTTCTGTCGAAATTGAAATTGTGGAACTGTAACTTCGTTTTCTATTCTATGACTTAACTCTCTCCTGTGTAACTTTGAGCAGTATCGTAATAGTGTGACTAATCATGATGATTGTTCTCAAATCTGAACATTCGGCTGCACGTGCTTTCTTGAGTAGTAATATGAAGATCGACGTAATTAAGTCTAGGTCATGTATTGCATATGCAATTACACAAATCATCGATTTTATCCACACCGAAATACTCTAGACTCCAGAGCCTCTATCAATGCTATATTTATTGTGCCCATACGTATTGCTTTTCTGTTGCTCGTATACGAGGCGTGTTCAAATGAAACAGGACCAAACTGCAACAAATGAACATACGTACGATGCACATGATGACGTCACTTCTGGTGTAAACAGCACATACCAACAATCAAGTTTGCAAATTTCATTTTCCTCCGACTCATAGTTTCCCCAGTAGACGTTGAAAACAAGGCAGGTGTGATACAGAAACCGTCCAGAGTTGATCAGCGATCGGTGATTCGGTTTCTAACAGTTGAAGGATGTCGACCAGTTGACATTCATTGCAGCATGCAGGCAGTGTATGGTGACAAAAGTGTGTCGAAGACAACAGCGAAGAACTGGACAACGATGTTTGAAAAAGGACCTCAGTTAATGCAACAATATGCAACTGACCTGGTCTCGGAAGATCTTTCGTTAACTCACGTCCTTCTTTAAACATCCAGGTCCAGTTCTTCACTGTTGTCTTCGACACACTTTTTGTCACTATACACTGCCTGCGTTCTGCAATGAATGTCAACTGGTCGACATCCTTCAACTGTTAGAAACCGAATCCCCATTCTTTGATCAACTCTGGACGGATTCCGTATCACACCCGCCATGTTTTCAACGGTCTGCCGAGGAAACTATGAGTCGGAGGATAATGAAATTGTGCAAACTTGACGGTTGGTATGTGGTGTTTATAACAGAAGTGACGTCATCATGCGCATCGTACATTTGTTCACTTGTTGCAGTTTGGTCCGGTTTCATTTGAACACGCCTCGTAAATTATTGCTTTCTCTATTTTTGATCTGAGAATGCTGGAGGCCGTCATTATTAAATGATGAATGTTTTGTTACCTGTGTTGTCGAAATGATTATTTAAATGTTTGATATATATTTCTCGTTGAGCAAGGTGTTTCCTTTTGTGTTCTTAATGCATCCCCGTCTTTGAGGTGGTCGTGTCCTGTTAAAAAGTTATTTTATTCCTCCATGAATATCCCTTGTGCGGTGTTTCTTTCCCTTCGTCTTCTTCTATCTTGAATTTTGATTATATCCCCTGTTCTTGTGCATGTCAGCACATATTATGCATCTCCTTGTCTCGTACCCCATATGTTGGTATTGTTGTTGTTTTTGTTTTTTGTGTGGGTCTTTTTATTTCTTTCAGTTTAAGATTTCATCTGTCCTCTAGACTTGAAGTTTCGTAAATTATTGTTCCGGATAAGTTTTATTGGCTGCTTGTGATGATGTTTTTAGACAGTTAAACTTAATGCTTTCATTCTCTTCTGGACTTCTGTCGCTGATTGTGGAACTTGTCACCCACTACTGAACGACAAGCTGTGGCTAAGTTAATATCTTCTTCTGCCGCGTTTGTTCTGGAAAGGACGTTGAGACGGTGGGGTTTGTAGTTACAAGCGAGGCTGTGATATCTGTACCTTTCGGCACATCCTATTTCAGCTGGCTTTTTTGGACGACCGAGTTTTTCTTCCCACTGGGACTTGGTTTTAGTAGTAGTAGTAGTATTAGTAATAGTAGTAGTAGCATTAGTAGTAGTAGTAGTCTCATTAGTAGTAGTAGTGGTAGCATTACTAGTAGTAGTAGGGGTAGTATCATTAGTAGTAGTAGTCGCATTAGTAGTAGTAGTGGTAGCATTAGTAGTAGTAGTGGTACCATTAGTAGTAGTAAAAGTAGTGGTATTAGTAGTAGTAGTGGTAGCATTAGTGGTAGCATTAGTAGAAGTAGTGGTAGCATTAGTAGTAGTAGTAGTAGTAACATTAGTAGTAGTAGTAGTAATATTAGTAGTAACAGTAGCAACAGCAGTAGTAGTAATACTTATAACAGTAGTAGTAGCAGCAGTAGTAGTAGTAGCAGTAGTAGTAGTAGCAACAGAAGTAGTAGCAGCAGTAATAGTAGTAGTAGTAGCAGCAGAAGTAATAGTAATAGTAGTAGTAGCAGTTTAGCAGTAATAGTAGCAGTAGCAGTAGCAACAGCAGTAGTAGTAGTAGTAATAGTAGTAGTAGTAGTAGTTGTTGTAGTAGTAGCAGTTGTAACAGTAATAGTAGTAGTCGTAGTTGCAACAGCAGTAGTTGTATTCACTTAGCCAGACTACACTAGCGCAGTCTGTTTTCAGGGCCGTCGCTTAGAGGCCGAAAAGGGACTTGGTCAGCTCTTGTTCACTGACCCTCATGCAAATAGGCAGTTGTTAGTCGCTAGCTGCTGTCAGCTCATTTCCTGTGCCCCACCAAGTTGATTCAAGTATCAACTACTTCATGCCATCTGCTTGTGTTAAACAGTAAACAGCGAACCTCTTTGCACATCAGGTAATCATTTACCCACAACTAAGCGTCGTACGAGGCAATTGTGCCTGAACGCGGAGATTCGGAGAAAGAGGATGACCAATGGAAAGAATGTGTAAAGAAACACTACTAAAACGTGGATTGAGAAGAACAAAGACCACACGGCATGAAATAAGCTGGTCGTCTCCCCACATTGTGTAGCAAAATAAATCCCAAGTAGTTGACTATGTAAGATGGACTATTTGTTGAAATCATTGTTTCAAGACTTATATGATCCTGTTGATCCCTAGTAGATCCCTGAAACCCTTACTGTGAAGAAAGAATAGGCCTACCGTGTTTCTATCCACGCCGTAAAAGATGACTAAATAGAGGTGTGCAAAGATCTAGCAATTTCATCACGTAAAATAAATTACAACATAAAACACCACTGCAAAAATAGGCAAAGTGCTTTGGCGCAGGATTCCTAAAAGAGGCCAACTGTATTTGTGGTCCTATACTCCAGAGGGAGTGGAAAAGGACAAGAAGAAGAAGATGCTGAAGTTGAAAAACAATTTTTCCGAAAAATAGAAGACATTTAAAGTAACACATTTTTGGTAGAATAAAGGAGAGTTCTTTGGTATTACATATTGTTATTATTATTTCGGATCCAGAAGCACACGGACTCTCAGCCTTCGGCCTAATGGCATGTTATAGTATATGCACTTGTTGGATAGTCGATGTTTAGTGTTTTACAAATTGTTACATTTATTAGGCCCCGAAGAAAGGGGCCTAACATCGTTAATACTTCATATGGGATCAAGACGCTGACTGCTAGCGTCAGTGCCAGCGAACCAGAGTTGCCAAGACCCTTCTAAACCTCCACGCGACGATCGTGGATAACAAGCTGCAGTAGAGCAGAAGTAGAAGGGATCGAGGAGGGAAGGTAACTCGGTAATAAAAAATGTTTGCTGAAGTCGGATGTATTAGACCAAACTATGCCAAAGCAAAGATGCACGAAGATCCCATAAACGCACTAACAACACCAAAACCCATCACTACTGTACGAAAACCTACCTGGAGGCAGGATATATTTCCAGAGGTGGTAGAAAATATACCAGGTATTGCAAACAAAAACTGCCAGACTGAAAAAGAAAGGAGAGATACTACCCTAAGCTTCATAACGAAAAGCTACCCAAGCATGGACTGGACCCATGCATACACCGACGGTTCTGTAACAAACACTACACAGAACGGAGGGGCATGAGCATTCCTGAACCTACCAAATGGCAGAAAAATAACACTGTCATTCGCTACTGGTAAGTACACAAGCAATTTCAGAGCGGAGGCAGAGGCACTGACGGCGGCAGTGGAAGAAATGGTGACACACAGTGAAAATGAGAGCCATATAGTCCTGCTGACAGATGCTCTCGCCGTAGTCACAGCGCTAAAAAGCCAGAAAAACACTGAGCTTAATGACTTAAGAGCAGCACTCTGCAAACTGTGCCAGCAGTCCGCACCAAAAAGGGTAGTGGTACAGTGGGTTCCGTCACACTGCAACATCCAAGGCAACGAGGAGGCAGACAGACTGGCAAAAGAAGGTGCAAGACTACCACAAACAGATACCAGTATGACGTACGAAGAGTCAAAACGGCTTATCAAAGCCAGATACATGACCAAATGGAAAACCGAACATACTGGTTACACCAAAAACGATGCCTATTACCAGTTGAACCGAAGAGAGCAGGTCGTTGTCTTCAGACTTCGCACTGGCCACAACAGACTGAGGTACCACCTATTCAACAAATTGAAGATAGGGTGTACCGACGAATGCCCGTGCGGTACTGGTAAAATGACCGCTGAACATCTGCTGCAGAACTGCCCGACATACGAGGATCAGAGAGAGAGCAGATGTGGCCATTACCAGTGGAACTGCAAGACAAGATCTATGGCAGTGGCGAGAGCCTCAGGATGACCGCCGCTTTTTTCGAAAAAATAATGGTTACTGTCTGACTGCGTACGCAGAAGAAGAAGAAGAAGACCAAACTATGCAAATATCGCAGTCAAGCTGTAAACTACGACACAACGTATCCCGTTCTCTGGACTGCATTCTGATACTTGCAAAGTCCTTTTCAGGGGAGCAGGAGATTGAGAACGAAGAAGAAGAAGAAGAAAAAGAAGAAGAAGAAAAAGAAGAAGAAGAAGAAGAAGTAAAAGAAGAAGAAGAATTGCATATATTCACTTGTTCCACATGAAAACAAAATAATTGACAATCAATATACTTGTATAAACAAGATGATTTTTAACTGAATGTAGTTTTACAACAGACTATTAAAAATCGCATCCACAGAAACAATGTTTAAGAGAACGACGAACCTAAAATAGAACTCTCATGTGATAGAAATGATTAAAGGTGTGCTGTATGTGGAGCCATTTCTAGACGACAGAAAAAGTAAACAGCAGAATGGCACTAGCTAAGAAAAAAAGGCATACGGAAATGAAACATATTTTTTTAAAGTGTCATAATAGCAGCATGTTTAGAGCACTTGCTTCACATAACAAATACGCCAGGTCCAATCATCAGTCTGGATACTCTCCAGTTGACCTAGCTGTAAATGATAACTTGATTGACAGTTAGCGAAGACAAGACAGATAGGAAAGAAATTGATCACGTCTTTATAAAAAGAATACTGGGGCTTGATCACATTAAATCTCTATCACTTCATCACAGATGGCAGTGTCTGCAACCAAACTACCTTTACTTATTTATATATGGCTAATTAAATGTTTTTAATTCTGACCCCCCAAAAAAATACGGGCTGGTGTGTGGGGCTACAATGCCAGGCAGAGATGATTTAGGCAAGGGAATGTACAAGAAAAAATATTGCGTACAAAAATACTTCAAAGACATGGTTTGAAAAAAACAAAGACATTCAAGTGGCACATGAAAGAAGATTGCACTAAAAAAGGTAGCTTAACAGCATCAATTAATGATGATGATGTTGAATGCCCGCACTCTTTTGTGGGCCATGAAAAGGGCGTTAAGTGGCAGTTTGCAGTAGCTTTCCGCAGATGCCGATCGCGCTGATGATGGTGTGGGGAGGGGGTGTTAGGTCAGGGAAAATATAGGCGGGTGTTCTATGCTTGACTTCAACTGCGTGTCGCTCACTACTACGATGATCACGCCAATTCTCCACGTCGTTAGCCAGGCTGTCATGAATGAATCCCGTTTCCAGGGAGACCTGCGCGGAAGCAAAGTGGCGATCTTGGCCAGTTTGTTTTGCCTGACCCTGACAAACATGTCTGACCAGTACGTTTTACATGACCAGATGTTAATCTCCTCACCCCCCACATAGACTGACAGAGGAATAAGATGAGACATATGATGAATACAGCTCTTCAATTCAAAGAAATCAGTAAAAAAGTCACTGCAAAAACCTTCCTTCCAGAAAATTAAACTCATAAAGAATTTCAAATCATGCCGGCTAGAAACAGAATTATCTAGCGTTACATAGAACTAAGTATGAAGTGAGTGAGACTTCCAAGAGTTGGTCAGCAAGGTAGTTCATGAAAGTAAAAATAAAAGCCCCAGTTTAAATCAAAATATATCAGAAGTAAATGGTAGTATCAAAGAAACAAATTCACTCAAATGCAGCGTCAAGGGGAATGAGAGAGAATTAAGATAAGTGAACATGTTTAAAGATATGAACACACACATACCATCTGATGGGAGATGCAATTGTGAAAGAAAGATCCGAATAGTCTAGGTACAATCGGTCTTCCAGAACATGAAGTGTGTCGTGTGCAACAAAACAGCATTTTTGGAATTGAGAAAGACACGTCTTGGATGCTGCGTGGAACCAGTGCTGATATACGGCAGTGCATCATGGACAATCAGCTAACAAGCACAAATATCGTTAGAGGCAACGGAGATGTGATTTTACAGAAGACTGTTAAGAATTTCACAGAAGACTAATGATGCGGTACTTAAAAAAAAACATAGACACAAAGACAACTCATTGCATAAGGTGAAAAAGAAGAAGAAGAAGAATAAAAAGAAAAAAGAGGAGGAGGAGCAGGAGAAGAAAAAGAAGAACAGGAAAGAAGAGAAGCGATGAATAAGAATAAGAGAAAAGGAGAAGGAGAAGGAAAAAAGAAACAAAAAGGAGAAGGATGAGAAGAAAAAAAAGGAGGATGAGAAGAAGAAAAAGAAGAAGGAGGAGGATGAGAAGAAGAAAAAGAAGAAGGAGGATGAGAAGAAGGAAATGAGAAAGAAGGAAAAGAAAAAGAAAGAGAAGAAAGAAGAGGAAGAGGTTGAAGAAAAGAAATAAAACAGAGAAGGAGACGGGAAAGAAGTAGGAGGAGGATGAGAAGAAGAGGAAGAGTAGAAGAAAAAAGAAGAAGAAGAAGAAGAAGAAGAAGAGGAAGAAAAAGAAGAAGAACAAGAAGATGAAGAAGAAGAAAATGAAGAAGAACAAGAAGTACAAGAAGAAGAAGTAGAAGGGAAAAGAAGAAGAAGAAGAAGAATAATAATAAGAAGAAATCACTGAAAACATAAATGTTCAAAGATGGTCTACACGGGAAATAATAACAGCCGACGGCAAAACATAAACAGAATGATCATGGGTTATGGGAAATACGAAATATAGGAACAAGCAAGTCAGTCAATGTCCTTCCAGTGTCATACACGGCACATAAAGTAGAAACAAGTGCTCTCCAATTTGATCTATGTGACGCCTTTCCAATAGTCTACTGTAAAACTACTCTTTTTAGTTCGTGAATGTTGCTCAAGCACATAATGGAACCCTCTCTGACGATTTTAAGAGAGAGAGAGAGAGAGAGAGAGAGAGAGAGAGAGAAAGTCTTGAGTTTTGCGTAGAACAAGTATTGTTTAAGAACACAATGGACAAAATTGAATAAAAATGCACGCATAGAAATCATGTAAATCAACAGAAATGTAGTTCCTGAGAGTAATGCTATGTATGCCTTGGACAGCTTGAAAAGTCTGTGAAGATGTATTACAAAATACAGTAACAAAAGATCCCTGCTAACTCAACAAAAAATAAAAAAGAAGATATGAAATATGCAAAAAAAGTAAAGTGGAAATTCAGCAGAATTCTTCAGAATTCAGCTGGTTGGAAATTGAGATTTTGAAGACTCCATTGTACTAAGCCGCAGCCTGTGAGAGATGGGGTGGCCAGTGCCTTTCCTTGCTGTTTTTTACTTTCCCTAACTCATGCGTCAGGTACCCATTTACAGCTGGGTTGACTAGAGAAGCGGTCCCTGATTAAAATCGCAACCAGGATTTGTTTAAGTCTCTTGACTCGATTCGAACCGAATTGTTCGGTATTTTTTTTTTTTTTTTTTTTTTCGTTCGTCTTATTTTTGTAATCCCTAAGGCGGTGTGCGTTGGTGCACTGTGTTTCTATTTTGCGCCAGTCGGCCCAGTGAAACCGACTTAAGCATGCATTTTATGTAAGGGTCTGCTTCCTCCAGCATTTTTTAAGGGTTTGCTTCCCTGGGGTAACGGCCTGTGCTGTGATGGGGATCTAACCCAGCACCTTCGGTTTGTGAGCCGTGCCACTTAACCACTAAGCCACGCCGTCCCCTGAATTGTTCGGTATGAACTGAGCTAACAAACCCCTCGAAATATGCAATAAGCACACATTTTGGAAGCGGAGCATAGACAATATTGTGACAACGGGAATGATTTAGGAGAAAAGAGGCCGAGGAAGACAAAGACAAAAACTGTTGGATGGTATGACAAATTGGGCGAGTAAACATAACTTAATGTATTCGTAAATTATACAGCTGGATGAAGCTCCAACTTATTTTAAGAACATTCTTAGGCCTGCAAATTTTAAAGACCCAGCTGAGGACGAGGCTACGTGTGTCCATCATGAAAAAACTAGCTGGTTACTTCATCGGGTGCTGACGGAAACACGCTAAAAAGTTATATACGGACAGAGTGAGACCAGTGTTCGAATATGACATTGCAGCTTGGTCAACGCAGCAAAAACAAAATCGACAAAAGAGGTTTCAACAAGAAGCAAGGAGCCCGCTTCAGCTTCCCGTGGAGCACATGTCATCAAGAAATACACCGCAAGTTCTCCTGCCCTGAATCATCCGTTCCAGCTCTGTCCAGCTATTTTTTCGTTGTCCTTCATATCGACCAGTCGTCAGTATTAGCAGCCCTAAAACAAAAACTACCTGAAGATCTCTCGAGCAATGCATCTACTGCTAGTCACAGTTTTCAACAGAGCACCCAAGATTGGTCCTTTAGTAGGTCCTCTTCCCTTGCAATATCAAAGACAATTAAGCTGCAGACAAACTAGCAAAGTGTGGAGGAGCTTCCCCGCAAACAGACCTGAGCATCACGTATAATGAGGCCAAGGTCATAATTAAATCCAACTTCAGGGGGAAAATATGGAGAGCATACCATGA
Organism: Ariolimax columbianus; assembly: GCA_036924085.1. Classification (NCBI taxonomy): domain Eukaryota; kingdom Metazoa; phylum Mollusca; class Gastropoda; order Stylommatophora; family Arionidae; genus Ariolimax; species Ariolimax columbianus. The sequence goes on from JAVGWX010000004.1 coordinate 57,551,711, forward strand.
CCGTGGAACACATCCTACAAATCTGCATGCTCACGCAGGAAGAGACAGAACAATACTGGTCTCGTGACACAGATTTGAGACAGCAGTAGTCATCATCATCAGTCCCATAGCCTAGAAGGTCGTTGAGGCATCGCTATTGCAGATTTAGGTACCAGCTTCACCATAGACCATCGGTGCGTCTTAGGCCGCTACATGCCTGACGGAGCCCATCTCTCTCCAGGTGGCAGCAAATTTTAGTTTGTGTCTAAATTTCATACAACAAAGCTGACACTGTCTTCAGCTAGGGCCAAGGGCGCCAATCTCGTGACGTTCAGCCGTGTGCACTAGACCATGAAATATGACACATGTTTAAACGTACTATTCATATATTCGATGTCCGTTCCAAGATAATCGGATTGAAGAAAGCATATAAAACGAACGAATTAAGCAGTCCAATTAGAAAACAACGACGCGTTTCCGTGAAAACAAGTGTAAGTCGTCGATTAGTGTGAATTCCCGGCAAATCTGTGGTCTGGCGGCATCTATAATGAACTAAAACAGAAAAGCAATGTATACCCGCAGGCCAGTTATGGCTCCATCTTTGCAATTACATCAAAAATGCCCCTTAAGCCTGGACACATGCCTATACGTATGGCTTAGCAAAATATACCATTGGAAACGGAGAAGAAGGCATCATTATAAAACTGAAACGTGGAGTATTCTCACCAGCATTTCCCATTGGGGGACGCTGTATCTTCAGTGCCTTAGCGAGTTATATGAGACAAGCAGCGGAAACCCTTATAGACCACAAGTAACAGAAGAAAAGTAAGTGATCATTCTCACAGACTTTTTCTCAGTGTTAACGGCACTAAAAAAATTACCACAAATATGAACTCGGTGCTCTGGCAGACTCACTCGAACGCCTGTCCCAGTGCTTCAAAACAGTATAGGGCATTGGATACCTGTCCACTGTAACACTCCAGGCAACGAGGATGCAGACATGCTCGACAGACAGAGAGAGAGAGAGAGAGAGAGAGAGAGAGAGAGAGAGAGAGAGAAAACTGCAGCAGAGTGATACAGCAACCACGTGTGATAAGACAAACGCGGCCATCAGGGCTACACACAGAGCGAAATGGAAAAAGACCACACTGGCCATTTAGAAAACGATGCCTACCACCAACTCTCCATGCGAAATCAGGTGACATTTCTCTGCCTACGCACAGGACACAACAGACAGATGTACTCTACACAACAAGTTCAAGATTGGCACTACAGATCTTTGTGTCTGCAGCATAGCCCCCATGACGGCAGAACACATTTTCAGTACTGTCCACTGTATACCGACAAAAGAAGTAGCATTTGGCTACAACCAGTTTCCTTCCACGAGAAGCTGTACGGAAGTGCACATAGCCTCAAGTCGACTGGCCTTCGTTAGGATAACCGATGTCGAGATCTGAAGACGAACGAGGAAGAAAAAGAAAAAAAAGAAGTATTAATAAATTAACATCATCATCATTGGCGTCTCAGTCTCTGTAGACCATGCGCGTGGCGCCCTGAGGGTTTTGTGATCTATCCAAGGAGCAAGCCTGGGCGCCGAGTGTGAAGACCCTGGGCTACCCAAACACCAGGTTTCTCCTCTCGGCCTCATTAGTGTAATCCAAAGGAATGCAAAGCATGACAATTTGGCACTAGCACAGCTGCAGGAGCTACCGGAAATACTTCCCAGTTGCAAATCATCTGCATTGGGTGCTACGACTCCTGATTTTCTGTCTGGGCTTAAGCCCGCAGTCTTACCCTCTTCCGAGGTTTCCATAAGGCAGTTGGATCGTTGCTATTGGATGATGACGAGGTTGCTAGCTACTCGATGCGTCCGATGAGGCTCTCAGAGTCACATCACTAGCCAGCATTCTATGACATTTGTGGGTCTAAAATCAGAGTTCCACCTCTCTTAGGCGAACTGCCTGAACAGACTAACGAGCTTCGTCTACCCGCGTTTAGAGTCACGGTTTACCTTCCCTTTCTTTTGGCTGCCAACCAAGGCTAATGCGCCCAATATACACGCTAGGTTATACCACCGGGTACTCGGTAGCACCCCACAGCAGGCACTGTTAAAAACAAAACAGGAGTCCCCTGGGGAAGGTGCTGCTGGAGACACAATAATGTAGGAAAGGCCATTAGCAAGGACACTCCTGTCCGGCAAGCGGAACAATGAATCCAGCGGCGATCGCTACACCTGGAAAGGATAAGCTTCATTTTCCTTTAACAAGCAGGACGGTCCAGACCCCACTACACTCCCCCCCCCCCCCCATTCCTCGTTCCACCCCCCCCCCCCTACCCAACCTCACAAGTCAATTTGTAACAGTAACAATAAATGAAACAAGAAAATATGAAAAAGAAGTAATTAAATCGTTTTTCAGAGTAGGCGCGCTTAACAGTGAAGCAGAACGTTTCTACATTAAGATTTTACTTCCATATTTACAAATCACAAAACATCACTTAAATAAGCTCCACAAAAGATATTTAACTTGCTATTTACAATTCTTTATAGCACAAAACAATATTTATAGGGTTGAAAAATGATGTTATGTTCTCAGAAATAAAAGAAATCCTTAAAATTGATAAATTACTAATTGCATAGCTTTTCAACACAGATGCTCTCAGTTATGAAGTAGTTTACTGCATAATCATTGTTTGCAGCATTCAACGAACAGACATAAAAGCCTCGGCTTGTACGATTGGCTGCCGCTGCTGAGAAACTTTCAGATACGGATGAAATCAATGGCCAGCACTAATCTGTTGATTGACAAGTTACAAACAGCCATTAAGTTGAACCAAAACAGCATCCATTATTGTGGAAAATGCAGTAAACATTCTCTCAATCGCAGAAACTGGCAGCATTATTTTTCTGAGAGTCCATTATTGAAAACTGATGTCTAAACATTACAATGTCACTGTGATTATTTCTTTTAGTTTTCTTAACTTATTATTTTCTTATTTCTGTTATTCGTGCTTTCCATTAACGTTGTTATTTTCCTGCGAATTTGTTTCTCCTTTATTCAGTAATCAAAGTGCAACGGTGCATGTCAATATTAATGTCAGGAAACAGTGGCCTGAAATAATGCTTCATGTTTTATTTTCTTCTTTTAAAGGAACGCTCAAGATTTAATTGGCTTCTTGGTGTTCAAAAAGAAGATTGCTCAACGTTTTCATCTAGTCCTTCTACCCTGTTGACAAGCCTGCGTAGCTGTGTTGGAGGGCAGCTGTTCAGGGAGAAGTCGTTTTTAGCGCTACTCAAGAGCATAAGCCTGGACGCCGAAACATTTCGCGTTCTGATATAACAGGTTGAAAGAGATGTGTATTCGTTGTGAGAAAATTATCGCGTTATTAAACAATACAAAATGTCCGACAGCTTGCTGTTTGGTATATGAGCATTCCTATCAACGGGAATGTCCATTTAAGGGCTGATTAGGATTATACACCTTTTTGCTAACAATTTGTGACGGATCATACGTCCTGATTTAACTAAAAAAGATTTTTGTGGTTGTAAGGGCGTGCATATACAAAAGGAAGTTTAAAACGTTGCTAAACAGCAAACATTTGAGTCAATTTGAGATTAGCATTGTCGGCGTAATAAGCACACCTGCCGGCTTCGTCTGTCTGTCTCACCACTGTGCGCTTGTGGACTGAGTGGACAAACTACAGAGCATGTTTTACACGACTGATCTCTGTATAGCCAGTTGAGGAAGACTCACTGGCCAAATGAATCATCACTAAATATACAAAAATCTACAAGAACAAAAGGGCACAGCTACAACTACAAATAAATTAAAGAAAGGACAAGATTAGATATTAAGAAACATTTTTTTAGTCAGAGGATGGTAAAGGCTTAGAATGCATTGGCACAGAAAATAGTGGAGACAGGGTCAATTAGTGCATTCAAGAATACATTGTATGCGCATGGCTTTTAGATCAAGGAAATGTAGATGAAACTGGTTATATACAGATTCTGCAGAGTCTTCTAAACCCGTATAAAGACGTTAAGTTAAATTAAACTCAAAGTTGAACGAAGTTAAACAGCAGCTGTAAAAAGCTGTCGAGCTCATCACGAGAGCTCATTTGACGGAGTAAAAATCAACAAGCGAACACAAGCAGAAGAAGAACAAGAAGAAATAAGCATGTTTACAAATAGCGAATCTAACAGGAAAATGTGTAGACGCTGTCATCGGGGATACAGTTTTATATATTTTATTGTATGAAATTCCGTTTTTATGTGAGGTTGGAGGAACAGTTATATTCTTCGCTGCTTTGGTAAATATTTGCATCTATGTTGACGAAATCTTGCGGCTACTAGAATATAGTCACTTAAGCTTGTAGATACTAGAATGCGAATACGAATCCCTTTGCAATGAGAAGCAAGAGTACTTGCCGATCTGACACTAGAAATGCAAATAGAAATATGTAAATTACATGTTGAATAACTGAATCAACAACAGAGATAGAAGGATCACTGTACTTGCAACTCACACACACCAGGACACTAAGAACTACTTTAACGTCCACGATGTGTTACGCCAACTCGACAGAACTGTCTGATGACCTTCGAATGGTTCACGTTGCACTCTCTCTGATTCTTGCTCTAGCTGGCACTTTCGGAAATGTGCTGTCTGTAATTTTGATCTGCAAGACACAGATGCTGCGTGCAGCTCCAACGATGATGTTGATAATTGACTTGTGTTTGGCAAATCTTGTTAGCACTGTGTTCGTAATGCCAGTTATTGCTGCTTCCAGTTTCTACAAGCACTGGCCTATTGGCGAAGTCTTTTGCGAGATATTTGCTTACGTCATGTACGCTGCATTGACCTCTGAATGTTTTATCCTCATGAACATAACAATTGGTCAATATCTAGTTATAGTCCACCGAGTTTCTAACAAGATAATGCTTAACCATCATCGATGTGTTCGCCTCGCTGCTTTACTGGGCTTGCCATGGGTATTATCCCTTGCTGCGTTTCTGGTTCCATTGACCCAAACATGGGATCGCTTTGGCTACGACCCCAAGAAGGGTTATTGCTCAATTCTTAGCAAAGAGGAAAACATTGGTTTTCTAACAGTAGGCGCTATTGTTGTCATAGCAACCATGACCGTAGTTACATTCTACTGCTATACCGCCATTTTTTTCGTCCATTACGTCTCACACAGAAAGATCACACCTAGTGTCAAGGACACAGTCGCGCGTTCAAACAACCACACGAGAAACGCCCAGCTTATCAAAATGATTACAGTAATTTTGATTAATTACCTCGTCACGTATCTACCTTTCTTGATTACATCTGTTGCAGATCCATGCCTAAGAAGTACACCATCGTCTCTGTATACTATTATTGTTTACACGTCCTGGTCTCACGCTGCCACTAATCCAGTCATATATGCGCTACTAAACACCAGGATTAATGCTATGTACTGCAACTTCTTTGCATGTTGTAGATCAAAAAGTGCGTCCAAGGTAACCTCCATAGAAGTTTTAAATGACATCACAGAAAGAAACATCGAGATCATCAGTACGATATAAGCGACAACTGAGGAGGAGAGACAATAACTGCTGCAGTCTTCCACGAACGCCATAAAAGGCAACTAAAGAGACGGTTTCTATAGAAACCATTCCCGAGAAGTGGGCTGCTTTGGCAGAAACGTATGATGTTCGTCTATGGCACACGATGAAGACCACTCTCTTTGATCAGCCGTGTGGACAGTTCTTGCTCTTGCTGTGTCCGCTGACATGGGCGACGCGCGGTGATTTGGATTAAAGTGAGGAAAAACTGCGCTTTTTGTCAACCTCGCTCTCTAGTCCTCAGCTACCTTTGACCAGTGATAAGATATTTATCGAGACGACTATAGACAGCACAGGATGCAATTTTATCTTCAGCGTTTACTCTCGAGTCTTTCCCGTAAACAGGTATCCCGCAAGACAGCGGAAGGAGGGGGAAGGGATGGGGGTGGCACCCAAAGTTATGTGTCGTGCCTTTTCCATAGCCGCAAGAAGTCGTAGGGGCATCACTCAGCGTGTGAGTAAGTTGGACATCTCTCCCGGGCTGTGTTCTAGTTCATTATAGTCGTGTCTAAATTACACACCTAAACAGACACTATCTGCAGCTAGGGCGAATGGAGCCTCTCGTGAAGTTCAGCCACGTCAACTAGAGCGTGAAATACGACACAGGTTTAAGCGTAGTGCTATTAATATAGCCAATGTTCATTCCAGGATAATCGGAAGGAAGATAACACCAAAAAAACCAAAAAAAAACGAACGAATTAACCAGTCCAAATGGAAAACAACAACAAGTTTTCGTGAACAGAAGTGTAAGTGGTTGACTAGTGTGAATTTCAGGCAAATCCGTAGACTGGAGGCATCCATAATGAACTAAAACAGCAGAGCAATGTAGACCCGCAGCCGGTTACTGCCCCATCTTTGCTGCTATATATGTATTATTTATGCGGAAATGTAAGAAACGCACAAGAGCATGAAACGGTGGGCGTGTGGAACCCGGATGTTTCAAGCAACCTCTGGCATCAAAACAAGTTAGACCAGGCACTTAGTTCTGTCGGAGACGGACGATAAACTCAACCGTACCGCATTAGCGATGTGCACGTAGGAGAACTTTTGACAGTTGAAAGTCGAGAAAAGCATGCTGTTAACTGCCATGCACAATTTAAGAACATTAATGAAATTCCTACACAATGCGCTACCTCCATTCTCTCAGACCTAATACGCTGTAGGAAGTAAAATCGCGAACAGAACCTGCTACGAATTGACTTCAGCTACCTGGCAGCAGGCATCACCTGCTACGGATAGACTTCAGCTACCTGGCAGCAGGCATCACCTGTCTGTCTGAGTACCAGGATTTCAAGTATTCCATAACCAAAAGTGAAGCCGTTTTAATTGTTTTGATATAGACTTCTTGTACACGTGGCAGGACGAATGCTACCATATGTTTTGTATAGATCGAGAGTCAGACAAAGATAAGCATAATATCAGCAACCGGACTGTTTGTGATATTTACATTGCCTGGATCAGACATTTGAAAAAAAATATAATGTTTCTGTTTAATTTAATCAATCAATTAATCAACACTTGTCATTTCCATATGGAGAACACGTCTTCAACAAATCCTCCCCCTCCCACCCCTAGTGCTCCAATCCTGTGCCATTGGTTTCCTCTCAGCCTTCTTATCTGTTTCATTTATGTTTAATCTGAGCTCTCTTCCCTGTGTATGTTTTGATCGGCTATTACTTCTTTTGTCTCGAGGATTCCGCAACAGAAACTGTCTTGTAATTGAATGGGATTGTTTTCTTAATGAGTGTCCTGTAGAACGCTAACGTCTTCTCCTGACGTTATTTTCCATTGATATATGTCTGGTTCTCTCCAACAGTCCTACATTTGTGATCTTATCAAACCATTTCAATCTCTCTATTCTGCACATACACTCATATTTTAACCAACTTTCCCATAATCCAGAGAGCCGAAATTGTGTCCACAGCCTCTACTAGTGTGTCTTGTTCAGCTATTCAATTTCTATGGATCCTGGACAAGTAAATCAACAGATTTTACTGAAAAATGTAGTTTCTTTATATTTCCGTTGCTCAGTCCATGCAGTTGACCACGTTTTAATTGAATCCTGAGTAAAAGTTCACCGATATTTGCCATCCAAGTCTATATCCTGGGCCAAAATTAAAGTTAAGAGCTTCATATCCGACAAAGCACTCTAGGATATTGAAACTTAACGCAACACAACGGTGGACACCAAAGAATTTGTCTACCTCAACAGCATGATATTATCCGGTGGGCCCAGCGGTCCTGATGTGTAAAGGCGGATCAGACTAACTGCGTCTGCTTTGCGCGACCTCCAAGGTTAATGGAGTAACGGCAAGATCTCCATTTGACAAAAAATTAATCCGTATCTACCAGTCATGCGTGGTCCCAGTCATATTTTACGGCTCCTACACCATGACATTTCTGAAACATGACATGTCGAGACTGGAGACTTTTCGCGTGCGCAACCAGTTGCGTTCATTGGCATCCATGGCAGGACTAAATCCGCAACGTGAAGGTATCTGCTAAATCAGGCAAACACCCAATTTCAGAAACACTTGACGGACGTCGAGTTTCTTTGTTCAGTCATGTTGTATGGATGGACCAGAAAACAGGTTGTTCATCAGCGCCAATAAGACTTCTGCCAACCGGCTGGAGGCACAGGAGAGATCGATCCCGTATGGCTCCAACAGCAATCTCTACCTCCGCCCTGGACTAGACTTGGAGTCATGTCGCAGCAGTGAGTCATGGATGTGGCCGACCGACGCAAGAGCCTTAGACACCTAAGCGAATTTGTTATAAACTGCACAGTTCAATGAGAAACGTTTATTTTGGGTTTGCACAATCAGTAACGAGCCCAAATAATATACAACTTACATTAGATCGAATAAATCTGAATTTTCCTTTCCTGGCCTTCAAAATTGCAAACTTCACTTCATCGAAATTAACACTTTTTTGCCAAATCTCTTTCAATTGATAACATCACAAGATAGGAATTTCTTGATTGTCCCATGGTAGATAGCAAATAGTTCTTTATAAGTTTCAGTTTTGAAGCGACAGACATTAGATCACGAGAAATAAGTGTAGGTTTATTGGAAGGATTGGGAGAGATGATATGAAGTCCCATTCAGCTACGAATTTCAAAACGGAAAATATTGACCAATCTTTGGTTTCTCCCATAACAATCTCTACTGCTGTCAAGTACTCTCTCAGGATTGGTATTTTTTGTTAAAAGGTCACCTTCAGATAACTCGTCATAGAAAGTGCTAAATTTTGTTATGGACGATAGTATCTCTTCTTCGGTTGCAGATATAAGACTGTTGGCTTTAACAGAGACTACTAGGTAAGGCTTCCTGAGACTAGAAGACAAAGTTTCATGAGACGAGGAGACAAAGTTCTATGAGACCAGGAGATACAGTTCTATGAGACCAGGAGATACAGTTCTATGAGACCAGGAGATACAGTTCTATGAGACCAGGAGACAAAGTTTCATGAGACCAGGAGATACAGTTCTATGAGACCAGGAGACAAAGTTTCATGAGACCAGGAGATACAGTTCTATGAGACCAGGAGATACAGTTCTATGAGACCAGGAGATACAGTTCTATGAGACCAGGAGATACAGTTCTATGAGACCAGGAGACAAAGTTTCATGAGACCAGGAGACAAAGTTTCATGAGACCAGGAGACAAAGTTTCATGAGACCAGGAGATACAGTTCTATGAGACCAGGAGACAAAGTTTCATGAGACCAGGAGATACAGTTCTATGAGACCAGGAGATACAGTTCTATGAGACCAGGAGATACAGTTCTATGAGACCAGGAGATACAGTTCTATGAGACCAGGAGACAAAGTTTCATGAGACCAGGAGACAAAGTTTCATGAGACCAGGAGACAAAGTTTCATGAGACCAGGAGACAAAGTTTCATGAGACCAGGAGACAAAGTTTCATGAGACCAGGAGATACAGTTCTATGAGACCAGGAGACAAAGTTTCATGAGACCAGGAGACAAAGTTTCATGAGACCAGGAGACAAAGTTCTTTGAGACCAGGAGACAAAGTTTCATGAGACCAGGAGACAAAGTTCTATGAGACCAGGAGACAAAGGCTTCCTGATACAAAGAGACAAATTTTCATGAGACCAGGAGACAAAGTTTCATGAAAACAGGAAACACGCAAACCAGAAAACTAGACGGAAGACGAAAATGCATGAGCTCTGGAGAGCATGAGCTAGTTGTCAAAGATAATTTTATAAATATGCTTTACTTATATTTTTAATATAAAAATATGCATATAAACTTTCTTTATCTTAGCTTACAGATGTTTTACAATTTAAAATGCTGTTATGTATTTTTCACATTACTAATTACCCTAATTATTTGTCTAAATCGTGCTTGCAGGACAACAGAAAGTCTTGATTTTGCTTTAAGTTACAAAAAGTTTGAGGACCCCTGAGCTAAGACATTCGACAATAAAGAGGCTTTTATTCTCACTTTCTGTTGGATTTCTTCGCTTTTCTAAGTCTCGTCAAGTGGCCCTGACCGCGTTTCTTAATTAAACATCTCGTTTCCCAAGTTGTGATTATTCGCCTCCAGTCTTGAGTACCTGTCTGGAACATGAATTGTCTAAATAAAAGCCAGCTGGGCCTCTGGGCACATGTCTCGCCATTAGATTCTGGATAATACGGGCTACATAATAACATGATGTGTGCGTAGACATGTTGCCAAGATCTATGTAGTTAAGTTAATGGACTATCAAAGAACTAACCCCAATGTTCATGCTAACTAATGTATGGCAAACACACGGGTATAAAGCAGAGGTAAATAGTCTGCTAATGAACAAGTATCGTGGATAAATTGTACTGTAGTGTATTTGCTCCAAGCAGGTTAGTACATGAGCTTGTTTCTGACCGTTTAAATTACGCCAGCGGATCGAAACATTTATACATTTTTAGACTCCCTAAAATGTCATTCATCTTTAAGGCTTTTAAACAAGCTTTTATTGGAAGTAAAGGCGGCCGCGTGATGCTAACCACATCATCCACTTTGTGCCGTTGGTTACAAAATTTGATGTGACGGTATCTTTACTTACTTAAAATAACATTTACTTTGATATGACCCTTGTCCGTTTGCGTTGACCTATATTTTAACTGTGTTGGAACTATGTTAACCAACCTCCCCACAGCCTAGATAACTGGATTTTGGTACACAGCATCTACTAGTGTGACCTGTTAATCTATCAAATTTTTACGGATCCTTGAATGTAAAAAAGACACTCCTAATTCACCAAACTTGCCGAAGACGGGTGTATGAGACCGAAAAGTGCAGACATCGCAGCCAAGCTGTAAACTAGCGACAAACCGCATTCCGTTCTTCGGGGACTACATCCTGCTACTTGCAAAGCGTAGTTCAGGGCTTGGTAGCGGAGATTGAGAGCAAACAGCAGAATTTTAAACAAAAATGTTAATTCACCAAAGAAACAATAAAATAAAAAAATTACACTCATGTAGGCCCGCACAACAATGTCTTAATATAAATAAATAGTTTGCCGGGGCCACCATGGGGATTGGACCTAAAGGCAGGTCGCCCACGGAGTAAGCTCACAGTGTACACAGTGTACATGAACAGTTATATTATGTTCTTTGATGGTTTTGAACTTATACCCCCTCGTATTGCTCGTAAACACATTACTGGATGACCCGTTCTTCAGCGGCGATTACACCTTTGCGGTAGCGGGTCCATACTTCTCTTCCAAAGATTTATGTGATGCACCATGGAGAGCAGTGGATAATGAGTCACCCATTTGTAGAATCTGGAATGTTGTTTGGGAATGCAATGAAATCGGACCAATGCGTTGGTGGTCGTCCCGGTGGTCGCTTCTTGTCTCTGGTGGGCCATATTGCTATTGATGTGCTCCATCGATCGTTTGTTCTTTGCTGAAGGATGTTTGACCATGTTTACACACGTAACTGCATCTTCTGCCTGGAACAATTGACGTGGGCTTTGAAGCGTGACGTCCGACATGCGCATCACAAGAAAGGCTTGGGTCATTGACATCATCTCTTTCAAAGAGTGACAATGAGGACGAAACGTTAGAGTGCATCAAAATGGTGATAAGGAGACTAAAAATAAATATACTTGGACTGAGTGTGACACAATGGAAACAAACGGATGAATATCAGAACGAGAAATATTATGCGATGTACTCAAGAATAGGACAATTAAGAATGCTTTTAGAACTAGATAAACAATCAACAGCTGCATTTAAAGAGGTGACAAAACACAACCACATATTTATGGAATTGAGAATGGCTTTGAATCCGGTGGACACAGTCAAAATACAAATGCATATGCCCCTAATACACGATGAAGAAGAAGCAGAAGAGATGTATAGTACTCTAGAGCAGTGACTCTAAATCTGTGTTACATGTATCCCTAGTGGTATACAACAATTTTTCATATGGTATACATATATGTAATAAAATTACAACAATACATACATATAATCAAAGTATTACGAACCGAAAATGTTCTCTTGATATAAAATGTTTCATTTGTACTTGGTTACCAGTAGGTCCGTGCCCATAATAAGTAATCACTTCACAGTTAGCTGGATTATGATGTAACTTAGAACATTTGAAGTGGACGGCGCGGGCTAGTGGTTAGATAACACGGCTCGCAAGCAGAAGGTGCTGTGTTCGATCCCCAACACAGTACCGGCTGTTACCCCGGAGAAGCAAACCCTTAAATGCAGGAGGAAGCAGACCTTTACATAAAATGCATGCTGAAATCGGATGCACTGGGCCGACAGGTGCATAATACGAAACCACAGCGCAACGCACACCGCCTTTGGGGATTAGAGAAATAAGGCGAACGCCAAAATAAAATAAAAATTTGTAAACTATAATTTTAGATAATTTAAGATTTTACATTTTTAAATGAACGACTTGTTTGATTGGATAAAACAGTAACCATGACATTGCTCAAACATGGCATGTGCAGAGCCTGTTTTCCATATGCGCAACCAGCGGCGTATCCTGTGCATCTGATGGCATGACTACATCTGTAATGTGCAGGTCTCTGCTAAAATAAGTATCCTCCCACTTTCAGAAACGCCTGACCGCAACCGAGTTTCTTTGTTCGGTCATGTTGTACGGCTGGGCCAGGAAACACTTGAGCGCAACCGAGTTTCTTTGTTCGGTCATGTTGTACGGCTGGGCCAGGAAACACTTGACCGGAGCTGAGTTTCTTTGTTCGGTCATGTTGCACGGCTGGGCCAGGAAACCCCAGCCTACAGGAAACTACACAAGTCGTTTCTCAGAACAAAATGTCTTCCACCGACCGGCTGGAGGCGTAGAAGATGCCGTGCCCGCACATCATGGCTCCATCAGAAAGCAACCGTCACTTCCGTTCTGAACGAGGGCTGGATCCACGCCGCAGCAGTGGGTCATGTATGTGGCGGAACCGACGCAACGGGCCTCAGACGCCTAAGCAAACTTGATTATTATTATTTAACTGAAGATAGGTGGCACTGACGAATGCACTTGTGGTACAGGGAAAATGACCGCTGAACATCTGCTGCAAAACTGCCCTACATACGAGGACCAGAGAAAGCACACGTGGCCATCACCAGTAGCAATACTAGACACGCTCTATGACAGTGTCGACAGCCTCAGGATGACAGCTGCTTTCTTCGAACAAATACAAGTTGATGTCTGACAGCGTACGAAGAAGAAGAAGAAGATTGGAATTAAAGAGTTGTGATTGATTGATTTATTGATTGACTGGAATAGAAACTGGAAATAGAAAGTAGTTTTCCCGGGTAAATGTGTATGACACAAACAAGAATAGCACCACTGCTCCACAGAGAGCTTATCGTAAGAGGCGACTGTGTGAAATGGCATAACACCGACCATGGTTAGGTGGTTTGTTAAGAGCAGCATATATGGCGCCTAACAGGCAGCGGGTCTACTTTGATCTAGTGTTTGAGTCTATTAAGATGGACTCGAAACATCAGTTAACCACCCTCCGTAGTGGAGTAATACGCTGCTCTAACCTAGCTCGCTAAGCAGGAAATCCTCCTCCAAGCTACATCCAGCTCCCATCAGAGATGGGACCTGCACAGGGGCTTATCCCCTATAGAAGTACAGATCGACTGAGACTAAGACTAAGAAACTAATGCTTTTCAACTTGTTCTATAATATAGTTTTCAAAACAGACATACTGGGTCATTTCGATTCTATGTATTCTAAGACTGCTATTAAATAACTGGTTTTTGGCGCAATGTTTTTTCATTCAATTTTGATTCAAGAAACAAGCAATAAACAAGTAGCTAGAGAAGAGATTGACGCCTTGGAAATATGCAGACATATAAGAATAGGGTGATAAGAAAGTTAAGAAGTTATAAGGAATGTAGTTAAAATACTTGACCACACACACACACACACACACACACACACACACACACACACACACACACACACACACACACACACACACACACACACACACACACACACACACACACACACACACACACACACACACACACACACACACACACACACACACACACACACACACACACACACACACACACACACACACACACACACACACACACACACACACACACACACACACACACACACACACACACACACACACACACACACACACACACACACACACACACACACACACACACACACACACACACACACACACACACACACACACACACACACACACACACACACACACACACACACACACACACACACACACACACACACACACACACACACACACACACACACACACACACACACACACACACACACACACACACACACACACACACACACACACACACACACACACACACACACACACACACACACACACACACACACACACACACACACACACACACACACACACACACACACACACACACACACACACACACACACACACACACACACACACACACACACACACACACACACACACACACACACACACACACACACACACACACACACACACACACACACACACACACACACACACACACACACACACACACACACACACACACACACACACACACACACACACACACACACACACACACACACACACACACACACACACACACACACACACACACACACACACACACACACACACACACACACACACACACACACACACACACACACACACACACACACACACACACACACACACACACACACACACACACACACACACACACACACACACACACACACACACACACACACACACACACACACACACACACACACACACACACACACACACACACACACACACACACACACACACACACACACACACACACACACACACACACACACACACACACACACACACACACACACACACACACACACACACACACACACACACACACACACACACACACACACACACACACACACACACACACACACACACACACACACACACACACACACACACACACACACACACACACACACACACACACACACACACACACACACACACACACACACACACACACACACACACACACACACACACACACACACACACACACACACACACACACACACACACACACACACACACACACACACACACACACACACACACACACACACACACACACACACACACACACACACACACACACACACACACACACACACACACACACACACACACACACACACACACACACACACACACACACACACACACACACACACACACACACACACACACACACACACACACACACACACACACACACACACACACACACACACACACACACACACACACACACACACACACACACACACACACACACACACACACACACACACACACACACACACACACACACACACACACACACACACACACACACACACACACACACACACACACACACACACACACACACACACACACACACACACACACACACACACACACACACACACACACACACACACACACACACACACACACACACACACACACACACACACACACACACACACACACACACACACACACACACACACACACACACACACACACACACACACACACACACACACACACACACACACACACACACACACACACACACACACACACACACACACACACACACACACACACACACACACACACACACACACACACACACACACACACACACACACACACACACACACACACACACACACACACACACACACACACACACACACACACACACACACACACACACACACACACACACACACACACACACACACACACACACACACACACACACACACACACACACACACACACACACACACACACACACACACACACACACACACACACACACACACACACACACACACACACACACACACACACACACACACACACACACACACACACACACACACACACACACACACACACACACACACACACACACACACACACACACACACACACACACACACACACACACACACACACACACACACACACACACACACACACACACACACACACACACACACACACACACACACACACACACACACACACACACACACACACACACACACACACACACACACACACACACACACACACACACACACACACACACACACACACACACACACACACACACACACACACACACACACACACACACACACACACACACACACACACACACACACACACACACACACACACACACACACACACACACACACACACACACACACACACACACACACACACACACACACACACACACACACACACACACACACACACACACACACACACACACACACACACACACACACACACACACACACACACACACACACACACACACACACACACACACACACACACACACACACACACACACACACACACACACACACACACACACACACACACACACACACACACACACACACACACACACACACACACACACACACACACACACACACACACACACACACACACACACACACACACACACACACACACACACACACACACACACACACACACACACACACACACACACACACACACACACACACACACACACACACACACACACACACACACACACACACACACACACACACACACACACACACACACACACACACACACACACACACACACACACACACACACACACACACACACACACACACACACACACACACACACACACACACACACACACACACACACACACACACACACACACACACACACACACACACACACACACACACACACACACACACACACACACACACACACACACACACACACACACACACACACACACACACACACACACACACACACACACACACACACACACACACACACACACACACACACACACACACACACACACACACACACACACACACACACACACACACACACACACACACACACACACACACACACACACACACACACACACACACACACACACACACACACACACACACACACACACACACACACACACACACACACACACACACACACACACACACACACACACACACACACACACACACACACACACACACACACACACACACACACACACACACACACACACACACACACACACACACACACACACACACACACACACACACACACACACACACACACACACACACACACACACACACACACACACACACACACACACACACACACACACACACACACACACACACACACACACACACACACACACACACACACACACACACACACACACACACACACACACACACACACACACACACACACACACACACACACACACACACACACACACACACACACACACACACACACACACACACACACACACACACACACACACACACACACACACACACACACACACACACACACACACACACACACACACACACACACACACACACACACACACACACACACACACACACACACACACACACACACACACACACACACACACACACACACACACACACACACACACACACACACACACACACACACACACACACACACACACACACACACACACACACACACACACACACACACACACACCACACACACACACACACACACACACACACACACACACACACACACACACACACACACACACACACACACACACACACACACACACACACACACACACACACACACACACACACACACACACACACACACACACACACACACACACACACACACACACACACACACACACACACACACACACACACACACACACACACACACACACACACACACACACACACACACACACACACACACACACACACACACACACACACACACACACACACACACACACACACACACACACACACACACACACACACACACACACACACACACACACACACACACACACACACACACACACACACACACACACACACACACACACACACACACACACACACACACACACACACACACACACACACACACACACACACACACACACACACACACACACACACACACACACACACACACACACACACACACACACACACACACACACACACACACACACACACACACACACACACACACACACACACACACACACACACACACACACACACACACACACACACACACACACACACACACACACACACACACACACACACACACACACACACACACACACACACACACACACACACACACACACACACACACACACACACACACACACACACACACACACACACACACACACACACACACACACACACACACACACACACACACACACACACACACACACACACACACACACACACACACACACACACACACACACACACACACACACACACACACACACACACACACACACACACACACACACACACACACACACACACACACACACACACACACACACACACACACACACACACACACACACACACACACACACACACACACACACACACACACACACACACACACACACACACACACACACACACACACACACACACACACACACACACACACACACACACACACACACACACACACACACACACACACACACACACACACACACACACACACACACACACACACACACACACACACACACACACACACACACACACACACACACACACACACACACACACACACACACACACACACACACACACACACACACACACACACACACACACACACACACACACACACACACACACACACACACACACACACACACACACACACACACACACACACACACACACACACACACACACACACACACACACACACACACACACACACACACACACACACACACACACACACACACACACACACACACACACACACACACACACACACACACACACACACACACACACACACACACACACACACACACACACACACACACACACACACACACACACACACACACACACACACACACACACACACACACACACACACACACACACACACACACACACACACACACACACACACACACACACACACACACACACACACACACACACACACACACACACACACACACACACACACACACACACACACACACACACACACACACACACACACACACACACACACACACACACACACACACACACACACACACACACACACACACACACACACACACACACACACACACACACACACACACACACACACACACACACACACACACACACACACACACACACACACACACACACACACACACACACACACACACACACACACACACACACACACACACACACACACACACACACACACACACACACACACACACACACACACACACACACACACACACACACACACACACACACACACACACACACACACACACACACACACACACACACACACACACACACACACACACACACACACACACACACACACACACACACACACACACACACACACACACACACACACACACACACACACACACACACACACACACACACACACACACACACACACACACACACACACACACACACACACACACACACACACACACACACACACACACACACACACACACACACACAACAGCTATTTAAAAACTGCATTGAATTGAGCGTTACAATGCAGCCTATCAGAGGAAGATAGCGTTATAATTTTAAGGATAATATCAACGCAAAGATGGTGCCTAACCTGCTGCTAGTCTATATTGCTCTCGTGTTGCAACATTATCAGAGTATATTTCCCATACCAGGAATGCCAATCTGCTAATTAGAGCACATCATCTTTGGAAAAGTTGTACTGGGAACTCTTCTTCTGCTGTCAAACGTCAACTTGAATTTGTTCGAAGAAAGCAGCTGTCATCCTGAGGCTGTCGACACTGCCATAGAGCTTGTCTAGTGTTGCCACTGGTGATGGCCACATGTGCTTTCTCTGGTCCTCGTACGTCGGGCAATTTTGCAGCAGATGTTCAGTGGTCATTTTTCCTGTACCACACGATCATTCGTCAGTGCCACCTATCTTAAATTTATTGAATAGATGGTACCTCAGTCTGTTGTGGCCTGTACGGAGTCTGAAGACCACGACCTGCTCTCTTCTGTTCAACTGGTAGTAGGCATCCTTTTTAGTGTAGCCAGTGTGTTCTGTATCCATTTGGCCATGTATCTGGTCCTAATAAGCCTTTTGGACTCTTCGTAGGTCACACTAGAATCTGGTTGTGGTAGTCTTGCATCTTCTTTTGCCAGTCTGTCTGCCTCCTCGTTGCCTTGGATGTTACAGTGGGATGGAACCCACTGTACCACTACTCTTTTTGGTGCGAACTGCTGGCATAGTTAACAGAATACTGCTCTTAAATCATTAAGTTCAGAATTTTTCTGGCTTTTTAGTGCTGTGACCACGGCCAGGGCATCTGTGAAAAGGACTATCTGGCTTTCAGTGCTTTCGCCTGTGAGCATTGCTTCTACTGCAGCCTTCAGTGCCTCTGCCTCCGCTCTGAAATTCCTTGAGAATTTTCCAGTTGCCACTGACTGTGTTATTTTTCTATCATTTGGTAGGCTCAGGAATACCCCTGCACCTCCATTCTGTGTTGTCTTTGCATGTCGGTGTATGCATGGCTCCAGTCTATGCTTGGGTAGTTTCCCGCTATGTACCTCAGGGTTATGTCTCTTCTTTCTTTTTCAACCTGGCTGTTCTTGTTTCCAATACCTGGTATATTTTCTACGACCTCTGGAATGATATGCTGCTTCCAAGTGGGTTTGCGTACAGTAGGGATTGACTTTGCTGTTGTTAAGGTGTTCATAGGGTCTTCGCTTATTTTTCCTTTGGCTATTTCTGCAAAGTTTCTCCGCTTTAGTTTCTCATTTGCAAATCTATGTAGTCATTGGATGGTCTGTCAGTCTTCTGAGTTTCTCTATTTGCTGCTGGGCTCTGCAGTCTATTCTGTCGGTCATGGATTGCAGATTTGTAATCTTTTCAAGTTCTTCAATTGGCGTTGACTTCATACCTCCTGTTATAACTCTCATGGCTTGGTTTTGAAGTTTGCTAATTTTATCAAAGTTCGCCTTTGCTGCTGTTGTCCATGCCGCAATGCCATACTCGAGAACTGATCTCACTCTTCCAGTGTACAGTTCCTTTAGTATTCTTTCGTCTGCTCCCCAGCTTGTGCCAGCAAGTTTCCTCATGATTGCCATTCTTTGTCTGGCTCTCCTTCGGTTTCTCTCGATCTGACTTTTCCATGTCATGCGCCGATCAAATGTGACGCCCAAGTAGTTTGAGTTGTCGTTTGGCCGCAGATATTTGCCGTTAAGACTTATTTTGGTGTTCTGTGGTTTATTTGAAAGCGAGAATATCGTACATGTTGTTTTTTCCTCGTTTATTTTGACCAGCCATGGTACTGGGAACTCAATAATATAATATTTGTTTGACATTTCACACAGGAATCGTAAAGTGAATATATTATTATAATGCGAAACTTAAAGCCCGTTGATCGTAAAGCGAATTTATCGTTGTTTGGTTTTAAAAGAAAGCGAGGCCAACTTCATTATTGTATTTATGACATAATACTCTAGTTTTTAATTTCTGATAATTCTATATCAAGAAAACAAACAATCAAGAAAAGATAGAATACATGAAGTGTTTGAGAACGAACGGTGTAGAAGAAAAAGTAAAAGCATTACAACTTCCAGTTCTAGCATCGAAAGGTACAGGCGGGCTGGCTGTAGCACGAGTAGATAGTGGACACAGGGACCTCACATCTCCAGGAACTGGTGTGGATCTACTGTCCTGGTCATGCTGGGGTTTGTGGGAATGAAAGAGTTGCCCTTCTGGTCTCGGTGGCAACTCCAGTCGGGACATTGGCAATGGATAGAGGGAACATTTTGAAGTTGGTCAACGGCCGTCATTTGGATGAAGACGCTGAAGTCGATGAACCAGCAATGCACAGATTTTTAAATCATAGGCAGATCCAGCAAAGAGATGAGTATGAGAGGACGAAGAAAGAATGTGTACAACCAGCGAGCTACAAGAACTATAATTACCTACATTCTTCGCCATTTATTGAGAGCCATTGAACGCTTCTGGGTCTGACCTGAGCGCAGTGACGTCGATTCTTAACAGAACAAATATTTAGAAAGAGGAGTGGAAAAGGTACTGGCAATTGAAAAGATCTTCACCATCATCATTATCATCATCACCATCATCGTCATCATAATCAACATCATCATCATATTCTTCGTTTTCTTCTTTTCCTTCTTTTTTCTTTATCTTCTTCTTGTACTTCGTTCATCCTCAAATCAAGGTACCAGTTTCTCTTACAAAGGACATAGTATTATAAAGCTATTTTTTCTCCATACTACTATTAGAGAGCAGCAAAGATGGCGCCATAACTGGTTGCTGGTCTACATTGGTCTTCTCTTTTAGTTCATTTTAGATGCCGCCAGATTATGGATTTGCCGGAAATGCACACTAGTCGACGACTTACACTTGTGTTCACGGAAACGTGTTGTTGTTTTCCATTTGGACTGGTTAATTCGTTCATTTTGTGTTTTTTTCCGTCCGATTATCTTAGAATGGGCATCGGCTATATGAATAGTACAACGCTTAAACATGTGTCATATTTCATGGT
Source organism: Ariolimax columbianus (assembly GCA_036924085.1). NCBI lineage: Eukaryota > Metazoa > Mollusca > Gastropoda > Stylommatophora > Arionidae > Ariolimax > Ariolimax columbianus. Next base: position 57,574,594 of record JAVGWX010000004.1, read on the forward strand.
CTAGTTCACGCAGCTGAACTTCACGAGATTGGCGACCTTCGCCATAGCTGAAGACAGTGTCAGCTTTGTTGTATGAAATTTAGACACAACTATAATGTGCTGCCACCTGGAGAGAGAAGGGCTCCGTCAGGTGTGTATCGGTTCAAGACACACCGTTGGTGTATGGCGGGAGCTGGTACTACAAACTGCAATAGCGATGCCTCAACGACCTTCTAGGTTATGTGACTGATGATGATGACTACTGCTATTTCAAATCTGTGTCGCGAGACCAGTAATGTTCTGTCTCTTCCTGCCTGAGCATGCAGATTTGTAGGATGTGTTCCACGATCATGGTATGCTCTCCACATGGACACTTGTCATCTGCCCTAATCCTTTTTGTTGTAAAGATGACCCTTGTTATGCCCAGTTCTCAGTCTGAAGATGACGACTTACTCTTCTCTAGTTAAATCATAATAGTTGTCTTCTTTTCGGTAGTCGGGGTGTTGATCAGCCAATTCCCCCCTTAAGTTGGCTTTAATTATGATCCTGACCTCATTATACGTGATGCTCAGTTCTTTTTGTGGAGAAGCTCCTCCACAGTTTGCTAGTTTGTCTGCAGCTTCATTGCCTTTGATATTGCAATGGAAGGGGACCTACTGAAGGACAAATCTTTGGTGCTCTGCTGAGAATTGTGCCAAGCAGTAGATACATATCTCGAGATCTTCAGGCAGTTTTTGTTTTAAGGCTATTGATACTGACGACTGGTTGATATGAAGGACAAAGACAAAATATCCGGACAGAATGCTGCTTTCACGAACTGTGGCCTTTAGGGAATTTCAAAGTTATATTCAACAGAAAAACGCACAATATTAAAACTTCTGAAAATGTGTACAATACTTTTACAATAATACAATAACAGTTTGTAAAGACATATCTTCTACAAATCAATCACATTCTCTTTTTCACACAGGGAACGTGTGCATTCACAGTTGGACAGATCTGCGCCATTCTCATTTCCATTATACAATTACAGTCTGTAATGTTGTTTCTAATAGCACTAGCTCGTTTCTCTGTGCCAGCTATTGTAGAATTCACATACTATTCTGCTTGATCTCCATACAATCAATTGCAAAGCAATCAGTCTAGTCTCATCCAGTGTGTATAATTGTGTACAGTTACGCTTTGCTTATGAATTATTTTATGTATAATCATCAATAATGTCAGGAAATTCTATTTTGCTGATTCGATTTGTGGAAGTCCTGATGAGTTGGTATCTAGCTGCTGTGATCTATTTCCCTATTCCCTAGATTGCTTTTAGTGAATTGAAAATGCATTTAGTGGCTAGTGACATTTTTATGATGGTCTGGTTCTGTGTACGTAGTTGTGTATTGTTGATGAATGCATCAGTAGTATTTGTATATAAATTAGTGTCTAAATATTAGTGGCAGGTATTTCCAATAGAAGTTTTGCTGCGATGCAATTTTATGTAATCACTGAGGTTGTTCCTCTCTGTGGTACTTCAATTAACTTCTCTTTGTTGATGAAAATATACTAATAACAACCTCAGAAACAACAACTGCAGGAACATTTAAACAATCTTAATTAGGTCTGTGCGGATTATGGTTGGAAAATCAATATAAAGAAAACCGAAGTTATGACGATTGAAATAAAAGAAATACAAACAACAATAATCACACAAATGTAAAACAGGTGACATATTTCACCTACATAGGTAACATAATCTAAACCGACGGGAAAGGTGGCACTGCAATCCAAAACAGATGAAATAAAGCAAGTCAGATCATTGGGCAAATGTCCCCGACATTACAATGTAAGCAAGAAGCAATGGAAGCAAAAAGAAGGTTATATAACACAATATTCCTATCCGCATTGTGATATTAGTGCCAGAATTAACAAACACATATAAAAGACACATTGTGTCAACAGCGATGAAATGCCTGAACAAAATATTTGGAGTAAGACGAATGGATATAATCAGAAACGAAGATATTAGGAGACAAGTAGGTACAACACTAGTGGTAGACTTCTTTAAGACACAACAAATCAAATGGTTCGGCACTGTGACACACCAAACACTATATAGTATCATTCAGAAAGCTTTGTTATTCCTATACAATGGATACAAAGCCAAAGACAACACACGCAAAAGATGGATAGCAGAAATAACAGAAGCAGTGAAACTCTACATGTACGAAGAACATAGAGCCCGATCAAAAAACCTTTTCATAACCTGACGTTGAAAGGCAGACACAGGATTTTTAAATGCGAAAAGAAAGAAAGAAGAACGCAATTTTATGGTACCTCCTTTGTGACAATGCGATACCTGCGTGGGCTTCTGTCGATAAAACATAGACATGAAATGACTTAGGCTGACGGCTACATTTAAGTCACCTCTGACAAGACAAACACACTTTACCACACAATACTGCAGTGTTAGGGGAATCTGAATTGAAAGAGAAATGTCAAATATAACACAATGAAAGGAAACCACGAGTCACGTGACTACAGTTTAGACATTATAATTAAAGATGAAGAATGGATTTACGTCAGTGATACAATTACTGGTGGAACTATAGTCGCCATAACCAGTTGAGAATAAGATCGTGGTGCAGTTGTAAATTAGAATTCGGGGCTGAACAAATATGTTAAACGAAAACAATTATTATAGCAGCATAGATGGCGCCTAACAAGCTGTGGGTTTACTTCGCTCTGTTAAAGTCTATTAAGAGAAACTTGAACATCTGTTAACCACCATCCGGGGCACTTGTCCCAACGCAGCGGAGTAATAAGTTGCTCGAGTCTAGCCCACTAAGCAGGAAATCCTCCAGCTGATACCAGAGCTGGAACCTGTACAGGGGCATCTGTCTCTGTAGAAATACAGGTCGACTAAGAACTGAAAACTAAGATACCAGGGAGTCAGCTTTTCTGCTCACCTGAATCCCAGAATTACCAAGGCAGAAGATCCATATCAGGGACTGTATGTTTGATAACCTCTCAGCTGTACCTCACTCAAGCTTCAGTCAGCCCTTCTGTACATTCCAAAGCAAGGATTGAGAGTGTGACACGATGATGACTACCTCTGTTAGTGAGGTCCCAGATAGCTATCACAGAGCTGCAGTCACTGCTACCATCTCCCTAGTCGTATTGGAGGCTGCTGCTGCTGCTGCTGCTCTGCTTGAATCAGTCTACTCGGCGACGACTTGCCTTGTTTCTCAAGCCGAGAAACTCCAAAAAGATTTATCACTGTGTATCACCAATTCATCCGTTTTAGGATATATGATCACGGTATTCTCTATGAATGTGTCTATTTGCTTTGCGGTGGTTCTTACGCTACCATGCACTGTGGTATTGTTTGTAGATATTCCTTTCAAACCAGGAAAGCTGCTTATAGCTGAACAGGCTTTTGACTTATGTTAATGGCATAGTGTGGAATATCATGAGTGTGAGTTTGGAAAAAGCTGGAGCGGCACGATATGCTCCCACTGTGGCAGTGGGCTTGATCTCATATATGTCACAGTCTTCTACCTTCGATGGGCTAGACTGTCTTGTTCGTCGACTCTTATAACATGTATGGCAGTTGTCCTATTTCCATCTCTGTTGCACAAAGTTTTCTACATGGAGGATTATGCACACAACTCAGAGCTAGAAGACAAAATAGAAGGGATCAAGGAAAAAGGATAGCAGACAGACATGGATAGAATGCGTATTACAACCCAGCAGACAAATGACAACTTTGGTGAACAAATTGCTCAGCTGCAAATGCCACCTGGGGTGGGAGAGTAGGAGCGATGACTAAACAAATTAAGTGTGCAATAGGTAACACTCTTCATAGCCTAATTCAAGGTCTTCAGCAACTTCAAACCCGTAATAGAGGCTCTTAAGACAGCAGCAGAAATGGCATACAGCACCAAAGCCAAATGTATTGAAAAATCGTGATGCTAGATGTTGCACAGTCGACCATAGCGACACTTGGCTTGACTTCGTTCATTCTCAATCTCCCGCTACAAAGCCCTGAGAGGGCTTAAGTAGCAGAATGTAGTCCAGAGAACGGAATGCGTTATGACGTAGTTTACAGCTTGACTGCGATATTTACACCTTTCCGTCCAACACATCCGACTTCAGCAATCATTTTTTGAGTACCGGGTTAGCATTCCCTCTTCGATCCCTTCTCCTTCGCCAGTCTGCCCTGCGTGGCGGTGTAGAAGGGTCTTGTCAGCTCTAGATCTCTGGTCCTGACGCTAGCAGTCAGCTATGGGTCGCTGACCCCTGCAGCTCATGCGCTGATCGGCATCTTGATCCCTAGCGACACTTAATTCCATCAAGACCGGTAAACGAATTAAAGGCAGCTTTTGCGAAAATGTCTCAAAGATTGAAGAAATCAGTGTTTCGTTGGATGCCATCGTACTGAAACATAAAGGGAAGGAGCAGGAAGGTATTATAGTCGAAGAGGGAGTGAAACTAATACAGGAAATATACCTGATCAGCCATGAAAAAGCATAACCCATAATGAAAGGGCAATACGATGACAAGTTGCAGGAATAACATTACACATATGCTACTACCATCTGTCCAGGGCAGAGGAGACTAAAATTCAGTCAGGCAAAATATACTGATCGGACATATTAGTGAGGGTCAGGTAAAATATACTGATTGAACATATTAGTGAGGGTCAGGCAAAATATACTGATTGAACATATTAGTGAGGGTCAGGCAAAATATACTGATCGGACATATTAGTGAGGGTCAGGTAAAATATACTGATCGGACATATTAGTGAGGGTCAGGTAAAATATACTGATTGAACATATTAGTGAGGGTCAGGTAAAATATACTGATTGAACATATTAGTGAGGGTCAGGCAAAACATACTGATTGAACATATTAGTGAGTGTCAGGTAAAATATACTGATTGAACATATTAGTGAGGGTCAGGTAAAATATACTGATCGGACATATTAGTGAGGGTCAGGTAAAATATACTGATCGGATATATTATTGATGGTCAGGTAAAATATACTGATCGGACATATTAGTGAGGGTCAGGTATAATATACTGATCGGACATATTAGTGAGGGTCATGAAGAATATACTGATCGGACATATTAGTGAGGGTCAGGTATAATATACTGATCGGACATATTAGTGAGGGTCATGAAGAATATACTGATCGGACATATTAGTGGGGGTCAGGTAAAATATACTGATCGAACATATTAGTGAGGATCAGGTAAAATAAACTGATCGGACATATTAGTGAGGGTCAGGTAGAATATACTGATCGGACATATAAGTGAGGGTCAGGCAAAACATACTGATTGGTCATATTAGTGAGGGTCAGGTAAAACATACTGATCGGACATATTAGTGAAAGTCAGGTACAATATACTGGCCAAGATCCCCACCTTACTTCCGCTTAGGTCTTCCTGGAAACGGGCTGTTTTTATGGCATCCTGACTAACGAGTTGGGGGATCGGCGTGATCTCCGAAATAGTGAGCTACACGTATATGAATCAAAGAATAGCACATAACTATCCACCTTCATCAGCATGTTCGACATGTGTGGAAAACTACTGCATCCCGCCACTTAATTAACGCCCTTTTCAGGGCGCATAGAAGAGTAATCTAATTTTTTGTGGGCATTCAACAACACCAACACCAACAACAACACCAACAACAACAACCAACTGTCCAGAAAATATCAAGCTATCATAAAGGTAAAGATAAAAGGTCAGTTCCCTGGCACCAATTGTAGTCAGGGATGAAGATAATTCTTCATATGCTAAGCTGCATCCTATGTGAAGTGTGGTAACCAGTTCACTTCCTTGCTGTTTTTACTTTCCCCAACTCATACACCAGGTTCCAATTTACATTGTATCGACTGGAGGAGCAATCAGACAAGGCACGATCCACGGACTTGATTTTGCTTCTGTCCATCTGTGAACTCGAACCTCTGGCACCACGTAATCTCAGTCTAGAAAGCCAGCTCACTGTCTACTAGGCTACATGCTCCACCAGGTTACCCTACTTCGTCTCCGAACTGGCCACAACAGAAAGAGACACCACATGTACACTAAATTCAGACATAGATACCACCAACCTATGTTATTATGGCCTGGCAGACATGACTGTAGCACATGTACTTCGTGAGTGCATCAGCACACAGATCTGAGGAGAAGGACGTGCGCACTCTCCTCGAGGAAAAGGTGTACATCGGTACTAGGATCCTGAAAAAGAAAGCTAATTTTATTGGAGAATCCGCAGTCTCAGTTTAAATGAGCAATGATCGCAAAAATAGCAATAGTGGTATTAGTAGTAGTAGTAGCAGTAGTAGTAGTAATAGTAGTAGTAGAAGTAGTAGTAGTAGTAGTGGTAGTAATAGTAGTAGTAATAGTAGTAGTAGTAGTGGTGGTAGTGGTGGTAGCAGTATTAGCAATAGTAGTAGTAGTAGTAGTAGTAGTAGTAGCAGTAGTAGTAGTAGAAGTAGTAGTAGTAGTAGTAGTAGTGGTTTCTGTTTCTAAGAATAGACGTCACTGCACTCCGGGCATACCCATAGATGCTCAGTCTCTCTCATCAAATGGCGTAAGGTATGAATGCTGATGGTCCCTGTAGCTCGCTGGTTGTACACGCTCCTGCGCCGTCCTCTCATGCGCCCCACTTCGCTCGAACCTCGTTTAATGTCGAAATTTTGCAGTCTGTGGATTGCTGATTCACCTATTGCGGTGTCCTCATCCAGCAGGCGGTCATTGATTGATTTCAAATTGTCACTTCTGTCCATCACCAATGTGCCCATGATGGGAGCCCGTGAAGCCAAGATGTCAGCTCTTCCGTTGCCTTGAACCCCGGCATGAGCAGGACAGTAGATCCAGGTCAGCGCCTGGAGGTTTGAGGCCTCAACAGCAGCTATCCACTAGGACCTAAGCCTACCCTTCTGTACTTTCTGAAGTACGGCTTGTGCGTCTGTCACGATGACTGCCTTTGTTATAGAAGTCTCAGATATCCATTTCAGTGCTGAAGTCACTGCTTCCGTCTCCATTCTCATACTGGAGGTTCTTGACATGTATGCCCTACTGCGCTCAGCAACGACCTCTCCTCTCACTCTAGCCGAGAAACCCAGCCTAATGTCCTACTGCGCACGACTGATCCGTCGGTGTATATGACAGCGTCCCTCTCCTGGGTGTTCTCAGTTATCAGCTGATTTACCTCGGGCTCTGCACTCTCGTTGTTCCGTTCTCTACATTCCTTGCCTAAGGTTATGATGACTCTCTGGTACTCTATCATTCTATCACCAGTGTGGACCCATTCTTCCCCTTTGGCTATCGTCTCAGCTGGAGTGACGTGTCCGATTTTGTCTCAGCCTGTGCCATCCATGACGACCCTCTCTTGACTCTTGATGTCTGAGATACTACTGCGCAGAGGGTGTCGAGTGTCTGTGGTGACACGCATATAGGCTTTGACTTGTGCCAGTTTATGTCTGGATGTCACCGAAAACAATCCCAACATGTACCGCATCATCACAATCGGGGTCTCTAGTGCAGCCCAGAACCAGACGCATACCTTCATTCTGGATGCGGTCCAACCTTTCACACTGTGTTCTTGATAGTGTTAGGATGTCAAGTCAGTATTCGATGACAGACAACACGACCTGCCGAAATAGGATGAACAGGAAATAGGACATCCAAGTCGGCAGCAGCCATGGTCTTGAGTGCTCCTAACCCTCTCTTGCATCTTTGTACGATGTGGTCAACATGGCAGTTATAGGAAAGACTGCGATCAAATGTCACTCCGAGGTATTTCAACCTGTCGGTGGTGCAACCATCAAAAGTGATGCCAGGGTTTCAGCCTTTGCTATGGAATTATTCAAAGAGCACAACATCATGCAGGCCTTGTTCGGATTGAACTTGGGGCTTGAGTCGCTGCACCATTGCGAGATTCCTTGCAAGGTTTCCTGGATGTCTTTGACCAACTCTTGCCTGTCTGAGCCAGTTCTGTACGTTAGGATGTCATCGGCAAATGTCAACGTTCACCCTGTCCATGTGGGTTGAATATTGGCCACTGTTACTGTGTAAATGTTGAACAGCACCGGTGAGAGTGGAGACCCTTGAGGCAGTCCTGGACATATTCGCCTCGGTTCTGATGTCCACGATCCCACGCGTAGTGCAACTGTTCTTTCCATGAGGGCAGCTGATATTCAACTAACCAGCCACGGGCTTAAACCACACTGCTGTAGACAGGTAATTAAGGTCCCAAAATTGACACGGTTGTATGCGTCTTCCAGGTCGAGTGCCACCGCGACTGTTTCTTGCTTTGACTGAAACCCCTCGTACACATTATACGCGAAAGTTCCAGCGTCAGCCCAGATCTCCTTCGCTGTTCTATAGCTGCCCAGCGTATCGGGTAGAATCTGCTCCCGTTCAAGGTAGGCCATTATTTTCCTGGCCACTATCATCTCGAGCAATTTTCCATATACATTTTGTATGGTGATTATTCGATAGCTGCCGAGAAGCGTGGAGTCCTTAACAGGTTTAGGCAGTGGGCATAGATAACTATGAAGCCAGTCCTCAGGCACATATGCCTTCTCTATAGTGTGGTTGAACTCCTTCACTATATTTCTTATATCTGTCTCATCCACCTGCTTGATGTGGCAATAATGTACTCAGGACCTGGGGCTGTGTTTTTTCTTGTACGTAGGCTATTTACGACCTCTGCCTCTGTGATAAGGTCTACACAAGCCTCTCCCCTGATGGCTGCGTCTGTTTGAATGAAGGTGTATACGTTTTTATACAATTGATAATAGAACAGCAACAACACTTTGAGCATTCTTCTTCTTTGGCGTTCGTCCTGAACAGAACGTTTACAATGACACTAATATATCACTCTTTTGGACCAGCCCATCCCAAGCAGAAATTGTAGGAGTCGATATAATGACACAAAAAACGAAGATCCGCATCTTCAACCTGTATGGCCCACCCAATAAAGACCTGTCGCTCTCGAGTATGGAAATCAAGGACTCCAGCTGCCTAGTAGTTGGAGACTTCAACAGCCACTCGGACAGATGGGGATATTCGGACACAGACAACAGAGGTGATGAAGTGGAAGACTGGGAGATAGACACAAATCTCTATCTTATCAATAGGCCGGAGGACAGCCCTAGCTTCTATTCTAGAACATGACATACCAACTCTACTCCAGACTTGGCCTTTTCCACGGTGGATATTCACCACAAAATAGACCGCCAGGTGCTCAACCAATTGGCAGGTAGCGGTCACAGGCCAATTAGGCTAGAAGTTGATATGGAAGTAGGCCCACAGGAAATAAAACCGCTCCCACGTTGGAACTATGAACGAGCCGACTGGGACAGATTTGCAATGCTGACAGATGGGCTGTGTGAAACCATCAACACGCGGAATAACAATATGAAACCTATGGTGGAAAGCCTAAGCAAAGCAATAATGCAAGCAGCCACCGAAACCATCCCAAGAGGGGCAAGTAAAAACTACAAGCCATATTGGAATGATGAATTGCAGAAAGCGGAAAATGAAGTCTCAATTTCTAGGAACATGGCAGGGAGAGAACAATCTATGGAGGCAAATATCACCCTCAAGGTCATCAAGGCGAAATACAAAAGAACACTAAACCAAATAACAAGTGACAGCTGGAAAAACAAAACAGAAAGCCTTAATTTAGATAAAGAAGGGCAAACTATGGAAGTTAGTCAGAGCCATGAATGACGAAACACCATCAAATAAACAAATTACCATCAAGCAGGGTGACAACATGCTTACTGGAAAAAAAAGCAGCAAACACCTTTATAGAACATTATGCCAGAGCAAACCACATTGATGTCCCTACAGACAGGCATACAGACATTAGTGAAGAACAAAAGAACAACGACAACATCAATATGGCACCAGAGGAGCACATGATGGCAAAACTAACAATCAAAGAAATGGAAGAGGCCATGAGAACGTTAAAGAAAAAGAAATCGCCCGGAAAAGATGGGGTAACAAACGAAATGCTGATGGGGTTGGGCCAAACAGCAAAGAGGAAGTTACTATCAGTCCTGAGCCAAAGCTGGAAAAGGGAAATTGTACCGCAGTCATGGAAAGACGCTGTACTTATACCAGTACCAAAGAAAGAAAAATAGAACAGATCCAAATGGATACAGGCCTATCAGTCTACTGAGCTGTGTAGGAAAACTGGTGGAGCGTATGATAAACACCAGACTGATGTGGCATCTGGAAGAAAAACACGTACTAATTCCACAGCAAGCAGGTTTTAGGCAGCACAGATCCACTGAGGACCAGATCACTCTCATTGGCCAGGAAATAGAGGATGCTTACCAGGAGAAAATACACACAGTAGCGGTTTGGGTGGATTTAGAGAAGGCATTTGACAAGGTGTGGAAAGAGGGACTTAAAGTCAATCTACTAAGAAGTGAAGTTTGTGGGAAAATGTACAGATGGATCAGCCACTACCTCGAAAACAGAACAGCCAGAGTTCAAGTACAGGGGCAGATGAGCAAAAAGGTGACAATTGAGCAGGAGTACCCCAAGGGGGAGTACTGTCACCAACACTTTTCCTAGTGTATATAAATAACATCACAGAGAATATAACAAGAAGAGTCCACAGCTCCATGTTTGCAGACGATCTGGCTATGTAGACCTCTAAAAAAAACTCACCATAGCAAGCAATCGGATGCAGCAGGCCCTAACATCGTTGGAGGAGTGGGCGAACTCGTGGCTGGTCAAAATAAATGAGGAAAAAACATGTACGATATTCTCGCTTTCAAATAAACCACAGAACACCAAAATAAGTCTTAACGGCAAATATCAACGGCCAAACGACAACCCAAACTATCTGGTAGTCACATTTGATCGGCGCATGACATGGAAAAGTCAGATCGAGAGAAACCGAATGAGAGCCAGACAAAGAATGGCAATCATGAGGAAACTTCCTGGCACAAGCTGGGGAGCAGACGAAAGTATACTAAAGAAACTGTACACTGGAAGAGTGAGACCAGTTCTCGAATATGGCATTGCGGCATGGACAACAGCAGCAAAGGCGAATTTTGATAAAATTAGCAAACTTCAAAACCAAGCCATGAGAGTTATAACAGGAGGCAAGAAGTCAACGAAAAATTTTAGAACTTGAAAAGATTACAAATCTGCAATCCATGACCGACAGAATAGACTGCAGAGCCAAGCAGCAAGCATAGAAACTCAGAAGACTGACATACCATCCAATGACTAAATAAATTTGGAAATGAGAAACTAAAGCGAAGAAACTTTGCAGAAATAGCCAAAGCAAAGATGAGCGAAAACCCTATGAACACATTAACAACACCAAAGCTTATCCCTACTGTACGCAAACCTACCTGGAAGCAGCATATCATTCCGGAGGTGGTAGAAAATATACCAGGTATTGGAAACAAGAACAGCCAGACTGAAAAAGAAAGAAGAGACATAACCCTGAGGTACATAACGAAAAACTACCCAAGCATGGACTGGACCCATGCATACACCGACGGTTCTGTAACAAACACAAAACAGAACGGAGGGGCAGGGGTATTCCTGAGCCTACCAAATGGTAGAAAAATGACACAGTCAGTGGAAATTGGAAAATTCTCAATCAATTTCAGAGCGAAGGCAGAGGCACTGAAGGCTGCAGTAGAAGCAATGCTGACAGGCGAAAGCAATGAAAGCCAGATAGTCCTGTTTACAGATGCCCTATCAAGAACACAGTGTAAGGTTGGGTCGCATCCAGAATGAAGGTATGCGTCTGGTTCTGGGCTGCACTAGAGACCCCGATTGTGATGATGCGGTACATGTTGGGATTGTTTTCGGTGACATCCAGACATAAACTGGCACAAGTCAAAGCCTATATGCGTGTCACCACAGACACTCGACACCCTCTGCACAGTAGTATCTCAGACATCAAGGGATCAAGAATCAAGAGAGGGTCGTCATGGATGGCACAGGCTGAGACAAAAATCGGACACGTCACTCCAGCTGAGACGATAGCCAAAGGGGAAGAATGGGTCCACACTGGTGATAGAATGATAGAGTACCAGAGAGTCATCATAACCTTGGGTAAGGAATGCAGAGAACGGAACAACGATAGTGCAGAGCACGAGGTAAATCAGCTGATAACTGAGAACACACAGGAGAGTGACGCTGTCATATACACCGACGGATCAGTCGTGCTCAGTGGGACATCAGGCTGGGGTTTCTCGGCTAGAGTGAGAGGAAGGAGAGGTCGTTGCTGAACGCAGTAGGGCATACATGTCAACAACCTCCAGTATGAGAATGGAGAAGGAAGCAGTGACTTCAGCCCTGAAATGGATATCTGAGACTTCTATAACAAAGGCAGTCATAGTGACAGACGCACAAGCCGTACTTCAGAAAGTACAGAAGGGATGGCTTAGGTCCTAGTGGATAGCTGCTGTTGAGGCCTCAAACCTCCAGGCGCTGATCTGGTTCTAATGTCTTGCTCATGCCGGGGTTCAGGGCAACGAAAGAGCTGACATCTTGGCTTCACGAGCTCCTATCATGGGCACATTGATGATGGACAGAAGTGACAATTTGAAATCAATCAATGACCGCCTTTTGGATGAGGACACCGCAATAGATGATGCAGCAATCCACAGACTGCAAAGTTTCGACATTAAACGAGGTTCAACCGGAGTGGGGCTCATGAAAGGGCGGCGCAGGAGCGTGTACAACCAGCGAGCTACAGGGACCATCAGCATCCATACCTTACGCCACTTGATGAGAGAGACTGAGCACATATGTGTATGCCCGGAGTACAGTGACGTCGATTCTTAGAAACAGAAACAGAAACAGAAATCATACACTGAAAATGAGAATTGTGATATGTTATGTATAGGTGTACTTTTCACTACTTTATGGCGCCGAATAATAGGCATTAAAAATAAAACAAGTTTGAAAAGAGTATCGAATCCTTCGAAAGGTGAGTATATAGAAGGTTGGGTCGCATTCCTTGGAAAGAGAAGAACATACATGTGAAGGTCCTGAGAACGTTGGGGGTGAAAAGGGAATTAATGATCAGGGTTAGGCAGTTACGCAATTTTGGTGATATAAAAAGGCGAACCATCTTGTTGAAAACCATACTATAAGGTAGGGTGAAAGGCAGTCGTTCAAGACGCAGACAACGTTGTGAGTGAGCCGATAGCGTCATTAGATGGACTTCAAAAAAACCTCTCATATTGCACTATTACGGCAAGATATAGAGTACACTTTAAATACATGCAGACGACCTTCGATACGGAGATGGCACTTGAACTGAACACCTCCATCAATTTTCAAAATGTGACTGCTCTTCTATTCTTGATTCTATCAACCATACACACCATCATAATGGATACTCAAAGTGTTGAAACTTTTCTATTCTTGATTCTATCAAATATATACACCACCATAACGGATTCTTGATTCTAGCAAATATATACACCACCATAACGGATGATCAAAGTGTTGAAGCTTTTCTATTATTGATTCTATCAAACATATACACCTCCACGCATGCTCAAAGTGTAGAAGCTATACTATTATCCTTTCTATCAAATACCAAACTTCCACGAATGTTCTCAATTGGGCAGTGGACAAATTCTCGTCTCTACCACACACATACAACTCCACAAAAGCCCAGCGTGCCAGACATCCTATTCGTGTCTTTATCACACAGAAGAAACCCACAGGACAACATATCAGTGATTCTTTTCTCGTCTGTTACACACTTGTATCCATTTATGAGAAGAAAACTAAACCAAGACGCCAGGGTTAGATAAAACGTACTGACCAAGACCATGGCTCAAGTCCTCGTCGTGTTCCCGGAAACTGGTGGTGCTGCATCAGTCTGACTAACAAAGTGGTGGATCGACACTGTTGTCAGCATAGCGAGAACCAACCGATAATGTTCACATTGCACTACAGACAGGATACATATCCACCTTTTGGGGACTTAAAAAGAGTTTTTGCAATCCGCAACCAGGAAAACATCGCCAGCAGCGAGGAACTCAGCACAAGTAGTTTCAATTTTCTTCTCCCTCTTTGTCGTTCATCCTCACTCCCTAAACTATGACATGAAAAAGGTTTTGCAACTAGGAGGATATAGTCAGGAGAACGAATGCGCTGTGTCGCAATTAACAGCTTTACTGCAATATTTGCATCGACTTCATGATGGCATTTTTGGGTTAACCTTCCCTCTTCGATCCTTTCTTCTTAACCAGTTTGTGCCGTTGCAGCCTGTTATCGAGGATCACCACGCAGAGGTGGAGAAGGGTCTTGTCAGCCCTAGGTCACTGACTCTGACGTTAGCAGCTAGCTTTGGTTAGCTGACCACTACAGCTCATGCACTGCTCAGTATCTTTATATCAATTTCGACCAACAATGCGAATGCACATGGGAACTAAATGTTCAATAACTCGAGAACCGCTAATGGAAACATTTCAAGAAACGTAACTCTAAAATTCTTTAATCATTCAGACGAGAGCCCTATGTCCGTTTCTGGTGACAACTTGCACGACACAGAATAAACCAACGTAAGTATTCGTCATAAATTTATACTGATATATAACAAATTCTTATATTTTAAACCGTAGCTAGTATCAGACCAGTATCATATTTATGATCTACGTAGTGCTTTATCTTATTTAAGTCTCCACCCAAAGCCCGAAGTGATCCACGAGGAATTGTCAGTTCCCCGATATTGATTTTTTGTTGTCTGTCAATGATTTTTGTAGAGTTTGCAACCGATCCATAGTGACAGACATAAAACGTAGGTATGTTTCGGTGGAATTGCTGCAAATGACATTTTGAAATTTACAACATGATTAGCATGTCAAGACAGCTAACACAATGTATGACTAAGTACTCTAGAATGAGCTTACTCGCTACTCTACTGTTGAGTAGTAGTTAGTCAAGTAGCAGTACTGAGTACTGGTGGTAGATCATCCATTACAGTAGATCTTACCGCCCGGCGACAGTTGAATTCTCTCTCATCCTCGTAATAAATTTGTCAGAAATTTTATTCTTCAGTATTGGTGGTTGCGTTGATTTGCTCCAATATACATTTTATTAGTAATCTGTCACATACCTTTTGGTAAATTACCGTACTCAGCGTACTGTAAGGACAATTAGAGAGCAAATGTGCCAGAGGAAAACAACACTGTATCAGTATATGGGGGATGATTAAACAAGAAATGCACATGGAAAAACCAGTTCAATTGCACTAAGGTAGCAAGCAGAGGACATGGGAGATCTGTACATGCTTCCTTCAGTATAGAAATGGCAATTGAACTTGTCATTCTTGCATGTAGAATGGAGGTTTAACTAGACTACAATGAAATATAATCTGACACCAGTCTATCACTCTGTTAATTATTTTTTTGAATGCCATGATGCCACAGATCTAATGTTGTGATTTGACTTGGATGTAGATAATAGCTGTAGATACTTTGAATATATTGTCGGAAAATTTATACAAGCTACTTCTTAAAGCTTCCTGAATGGAAGGAAAACTATGGAGCAAAGAATAGTTACACTTCCAATTCTGCTATACTAAAGAGGTTATGTATGGGGGCCTGATCATGTAAAATAAATTGCTACACAAATTACTGCAGATGACAAAGTTCTGTGTTACAAGCTTATTGTAAAGGATTAAATTGCAGTGGTGATCCCATGCTCACCAGGGAGCAAAAAAGGGACAGGATGTAGAAGACATGAAGTTCAGAATGGGTATTGTTCTTCTTATAAATCTCTCTGATGCTAACTTGATTAAATTTTTTAAAAAGCGTTGGTCAGTCAGCTTAAGATTCTTCTTCTTCATACACTGTCAAACGTCAACCTATATTTTTTTGAAAAAAGTAGCGGTCATCCTGAGGCTGTCGACACTGCCATAGAGCTTGTCTAGTGTTGCCACTGGTGATGGCAACATGTGCTTTCTCTGGTCCTCGTATGTCGGGCAGTTTTGCATCAGATGTTCAGTGGTCATTTTCCTGGTACCACAGGTGCATTCGTCAGTGCCACCTATCTTCAGTTTATTTAATAGGTGGTACCTCAGTCTGTTGTGGCCTGTGCGGAGTCTGAAGACCACGACCAGCTCGCTTCTGTTCAGCTGGTAATAGGCATCTTTTTTTGTGTAGCCAGTATGTTCTGTTTCCCATTTGGCCATGTATCTGGCCCTAATAAGCCTTTTGGACTCTTCGTAGGTCACACTAGAATCTGGTTGTGGTAGTCTTGCACCTTCTTTTGCAAGTCTGTGTGCCTCCTCGTTGCCTTGGATGTTACAGTGGGATGGAACCCACTGTACCACTACCATTTTTGGTGTGGACTGCTGGCATAGTTGACAGAGTACTGCTCTTAAATCATTAAGTTCAGTATTTTTCTGGCTTTTTAGTGCAAGCTTAAGATTCTCAATCTGGTGGGCTAACATAGGATGACCGTCAGACTTCTTACTTTTTATTTATTAAATCATCATCATGTGAAATCATGTTGTGTTGTATTGATAAGTATTTGGTGCAGCATATCTGATTTCAACATTATAAAGAGAAATCTTGTGCTGCGTTTGACTTGAAAAGTACATTGTGTCGAAGTTCGCGATGCTAAAATATCTGAAACACATCCGATTTTTTCAGTTGACTTTTTTGAGTACCCAGTTTGCCTTCCCACTGCAATCCCTATTCTCTTAGTGAGACTACACAGTCTGTTTCTAGTGCTGCCATGAAGGGAAAATAAGGTCTTGGTCAGCTCAGGGTTGCTGACCTTGATACAAGCAACCAGCTATGAGCAGACGCTGGCTGTTGTCAGCTCATTCACTATACTGTATCTTAAATGTCATAAAGAGAAGCAAAATGGGGAATTGGAAAAATATGTATTTCTTGCAATCCATTTAATTGTAGTGACATCCAATTTTGTGTTTTTAAGTTTCATAGATTTAAATTAATCTTCTTTTCTCTTGTTCGCGGTCAAACACCTACACCAATAGCTTTAACAAAGGTAGCAGTCAACTTAATGTTTCATACCATCAAACCTATCATACAGTGATACATTTCCTGTTACATGTCTCTCCTTTCACTGGTCAATGTTAGGCATGAACATATAAAGATGACTGCAATCTTTTCTATAGACTGGAAGATAGTCACATAATCACATGGTATAGTTTTGAGAGCTGATGATTAATGTAATTTTAAATGTACAAAAAAGTAAAAAACTTTACTTCTCTTTGTTGCAAGAGCTTCTTTTCACCGAGCTTGAGGTAACTGTTTAGGATACATCTCTACTTAGATCACTCTGCAGCTTCATCTTCCCATGATGTCAGACTCATGTCCGTGACCTTCATATAATGCTTATACACATCTTTGAACCTCAGCTTTGGTTAGCTGACTGTTATCTTGCTAACAGTCCATGGGAATGCGACCATTTTCTATGCTTCAAACATGGAAGATGCCATCGTAGTCTACTGGTTAAGGATAATGTACATGCTTGGGCATGTATGAGTGCACCTCTACATCTGTCCCACTTTGTAATTCCAAGAATGGATTGCAGACTATGTAGATTTAAGATATTAAGCTTGTCTTCTTGTTTGGCTTAGGTTGTCCAAGTTTTGCTACCATATAGGAGTGTGCCGACAACAAATGTATTGTAAACCATTGCCTTGGTTTTAATTGTAAGTTTCTGGTTTTCCTTTTCCCAAACATGCGCTGTGATGTGAGCAAATGTAGCAGCAGCTTTGCCAATGTGACTGTTTATTTCTGGGCCTGGAGATAGCTTGTCTTTCATGGGGGACCCCAGTGTATTATTAGTTTGTTATTATTCTTTAATTCCCACAATGAGTAAGTTTACTCTTTTGTGTGCCCTGAAAAGCACGTTAAGTGGTGCATTGAAGTATCTTTTCTCACATACCGATCATGCTGTTGAAGGTGGACCGTGTTTCTCCAGGCACTTCGGCTATGCTTGGCTTCATCTGCTGTGTTGTTCACTATTACGGGAATCACATTGATACACATATCGTCAGCCAGGCTGCCTTGAAAACAGCCTGTTTCGAGGCAACGCTAGAGGGAAGAGAGATTGTGGTCTTGGTCAGTGAATTGTACCTGACCCTGAAGCGACGTCCTGACCAATATTTTGTGCCTGACTGGATTATCGTCTCAGTTCCCCGTATTATTAGTTTTAAATAATATTTAGCTGAACAATATAATTTCAAAACCTCATCATTAATGTACAGTTACCTTTTTTTGCTGAACTTACAGGTGGTATAGATCATAACTGTGTGCCCTATTACACATAGCATTACGTCATTACTAATATGAATTTCAATGGTTATATGCCAGCAGTGGGAAAACACCATTTACGTTAGACATTATTTGAGCATCATCTTCTTTATCATCATAATATAACATCTCCCTGCCGAAGGCAGATGTGTCGGACTGAAAGGTGCAAATCTCCCGGTCAAGCCGTAAACAGCGACACAATGAATTCCGTTCTCTGGTCTACATCCTACTACTTGCAAACCTCTGTTCCAGGGCCTGGTACTAGGTGATTGAGAATAAATGCAGTAGAAGAAGGAAGAAATCTCCTTCGCAGAACGTCATTCTCATCACATACGCTTGCTCTGTAAGACTCTTTGATCTTTTGCCAGTATCCACACCTCTGTCACTGACATTTTCAGAACATTTCTGATGTCTTATGTCCCATATCCTCTTTACTATGCCTCTGCTTTATTTATCCAGATACCATAATAATGTTTGCTTAGGCACCTGAGGCCCGTTGCCTTGGTAGGACACATCCATGACCCACAACTGTGGCGTAGTTCCAGGCCTCGTTCAGTGTGGAGGAGAAGGTTGATACTTGTTGGAGCCATACTGCTCGGGGACAGTCTCTTTTGCACCTCCAGCCGGTTGGGGGAAAACTTTTGACGCTGAGGAACGACTTGTGTAGTATCTTGTGGGCAGGGGTTTCCTGGTCCAGCCGTACAACAGGGCTGAACAAAAAAACTCTGCGCCTGTCACATTTGTTTCTGAGATTGGGTGGAGACCTGTTTTTGCAGAAACCTCCACGTTGCGAATGTAGTCATGCCATCGGATGTCCAGGATACGTTGCTGGTTGCACATGTGAAACGCTTCCAGTCTCGACCATGTCATGTTTCAGCAATGCGCAGGTTTTGGAGCCGTAATGCAGGACTGGGATCATGCAGGACTGGGATCATGCAGGACTAGTAGATGCGGATTGTTGTCTCAAGGGAGATTTTGCCATTATTCCACACACGTCAGAGGTCATGCATAGTGGATGCAGTTAGTTCGATCTTCCTTGACATATTGGGACCGCTGCGCCCATCAAATGATATCATGCTACCGAGATAGATGAATTCTTTGGTGCCCACAGCAGTGTGAATTTGAGTTTCAATACCCTGGGGTGCTGTGTCGGAAATGAGGTTTCTGAACTTTGGTCTTGGTCCAGAATATAGACAGGCCTAGGGAGGGCGTTTCACTGTCTAACATTTCAGAACAGGACAATGTCGTCCGCATTAATGAGATCAGTGAAGATTGACTGATCAATAGCTATATCCTGCTGATGCGGTCAAGAAGCCCGTCAACTGCCCAGCAGAGTAGGTCGGGGGGCAAGAGCACATCCCTGTTTGACATTCAAAGTCATGGGAAATCTGTCAGAGAGAGTGCCACCCGATCAAATTCTGGCGCTGGTGTCCTTGTGTAGCTCCTTGATCAGGTTCAACAGGGGGTCGAGGTGCCAATTCCCTGGAGGGCTGTCCATGAAACCGACCGATCAACCGAGTCGAAGACGGACTTCAACTCCACGTATGCAGCGTACAAGGGGCGATTGAAGGCCCGGTGCGAGGAGGCAGAGCAAGAATAGCGTTGGTTGTAGAACGACCCTGGGTGAAGCTAGACTGTTCTGGGAGTTTTGTGCTCAAGAGAGGCTTAATCTAGCCAGTAGTACGTGGGCAAACACCTTCCCCAGTACCGAGTATAGTGTTATAGGCCTGTAATTACTACAGTCTTTGCGGCTTCCCTTGCCTTTGTACAGGGAAACGACGATTCCATCGCGCCAGTCGGCCGGGACGTGTTCCGTTCTCCATACTTGCAGGAAGAAATGATGGAGGACAGAGCTGATCAGGTCGATGACGTGTTTTAACAGCTCTGATGGTATGTGATCCGGGCCTGCCACTCGTCCATCTCTGAGTTTCTGAATAGCAGCAAGGACTTCAGCTAAAGTGGGGGGGGGGGGGGAGGTCGATGTTGGTTTCCGTATCTGGTGGAGGATCCGAAGATTCAGCAGACAGATCGGGACATGTCATTGCTGGTGGGTGGTTAAGATCATACGTGTAGTGCTCTTACCACCTGTTCGCAATAATACCATGTCCACCAGTATTGTTCTTGTATAAACCATTGGCCAAAACATATAAGTTTTCTAGATGCAATACTGTTTGCAAGTCAATGTTTTTTCTGAGATTGTTCCTGCAGCATTTTAGCTGGAAGGGGTCAATTTTTGTCTTTAGTGTTTGTGTGATAGTCCAGGTTTCACATCTGTATGTTGCCACAGGGAAGATGTATATCTACAGTATATTTATTTTTGTTTGTTTGTTGGTGTTCTTTCAAATGTTCCTCATTTAATTTATACTCTGTCTTGCCATGGCCATTCTTCTTCTGACTTCTTTTCAGCAGTCTCCATTGCTACTTAACATAGAGCTGAGAAATTCAAAACTTTTATTTCTTCTTTTTTTATAGTAACTACGGGTCGGTGTTTTTTGCTTTATTGATGGTCATTATCTTGATTTTACAGATACGCATTTGGTCTAAAATAACTACATCTATTTGCCTCATAAAAACCGTATGGGGTTCGTCTTAACTTAACTTTACGTTTTCATACTGGTTTAGAAGACTCTACAGTCTGTATACAACCAGTTTCTTGGAGGGTGGTTTTTACCCATGTGCGAGTCCATCTTAATAAATTCAAACACTACAGCTACGTAGACCCGTAGCCAGTTAGGCGCCATAAATAGCTGCTCTTAATAAACCAACCGAGGAAAGGTACAAATAAGTTGGGTAGATTTTTAATTTGATTTTTTGTCAGAACAGAGACTGTTAAGCCTACTCTTTTAGATTTCCAACTGCCAAGGAAATTTTAACGCACCCGACACTGAACATGGGAGTCTGATCTCACTACCCAGAGATCATGGGAATTTTTATCAGAAGATCCACATGAAAAAAATCCTGGTCTTCATCGTGATTCGAACACACGACCTCTGGTACCCAAGGTGGATACCTTATTTCGAGACCATTGAGTCCCTTTTGCTGCCATTCAGTTTGAATTTCCTGACAGGATTCCTCATGTAGAACACTATGCCTATATACATATTTGTGATTTTAGTGTTGAGTGTAAGATATGCTGTGCCACAGTTAAAGATGGATTGCTATATCTGCTATTAGTATCTCTTTTTTATTTAGTTTAATATTCTCTAACATTTGGCTGTGCTCAATTTATCTGTCAGGCAGCATGTAGTTATATAGTGTTCGTGCTTTAAACGGGAAGGAAGACTAACGACTGGTCAGGCAAAATATACTGATCAGACATGTTAGTCAGGTTCAGGCAAAATATACTGGGTAAGACCCTCACCTTGACTTCCTCATAACCCTTCCCGGAAACGAGCTGTTTTAATGACAGCCTGGCTAATACGATGAGCGATTGACGTGATCCTTGTGGTTGGGAGCGATACGCAGACGAAGCCAACCATAGCACAACCATCTGCAGGACCCTCGGTCAACCTTCATCAGCACGCTCGAGATGTGAGAAAAGCTACTGCAACCCGCCACATAACATCCTTTTCAGTGCGCACAAAAGAGTAACCTACTCATTGTGGGCATTCGCAAACAGCAACTGCTTTAAACTTTGTAAAACAGCCTGATCTTATTTTCCTGTGAGAGAGGGCTTCTGTGTTCCATGTTGGGTGAAAAAATTTGAGTAGGATCCAGTAGTAAACATTTTTTTAGTTCTGCTTTCTTTGTTGAGATGCAAACTATTCAGCAATGAAAGCAAGATGGTTCAGTGATATTTTATTTTCTATAATGTTCTAGCCGTTTCTTTAAAGAATTGTGTTCACGTTATTAAAGATCTCTTTAACGTAACTTGTGTATAAAAACAGGTATAGTTATTTTAAAATACCACACTGTAGTGAGAACAGAAACTAAACCTACCATATGACCTAAAGGTCTTCATTAAGGACAACAAACAACAAAAATATGAACGAACAAATCAATACATAAAATAGAGTTATGAACACATAAATGAGTATGAAAAGGTACTTAGTTGGATACCATATTAAGATTCATCAATGGTATAAATGTGAGTGGATTAGTCAATTGTAGGTCACAGGCCGATCAATTATGCGAGTGATAAAAGTGACTGGCTAGGAAGGCAGATGCAGTATGAAAAGTAAGAGCAGATGGATAAGTTGATAGTGGCTAAACATGAAATGAGCAGATAGTGATATGTGTTCACATAAACATATAACTAAAGAACAGCAGGAAGGAAAATGGAGGGTGGGAGGAGATAAAACCTAGGTAAAGGTATGACAAATGTTAATGCTGTATGACTGAAGGCAACACGTGTGGGAGATCAGTCTATTCTCAAGCTCGAATTGATGCAGATCATCAGAGGAGTAGGAGATGGTACCTGTCATGCTGACATCAACCGTTCCTCTGTGCCCAGGACCATTGAAGTGTCTAGCGATTGGCAAACCAGAGGGCTTTCAAATGTTATTAAGATGTTGCCGGACGTGCGCATACAGTTCCAAACCAGTCTCCCTGATGTATGTCATGCCAAACTGGCGACTGATGGTAGAATAAATGAGGTTGCAGGAGACCTTCAAGTGAAACCATCATTCAAGTCAAACACGGCTTTAGGGAAGGTAATTGATCATGTTTGAATGACATGGGAGCACATAACACAACCATGTGTGTTCTCGCAAGACATGGTGCCCAGATGGTTATGTGGACAGGTGTGCATACGAGTACTAACCAACAGGTCCCACAGGTTTTTGTTTAATTTGTAGGTGACAAGGGGAGGATTAGGAAATACCTCAAAAGTTGAAAAAATAAAATATCTTGGACAGAGGACGGTGAGCAGGAGAGAGGGAGTCAGAGTGGGAGATAGGGAGAACCTGATGGAGGGTGAAAGTAAGAGTGGCTTCAAGGTATATGTGCTTGTGAAAGAATTCAAGCATTTCATGGGCCTTGAGTAGGAAGTCCTTGCCTCATCCTGACAGAGGCTGGGAGAAATGAGTGAGGATGAGAAGTGTAGAGGAGTTAGTTGGGGGTGTTAGTAGGTTTTAAGTAGACAGTGGTGGAGGGGCTGTAAGGATAGGTGGAGACAATTATGTAAAGAAAGTTAACAGATTTGGAGGAGATGTCAGATCTGAATTGAGTATAGGGATGGAAACCATCAACACAGCTAATGAAACTAAACTACTGATATAATAATTGATAATACTCAGGATAATGATGCTGTCGTATGCACAGATGGATCTGTATTGCGTGGAATGAAATCAGATTGGGACATCTTTGCTTAAGTGAGAGGGAAATTCATTGCTGTGAAGAGTGGGGCATACTTGACAAAACCTACAGCAAGAAAATGGAGATTGGACAATGGTCTCAGCTCTGAAGCAGCTACCTGATACTTCTGTAATGAGAGCCATTATTATTTTAGATTCTTGATCTATGCTTTGGCAGGTACAGAAGGAAACGCTAAGGCAAAAGTTAATAGGGGACATTTAGGCCTCAGGCCTTCTGGATCTTGAGTAGATCTAATGGCCTGGCCATGTTTGCTGCAATGAAAGAACAGTATCTACACCAGTGTTTCCCAATCTTTTTACACCCGTGGACCGGGGAAAATGGGAAGAAATTATTAATGGGCCAGTGGAAATTGAAGAAAAATTTCATGGGCTGCTCAGGCGGGGGAAAAAATCCCATTATTTATTTAGTAGTTTGTTTATTGTTTGTTAAATCTAATATTATAAAATGAAAATTATTTGTTCATTTAAAATAACCAGAATTCAAACAGTAAATAGATACACGTTTCTGCAGATATCTATGGATCGGCGGTTGGGAACCACTGATCTACACACTTGAACATTTGTTGATAGAGACTGAGCATCTATGGGTCTGTCTGGAGTGCAGGGACATCAATTCTTAACAGAACATAATTTTTGTGGACTTAGAAATATAATATGTCAGGAACTGCAGTAGATTAGACTTGTTGCAGGGGGACGGCGTGGCCTAGTGGTTAAGTGACATGGCTCACAACCAGAAGGTGCTGGGTTCGATCCCCATCACAGCACCGGCCGTTACCCCGGGGAAGCAAACCCTTAGAAAATGCAGGAGGAAGCAGAACCTTACATAAAATGCATGCTGAAGTCGGATGCACTGGGCCGACAGGCGTAAAATAAAAACGCAGTGCAATGCATACCGCCTTAGGGATTAGAGAAATAAGGCGAACGCAAAAAAAAAAAAAAAAAAAAATACTTGTTGCAGACCTGCCAAACATTTACAAGAAAAAGGAAAGACATATATCTCCAATCTGTATCCATGCATGGGATTGCTGTATGGCAATGTCAGGAACTATGAGCTAGTTACTACATTTGAGAGAAATTGAGGATGAATACTGACTGGAATTCTGGTTTTCATCAGGCATGTCAGCACCTGATGCCAGTTAGCCAAAAGCTATCCATCTGTTCTGCAAATTTGTCTGGTTGGCCATTAGAAGGTGCTGTCTCATGTCTTCCATGGTTTGTCATATGGGCTTTCATTTGGTTATTAGTAGTAAGTGGTTTGCTGGGGTCTATGTGTATGACAAGGATAAGAATAGCACCACTGCCCCACAGAGAGCATGTTGTAAGATGTGACTAACTGTGTGACATGGCATAACACTGGCCATGGTTAGGTGGTTTGTTAATAGCAGCATAGATTGTTCCTAACAGGCTGCTGGTCTACTTTGCTCTAGTGTTTGAGTCTATTAAGATGGAATTGCACATCAGTTAACCACCTTCCATAGTGGAGTAATAAGCTGCTTGAGTCTAGCCGGCTAAGCAGGAAATCTTCTTCTAAGCTACATCCAGCTCACACCAGAGATGGGACCTGCACAGAGGCTTAATGCCACTGTAGAAGTACAGGTCTACTAATGGAGGCTAATTATGGAGATCAGGCTCTGTGGCTTATAGTCTCTATAAACTGCCCACATTATGAAACTGGCCTACAGTGTCTAGAACAGAGAAGAATTCGAGGTGACAATACAGGTTTATAAGATAACCAAAGGATGGCACCTGCACAGAGGCCTATATCCCTGTAGAAGTACAGGTCGACTAAGACTTCATTTCTTATTATTTCCATAATTTACCCAATACAATGAAATCTCCTCTCGCCTTTTGTGTTATTATTTTGATAACATTTTTATATGTACCTCCTACTGTGTCTATATTGCTACCAAGATTTATGAATCTATCTATCTTCAGTCCACTTATGTCGCTAACTCCAAAATACTACTTCAAACTCTGCAGCCCTTTTATCATATTTGATAGCATAGTTTTAAAATACCAAACAAATGGGAATGATACCAGCGTATGTCCATCTACATCATTTTTCTTGTTCTCTCTCCACATCCTTTCAGCTATTGAAAGTGTCATCTTTCCATTTCCGTGCTGACCATCCCTTTCTTCTGTAGTGTTTATGTCACACCTTTTAGTTCCCACCACCTGTTTATTTTATTTACTTTTAATTAGCTCATGTTGAAATAAGAAAGGTTTCTTTTCTTTGTTACCACCTTTATCATTTAGATCATCTGACATTTTTGCTGAACCAGAACTCTTTTTTGTTTTAAACAGAAATATTTTAACTGATTGCCTCCCTTTTATAGCTTGTGTTTTGAAACCATTTTCTAGAGCTGGGTCTAGCAACTAAAAATAACAGAGAATCACATGCGCAAGTGCATGAGCTGCAGCGGTCAGCGACTCATATCTGACTGCTAGCCTCAGGGCCAGCGAACTAGAGCTACCCAGACTTTTATATACATCCATCCACGTTGTGATGCTAGATAACAGGCTGCAACAGGGCAGACTGGCTAAGAAGAGATTGACGAGGGAAGGCTAACCCTGTATAAAAAAAATGGCTGCTGAAGTCGGATGTATCGGACCGAAAGGTGCAGATATCGAAGTCAATCTGTAAACTACCACGCAACCTATTCCATTCTTTGGACAACATCCTGCAACTTGCAAAGCTCTTTATAGAGTTTGAGAACGCAGATGGAGACTGAAATACCATCTGTGCAACAAGCTAATGATAGACCATGCAGATGAATGTGTCTGCGGCACTGATAAATATTGACTGCTGGACATCTGCTACAAATATGTCCAAGGTACGAGCATAAGAGAAAGTACCAACGGCCATCACCAGTACCATTCCTGACAATACTTTCTGGATATACTTATAACCTCATGCGAATCGCTAATACAATTCGTGTTAATTAGGATAATGTCTGCAAAAATGGGACAGGGTATGCCGCTCCAGGATTGGTCTTTACAGCCATAAGAGAACACATTTCTCAGCAAAAGTCTAATGCTGTCTCCATCTTCATTTGCGATGGGCCAGTATTGTTATTATTATTATCACTATAAATGTCTTTGAATATATTCCATTTGACATCTGAAATCGTACACCGAAGAATAACTAGTGTCCCTTTGATCATGAGACCGGCCTTCAATCCGTTCGGTCGCCTGTTCCTCAAGAAACCAGTTAGCGTAGCTAAATTCTTATTCTTCTGCGTTTGTCCTGAAAAAGGCATATGTGGCGTGTCGTAATTTAGTTAAGGTGCGATATCTGCGCGTTTCGGCCCGACTCATCCGATTTCAGCACGGCAATTTTGGAACCTGGTTTGCCTTCCCTCTTCGATCCCTAATCTCTTAGCCAGGCTGTATGGTTACAGTTTGTTTCCAGGACCGCCACTTATGAGTCGCTGGATTCCTGCATCTTCATCCCCTGCTTAGCTAAATGAATACCGTACTGTATTTTTACGCAAAATTTAATTTTTAAACTTTTGTATTACTTGAACACCCGTTCCTAAGCGGGTGTTTTAACGCTGCAGGTTCCATTTCGTCTACAACAATCTCTATCCTGGGCTATGGAAGTGCAGTGGGTGATAAGCATTCCTTTGAATGTATCGTGGATGTTGTAGGGGAGTGCAAGGGAGTCAGACAAACGCATTTAGAGATCTACACCACGGAATTTCGACGCGTGAAACTAATTGTTAGAGAAAGGTAATCTGTGTTACCATGAAATGCAGAATGCGAAACGAAGACATTCAAAGTATGGTCGGCACTGCGTCTTGTGCAGAGTACATTTCCAGGCACAAAATAAGTTGCTTTGGTCATCTTATGAGAATGTGCCCTCATCAACTTCCACTGATGGCTTACAACACTGGTGGAGCTGACTACAGGGTAGGAGTGCGGCCTTGAGGCAGGTGGATAGATATCAGAGTGATTTTGCAACGACACGGGCTAACAATGACCGATGCAACGCACTTGGCGCAGGACAGACAACTTAAGCTCCCCACGCCGCTCAGCGACATAAGTGGAAAGAAAACTACTAACTAATTAACCGATGTTCTGCCTTGTTTGTGTGAACAACTGCATCGTTCGCCTCTTGTGCTTATTTGCCAGATTTGTCTGAGTTTTTCCAACGGTATACCCAGAACATTGTACACATTTTTGTTCAGTAGTAGAGCGTCTAAACAGTGTAGTGATAGAGAGCTAATTTCTAACAACAATAATCCCGGTTGGATCCATGATATCGACACGCTTCAGTTGACCCAGCTTTAAATGTGTATCTGACTCACTGTCTGGGCGCTGGAAAAGATCTGATCATCTACAAAAAAGAACGAGGCCTTCTACAATAAGGTTTCGAACACTTCATGGGGAGAGGAGACTAACGTCTGATCAGGTGGGGAGAGGAGACTAACGTCTGATCAGGTGGAGAGAGAAGACTAACGTCTGATCAGGTGGAGAGGAGACTAACGTCTGATCAGGTGGGCAGAGGAGACTAACGTCTGATCAGGTGTGGAGAGGAGACTAACGTCTGATCAGGTGTGGAGAGGAGACTAACGTCTGATCAGGTGGAGAGGAGACTAACGTCTGATCAGGTGGGCAGAGGGGACTAACGTCTGATCAGGTGGGCAGAGGAGACTAACGTCTGATCAGGTGGGCAGAGGAGACTAACGTCTGATCAGGTGGGCAGAGGAGACTAACGTCTGATCAGGTGGGGAGAGGAGACTAACGTCTGATCAGGTGGGCAGAGGAGACTAACGTCTGATCAGGTGGGGAGAGGAGACTAACGTCTGATCAGGTGGGCAGAGGAGACTAACGTCTGATCAGATGGGGAGAGAAGACTAACGTCTGATCAGATGGAGAGAGAAGACTAACGTCTGATCAGATGGGGAGAGGAGAGTAACGTCTGATCAGGTGGGGAGAGGAGACTAACGTCTGATCAGGTAGGGAGAGGAGAGTAACGTCTGATCAGGTGGGCAGAGGAGAATAACGTCTGATCAGGTGGGTAGAGGAAACTAACGTCTGATCAGGTAGGGAGAGGAGAGTAACGTCTGATCGGGTGGGAGGAGGAGACTAACGTCTGATCAGGCAAAACATACTAGTCGGACCGTGTTAGTCAGGTTAGGCTATTTCGAAATATACTGACCGAGAACCCCAATTCACTTCCACGCAGTTTTCTCAGGAAAATGGCTTTTTCGTAACATCCAAACAGTGGGGGGGGGGGGGGGGGTGGTGGTGGTGATCCCCGTAGTAGAAAGCGACACACAGATGAAGTCAAGCATAACACAGCGGTCTGGAGGGCCAAGGTCCACCTTCATTGGGATGCGATGAAAGCTACTGCAACCCGCCACATAACGTCCTTTTCAGGGTGTACAAAAGGGTAAACATATTCATTTGCTGTCATTCAACAGCAGCAACAAACACTTCATCCCCTAAGTCATTGTTAGCAAAGAGACTACTGTTATGGCGTTAACCCTTGTTGAACCTTGCCTGACCTGCCTTGGGAATCCCCTGTCTATTTTTAGCCCAGTGCGTCAGCAACAGTGAAGGGATTTCTATATATTGATCTGACTCTTAACAGTGGTCCTTATCGTGCTAACACACCTGAGTATCCGACACCTGGGAAAATGAAACGAATGGTCTAGCTCGTTTTTAAAACTCTTCCGACAAATTGTCAATATTTCGACTTAAAACGACTACCAAATGTGAAATATAATACACGTGTATTCCTGTACGACAAATAATACCCAAGTAAATTTGACCTCTATTATTTATTAATTATTATATTATATATTTTTTCAAACCGCGCAAAGCATTTTTTATTCATAATTCTAAGTATATTGTCACTGCGCGAACTCTTTTAAGTGTATGGTTTTTTTTAAAAGTGTGGCTGTTTTAATTGTTGGTTCAGGAATATTGCTGTCCATAAAATCATTCGAGTGTAACTTGCTGAGAATGGGATACTTAATTAAAAGTAATTTTGGTTTGTTTAATTTATTTTGCTTGTTTCTTTCATCTGCCGTATATTTAATTTGTACCACCTGTATTCATTTATTTAAAATATATTGATGTATTTGAGTGTTAGTGAATTAATTTTTATACTGCGGTTTTTAGAGCTTTTAAAAAAAATATTCCAATGTGGATCTTTGGGTCTCTTGCTGAGAACATCATGTGATCATGGCACTCATATAAATATCTTAAAAGGCGTCCAAAGAAAGTTGTAAAGCAACCTCATCATGCGAAATAACTCCTACCAGAGAGCTCAACTCAAATCGTTTTTATGCAGCCTTCCTGTAAGGAATCAACAACAGTGGACACCCAATTCTTCATAAGGAGCAAAATGTGTAGGAAGAAAATAGAGGCATACCTTGACTTTTGACGCTTCAAGTTTCTTTTTCACTGCTTTGCTCTTTCATTGCTCATAAATTATGAACACTCTTCCAAATTTCATTACCATTAGGCTATTTCATTTTTATCACTTGCCTTTATTTCTTGGGTCATTCAGTTTCAGAAAAGTAGTTCAGTGTGCAGTTTTAAAAAATGTGTCTACATTGACACTCATAATTATAATTAAGCATATTTATTCTATTTATTTTTGTCATTAATATAACCAAACTATTTATTCACACTACGTTATTTCTGTGAGTATTCTTTAAATATTGACAGTGATATTTTTTAAATTCATAATGGATCCTAGGTGAAATGACAAAGTTGAAGAATCCACTATGTTCTAAATTTTTATGAAAAATTTGAGCTTATCAGGTTTAATTAATTATCACGGCAACTCAGATTTTAAAATAGACAGCTTCTTCGTCATCGATCAACTAATGCTATGTGTCTAGTCTGGTGAGGTTTCCCCCACAGCCTTTTGAGCATGGTCGCTTCCCCAAGCCCGACTGCCTCTCATTTATCTACATAAATTGGACAGTCCTGCAGAATATGTCCTGCTGTTTGCTTGAGTGCTTAACAATCGCACATGGCGGTGTCTACAATGTCCCATTCTGAGTCTGAAGATCTTTGTCTGTCTATCTCTGCCAAGTTTGTCTATCCTGTCATTTTCTGGCTTGTATTCTTTGTGCTGGTCTCGTTTGATAAGTGTCTTTGTTTCTTTATAGCTCTGTTGATGGAGAGTCTGCAGGCCGCTACTTCCGGCTTTAATGAGCTCATCTGCTTTCTCGTTTCCAAGGACCCCACAGTGGGCCAGAATCCACTGTAGGACTAAATCTGTTTTTTTTAGACAGCAATCCGATGTTGTATTTTAGAAATATGCAGCATACCAGGAGTACCTAGTACTACAGTTAGCACAATTATAAAGAACAAAGCTAAAGTATTAGAGGAAATTAAAAATGCTACAGAAGTGCACATCAAACGTATTAAAAAAAAGCATAATTTAATAGTGAAATGGAGTATCTGTTAAATGTGCAGATTGAAGACCAAGTCAGCCACAACATTCCTCTAAGCCATTGTCTGATCCAGACAAAAGGCTAAGCTTTATTAAATAAAAGGAAGACTGCAAGAGGACAGCCAGCAAATGAAGACACATTTGGAGTCAACAGAAGCTGGTTTGATAAATTTAATTAAAGGTCATATGTATATAATGATTGATCTCTATATAAGGCAACATCAAGGCAGGTTATGGCATTTATGTAGAACACCCAGACAGATCCTCCTATAAGCTATCTGATGCTTGTGGGGAGGTTTACTCCAAATAAGAAGCTGAACTTGTAGTTTCTACAGGATGAGGTAGTGGACTCTATGTCCACCCCTCTTTAGTTACCTCTTGTGACTTGCCTAGCAGGTTTCAGTGTTACTATGCTTGACTTTCCTTACAAACCTAGCAAAACACTGTTGTGAAGAGAGTTTAGTTTAGTTTATTTGAAGAATAAACGTAATTGCAAACAGGTTAACCCATAAGTGCTCTGTTTTTCTCCATATTTTTGGAGAATCTTAAAACAATGCACAAATTCCCTAGCAGTGGCGACAGTCCCGTAATAGATTGAGTACATAATTACTTAAATTTTGCCAAGGCCATTGAGCCTACTCTTTTTGATTTTCAGATGCAGAGGGATTATTAGAATTCCCGACACTACACAAAAGGAATTGTTAACATTGAACGACACACATGTGCCCGATCTCTACTATCTAGATATTCGAGGAAATACCAGAAATTGCCAGTGAAAAAATCCTGGCCTCCACCATGATCTGCACCGCGGCCAACAACGCCCGAGGCCAACGTCTTACCTCGAGACCACTCAGAGTTGAAAGCAGTTAGTTAAGTTGACAGTTTAGGGAACTTGAAAATTGATAAATGAAATCAGAGGAGTTTGCTATAGCTAAGAGATAAGGCGCTTGTCTGTGAAGAAATGGATGCAAGTGTGGAATGGTTGGGTGTTTGAATCCCTTACGGTTCAAGCATCCGTCAGTCTCAAGGGAGCTTGAATTGAGTTCCCTAGCCCTATCAGAAATGGACAATAAACTCAAAGGTCTCGGGTACACACTATATACGTAAAGGAGCCCTTGGCAGCTGAAAATCTAAAAGACCAGGCTGTTAGCCACTTTCCAGGCGAACATTCTAGAGGAAATGAATTTCCATCGCAATAGTGACCTACATCAAGATCTAAAGGAGACCTTCCCTCCATCATGGCGAAGCCCACATCGGGCCAATGACCTATTTGTTTGCTCACTCGATTGTAATTATATACAAAGACTTCTAGGCCCTCGAAGTCAGAATAGCACAAACATCAAACTAAGAATTTACAAGATTTCATGCTTTCTGTGCTTGACTTAACTTTGTTCGTTCTCAATCTCCCGCTACCAAGTCTTGAAAAGGGCTTAAGTAGCAGAATGTAGTCCAGAGAACGTAATGTGTTGTGTCGTAGTTTACAGCTTGACTGCGATATTTGCAGCTTGAATGCGATATTTGCATCTTGACTGCGATATTTGCAGCTTTCGGTCTGACACATCTGACTTCAGCAGTCATTTTTTGAGTTCGGGGTTAGCCTTCCCACTTTGATCCCTTCTCCTTAGCCAGTCTGCTCTGTTGTAGTCTGATATCCAGGATCACCGCATGTAGGTGTAGACAGGTCTTGGCAGTTCTGGTTTGCAGGCCCTGATGCTAGCTGTCAGCTATGTGTCGCTGACCAATGCAGCTCATACGCTGCTTAGTGTCTTGGTCTCTCTGTGCTTCTGTATGGTGGAGAGTAGCAGAAAAATTAACATCAAAATTGTCATCTATTTACACAACCTGTCTAAGAAAAATTCTTGCCAAACACTATCATTGAGAGCTGTTTGCCTGGAGCAATCAATAAGACATGAACACCATCATAATCAGTCGACAATGGGATTGGATAAGCCATGTCCTAAGAAAATTACCAGACGCCATCACATTGCTATGAACTTCGGAGGGAAGATGAAAGAGAGGCTGAACTCCAGACAAGCTTGTAAAGAACCGAAGAGATCTAAATGAAAAACATTAATCAGAGCTAGTGGCATTGTACAAAAGATGGCTGCAGACCGGGTGAAGTGGAGGGAGTTTGTTGCTGTCCATCAGGCATAATGGTCACTGACTGCTTTGTCAGTCACTGACCAAGGAACTAGGAGGAAGAAGAGATGAGATAGGGCAAAATTAGATTGGTCTTGTATATATAAATGATATCTCTTAAATTCAAAGTGATTAATGAAAACACCTTTAATCTAATGAAACTAAGAATAAAAATATGTTTTTCATTACAGTTGAAAAGTCACAGACAATGGGCTAAGACACATCTCTGAATTCACTTCCTTTTTGAGCCATCAAGCAGAATTTTCACATTAGAATGTGGCTCCTTATGTGTATCCAGCACAGCTCCACACTGTTCCTGTAATACAAAGAACATATTGAGCTGTTTTTGTGATCATCATCATGTGGCATGCAGACTAGCATAGGTGAATAATGGCTGTCCACAACTTCTTGTGTGTGCTGTTTATTTTTATAAAATTTGTTCTGCTATCAACTGTTTTCTGTGCTATGACAACTTAAACCGTACAATATTTTACTTTTAATATTCAGGTATTTAATAGGAGACATTTGTGAAGTTGTGTAACAGTACTAGCACATATGTTTTTAAGCACCTATCGCTGTTTCGATTTTTTCATCATTGTCAACAGGCTTGTTTTGCTGGCCTGGAAGATTTCTCTTTCTTTCCTAATTATGTTTAAAGATACTATCACGCTGTGGCATACCAGGAAATGAGACGGCAGACAGGTTGGCAAAGGAGGGAGCAATACAAGAACAAAACGATCAAACATTCACATTCCAAGAAAAGAAGACCGTTATCCAAGCAATAAGGAAAGTTGACCAAACGAAAGACAGCTATCACTGTCTTGTTCGAGCAGAACCAGTGATTCTGTTCTGCTTGAGAATGAGACATAACAGATTGAATAGTCATTTACACTGGCTAAAATTGGCTCCACCGTCCATATGTATGTGCGGGTAGGCAGCACAGATATCCGAACATATCCTGCAAGACTGTCGCATGGTTAGCCAATTGTGTACTGAGCACTGCTCTATGGAGACGAATATCCACACAAAGCTGGTTGGAAGTCCTGAAGAACTCTCCACTTTATCCAGAGAATTGGACTTCACTTGTAGATGTAACAAGAAAAAGAAGATGTAAGCATTGGCATTCAATGCTGAGTTTCACTGCAGGTCTCTGATTTTCACTTACCCATATACCAGGGGTTCAGTTTCTGACACATGATGACAGTTATGATTTGCAATATTTCTCAAGGGCAGTTACTAAAATTAGTAACATCTATCAATATAATGTAGAACTTGCTGTACTTGAGGCAGTCTTTTATTACTTTGACAGTCCTAAGACATGATAGAATAGTGTATCTCTCTGATTGGATTCCCACCCACTGTGGGATTCTTGGAAACGAGAAGACAGATGAGTTAGCAAAAGTCGGATGTGGTGGCATACAGACTTGCCATCTGCAACGTTATTCAGAAGCAAAGACACTCATCAAAAGATCCATGAGGACAGAATGGAGAGATCAGCATAAAGAATACAAGCCAGAAAATGATAGAATAAACAAACTTGGCAGAGATGGACAGACAAAGATCTTCAGACTCAGAACGGAACATTGCAAACTCAAGGCCCACCTCAACAGAATGGGTCTTAGATACACAGCTCCATGCGATTGCGGCGCACCCAGGCAAACACCAGAACATATCCTGCAGAACTACCCCACTAATGCAGACCAAAAAGAGGTAATTTGACCCGGGTGATCAAACATGCTCGAAAAGCTGTGGGTGACCGACGAAGGCATGGAACCTAGTCTCCTTCATGAACCCCACCGGACTAGACGCATATCATCAGTTGATTGAAGAAGAAGAAGAAGAGATTACTTTCCCATACACCAGTGGTTCAGTCTTTGACACATATTATAAAAGTTAAAGAGTGTCCTTCAGCAGGCTTAACTGCGTGTCGGAAATGTAGTGTTAGAGACTTCAGTATATTACACCACAGCTTATGTGAGTTGGGGTGGCCAGTTACCTTTCTCACCGCCTTTTCCTTCCCAAACTGCACGTCAGGTACCCATTTACAGCTGAGTTGACTGCAGTGTGATAGTCACAAAAGGTTGAGCACTGTACATTCACAGTTCTTCTTTGGCTTTTGTCCTGAAAAGGATATTTGTGACGTAGTGTCATAGCATACAACAAAGCGGCGATATCTGTGCCTCTTGGTCTGACACATTCGATTTCAGCACATCATTTTTGGGACTGGGTTTGCCTTCCCTCTTTGATCCCTAATCTCTTAGCCAGGCTGCATTGTTGCAGTCTGTTTCCATAGCTACCACTTGGAGGTGAAAAGGGATTTGGTCACTGACCCTGATGCAAGCATCCAGCTATGAATCTCTGGCTGCTATCAGCTCATTCACTAAATAACAGTTTTAAATTGGCTGTGTTCTCCTTTGGCAGTCCTAAAACATGGAATACTTCAGCTCTCTCATGAATACTGCAGCTCTCTCATTTATGTACTTTTGTAGCAGATCCCACTGTTTGCCCTAGGGTTATTCTAACAGAACAATATCACACTCATCCACATCATTCCTGACCACACACTGCAAATAATATAGCACACAGCAGATGGCATATTTATTATATAATACTCAAACCATAAAAATGAGAAGTGAAATTACAAACACAATACAATGCATATCATCTTAACTAAATATTCCTATATTATATATATGTTAATATAAATATTAACTATAGCGGAAATTTTAAGCATTAGCTTTTGATGGAATTCCCAACTATCATTACTCAGTTCTATTGCCTACACACATCACACACGCATCTCTTTAACTGCATCCACAACACACCTTATCAAAAACTACTCCTCACTCAAATCCCCTCAGGCGGGCGATCTGGACATACCTCGTTCACAATGTGTCCTGCTTACAACTTACGTTCAGATTATCTATTAATACAAAACTCACACACCTATTTGAGCGATCCTGTTCTATCACTAACATTCGTACAAAAGCCTATCAATTGCTCCTCTATCAAATCGGTGAGCTGAACGAACTCCTATCTACATTCACTCTCTCGCTCTCCTCTCATCCAGCCTCTATCATCCAGCCTGCTTAAGCTAAACTTTGACTCTGTGTTATATACTCTCCAGCAGTATCAGAGCTGACCAATGGATCTCAGGGGAATGGCTCTATTCAGTCATTATTGGAACGAATTACTCTGAACCCCTGTCACTCATCTATCGCAGCAAGCTCCTCTGCCGACGCATCTGTGACTCATTCTCTCACTAACCAAATCGGAACGCCAGTGGTCAGCTCCTACCTGTCCACATTCTTTGCCCCAACTCTGTTTTCCTTTGTTGAGACGGTGAGTTACCTAGGCACGCATTCAGGTACCTTTGTTCTGAGTCGTCAACCACATCACCCCTGCCCTAAACTCTCTTGCTCCGGCTGGAACTGTTACACTTTCCCAAACCACAGTGGTTGAGTCTTTGACACAAAGTAACAGTTATTAATTGACTTTATTCTCCAAGACAGTAGCTAGTATTAGTTAACATCTGTCTATATAATATAAGAAACGTCTTCAGTGATTTATGCACAGATCAAGGGAGCCGCGGACCAAAATAGTTTGAAAACCTCTGCTGTAGATGTATATACTTTTCCATGCATCAGTTGTTTACTTTTCGACACATGATAACAGTTATTCATTTACTTTGTTCTCCAGGGCAGTTACTAATTCAGTAATAACTTTTTAATAAAGAACTTAGTGTTGTTGGGAAAGTTTGTCATCCCCTTGACAACCACAAGCCATTATGGAATAGCTGTCTGATTTGCAGAGTGCACCTTCATGAAACCTTAAGGAGTTTTGAGCAATGGAGAAATTAATATGGCATAAACAGTTGACAATAATACCTGGTGTAGCAGTTTTGTAGTGCACACACACACACACCAAATCTCAGTGTGTGTGTGTGTGTGTGTGAATGTGCTGTGATGTACGCAGGATTGGCTTTGTCACTGTCACGCATGCGTCTCGACGCCGGAATGTGCGTGACCTGTGGCCAGCTACACGAAGCTCATGGAACACATTTGTACGACTACCATCAGCAGGTAGGATCTTTTAATGTCTAATGATTACTTTTTTGGAACTTAAATGTTGTGTTTAAATTGTTGGTTCAAGTTTTGTACAATGGCAGGTCAGTAAATATGTCACACATGGATATTTTAAAAAAATAATTAAATGAGGTACGAGCTTGAAAACCATTTATTATTGCACTTACATTGGCCATTATTTCTCAACATAATTTCTACTTAACATTAATAAACTTATTGTCATATTGTTTTGTGGATACGAGGACGTTATCATCATGTTTTATGAATGCGAGGACGTTATCATCATATTGTTTTATCAATGCAAGAACATTATCATCCTTTTGTTTTATCAATGCAAGGACATTATCATCATATTGTTTTATCAGTGGGGGAGGACATTAGCATCCTTTTGTTTTATCAATGTTAGGACATTATCATCATATTGTTTTATCAGTGGGGGAGGACATTATCATCCTTTTGTTTTATTAGAGCGAGGACATTATCATCATATTGTTCTATCAATCTAAAGACAGGTGGATCCATTTGGTTCATTTTGTGTTTGTCAGTTATCTGGGTACCAACAATGAGCACACTTTTCAGAAGTTCAATGAATCCTGCATTATGCTGTAGGCTAAACACTATTGCAGTTGTCATACTGTCTATCGTTACTCACCTGTCAACTCCAATCGTCTCCCACCACCTAATGCCACTTTTAGAAATTCCCAACTACATTTTTCAGCTATTCCATATCAGTTTGTGACCTACAAACTAACTACATTCGTATTTTTGTTTCTATTATTTAGTTTGCCGGAAGGATTGTTTTAGTTTTATTAAAACTAGTTGAAGAGTATTGTATTTTACATGTAGAATTTAATGGTTTTTTTTGGTAATGTTAGTTCTTCTTGTTTTCATTATTATTTTGATTATGTCATAAACATTCAGACTTACCCATTTTCGGGTACATCAGACGACTTATCAATCCACGAAATCACCATAAAGCACTGAAAGTGTTCTTCACCAGATCAGAATATCTGTTATTTTCCACTACAACCATATTTAAAACATCTACATCAACAAACTGAACAGATCTACCTCACAAAAATGTGTTTCAACAACTTAACTTCCACCATTCTCAATAATGTAATAATCTTCAAAATCCATGTGAAATAGAAACAAATTGTTTAAAAATTGTCTGAAGAAAAAAAAAAGCCATTGTTTTGTTATCGGGGTGTGCGGAAGCGGACTAGTTTTCAATTCAACCATTTCAATAGCACAACAAATACACTGGTGAGTATACAGAAACAACGTCACAGGTGAATATTTTTGCCATTGGATTCAGTAAAGTTTAAAGAGCTTTGTTTTTAACTAAAGAATATATTTTTATCTTGGTTGATTTCGTAATGCTAGTTTTTCTTACTTTACCGTAAGCACTTGTTAGGTATTTTTAATGCAAGTTTCAAATTTCGTATTTAGCCATAAAACATGTTTCATTTCCTTTTATAATGGTGATGGGAAGGCATGGTACAGTGTCTTTAAATAATGTTTGCTAATTGAATTATAGTTTTAGAGGTTAAGTATTTTATCATAGGGCAATTTTTATTTTTTTATTTAGATTGTAGTCTAAAGAGTTTTTTTAACTGTACAATTTAACATATTTTTTTCTTAGCAAAAGTTAGTTTTATGTCTTTTTATTTTGTTTGAAGCAATTTATTTTAGTTAATTCATTTGAAAAGAAATTCTAAAAGTTGCATATAATTAGGTGTAGTAATTTTCACAATATATACGATTAGGTTAGATAATTACATAAGCAATTAAATTTTATGCAGCGTGCAGAATGAAACAAAGCCAGTCAATAGATGATTATAGCTACAATGGAATTTAGTGGAGTTGGCCAAAACATCTTGATGAACTTGACTTTGTCAATTGCTTGGTTCTTCAATCACATACACACAATAAGGCGCAAAATAAATTGAGTATACTTGAAGAGAGGCCCCAGACACTATGTCTGAGAATATACAGCAAAAAGATTAAGATTGTGGGAGTCAATATATGTCTTAATGTTGATCATGTGGTGATATTAGGAAACACTTCCCTATCAGATGGAACATCTTTCATTTATCTTGGTAGCAACATAGGTATAATATGTGGTTTGGATAAAGATATTTTTTACATTCTGTATAGATTTTAAATTTCAAATATTGTTTTCATTGTATGTAGATTTTATATGTAATATGTGTTCTTCATTCTGTATTGACCGTGCAATGTTCTCAAGTAATTGTGAATCTATTTCTAGGTGGATGAGGACCTGATGTGCCATATCTGTCTTCAACCTCTCGTCACTCCACTGGACACGATATGTGGACACACATTCTGTAGTCGCTGCATCCACAACTTTCTTTCCTTACAGCAGCAGTGTCCTATAGACCGCAAACTGCTGACGATTGCTGACTGCCAGCCTTCCAGTATTCTCGTTCGCAGGTAGGTGTCTTCTTATAACCCCTTTTATACCCATATCAAATGGTGTAATTGTTTCTGGAGCTTTCTTTCAAACCCAGAAAACAACTTCACACTCAACATGGTTTTGGTTTGTGTGAATAGTTTGATGTGCAGTGCTATGAACTGAAGAGTTTTCTGACCTAGAGGAGGTATCATGTAGAAGTCCAGGCATTTTTTTGGGATACCAATTTGTGTAATCTTTTTAAGGGGAATTAATTTTGATATTATTTTTGTCAGTAGCTCTCACCAGGTTTGAACAAAAACTCAAAATTATCTTACCAATTAGTTTATTGGACAAGGAAGTCGTTTTAGCAGCCAAATAGGTATAAACATCATAATAACCAGCTGACGAAATTGGATACGCCATGTCCTAAGAGAAGAACCAGACACCATCACCAGAGGTATCATCATTTGGAACCCCTTAGGGAAAGGTGAAAAAGAGGCTGGCCTAAAACAACTTGGTGAAGAACCATAAAAGCTGAGGTCAGAATTATGAATCAAAGTTGAGGCATTACACGAAGGATGGCTGCAGACCATGCGAAGTGGAGGGAGTTGCTGCTCTTAGAAACGCCATCACATAATAGTCACTGACTGCTTTGTCAGCCACTGACCAGGGAACTAAGCGAGATAAGAAAGTAAAATCATGATTCAGAGCTGTATGATGAAAGAAGTCTGAGGTGTACCACTAGTTCTATGATGAGATTAAAATGTAAAAGGTGTTCTTCAGCAGACAACCGCTGGTCGGGAATGAAGTGTTAGAGACTTCAGTATACTAAACAACAACTTGTCTTAGGTGGGATATATACCATATGCTTGTAATCTTGGTATTCAAACAGGCATGGTGTTCGCTCCCCATTATAGCACCGGCCGTTACCCCGAGGAGGCAAACCCTTACTTAGAAAACGCAGGAGGAAGCAGACCCTTGCATAAAATATATGCTGAAGTCGGATGCACTGGGCCATCAGGTGCAAAATAAAAACCGTAGTGCAACACACACTGCCTTAGGGAATAGAGAAATAAGGCGAACCAAAAATAAAATGCCCAAAAAACAGGCATGTTAATATCTGTTGCCAGGTAACCAAAGGCTATCGGCTATCCATAGTATTAGTTTTAAACTTCCTGTGGCTTACTATGCCTGGAGCAAGTTACACATATTTTGGGTAGATTTTTAACCTGAATATTAAATTTTGTCCGGGCAGCTGCCGTTAAGCCTACTGTTTTTTATTTCTAACTGCCGGGATCATCACTCACTGATGTACGGCCTTCTCTAAAATGTTTACATGATTCAAATGTCGTATTGCAGCTGAGTGTCTCATCACCATATTATGAATGCAGTCTTCTATAAATTTCAGCAGGTTTCATGCTTTCTTTCACAAGAAACTTAATCACAACATGCTGTTCCATGCAAGCACTAACAGTGTTTGGAATTTGTATTTATCTGTCACATGAATGAACCATGGCAAGTGGGCCACCTAGCAGTGATAGGACACAAGTACCCCTAACTAATGATAGTAGTTCCAGCACGCTGTAACCCATTCAGGTAAAACTAGAACAAAAAGTCCTGGTTTTACTTGAATGCCACTCGTGTATATATATATTTATATATATATATATATATATATATATATATATATATATATATATATATATATATATATATATATATATATATATATATATATAGATACGAGGTGTGTTCAAATGAAACTGGACCAAATTGCAACAAGTGAACATACATACGATGTGCATGATGATGTCACTTCTGATGTAAACTAAAAAAAACTTGCTCAGAGGATCAAGACTGACAGTAAAAGCTTCTTTTCTTAAAGAAATAAACAAAGAACGAAAGACAAAGTAGGCCCTCTCATAGACAGTACAGGGAAAATAATAAGTGAGAATAGGGAGGCTGCTAATCTGCTCAATCAGTACTTTGGCACAGTCTTCACAAAGGAGGACTGCTCCGAGATCCCAGAGCCTATAGATATTTTTCAAAGAGACATGGAAACAGCGGGATTAAGATCAATCTGTATTACAGAGGAAATGGTTTTTAAAAAATTGGAGGGGTTGAAGGTGAATAAATGTCCAGGTCAAGATGGTATTCACCCAAAATTGCTGTATGAAATTAGAGACCAACTAGCAAAACCATTGGCTATATTATGTTCTCAATCACTTACAAAAGGGATTGTTCCACGGGATTGGAAAGATGCAGGAGTGATCCCCTTATTCAAAAAAGGCAAAAAATCAGATTCGGAAAATTATAGACCAGTGAGTTTAACGAGCATAGTCTGTAAATTGTTAGAGTCAATAATCAAAGAAAACATTGTAATGCATTTAGACAAATTTAATCTAATTAGAAATAGTCAGCATGGGTTTACTAGAGGGAGATCATGCTTAACAAATCTATTAGAATTCATGGAGGAGGTTACTAAAATCATAGATAAAGGGGAGCCAGTGGATGTTATTTATCTAGACTTTGCAAAGGCCTTTGATAGAGTACCTCATCAAAGATTATTTCGAAAGTTAAAATCACATGGAATAGGTGGGGAAGTTGCCAAATGGATTGAAAATTGGTTAACGGGAAGAAGGCAGAGGGTGGGCATAAATAAGGAGTACTTTGAGTGGAGTGAAGTGAAAAGGGGTGTGCCACAGGGCTCGGTTTTGGGACAAATTTTGTTCTTGATATATATAAATGATTTGGACATTGATATGAGATCAATGATTGCAAAATTTGCTGATGACACAAAACTATGCAGTAGTGTCTCATCTAAAGCGGAAGTGGATATATTGATGTCGGATTTAGATAAAATTCGAGAATGGTCTGTAAGCTGGCAAATGGAGTTTAATGTAGATAAATGTACAGTCATCCACATGGGTAGATCCAATATGGAACATAATTACAGAATGGGAGAAAACAATATTAGAAAGATAGATAAGGAAAGGGACCTAGGGGTTATAATAGATCATACAGGAAAGGTGAGTGAGCAAGTTAAGGTAGCAGTGAAAAAGGCAAATGCAATGTTAGGTATGATAAAAAGAAATATTAAACATAGGAGCAAGGAAGTGATCGTCAAACTGTATAAAGCTTTAGTTAGACCTAGATTGGAGTACTGTGTACAGGTGTGGAGTCCTTATCATAGAGGGGACATAAACATGCTAGAAAGAATACAAAAAAGAGCGACAAAGATGATAGTGGGATTCCAGAATTACAGTTATGAGGAACGACTCAGAAAAACCGGCCTACAGTGTCTCGAAGAGAGAAGAATTCGTGGTGACTTAATACAGGTTTATAAGATGATCAGAGGAATCGATAAATTAGACTATAACAAGTTTTTTAAAATACAGCCACCTACAATAACACGAGGGCATAGCTACAAGCTGACTAAAGAGAGGTCCAGGTTAGATATTAGGAAATATTTTTTTAGTCAGAGAGTGGTGTCTGATTGGAATGCATTGCCAGGGGAGGTAGTGGAGGCAGGGACAGTTAATGCATTTAAGAATAAACTGGATGCGGATAGCTTTTAGAGCAAGGTGATGTAAATGTAACTGGTTGTATACAGACTCTGCAGGGTCTTCTAAACCAGTATAAAGACGTTAAGTTAAGTTAAGTTAAGTTAAACAGCACATACCAACTATCAAGTTTGCAAAATTTCATTATCCTCCGACTCATAGTTTCCTTAGCAGACAGTTGAAAACATGGCAGGTGTGATACAGAATCCGTCCAGCAGTTATCAGTGAGCGATGTTTAAAGAAGGACGTGAGTTACGCAACAATATGCTCCTGACCTGGTCTCACAAGTACTTTCGTTAACTCATGTCCTTCTTTAAACATCGTTGTTCAGTTCGTCACTGTTGTCTTCCACACATTTTTGTCACCATACACTGCCTTCATTCTGTGATGAATGTCAACTGTTCGACATCCTTCAGCTGTTAGAAACCAAATCACTGCTCGCTGATCAAATTTGGACGGTGTCCGTATCACACCCGCCATGTTTTCAATGGTCTGCTGGGGAAACTATGA
This sequence comes from Ariolimax columbianus, assembly GCA_036924085.1. Lineage (NCBI taxonomy): Eukaryota > Metazoa > Mollusca > Gastropoda > Stylommatophora > Arionidae > Ariolimax > Ariolimax columbianus. The sequence continues at coordinate 57,618,335 of JAVGWX010000004.1, forward strand.
GTCGGTTGATAATGAAATTTTTCAAACTTGACGGTTGGTATGTGCTGTTTACACCATAAGTGACGTCATCATGCGCATCATACGTATGTTCACTTGTTGCAGTTTGGTCTTGTTTCATTTGAGCATGCTTCGTATATGTGTATATATATATATATATATATATATATATATATATATATATATATATATATATATATATATATATATATATAAATATATATATATATATATATACGTATATACACTACTTGGAATTCTGGTATTGAAACAGCCAGGTTATGCCTTCTGCTAGGTAGCCAAAGGCTATTCCAAGAACATTCTTTATTTTACAATTTATTCTTCCAGCTTCAGACTTGGCCAGGGGGAAGGCAGATTGTGTATTCGGGAGGGGTTTAATTCCTTTTTTTGAATTTTGCCTGGGCGATGACTAACAGCCTGCTATTATTGATTTTTAACTGCCAAGGGTTCTGCTGCATGTGCACACAATCTCTGAGTTTTTCATCAATCTCAAATATGACTAAACGCTGGTCTCTTTGAAATTAGAGGATGTTTGAATCTTGTGGTATTCAAAATACCTCTTTTTCACGCTTTATTTCTTGTGAAGCAAGTACTTATACCTTTCAGCTAAAGTGACCCATATCTAACATAAGCTGACAAACAAACAACCCCTTACTCTTAATGACCATCCAAATGGAATATGACCAGTGGATTTGTAAAGCCTAGCAGTTAAGGTCACTTGCCTGGGCAGTCATCATGCAGAGTACAGGCTTCGTTTTTATTTCACCACCAATATGATAAATCCAATCCTTACCAGAGTTTGAACTCATGCCTCCAGGCTAGAAGACCAACATCCTAGTTACTTGGCTATCCTCTCATCTATTTTAATATTACCAGTAGAAAGATGCAACTCAGAATTAATGAACATTAATTAATAACTCAAACAAAACAGTATTTGAAAATTATATGTGTTACTCAGTAAACTATAATCAAGAAAAGGACAGAGAATGAGAAAAAGAGAGATAGAGAAAGCACTTAATTGTTTCACTTTTCTTCATTTGATACTTTGGAAAGTATGCTATATCATCGTTTTAGTCCTGTATCTTAAATGGGTTATTGTTTATCATTTTACTCCTGTGTCATATTTGGGTCACTATTTATAATGTCATTCCTGTATAATTTATGGGGCATTATTTATAATTTGTTTCTGTGTCACATATGGGTCATTATTTACAATTTATTTCCTCTATAATAAATAGGGATTATTTATTACTATATTCCTGTATCATATACAGCATTAATTATGACTTTATTCCTGTATTGTATATGGGGCATTATTTATAATTTGATTCATGTTTGGTATATGTAAAATTATTTTTTATTCTATTCCTGAATCATATCTGGGGCATTGTTTATGATTTTATTCCTATATCAAATCTGGGACATTATTTATGATTTTATTCGTGTACCGTAAATTCGACATTATTTATGTTTTTATTCCTGTATCATATATCAATCAAATCGATCAAAGCCTATTGCTCCTATCGGTGCATAGGCCATCGACAAAATCTCGCCAGCATACATGGTCCTGGGCTGCTATTTCTGCCTCTCTCCAGGTATAATTATTTAATATTAGCTCCTTCTCACATTCTCTTCTCCACATATTTTTGGGTCTACCTCTCTCTCTTTACTCCTGAGGATTCCATGTAAGAGCTTGTCTGGCTATGTTAGACTGTGCCTTCCACAGCATATGTCCTATCCAGCCCCATTTTCATCACTTAATTTGTTATTCCAATGGCTGTTGTTGGCTCCTTTCCGATAAGTCTTCATTCCTCACCATGTCCTGCCACTTTATGCCCATTATCCTTCTTAGGCATCTGTTAATGAAGGAGTAGAGTCTTTGTTGTATGACCTTGGTAGCTCTCCATGTCTCCGCTCCATACAGCAACACCGACTTGACACTTGCGTTGAATATTCCAATTTTGATGTGAACCGTTATATCTTGTATCATATGGGGCATTATTTATGATTTTATTCTTGTATTATGCAAAGGGCATTATTTATCAAGTTTTACAAATCCAGTAGGCTAGTCTTCACTCCGCAAACACTTGGTGTGCATCAGTGGTAGGGTGTGCAAGCTATGAGTTTAAAAGTTTCTGTCCTGAGAAGTTAGAAGAGACTATCAGTTGCCTCTTGTGACTGCTGTCAGTGGGCCTATTCCTGTTTTTGTTACACACACAGTTTTCTACCTGAGAGTGATTAGATTGGGCTGTAACTTTTCTCTTATGACTGCTCTCAGTATGGCAGAGGTATGTTCTTGTCTCTTTTACACACAAAATTTTATAGCCGAGAGAGAGGCTAGAGCACATGTGCTCACACACACGCACGGAGAGAGAGAGAGAGAGAGAGAGAGAGAGAGAGAGAGCGAGCGAGCGCTAGCTAGCTAACCAGAAAATATCTCAGACAATATTTTTATGTAGGCTTTTGTTTTTTCGTTCGCCTTATTTCTCTTTTCTCCAAGGCAGTGTGCGTTGCGCTATGTTTTTAATTTTGCGCCTGTCGGCCCAGTGCATCCGACCTTGGCATGCATTATATATTAGGGTTTGCTTCCTCCTGCATTTTTTAAGGGTTTGCTTCTCCAGATAACGGCCGGTGCTGTGATTGGGGAGCGAACCCAGCACCTTTGGATTGTGAACCGTGTCACTTATCCACAAGCCCACACCGTCCTCATGTGGGCTATTTCATTTTGCTGTCTGAAGCTATTCATGTCAAGTTTTTCATACTTGACAGATTTTCTCAAGTAACAGGCTGTGGGGGTCTCTTATATCCCATGCCATACTGAAGACTCCTGACTGTAGTTTTAATGCTAGATTTCTTAGCAGGCACACCATTACAGGGATCAGAATGCTGATTGCCACCTCATTAACCAGGCTGCTGTAACACAACCGGTTTCCAGGTGCATGACGTGATGTGAAGCTGGGTTGTTGTTGTTTCAAATGACTACAATGAGTAGGTTACTCTTACGTGCGCCCTGAAAAGGGTGTTAAGTGACGGGTTGCAGTAGCTTTCCTCACATCTCGAGTGCACTGATGAAGGTGAACCGGGGTCCTCCACGCAGTTGTGCTATGCTTCGCTTCATCGGCGTGTCGCTCACTACTACAGAGATCACGTCGAACCTCACCTTGTTAGCCAGACTGTTTCCAGGATGACCAATGAGGAGGTCAGGTGACGGTCTTGGCCAGTATATTTCTCCTGACCCTGGCTAACATTCTCTGATCAGTGTGTTTTGCCTGACCAGACGTTAGCCTCATCGTCCCGTGAAGTGGGGTCATAGTCAGTGTCTGTCACCTGACCTTGACGTAAATGATTTACCACCTAATGTGGAAGACAGCTGTGGATGTTAACAAAACAAAAAATGAATCGGAGATCATAATAGGAGATGCTCATAGTGTGCGCTGGCCATATTATAATAAGTGCCAAAGTGTGTGCATTTACCGATTAGCATCTGGGGACTTCTTATTGGGGGTAATGAAAAAATGGGCTCACTGCTCCTTATCATAGAGGTGATATGAACATGCTGGGCGGGTATGGCGTGGGCTAGTGGTTAAGTGACACGGCTCACAATCCGAAGGTGCTGGGTTTGATCCCCATCACATCACCGGCCGTTACCCTGGGGAAGAAAACCTTTTGAAAATGCAAGGGGAAGCAGACCCTTACATAAAATGCATGCCAAAGTCAGACGCACTGTGCCTACAGGCGCAAAATAAAAACCGCCTTGGGGAATAGAGAAATAAGGCAAACGTTAAAAAAAACAAAAAAACATGCAGAAAAGAATACAAAAAAGAGCAACAAAACTGATAGTGGAGTTTTAGAATTACAGTTATAAGGAAAGGCTCAGAAAAACTGGCCAACAGTATCTAGAAAAGAGAAGAATTTGAGGTGACTTAATAGAGGTTTATAAGATGATCAGAGGAATGGATAAATTAGACTATAGCAAGTTTTCAAAACACAACAACCCACAAGAACAAGATGGCATAACTACAAATCAACTAAAGAGAGGTCAAGATTGGATATTAGGAAGTATATTTTTAGTCAGAGAGTGGTGAATGCTTGGAATGCATTGCCACAGGAGGTAGTGGAGGCAGGGACAATAAATGCATTTAAGAATAAATTGGATGCACATAGCTTTTAGAGCAAGGTGATGTAAATGAAACGCTCCAGAGTCTTCTAAACCAGAATACAGATGTTAAGTTAAGAAGTCAAAATGCCAGACTGAGGGCAGTTGAGGGCTAAGGTCGACAAATCAAATAAGTTGTGCTGGGCTACTTGGCCTAACAAAACACTGTTACAATATGTTGTTTGATGAGGATGCCAAGAAGTCACAAATAAAAAAATAAAAAATATTATTTAAAAAAAACTCTTTTTTCAGTACAAGCTTTTATTTATACTAAGACCTAGTTTTTGTTTTTGGAACTACAGGAGTGTAATTCTTTTTATTTTGATTTTTCATTAGCGAATTGAGATTTTTTTGTTCTGTTAGTGCTTTGGTTTTTTGGTTGCAAATCTTAAATATAAGACATTTTGGAGTGTATAAAGTAGTTTTGGGCGTATAGAGTCAATTTTGCATAGAAAATCATAGTAAATGAACGAATACATACTGTCATGAAATGAACTACAATAATCCATCACAATTTGAAAGATTTACAGGTGGAGAAGTTGGTCAAAAATACGAGAAATAGAAGTCCATGCAAACAGACAATGGTGATGTCAAGTTAAATAAAAGCTTCTTACCCTGGACAGGTCATTTGAAGATTTATCAACATTTGATAGGTCACACTAGTAGAAGCTATGTACAAAATTTCAGCTCACTAGATTATGAGGAAGTTGGTGGTTGTTGTCGTGAATCGCCACAATGAGTAGGTTTACACTTTTGTGCGCCCTGAAAAGGATGTTAAGTGGTGGCTTGTTGTAGCTTTTCTCACATCCTGATGCTGAGAATGAAGGTGGACTGGGATCCTCCAGGCGGTTGTGATATGCTTAGCTTCATCTGCGTGTCACTCACTACTACGGGGATCATGTCAATCCCCCACCTCGTTAGCCGGACAGCCAAGAAGAACAGTCCGTTTCCAGTAAAGACACTGTTAAAGTCAAGGTTGGGGTCTTGGCCAGTATATTTTGTCTGATCCTGACTAACATCTCTGATCAGTATGTTGTGCCTGACCAGACGTTAGTGGGAAATTGGTTAAAATACGAGAAAGAGAGCAAGTCCACACAAACAGACAAAAGTCATGTCTTTTGTTTTCTTTTCTTTCTTTTTTTCTTTCTTTTCTTAAAGTTAAATAAAAGCTTGTGAAAAGGATAACAATTTGATACTGGCCATTGTCTTTTCTAAATATATTTCCAAGTGCATGCTTGAAAGTATAGGAGTATGCAGTTTAGTTTTCTCAGCCAGATTTGTGGTTGTTCTTCGTACACAGTCAGTGGTCGACTTGAATTTGTTAAATGAAAGCATTGGCCATTTTTAGGCTGTCGACACTGCCATAGAGCTTTTCTAGTGTTGGCACTGGTGATGGCCACATGTGCTTTCTCTGGTCCTTGTATGTTGGGCAATTTTGCAGCAGATGTTCAGGGGTCATTTTACCAGTAACACAAGTGCATTCGTCTGTAGCACATATCTTCAGTTTATTGAATAGATGGTACCTCAAACTGTTGTGGGCAACGCAGAGTTTGGCGACCACCACCTACTCTCTACTGGTCAACTGATATTAAGCATAATTTGTTTTTGTCGCCAGAATGCTCTGTTTCCTATTTGTTCATGTATCTGGTCCTAATAATCTTTTTAGACTCTGTGTAGGTCACACTTGAATCTGGTTGTGGTAACCTTCCACCTTCTTTTGACAGTCTGGCTGCCTCTTTGGTGACTTGAATATTGTTACAGTGGGATGAGACCCATATGTGAATTAGTTGATAGCAACCAGTGACTCAGCTGACTGCTTGGATCATTGTCAGTTACCAAAACCCTATTCAGCCTCCTAGTGGCGGCCCTGGAAACAGACTGCAACCATACAGCCTTACTAAGAGATTAGGGATCCAAGAGGGAAGAAAAACCTGATCACCAAAAATGCTGTGCTGAAATCAGATGCGTCTAGTCAATAGATGCAGCTATCGTAAACTTCAACACAGCGTCACAAATGAGTTTTTCATGATGGAACCACCTACAAGAACAACAGGACACAGCTACAAGTTGACTAAGGAGAGGTCCAGATTAGATATTAGGAAGTATTTTTTTAGCCAGAGAGTTGTGAATGCTTGGAATGCATTGCCAAATGAGGTGGTGGAGGCTGGGACAGTTAATGCATTTAAGAATAGATTGGATGCGTACAGCTTCTAGAGCAAGGTGATGTAAATGGAACTGGTTGTATACAGACTCTGCAGAGTCTTCTAAACCAGTATAAAGACGTTAAGTTAAGGAAGTGAAAGAAAAACAAAACTTTTGATTGATTCACTTTTCTGCTGCAAAGTAAAGTTTTAGGCCTTCACTAGAGCTAGCCCCTTTCGTGAAGCAGGTATCTGTGCGTTTGTAATGCTGCCTGCTTCCACATGATGAGGCTGCTATGCCCATGGATAACCATCTTTAGGCATTTTTTATAGCATGTTTGGAAGGTTACAGCAAGTCTGTTTTTTCAACCCAGGTACCACTCCGGTTTTTGCAATTCTTCACCTTTTGAAACAGAGTACGACTAGGGTTTTTGCAATTTTTCCCCTTTTCAACCAGGGTGTGGCTCTGGTTTTTGCTATTCTTCCCCTTTTCAACCAGGGTGTGGCTCTGGTTTTTGAAATTTTTCCCCTTTTCAACCAGGGTGTGGCTCTGGTTTTTGCTATTCTTCCCCTTTTGAACCAGGGTGTGGCTCTGGTTTTTGCTATTCTTCCCCTTTTCAACCAGGGTGTGGCTCTGGTTTTTTGCTATTCTTCCCCTTTTGAACCAGGGTGTGGCTCTGGTTCTTGTTATTCTTCCCCTTTTCAACCCAGGTACGACTCAGGTTTTTGCAATTTTTCCACTTTTAAACCCGGGTTACGGCTCTGGTTTTTAAAATTCTTTCTCTTTCAACCCGGGTACGGCTCTGGTTTTTGTAATTCTTTTCCTCTCAACCCAGATACGGCTCTGGTTTTTTGCAGTTTTTCCCCTTTTCAATCCGGTTACGGCTCTGGTTTCTGCAGTTTTTCCCCATTTTCAACACAGGTACGGCTCTGGTTTTTGCAGTTCTTCCCTGTTCATCACAAGCTTTTATTACAAACTTGACACGGCCTGTGTCCGTTTGTGTGGGTTTCTATTTATCCTATTTTAACCAACTTCCCCGTAACCCAGAGAACTGATATTTTGGACACATCCTCTACTATTGCGACCTGTTAATCTATAAAACGTTGACTTCTGTAGTTCCTATCACAAATCAAAAGTCCTCTTAGTTTAAGCTTTTGTTTAAGGACGAGACCGTTGTCCGTTTGCTTGGATTTCTATTTCTCCTATTTTAACCAACTTCCCTGGCGAGGAAGACTAACGTCTGGTCAGGGTCAGGCAAAATATACCGGCCAAGATCCTCTTGGAAACGGCCTGTTTTCATGACAGCCTGGCTAACGAGGTGAGAGATCGCGTACGTGATCCCCGTAGTGGTAAACGACACCCAGATGAAGCCAAGCATTGCACAACCGCCTGGCGGACCCCAGGATGTGAGGAAAGCTACAACAAACCGCCAATTAACGTCCTTTTCTGGGCACACAAAAGTGTAAACTTACTCATTGTGGGCATTTAGCAACAATAACAACCAACGTCCCCATAATCTATAGGTCTGACATTTTGTAGACATCATCTACTAATGCGACTTGCTACTCTATCACATTTTGACTTCTGCATACAAACCAGCAAAAGAATGCCTTAGTGCAAATAAAAGCTAGTACCGATTAACGTTGCTTTTTATATTTGCTTATTTTTCAGTATGTTTCTGATTGTGCATGTTTATCGTGTAGACTCAGTTAAGCTCGCTTAATTTGTTGATCCAGGAAACGCATTACGCCAGGGGTCCAATCATCGTGTTGCCGTCGTGCCATACTTAATGCATCCGAGACTATGTGACAGGTATGGTGGCTTTTTTGATCGCACGAGCAACTCACTTAAATCGATACAGACGTTGACAGTTAAGTGCTGTCTGCTTGTGCCAGAGGTCTTCCATTCGTTGCCTGATTAGTCAAACTAAGTAGCTGTGCTTGATTTCCCATGGACACATTGTTTTGTGGTGTAGTTATTTTCCTATTGTTTTCCGGATTGAACGGAGAGTATATTGCGGTGCTGTCTCACAAATGTGAGGGAACTGTGAATATACTGTGATGCACTATTGTAAGGCTTGAAATCCCGTTTGCTATTGTAGTCGAGGTTTTTTTTTCTTAGGATGAGGACTACATGCCGCTTAGCCACTGCTGTCGCCACGTCGTGCGCTGGCTATGTTTGTTTATTTCACCTGCAACAGAAAAACCATATGCCTTACCGGTGATTCGATCCGTTGCCCTCCTTGTCGACAGGCGGGCATCGAGATCATTCGGCCACACGCTGCCGTGTGAATATAAATAGCTTTAATTTTGGTAATCTACATACCCCCGCACCCGAGTGGTACCCGGAATTTGAAACGAATAGGGCCACTGCCACCTCCCAGTAATGTCGTAAAAGACGACTGTATTTATCGTTTAATTCACCCGAATTGTTCAGAAAGACTAGCTGACTTAGTGCTTCTGAGCCATTTGAAATAAGAAATGGGGTCCGACAGGGCTGTCACCTTCCAACATTACTCTTCCTGTTGGCCATTGACAGGGTTATAAAACCAACATTATCGTCAAGCGACAACGGCATTAAATGGACATTGACTCGACAACTTGACGATCTCAACTTTGCCGGTGATTTGGCTCTTCTGACCCATACCCACTGCCAGACGCAAAATAATATACATATACTCGCAGAGAGGTCACTACAATTGGGGCTAAAATAACACAGAGACAAAACATAGTTTTTGAAAATAAATGTAACCAACAATGATAAAATTGGATTGGCAGTCACCCACCTTCAGAAAGTGGAGTCTTTCACATACATTGGCAGCAATATTGACACATTAGGAGGTACAGAAAATGATATTCAGTTAAGGATATAGAGAGCGAGAAGAGCTTTCATTGCATTTAGGACTTTATGAAAATCAAAAGAAATTAAAACCACCACAAAATAAAAATCTTCAACTCCAACGTAAAATCCGTTCAATTATATGGCTCTGAAACATGGAAGACAATTCAGGTACTTATAAAAAAGGTAAATACTTTCGTAAATGGTTGCCTTCCCAAAATACAGGGTTGAAAATGGTACGACAAGGTCAGCGAGGTGGAACTAATGGGAAAAACGGGACAAATACCGGTGGAGCATGAAATACGGAGGAGGCGATGGCGATAGATAAACCACATATTACGGAAACCATGGGTATAACATTACCAGACAAGCTCTGTTCTGGAATCCACAGGGCAAGAGAAGTAGAGGAAGACCGAGACACTCGTGAAAGAGGGAACTGGAGGCAAATGTAAAAGCAGCAGGCATAACGTGGACAGAACTGACTCAGATGGCTCATGATAGGAAGACGTGATGAGTATTTGTTGAGTACCTATACTTCACAGGGATCTGACAGGTCTTTGGTTTATTGATTGTACATATGTTAAATTCCACTCTCATAGTCTCGTGACTTTTGAGCCGAAGTTCATCTGGGGTAGTTGTCTCGCCGCGGCGACTCAATTTCAACCAGTGTTCGTAAAGCGATCTCAGTCCCGCCAGGCGGAGCGATAGCGCGGGCTTGCGGAAAACGCTCGCCTGCCTTTCCCCGTAGTGCGAATTGGGTGCGGTTTGTGGTAGTGGCTCCTCCACCGAGGTGCGCTAGTCTGGTCCGTATCAGGAAACGTGGTCCGTCCGTGGTGATTTATCTAAGGCTTATAGCAGAGCTCGACAGTACGTCTCGCTGGTGGTCCGACTCTCGCAAAGAGCTTGTGACCGGCAAATGGAAAGCAGGAATCGTTACCTCGAGGCCCTGCGTTCTCCCTACGGAGAAGGGCAGGCCAAATTGTGTCTCTAGTCCCAGTGAAATTCGTCGCCGAGGTCGTTGGGATCCGTTCTGCACAGAGCGCTGCCATCCCTCCTCGAGCGAGCCCGGTCGGTCGGTCGTCTGGTGCGTGTGAGAGGCCCCTGTCAGGCGGTCCTAGGTCGACGGAGTGAGGGACGGGTGGAACAAACCGTCCGTCCCGTCAGTCGGTCCCTGCGGCCGTCGTCCCAGCGAGGCTTTTTTACACGTAACCCTTCCTCCGCCGACCGGTGTGTGCTGTACGTACGTACGTCTCCGACAGATATCTGGTTGATCCTGCCAGTAGTCATATGCTTGTCTCAAAGATTAAGCCATGCATGTCTAAGTTCACACTGTCTCACGGTGAAACCGCGAATGGCTCATTAAATCAGTCGAGGTTCCTTAGATGACACGATCCTACTTGGATAACTGTGGCAATTCTAGAGCTAATACATGCTTACCAAGCTCCGACCCTCGCGGAAAGAGCGCTTTTATTAGTTCAAAACCAATCGTCGTTTCCCCTCGCGGGGTTGCGGCGTCCCCACTGGTGACTCTGGATAACTTTGTGCTGATCGCATGGCCTCATGTGCCGGCGACGCATCTTTCAAATGTCTGCCCTATCAAATGTCGATGGTACGTGACATGCCTACCATGTTTGTAACGGGTAACGGGGAATCAGGGTTCGATTCCGGAGAGGGAGCATGAGAAACGGCTACCACATCCAAGGAAGGCAGCAGGCGCGCAACTTACCCACTCCCGGCACGGGGAGGTAGTGACGAAAAATAACAATACGGGACTCTTTCGAGGCCCCGTAATTGGAATGAGTACACTTTAAACCCTTTAACGAGGATCTATTGGAGGGCAAGTCTGGTGCCAGCAGCCGCGGTAATTCCAGCTCCAATAGCGTATATTAAAGTTGTTGCAGTTAAAAAGCTCGTAGTTGGATCTCAGGCGCAGGCGGGCGGTCCGGCTCGCGCCGGTTCACTGCCCGTTGTCTCCTGCCCTACCGTCTGCCGGCTCTCTCCCACGGGTGCTCTTCGCTGAGCGTCCTGGGTGGCCGGCGCGTTTACTTTGAAAAAATTAGAGTGTTCAAAGCAGGCCTCGGCTGCCTGAATAATGGTGCATGGAATAATGGAATAGGACCTCGGTTCTATTTTGTTGGTTTTCGGAACTGGAGGTAATGACTAACAGGGACAAACGGGGGCATTCGTATTGCGGCGTTAGAGGTGAAATTCTTGGATCGCCGCAAGACGAGCTACTGCGAAAGCATTTGTCAAGAATGTTTTCATTAATCAAGAACGAAAGTCAGAGGCGCGAAGACGATCAGATACCGTCGTAGTTCTGACCATAAACGATGCCGACTAGCGATCCGCAGGAGTTGCTTCGATGACTCTGCGGGCAGCTTCCGGGAAACCAAAGTGTTTGGGTTCCGGGGGAAGTATGGTTGCAAAGCTGAAACTTAAAGGAATTGACGGAAGGGCACCACCAGGAGTGGAGCCTGCGGCTTAATTTGACTCAACACGGCCAACACTGAAATGATTGACATGCCGTGACCACTCTTCTGGGGCCTAATATGGAACTGGTGCTGGACTTAGACCCCCAGAAATCTGGGGTTATGCCCCCTGTGGCTCGGTTTTGTCTGCATCCAGTGTTTGATAAAGGAATTGACGGAAGAGCACTATCAGGAGTGGAGCCTGAGACCTAAGTTAACTTACCACGCCAATACTGCAGAATGACTATCAAAAAGTACACCTTCGTGGGGTCTAATAGAGAACATGTGCTGGAATTAGACCCTCGAAAATTTTGGGGCTACCCTCTAAGAAACTTGATTGTCTCGCTAAGGAAATTGACGGAAGGGCACCACCAGGTGTGGAACCTGCGGCTTAATTTGACTGAACACGCCAATACTGTAGAACAACTGACAAATCGAGAGCACTGCCGTTTGGGTCTAATAATGAACGTACGCTGGTATTAGACTCACGGATGACAAGTCAGCTCTCAAACACTCAAATGAAAGAACGCTACGGAAATCGTGTTTAACTCCGCAGAAACCGCAGATTGCAAATACCTGGTCATTGACAAACAAAAGCCCTCAATAAATTCGTCTGACCAAATAGTGAACGGATGCTGGAAATAGATCATCTGAAGACAGGTCAGTTTTACCCTACAAATGACAGGGCGTTGCTACGGAAAACCAGCTCAAATCGAGAGGAGCCGCAGACACTTTGGTTCACGTACCAGGCTGATAAGCCAAGGGCGCGAGGCTACCATGTGGGGGATCACGGCCGAACCCTTGTAAGCCGCAATCCCGCCCAAAATCTCAGCACCACTGCAATGGGAGGCTCCTACATGCTCGGGACCTGGGGCTTGCGCCCCAGCCCTATCAGGTAGAGCCACAGTAAGAGGTTCTTGCCGCCCGCCAATCAAAGCGGGCGGACAACTGCTTGATACTCACCCTATACGGCGATGGGGTGCGAAAAAACACCAACCAAAGACTTAGAACCTGGTCGGGGTGTCGAAAACAGTAGAGCAGCCACCACACTGTGAACTGTCAAGACTCAACCACTGACCATGAGAGTTGTCCGCACACCAGGCGATCAACATCTCTGTGACATTACCAGGCCTGTCCTCTGGCTGAATGCACTCCGGCTACGATATCTACCCCTGTACGTTATCAGCCATAACTATCATGCTGGACGCAGAAGAGATGCAGACCAGCGGACATTGCACACCTGCCCCACTGTGTCAACACCCCAGGTGGCGGGGAATGCTAGGCGTACCATCCCTGCATAGAAGCCAAGAAAATAAAGGGAAAAAGAGATACCCCACTCACATGCAAATGCTACGTTTCTGGCAGGACGTGACGATCCTGGGATACAGACACACTGGACTGCCTCTCTTCCGGGTAAACCAGTCCATCTCATATATCACATATCATCATTGCACCCTATAGACACGAGTAGTGAAGACTCGATAGTCTGGTAAGACAACTTCCATAGGAGAGAAAACTCTGATCGTAAACAACTGCTGCCTTGCAGATAGGCTGGGGACAGCCAAAGGCTAAGGAGGGCATCCCTACAGAAACGCCTGTTGAAATCGGATGCACGGGGCCGCAAGCCTAACAAAACAGTGCAACGTAAATCACAGTATGATGGCAGCACAACCTATTCGAAAAACGTATGGCGCTCATCCTGAGGAGACCCGCCAGGCAGCGATAGCGCCGGGCCTCACGCCTCGAAGGGGCCCACCCTTGACTACTGGTGGTCACCCACCCATGTGTCGTGGAGTCAAGGCACATGGCTATGGGGCAACGTCTATTGGCCAAAACCTAAAGACCCTCAAAATACTACAGTGGAATGCGGAGGGAGTCATTAACAAAAAACTTTCCCTAACACACCACCTGCATGAAGGTAAGATTGACGTGGCATGTATCCAGGAAACGCACCTCAACAATAACCATAAATTCTCAATCAGAGGATACCAGACCTTCCGTCTAGATAGAGAAGGCCACAAAGGAGGGGTCCTGATACTGACCAGAAACAGCATACCGAGTAGCGCGGTACCTGTCAATCACACCGGACAAGCAGAAATTGTAGGAGTTGACATAATGGCTCAAGAGACGAAGCTCCGCACTTTCAATCTGTACGGACCACCAAACAGAGACCTATCGCTCTCGAGTATGGAGGTCAGAGACTCCAACTGCATAGTAGTTGGAGATTTCAACAGCCACTCGGAGAGATGGGGATACTCTGACACAGACAGCAGAGGTGACGAAGTGGAAGATTGGGAGATAGATGCAAATCTCTCCCTAATCAATAGGCCGGAGGATAGCCCTAGCTTCTATTCAAGAACATGGCATACCACCTCGACTCCAGATTTGGCCTTCTCCACACAGGACATACACTATAAAATAGACCGCCAGGTGCTAAACCAACTGGCAGGTAGCGACCACAGGCCGATCAGGCTAACCATTGACATGAAAGTAGGCCCACAGGAAACAAAACCGCTCCCACGTTGGAATTACAAACGAGCCGACTGGGACAGATTTGCAATCCTGACAGATGGGCTGTGTGAAACCATCAACACACGAAACACCAAAATGAAGCCCATGGTAGAGAGCCTAAGCAAGGCAATAATGCAAGCCGCCACTGAAACCATCCCAAGAGGAGCTAGGAAAAACTATAAGCCCTACTGGAATGATGAGTTACAGAAAGTGGAAGATGCAGTAACAAATGCTAGGAACATGGCAGAACGAGAAAAATCCATGGAGGCAAACATCGCCCTCAAAGCCGCCGCGGCGAAGTACAAACACACTCTCAAGCAAACAGCAAGAGAAAGTTGGAAAAATAAAACGGAAAGTTTAAACCTGGACAAAGAAGGGAACAAGCTATGGAAGCTAGTCAGAGCCATGAATGACGAAACCCCGTCAAATAAACAAATTACTATCAAGCAGGGCGAGAACTTGATCACAGGTAAGAAAGCCGCAAACGCCTTTGTCGATCACTATGCCAGAGCAAACCACATCGAGGTCCCTGCAGATAAGCATACAGACATTAGCGAAGAGCTAAAGGGACACGAAAACATAAATACGGCTCCTGAAGAGCACATGATGGCCAAACTAACAATGCGCGAAATGGAAGAGGCTATGAGAACACTAAAGAAAAGGAAATCTCCCGGAAAAGACGGGATAACAAACGAAATGCTGATGGGGCTGGGCCAAACAGCGAAGAAAAAACTACTATCAGTCCTGAACCAAAGCTGGAAAAGGGGTATTGTACCCCAGGCATGGAAAGATGCAATACTGGTACCAGTACCAAAAACAGGAAAGGACAAAACAGATCCAAATGGATACAGGCCCATAAGCCTACTGAGCTGTGTCGGCAAGCTGATGGAACGGATGATAAACACCAGACTGATGTGGCATCTGGAAGAAAAACGAATACTAATTCCACAGCAAGCCGGCTTTAGACAGCACAGATCCACTGAGGACCAGGTCATCCTCATAGCCCAGGAGATAGAAGATGCCTACCAGGCACAGAAACACACAGTAGCTGTTTGGGTGGATCTGGAAAAGGCATTTGACAAAGTCTGGAAGGATGGACTTAGAGTCAAGCTAAGAAGAAGTGATGTCTGTGGGAAGATGTACAAGTGGATCAACCACTACCTCAAACAAAGAACGGCCAGAGTCCAAGTACAAGGGCAGATGAGCAAAAAGGTGACACTCGAGCAGGGAGTACCCCAAGGGGGAGTATTGTCACCCACACTCTTCCTGGTATATATAAACGATATTACAGAGAATATACCAAGAAGAGTCCATAGCTCAATGTTTGCAGACGACCTGGCTATGTGGACCTCTGAAAAGAATCTCACCATAGCAAGAAATCGGATGCAGACGGCCCTAACATCGCTGGAAGAATGGGCGAACTCATGGCTGGTCAAAATAAACGAGGAGAAAACCACGTGCACAATATTCTCGCTCTCATTAAAACCCCAAAGTACCAAATTAAGGCTAAATGGCAAAATCCTGCAGCCAAACGACAACCCAACCTATCTGGGAGTCACATTTGATCGGCGCATGACATGGAAAAGTCAGATTGAGAGAAACCGAATGAAAGCCAGAGAAAGAATGGCGATCATGAGGAAACTTGCTGGCACAAGCTGGGGAGCAGACGAAGGCATACTAAAGAAACTGTACACTGGAAGAGTGAGACCAGTTCTCGAGTATGGCATTGCGGCATGGACAACCGCAGCGAAGGCGAACTTCGATAAAGTTAACAAACTTCAAAACCAAGCCATGAGAATTATAACAGGTGGCATGAAGTCAACGCCAATTGTAGAACTTGAAAAGATTACAAAACTGCAATCCATGACCGACAGAAGAGACTGCAGAGCCCAGCTGCAGTCAGAGAAACTCCGAAGACTGACGGACCACCCAATGTACCAGAGACTAAACAATTTGGGAACTGGGAAACTAAAGCGGAGAAACTTTGCAGAAATAGCCAAAGCAAAGATGCACGAAGATCCCATAAACGCACTAACAACACCAAAACCCATCACTACTGTACGAAAACCTACTTGGAGGCAGGATACATTTCCAGAGGTGGTAGAAAATATACCAGGTATTGCAAACAAAAACTGCCAGACTGAAAAAGAAAGGAGAGACACTACCCTAAGCTTCATAACGAAAAGCTACCCAAGCATGGACTGGACCCATGCATACACCGACGGTTCTGTAACAAACACTACACAGAACGGAGGGGCAGGAGCATTCCTGAACCTACCAAATGGCAGAAAAATAACACTGTCATTCGCTACTGGTAAGTACACAAGCAATTTCAGAGCAGAGGCACTGAGGGCGGCAGTGGAAGAAATGGTAACACACAGTGAAAATGAGAGCCATATAGTCCTGCTGACAGATGCTCTCGAAGTAGTCACAGCGCTAAAAAGCCAGAAAAACACTGAGCTTAATGACTTAAGAGCAGCACTCTGCAAACTGTGCCAGCAGTCCGCACCAAAAAGGGTAGTGGTACAGTGGGTTCCGTCACACTGCAACATCCAAGGCAACGAGGAGGCAGACAGACTGGCAAAAGAAGGTGCAAGGCTACCACAAACAGATACCAGTATGACGTACGAAGAGTCAAAACGGCTTATCAAAGCCAGATACATGACCAAATGGGAAACCGAACATACTGGTTACACCAAAAACGATGCCTATTACCAGTTGAACCGAAGAGAGCAGGTCGTTGTCTTCAGACTTCGCACTGGCCACAACAGACTGAGGTACCACCTATTCAACAAATTGAAGATAGGGTGTACCGACGAATGCCCGTGCGGTACTGGTAAAATGACCACTGAACATCTGCTGCAGAACTGCCCGACATACGAGGATCAGAGAGAGCAGATGTGGCCATTGCCAGTGGAACTGCAAGACAAGCTCTATGGTAGTGGCGAGAGTCTCAGGATGACCGCCGATTTTTTCGAGAAAATAATGGTTACTGTCTGACTGTGTACGCAGAAGAAGAAGAGCCGAAGTTCGTAGCAGGTTTTCCCGCAAAATCATCAAAATCCCCAAAACAAAAATGTCTTAGTATAAATACAAGCTTTTACTGAAAAACGTTGTTTTAAAATATTTACTTGTTGTTTTGGTGCGGTCTCTGAGCCATTACCAATGTATATTTATCTACTTGCATTCTATAGGAACACGGGGCTGTAAGTGTTTCTGTCCACCACTGAAATGTGTGCGCCTGAATCTTGAGCGTCGTTGACGTTGCTGTTCGAAACTACTCGTGTTGAGTTTAGCTAACTCTTGACGATTTGTTTCTTGTATTAGCTAGTTACAGTGACTCTTCTTACATCACTATCGTACTTGAGAAGGTTGACCGGACTTCTGGCTGCGAGCTTCCTTAGCTCTCCACTGGGGGTAACGCAAAGTCGATTCCTGCAGTGACACATCATGTTTCTAGAAGCACGGACAAGCGCGTCGTGTGAGGTCTTGATCAGAATGTTTCATCTGATTTCTCTTCGCTATCAAGAAACATACAACATGCTTTTCGTTCTTGGTTCGTCTTCTGCTTCTTCTTCTTCTTCTTCTTCTTCTTCTTCTTCTTCTTCTTCTTCTTCTTCTTCTTCTTCTTCTTCTTCTTCATCGTTTGGTCTCAAACTTCCACCACCAAGCCCCGAAAAGGACTTTACCCGTAGCAGTATGTAGCGTGGAGAACGGAATAACGTTGTGTCGTAGTTTACATCTTGACTGCGATATTTTCACCTTTCGATCCAACACATCCGTGTGTGTGTTTGTGTTTTTTAAAATGACATCAGGCTATCTAGCGCGAAGCAAACTGAAGGAGACATCTCTTGGTGAAGGTCTGCAGTCTGGATGGGATACTAGTACCTAGTTCTCTATCATTGTCGCTCCTTTTCTGCTCTCTGGGTGTAGAGGTCCAGTTTTTTTTTATATACTTGCAAGCGCGTGGGCAGACACACGTGTGATTGGCCTGTTGTGTAATACTTAGTAACGAATTCAAGTCCATAAGTAGGGAACACACTGATATGGAAAAGCTGAACAATGTAGTTTCTAAAGTGTCATTATGTGGCAGCAACATCCAACTTTGTGATTACTGTGCGGGCTGTTTTCACGGCAGCCTGGCTAACGAAGCGAGTGATCGACGTGATCCCCGTAGTAGTGAGGGACACGCAGATGAAGCCAAGCATAGCACAATCGCCTGGAGGACTAGTCCACCATCAGCTCGCTCGGGATACGAGGAAAGCTACTGTAACCTGCCACTTAACGTCCTTTTCAAGGCGCACTAAAGAGTAGCCTACTCATTGTGAGCATTCGAAAACAACAACAGAGGACAGGTAGCAACAAGAGATGGGAGATGTGATTGGGTAGTGAAGACGAGAATAGATGTTTCCAAAAATAAGGCACTAAACAACGTGAGACATCGATTGACATCTAGACAAATAAGAAATACACTAAATCTGAACGTCACCAGGTAATATACATATATGCCACAGTTATGCTCTTCAACAACGCTTGGGGCCTGATACAACTACTTACGTCCGTTCAGAAGCATAGTAAAGATCAAAATTTTTTCCTGAACGCACAATAAAAACACAAAGATAATGCCCATTGGTGCACACAGACCCCAACCCAAGATCACTATAGGTAATGAAGAAATTGAACACCTGCATTACTTTGAATACTCTGGCTCTATGACGACACAAGACGGCAATGTACGGATACGAGGCATGGGCAATCACGCAGATATTAAGGAAAAAGCTCGGGGCTTTTCAAACGAAATGCCCGAGAATTCCAAAAAATCTTGTGTAAAGAACAACAAATAGAGCCATCTTGCAAGATTTGAGTGCCAAAGAGAACTGGATTATAATCTACGTTATGTTTCGAAAACTACGGTTTTTCTGGCACATCAAGCGCACGATGGACTGGAGGGCATTGTTTCAGAAAGACGAAGCAGAGGTCGACCAACGTATAGATGGAATACAGGACATCAAGGACACCCTAAATATGAACATGGAGCAGGCGAGTAAACTGACTGCTGATTGCGATAGCTATCGGATGGCTGTAATGAGAGCGGCTTTCTATCAAAGACATGCTATATATAAACACTCACACGTATACTCATCATTACTATACGGTGCGGAACGTGGACGATATGAGCAAACAGTTGAAGGACAAATTAGAGGCCTTTGAAATGTGGGTATTCAGAAGAATGGGTCGCATTTCGTTTACAGAACATCAAACAAATGAAGAAGTCCTTATGGGAATATGAATGGGGGAGGGAAATACTGTAAGACATAAATAAATTAGGCAAATCAAATTTGTTTGACAAATAAGGAGACACGATGCACTGGTGAAAACAATACTGGAGGGAAAGGTTGAGGGCAGACGGGCATGAGGTAGACGTCGCTAAAATTGGGAGAGCAACATAAAGAGATGGACTAATAAGTCTGTCGGAGGTTACCATCAAGACCAGAAACAGGATGTTAGAGGTCCATTGCAGCCAACTTTCCGTGCTGAGAGGGCACGTGACATCATCGTTGTCTTCTAACTATGAGGACGTAAGTGTTTCTTTAACTGTAGTGAAAGAAAGTCGTTACTGAGCGTGGCGACTGCAGGGGAAAGCGGCCTTTATTTACCCCACAACACATTTTCCCGGTAAACGCCGCAGTTATAGTTTCCAAGATTTCCAAGACCCGCGTCAGTCAGGTGCAACATACTGACCAAAAGCCCAACTCACGTCCACGTCGTGCTCTTGCAAACAGGTCGTGTTACAGCAGCTTGGCCATCGAGGTCGGGATTGATACTGTGAACTCCGTAGTGGTGTACCTGCTTGAAATGCTTGCATTGAATTACAGTCAGGAGGACCCAGGTTCAGCTTATTCAGTATGCCATGGGATGTAAAAAGAGGCACTGCAGACACAAATCATCATCATGTAGCATGTCCTTTGCAGAACGTCGCTCTCATCATGGCCAGTTGATACGAATCTCGGTCTGCAGTCAATCTTCCCGCCTGCTCTATGTTGATGTTTAAAGTTTCCTTCTTATCTTGTATCCACCTTCTTCTTGGTTGACTACCGCGTCGCCTTCCAGGTTCTTTCAAGTCCGTCATGACGTTTGACGAGGCCGAAAATAATTAAATTTCCAAAACATAACATTATCTATGAGCCAGTTTTCTTCAACATTCAGTTATTCTAGGATGGTTTTATGTGTCGCTTTCTTTATCCAAGGAATTTTGGGATTCTTCTATAATATTTTGTTTCAAACGCTCCAATTTTCTTTCTTGCTGCTTGTGTCATAGTCCATGTCTCGTACCCGTACATTGCCACAGGGAATATACATGTTCTCAGCATCTTCAGTTTTAGTTGCTTGTTTGTGTTATGCCATATATGTTGCATGTTGTTTAGCTTCTGCATCGCCATGGCCAATCGCATTCTAATTTCTTTCAAGCATTCTCTGTCGTTGAATAACGTAGAGCCAAAGTATTCAAAATGTATGACATTTTAGATTTCTTCATTATTAATAACAATCTAGGGTTGAAGTCCTGTTTTGTCAGTGGACATTATCTTAGTTTTCTTAATATTCAGGAAACGATTCTGAGCTTCACTGGGCTTCTGAACGGATATGAGCAGTCGTTCCAGGTCGTTGGCGCTGTTTGACAGCATGACTGTGTCAGCTGCATATCTTAGCTCTGGAATCTCCCTCCTATTGTAACCTCTCCTCAGGATGTGCCACCTGACCAAAGCTTCTTTACACCCTGGATTTCCTCTGCGTTTGCTCACGTAGTTTAGCCGGCCCGTCAAAGCCGTTGTCCGGGGGGGGGGGGGGGGGGGGCATGGAGCCAGACGTGAGTTAAGCAGGAGTGGGAGAACCAAATATGGCCCAGACCAACCTATCTAGCTAGGAAGTGATTGCCTCTCACCATGAGGTGCTATATCTTACACACTCCAGCCCTACCTCCGGTAGACCCAATACCGAAGAACATTCGCCAGAATACAAGGACTCACTACGAGTAGCGACAAAAACATTGATATATTATTATTAAAGTCCAATGTGTGTGTGTATATATATATATATATACGTTTTTGGGAGGTGGGGATCTGATAACATTATTACATGTGGATGGGCAACTTTGTTAGACATAGAGACTGTCATGTGTTCTAAAATATGAAAGTCAGGCGTATAACCGTCCAAATAGACAAGTCTCTCATCACCTCTATTCCAAAGGGGGATAATCCGCAACTTTGTGCCAAATTATAGAACCATTAGTCTAATCAGCCACTCAAGGAGGTAATGCTCAGGATATTTATGAACAGATTACAACCCAGATTTAGAAATATCATAGTTTGAAGGACAAGCTAGTTTTCTTTTTATTCTCACTTATGTGAAAAGTTCCGCGAATATCAACAAAATATATACCATGTTTTATTTGTAGATTTTACTCCGCCATCTGCACAAAGTATAGGACGATTCGCTCTCGCATGTTGTACCCCAGCACATAATAGGGGACCATCTTACTTACAAATGCCAACACTTATTTATACGAATATTAAAATACCACTACCGCAGTTCTCCCCAAATGACAGAACGGGGAACTGTTTTAACATTAAGATTGCCGAAAGACTGGCCGCTACACTCATCAAGTAGCATATCCTATGCAGAACGTGTTCCCATCACAGTCCGTCTAAATGAAACTCGATCTCCTACCAAATCTCCAGTCTGATCCAGTGTCATGCCCAAGCATTCCTTGACATCTTGGTTCGGTCGCCTTCTTGATCTGCCTCTACTGTCCGGTACCATAGCTTGCATTACTGTTCTTTCAGAACTGTTTTGTCTTTTGATGTGGCCAAAGTATTTCAATATTCTGTTCATGATGGAATTTATTATTAATCTTTTCTCCTCTATGCCCAACTCTTGTCGAATATCTGCATTCTTCTTGTTCTCGGTTCATGGTATTCTGATGACCTTTCTATAACATTTTGAACCGACGGACTTGATTCTCTTCCTTGAGGTCTGTGTGTCCATGTTTCTCAGCTCTATGATGCCACGGGTAAAACACAGGTTCTCAAAATGTTCACTTTTGTTGGTTTGCTGCTCTTCTGCCATAGTTCCCCTAGGTAGTGTAGCGACTACATTGCCATTGTCAATCTCCTGATTTCCTTTGAGCAGTCACCATTGCTGCCAATTCTTGAGCCCAGATACTCGAAGGTCGTGACTTATTCTGTAGCCACACCCCCGAATTTGAATTGATGTTGACTTCTTACGTTGTTGCTGGCCATTTATCTTTATTATCTACTACACTGTCAAGTTTATTTCCGGGAAGAATTATAACAGCTGCATTGGATAACCGTCATATAACGGTAACTGTAGGTGGACTCACTGTTGCCAACGTACTCATTGCTGGTAACATATGCACTGTCTAGGGATGACAAGGAAATTTGACATGGACGTAAACACTGGTAAAACACAGCTTATGAGAAATAAGAGACATGATTCGATGAAAACATCAATATTAATGGACGAAAGTATGGAACACTTACGCAATTCAAATACATCAAATCTGAAGAGTAGATGGACCCAAAGCAGAGCTAAAGAGAAGGACTGTTCTGGCAGTAAGTGTCGCCCCACTCAAGCAACTGTGGAAGCTCAGAACACTTCGCTTAGCAATTTCAACTGGAATGATAAATTGCTGTCTTCTATCTATCTATCTATCTATCCTGTCTGTCTGTCTGTCTGTCCTATCTATGTCTATAGTGTGAACCCTTTTGTTTCATAATTTTTGGCAAGCGGATATCCACTGGTGACTTGCTAGGTCAATCCCAGTATCTGGAATACACGATCGCCTATTTTTGGGACTGGTGATGGTAGAAGTGTAAATTAGAGCAAGGTAGACCTGCAGCCTGTCAGGCGCCTCTATGCCGCTCTGCTAACCACATAACCAAGACCTGATGTATAGCCACTCAGATCCCCTTTTGCGATATAGTATTTGTGGGTGGAGAATCCCTTTTATATTTTGAGTAGGTTTTTAACTTTAGTTTTACTCTAGCAGCGGGCGTTAAGCCTAATCTTTTCGATTTTCAACTTCCAAGGGATTTTTAACGTGCGCACCACTGCACACGGGTGTCTAATATACTCAGAGATCAAGGGACATTTTACAGATTGATACACGTGAAAAAATGCCGGTTTCCATTGAGATTTGAATCCGCGTATTCGAGACCACGGACACCCCCCTCCCGCCGCCACCCACTCACCCACTTCCCTTCTAAACCAGTATAAAGACGTTAAGTCGAGATCACATTCTTGCTAATGTTGATCAGCTCTGCTAAAGCGGAGAAACTTTGCAGAAATAGCCAAAGCAAAGATGCACGAAGATCCCATAAACGCACTAACAACACCAAAACCCATCACTACTGTACGAAAACCTACCTGGAGGCAGGATATATTTCCAGAGGTGGTAGAAAATATACCAGGTATTGGGAAACAAAAACTGCCAGACTGAAAAAGAAAGGAGAGATACTACCCTAAGCTTCATATCGAAAAGCTACCCACGCATGGACTGGACCCATGCATACACTGACGGTTCTGTAACAAACACTACACAGAACGGAGGGGCAGGAGCATTCCTGAACCTACCAAATGGAAGACAAATATCACTGTCATTCGCTACTGGTAAGTACACAAGCAATTTCAGAGCGGAGGCAGAGGCACTGAGGGCGGCAGTGGAAGAAATGGTGACACACAATGAACATGAAAGCCATATAGTCCTGCTTACAGATGCTCTCGCCGTAGTCACAGCGCTAAAAAGCCAGAAAAACACTGAGCTTAATGACTTAAGAGCAGCACTCTGCAAACTGTGCCAGCAGTCCGCACCAAAAAGGGTAGTGGTACAGTGGGTCCCATCACACTGCAACATCCAAGGCAACGAGGAGGCAGACAGACTGGCAAAAGAAGGTGCAAGACTACCACAAACAGATACTAGTATGACGTACGAAGAGTCAAAACGGCTTATCAAAGCCAGATACATGACCAAATGGGAAACCGAACATACTGGTTACACCAAAAACGATGCCTATTACCAGTTGAACCGAAGAGAGCAGGTCGTTGTCTTCAGACTTCGCACTGGCCACAACAGACTGAGGTACCACCTATTCAACAAATTGAAGATATGTGGTACCGACGAATGCCCGTGCGGTACTGGTAAGATGACCGCTGAACATCTGCTGCAGAACTGCCCGACATACGAGGATCAGAGAGAGCAGATGTGGCCATCACCAGTGGAACTGCAAGACAAGCTGTATGGCAGTGGCGACCGCCTCAGAATGACCGCCGCTTTTTTCGAAAAAATAATGGTTACTGTCTGACTGCGTACGAAGAAGAAGAAGAAGAAGAAGAAGATCAGCTCTGTATATCTATGATGGGTGTGCAACATTGACCTTGAATGCTGAGATGTGCTTCAGACAGATCCTTAGAATAACATACATTCCGTACCAAAAGACAATATCTGTTTTCTGGAAGGGTGTTGCCGGCAGTGTTGGACAGACGTTAACGTCTTTATACTGGTTTAGAAGACTGCAGTGTCTGTATACACCAAGTTTCTTTTACATGTCTTTGATCTAAAAGCTATGCGCATCCAAACTATTCTTTAATGCGTTAATTAACCATGCCTCAACTAACCAGGACGTGAAATGAAGTCTTGGTCAGTATGCCAGTATTTAGTCTCGCGTGTAACGAGTATTACATGAAGATCAGCACAGGCAAAACCGAGACTATGATGAAATCGCTTGGACACGTGCAGAGACGTTTCCACATCAGTGATATAAGTATCAAACAAGTAAGGAAGTTAAAATACCTAAGTAGTATATTTACTGATCATGGCAGAGTGGACATAGATATAGCACATGGAATTCAGGAGGCGAACAGTGTCCAATATCAAATTTTTACCGATTTTGAAACACACCAGAGTGCTTCTTTCAACTAAGAGACGGCTGATAAATACATTGTTTATTCCTATATTGTGTTATCAATGTCAATCTTGGTTCTAACTAGGAACACATAAGAGCAAGATCCAGAGCTGTGAGATGCGCTTAAGCTCCCCACGACCCTCAACACAGGGCAGACGACTTAAGCTCCCCACGACCCTCAAATAGGACAGACGACTTAAGCTCCCCACAACCCTCAAATAGGACAGACGACTTAAGCTCCCAACGACCCTCAACACAGGACAGACGACTTAAGCTCCTAACGACCCTCAACACAGGACATACGACTTAAGCTCCCCACGACCCTCAACACAGGACAGACGACTTAAGCTCCCAACTACCCTCAAAACAGGACATACGACTTAAGCTCCCAACGACCCTCAACACAGGAAGACAACTTGCTCCCCACGACCCTCAACACAGGACAGACGACTTAAGCTCTCAACGACCCTCAACACAGGGCAGACGACTTAAGCTCCCCATGACTCAAGCTCCCCACGACCCTCAACACAGGGCAGACGACTTAAGCTCCCAACGACCCTCAACACAGGGCAGACGACTTAAGCTCCCAACGACCCTCAACACAGGACAGACGAATTAAGCTCCCGACGACCCTCAACACAGGACATACGACTTAAGCTCTCCATGACCCTTAACACGGGGCAGACGGATTAAGCTCCCAACGACCCTCAACACAGGACAGACGAATTAAGCTCCCGACGACCCTCAACACAGGACATACGACTTAAGCTCTCCTTGACCCTCAACACAGGGCACACAAGCTCTCCATGACCCTCAACACAGGGCAGACGACTTAAGCTCTCCATGACCCTCAACACAGGGCAGACGACTTAAGCTCTCCATGACCCTTAACACGGGGCAGACGGATTAAGCTCCCCATGACTTTCAACATATGGCAGATTGGTTAAGCTCTCCATGACCCTCAACACAGGGCACACGACTTAATCTCTCCATGACCCTCAACACAGGGCACACGACTTAAGCTCTCCATGACCCTCAACACAGGGCAGACGACTTAAGCTCCCCATGACTTTCAACATATGGCAGATTACTTAAGCTCCCAACGACTTTCAACATATGGCAGATTACTTAAGCTCACCACGACTTTCAACATATGGCAGATTACTTAAGCTCACCACGACTTTTAACATATGGCATATTACTTAAGCTCCCAACGACTTTCAACATAGGGCAGATGACTTAAGCTCCCAACGACTTTCAACAAAGGGCAGATGACTTAAGCTCACCACGACTTTCAGCGACATAAGTGAAAAAAACTAACTAGTGGAGACTCATGCAATGTCACAATGAAAGAGACGCTCGATGTAAAACTATTTTTTAAAGATGATTTGGTGATCTTTACAAAAATGTATCTCCAACAACCAAGTGATCGTCAGTTAATCCACAATGACGTCATCCATTATATTCACTATCATTAACCTCTGCCTGAAGTGTATGCCGTGTTGAATTCAGAGGATGCCACAATAGACACATAGCAACCTTCAAAACATATTGCAAACGTCGACTAAAGAGGGTTATGTATGGAGTTAGCATTATCATCGAATTAGTTGGTGTTTCGTTGTTGATACAGCAGCCTGTGCGATCTTGCCCTTCGGCCCAATGCCGTAACGTGGTATCTGCAAGTGCTTGTGAGCTGTTGTGTAGTTCCGTACAGAGTGTTCCATTTGTCTGTCCTCGGCGGAAGGAACTCTTTACTAACATCATCAAACGCCAGCTATTCAAAAAGATTGTTCTCAACAGTTTTGTAGGGAAGTGTGCATAACCTGCACTCCACAGTATGTTGTGGTTGGATTCTCTTCAAGTGACTTGAGCTGTATATGTTGAGTGCGAAGTCGGAATATGGTGCTTTGATTTCTCCTATTCAGCAGGTAAATGTTGTCTTTTAGATCTGGGATGATGGCCATACATTCGTAAATTTCTCAACGTGTTAAAACATCACTCACTATGATCAAGTAAAATCGTTGTGACATTTTTCCTGGAAGGGGGTAGCTGTATGAGTTACCAAATGCGTTCCAGAGAACGAAAGAGAAACACGTAGGCGATCCTACATTCCTTGATTTCCACGGCATCACTTGTGTACAATGTTGTTCCACATGAACGCACAATTAAAGGCTTACTGTTGTATCGACAGAAACACACGAAACGCTGCTGTAGAAAAAATATGCACATATTAAGTGCATTTCATTATCTGGGAGTTTTAACTCTAGTGATTGAAATCGATCGAGCCTGACCTCATTGTGGAATGCTGAGATAGAATAGCAATTTGTATTCAATGGAACAAGTGCTACATAAAGATAATTACTTGACGAATGGACATATGGAGATAATTTTGATGGGCCAATGTTAGCATGAAATCAAGTTACTGGACAATGAATCATATAGAGATTATTTTAATGGGCCATGGGCCGAGTGAATCAAGTTAGTGAACAATGAATCATATAGAGATTATTTTAATGGGCCGAGTGAATCAAGTTACTGAACAATGAACCATATAGAGATTATTTTAATGGACCTTCGGCTGCGTGAATTTAGTTACTGGACAAAAGAACCAAAATGGAGCTAATATCTGAGGAAGGTGGTGCACCAAACCGGAAGAGACAAGGTCTGCGGTGAGACAATACGACACGATCTCGAAACTCTTCTCGTGTAGACCCAAATGGTGGCTTTCTCCAACTTCTGTGGTTTGACCCTGGCTGCAGATTGAAATAAGGTCGGTGACCGCGGTAGTCATGATAAGCCAAGAACCAAGGACGACCCATGGGTCGCTGGGATGACACTATAAGATTATTAGACTGGAATCAGGCCAAGACAATGGATGTTTCTGGCAGTCATGTACACCCAGATTAGAAGATGGGCGACACATTAAGCAAATATAACTTGTTTTCTCTGGGATAGGAGGAAGCAAAATAATATCCCACTCTCTGATGCCACTTAACAAGAGTTGCAAGAACTTGTAGAGATAGTCAACACCAGAAGTAATGAATATGGTTTAGACATTAACTTTAATCAAACTAAATTAATGTTATTTACCAAAACAAGTGTGGAGCTCACAACTAATATGCGACTGAGCAGCGTGTTACTAGAACAAGTAGACAACTACTTGTATCTGGGATAGATAATTACAAGTGATGATACACGTGAGAGGAAGGTGACGAAAAGGATAGGGACGGCGACAAGGGCTTTTAATGTTATGAGGAGTATATTGGCATCCAGGCAAATAACCAATACATTAAATATGAGGCTCACTAGGTGTTATATATATATTACCATTATTATGCGGAGTGGAACAATGAGGCTAACGTCTGGTCAGACAAAACACACTGATCAGACAATGTTAGCCAGGGTCAGGAGAAATATAGTGGCCAAGACTCTCACCTGACGGGACAATGAGGCTAACGTCTGGTCAGACAAAACACACTGATCAGACAATGTTAGCCAGGGTCAGGAGAAATATAGTGGCCAAGACTCTCACCTGACGGGACAATGAGGCTAACGTCTGGTCAGACAAAACACACTGATCAGACAATGTTAGCCAGGGTCAGGAGAAATATAGTGGCCAAGACTCTCACCTGACGGGACAATGAGGCTAACGTCTGGTCAGACAAAACACACTGATCAGACAATGTTAGCCAGGGTCAGGAGAAATATAGTGGCCAAGACTCTCACCTGACGGGACAATGAGGCTAACGTCTGGTCAGACAAAACACACTGATCAGACAATGTTAGCCAGGGTCAGGAGAAATATAGTGGCCAAGACTCTCACCTGACGGGACAATGAGGCTAACGTCTGGTCAGACAAAACACACTGATCAGACAATGTTAGCCAGGGTCAGGAGAAATATAGTGGCCAAGACTCTCACCTGACGGGACAATGAGGCTAACGTCTGGTCAGACAAAACACACTGATCAGACAATGTTAGCCAGGGTCAGGAGAAATATAGTGGCCAAGACTCTCACCTGACGGGACAATGAGGCTAACGTCTGGTCAGACAAAACACACTGATCAGACAATGTTAGCCAGGGTCAGGAGAAATATAGTGGCCAAGACTCTCACCTGACGGGACAATGAGGCTAACGTCTGGTCAGACAAAACACACTGATCAGACAATGTTAGCCAGGGTCAGGAGAAATATAGTGGCCAAGACTCTCACCTGACGGGACAATGAGGCTAACGTCTGGTCAGACAAAACACACTGATCAGACAATGTTAGCCAGGGTCAGGAGAAATATAGTGGCCAAGACTCTCACCTGACGGGACAATGAGGCTAACGTCTGGTCAGACAAAACACACTGATCAGACAATGTTAGCCAGGGTCAGGAGAAATATAGTGGCCAAGACTCTCACCTGACGGGACAATGAGGCTAACGTCTGGTCAGACAAAACACACTGATCAGACAATGTTAGCCAGGGTCAGGAGAAATATAGTGGCCAAGACTCTCACCTGACGGGACAATGAGGCTAACGTCTGGTCAGACAAAACACACTGATCAGACAATGTTAGCCAGGGTCAGGAGAAATATAGTGGCCAAGACTCTCACCTGACGGGACAATGAGGCTAACGTCTGGTCAGACAAAACACACTGATCAGACAATGTTAGCCAGGGTCAGGAGAAATATAGTGGCCAAGACTCTCACCTGACGGGACAATGAGGCTAACGTCTGGTCAGACAAAACACACTGATCAGACAATGTTAGCCAGGGTCAGGAGAAATATAGTGGCCAAGACTCTCACCTGACGGGACAATGAGGCTAACGTCTGGTCAGACAAAACACACTGATCAGACAATGTTAGCCAGGGTCAGGAAAAATATAGTGGCCAAGACTCTCACCTGACGGGACAATGAGGCTAACGTCTGGTCAGACAAAACACACTGGTCAGACAATGTTAGCCAGGGTCAGGAGAAATATAGTGGCCAAGACTCTCACCTGACGGGACAATGAGGCTAACGTCTGGTCAGACAAAACACACTGATCAGACAATGTTAGCCAGGGTCAGGAGAAATATAGTGGCCAAGACTCTCACCTGACCTTCTCGTTGGTTGTCCTTAAAACGGGCTGTTGTCGAGGACAACATTCTGGCTAACAAGGTGAGGTTTGACGTGATCCCTGTAGTACTGAGCGACGTGCAGATGAAGACAAACATAGCACAACCGCTTGGAGGACCACGGTCCACCTTCATCATCATGTGTGCATCAAGATGTGAAGAAAGCTACCACAACCTACCACTTAACACCCTTTTCAGGGCGAACAAAAGCGTAACCTACTCATTGTGGGCATTCGTAAACAACAATATCAACAACATTCTACCGTGCGGAAACATGAGCTATGAACAAACAGTTGGAAAACAAAATAACGGCCCTCGAAATGTGGCTATACAGAAGAATGTGTCGCATTTCGTGGAAAGAGAAACAAATGGTGACGTCCAGAGAGTGGGCATATGTAGAGGATTTTTGACAGACAGTACAACTAGGTAAGTCAAATATTTTGGTCATATAAAAAGACACGATACTTAATTAAAAATGATACTGAATGGAAAGGTTGAATGTCGGTGAACAAGAGGCGGGCAGCGCTGTAAGTGAGATAGCAACATTGAAATATGGACTAATGCCAGTCTGGCAGAGTGTACCATCAAGACAAGAGACAGAGGATATTGGAGGTCCATTACTACAACCAACCTTCACTGCGGAGACGGCACATGAATTGAATTGAATTGGACAAGACTTGATGAGCCGTATGAGGCGCCACTTGTCGCGTGTTGAGACCCTACTTGTCAGCTGAATAATGTGCCAGACAAACAACAGGCCGGACAGCCGTTTTAAAATGCCGTTATGTTAATAAATAGCTAGGTATGCGTGCTATTAGGACCATCGATCGTGTTTGGATGACAGTGACAGGGCTAGCAACACGATGTGGCGTGTCATCTGTCAGTAGGGAACCAGGGACATAATGTAGAGCTTTAATATGGAGTTCCAGGAAGACTGGTCTTTCTTTGTTGCTTATTTTTGTGTGGTTTGTTTTAAAGGTTTTAGTAATGTATATGGATGTAGGAGAGGAAAGTTGAGTGGCAAGGGACGTGACTGGCTGATGTGAGAGTCAGATATAATGTATTTGAGAAATAGGAAAGGATGGGGAGAGAGTGAGTGGTGAATGGATGATGAGCCATAGTGATGTAGACAAAAGCGGAGCGAGAGGAAAATAGAGAGAGAGAGAAAAATAGAGAGAGAGAGAGAGAGAGAGAGTGGGTGGGTGGGGGTGAAAGGGAAGTTAGAAATAAAGAGATAATGACGAATTGTAGAGCTAGGGAGAGAGAGAGAGAGAGAGAGAAAGAAAGAAAGAAGAGTGATGCTAGAGAGAGAGAGAGATAAAGAAGAATGATGATAGAGAGAAAGAAGAGTGATGCTAGAGAGAGAGAGAGAGAGAGGAGTGATGCTAGAGAGAGAGAGAGAGAGAAAGAGTGATGCTACAGAGAGAGAGGGAGACAGAGATGGTGGTGAAAGTGAAGTTAGAAATAACGAGATAGTGACGAATTGGGGAGCTAGAGAGAGAGAGAGAAGAGTGATGCTAGATAGAGAGAGAGAGAGAATGACGCATTTTGGAGCTAATGAGTTTAGATAGAAAGAGAGAGAGAGAGAGAGAGAGAATTGTGAAGTTAGAGAAAGTGAGTGGGAAAAACGAATTGTTGAGCAAATGAGTTATAAAGAGAATGATAAACTGGGGATGGCTGCATGAAGGGAGGATAAGGGAGTGAACGAGAAATAGGTAATCGAAAGGCGAATGACGAATTGGTAATCCGAAATGAGGGTGTCAGAGAGAGAGAGAGAGAGAGAGAGAGAGAGAGAGAGAGAGAGAGAGAGTGACAAATGAGGGAGTAACTATTGCAGTAGTCAATGTGAGGTAACCGAAAAAAAAGTAGTCTGACAGTCTGGCAAATGTAGGAGTTGGAGGGAAAGAGAGAGAGAGAGAGACAGAGAGGGAGAGAGAGAGAGAAAGATATAGAGAGATAGAAAGATATTGAATATATAATTGTGATTACATTAAATACGCGTCTCAATGCCACTAAAGCACAATGCTGTTTATAAGTCTGGTAGAGCTCCAGTCAACCCAGATGTCAAAAGACACACTACTGTGTGCAAATTAAGGAAAACAATGCAGACAAGAAGAGAACCGGTCATACTACAGCACAAAAGCTGATACATTGTAACATTATCCTTATCATCTAGTTTGCCGTTTGCTATCAAATAATCATGAAACCTGTTTCCCTTATAAAATTAACGGCATGCCTCAGGCTGCCATCATCTTTGTTGGAAGCGGCCATGATTCTATTCGTATCCTCTCGTGAACTTAACCTATTACACACTAACAAGCTCAGCATTTTTTTTGTGAAGAGACTATAACTATTATTTTGTTCAATGTAATAATTGACTTTTATTTTATACTGAAATAGCATTCAAATCTCATTTGTAAATAAATAGTTTACGAGTGAGAGAGAAAAATATGCTTTTATGTAAATATTAAATTTCCTATTTCAAGACATAAGGTGTAAAGGTTAAAGCGAACAGTTTTGTTTTGTGTTTGCGTATCCTCTCTACACGGGCGCATGCCATTGTTTCCGATTTTCAATTTCTTGAACAGATGACGTATTCTTGAACTTCTTCTCCGTGAAAATGATGTTTTGTTACTTTGTGTCGTAGTTAACGGCGAGGCTGTGATGAGTGATTCACGATCCAGCACGTCGGTTTTACCGCGGTGTTTTTGGGAACGGTATATCTTCTCTTTTCAATGAATAGTCTTTCAGCGAGGCTGCATGGATGCAGCATGTTTCCAGTGCCCTCACTTGGAAGCAGAAGAGAGTCTTAGGCAGCTCTGGCTCGCTGACCCTGACGTAAGCGGACAACTATGATTCGTTAACTGCTGTCATTTCGTTCATTGCGTATGAAATATTAGTTAGTTGCCCATCTCAAGTGAAGATGGCGAGGCGACATCATCCGACGGTTTTTGATGGTGTAACTTGTGTTGTATTTGGATTATATTGAGGAAGAAAATGTGCTGGTCATCAATCTCACTCTCTGATCCCGAGCTACATTGGACCAGCGGCTCGCCGATCAGTAGGGACGACTGGATGCAGGCACTCTGGTCTTATCTTCCTTGAGACCAGGGGTCGCTTGAAACTTGCGGGATTCGATCGCATACTATTTCCGTTCATCGCTTTGATAGGCAAGTGCCTTACCTCTCGACTACAGAGTCCCCTTATATAAGTCTTTATCAGCAGCTGCATCTGAGAAGGTTATTTGGGACCTCTTTAACAATGTCAGTCATCGTCTCAGACACCCATTCCTTTCTTTGGAATGTACAGAGGGACGGGCTAAGGCACAAGTTGATACTAATAGTTGCCCATCGAAGCGAAGATAGCAACGACCTTAGACATGTGTATTCAGACCGCACATGGCTGTACAGCTGGATCTGGGCGCGACAAACTCTACCACACGTGAACAGCGTTAGTAATTTGACCGTCTTGCATTCTGTCCGTTCGTGTAGTTTATTTTTTTGTGTGCCTTAGAACTGGTTATATTATCGGCAACGCGAGCGCAACCTGTGATGGCATTGTGCCAGGCTAAGCGGTTCGGAGCAGGCATCTCCTAGTATGCGATATCAACAAACAAGCGGTTCAAAGAGACTTTCGGAGTTTTTGCATCGTTTCATCTGTCTCCTTGATGAACTCTGGCAGATATAGAAGCCTCAAAATTATAGAAGCTGGTGTGGAGCTATTGTCAAGGTCATGCAATAGGTTAACGGCCTTTGGCTACAAAAGCAAGCACCCATTATGGGGCCATTTGATATAGATAGGAGCGACCTTTAGAAATCTATCAATGACGGCCTGTTGGATGACACATACTTACTTCCCCTAACCTGAGCACTAAGCCATACATCATGTTTCCAATGTTCAGCCACGTGGATTGCCGTTATTCCCACCTTAACATGTCATCCATAGGACATGTTTCCAGAAGGTCTGGGTAGATCATCAGGTGATCTAGGTCTTGTGTTGCCCCATAGTCCCACGTATGATCATCCCTGTATCACCATCTCTTTAAGTTCTTCCTGCACCGTGATACACTAGTTCAGAGTCTATTTAGCGACTTTCATTCTGTGTAAGGCAATTTGTGTCTAGGCGCAGGTTCCTTCCGCAGTTCGCTCCAGGAGATTTTCGTCAGTTCATTCCATTTTTCGATGCGCCGTTTTCCGGGACTAGAATGTAGGGGTTGTGTTGGAAACTGCCATTGCGATAGAGGAATCAGTAATTCGCAGACTGCGGGATTGGAAGTCAAACTATGTTCGGAGGGCTAGGTAATGAAATGGTTGGGGACACGGCTCGCAAGCCGAGCATGTATACTTTATTATTCAACAAGGTAGTGCCCGCATGTGAGTAAACTTATTAAAAATGCATGCTGAAATCGGATGTTGTGGAATGTTAGGTGGAAATACACACTACAACACAGTCTACCTTGGGAAACAAGACGAACGAAATTTTGTTTTTAAAAAGCAGTCGAGCAGTTTGGAGTGCATGAGGAGATGTAGCAAGGGTGTGTAGAACCAGCGAGCGACATAAACGTTACAATCTAAAGCACACCGACAGGAAAAAAGGACAACTCAAATGAGAATACCTGACAAATAATAAAGAAGGTGAAAATGAATAATGAAACTCGTCTCAATAAATCATTAATTTATTCACTTTTACCATTGTAGATATTATTGGTTAGTTAATTTTGTTTGTGTTGTATTATGTTACCGGCGAACAACTTTTGGCTGCGATTATTATTTTTTGGTTCTGTCTGTGTGCCCCAGGCTTGTCTTTGTGTTGTTTTTTTTTTACTTAATTTTGAATTTCACAGCGGTTCCCTCTGATTTTTGCAGTAGGAACAAAATATCGGCATAGGGCAAAATTAGACCAGGAGGTGGTCCTACGTTATGGAAAGCTGTAGAAACCCTATTTCAAATATTTTAGCTGAGAATAATGTTGTATGACAACTGAATTTGGATAGGAGTACCATGGAGGTCACTTCAGACTGTAACGCTCAAACATATATCCTTTTTCTTGCCTTGTATCCATTTCGTTCACCATAGAGCATAGGGCCACCGCTGCATATGGTCAGTTACAGAACTTGTAGTGATGATTTGTGTCGCTAGTCAAGATGAATAGAAACGGTATGGGTTCGAGCCCCACAGGTTTCAAGCCACTCCGGTTCTAAAAAAGGTGGGATCAGAGTGCCTGCATCCGGTCGTCTTGACTTATATCTTACCACTGGTACCAGATAGTTAGGGACTAGAGAGTGAGGTTGATGACCATAGCAGTCTTTCTCACTATAATAAAAAAAAAAATAAAATATTGTATCTCTCTGCTTTTATGAATATATTATACGAGGGGCGTTCAAATAAAACCGGGACTTTTTTTGTTCTTGTTCTACCAGAATCGGTTATAGCGTGCAGGAACTACTATCATTAGTTAGGGGCACTTGTCCTATTACTGCTAGGTAGCCCACTTGCCATGGGCCAGTCTCGTGATAGATAAATAAAAATGGCGGACAACACTTAGTGCTTACATGGAACATCGTGTTGTGAAGAAATATCTTGTGAAAGAAGGCGAGAAACAAAATATAAAAAAAATATTAACAAACAAAAGTCAGTTGAAGGCGACGATTTTATCATGATGATGTAACATGCGCTGTTTTGGGGGAATTGAAAAAAAAGACCAAAAAGCACAACTGTCAATGCTTTTTACCCATTACTGCGTAGTCGAGGTTTTTTTTTTTTTTTTTATAATCCAAAAACGGCACAAGTTACATCCTCAAGATACAACCGCCGCCATCAACTGACTTATTGTTTGCAAAAATTTTTTTATATTTTGATTTAGTGCAGGGGTAGAGCACTCGCTTTTCGTGCAAAGTAACGGAGTTCAACTTCCGCTACTAGCACCGCTCCAGTCGACGTAACTGTAAATGGTGGCATTTGTAAACGAGTACCAGCTCTACAGTTAGTCTGGAAAAGAAGGAAAGTCAGCAAGGAAGGGAACTGTCCACCTTGCATCATTCAAACCGTGGCTTAGTGCAGTGAAGTCTCTCTAACACCTCATCTCCGAAGGCAGTGTCTGCTATGGGACTTATTTAGCTCATTTATTTCGCAATACTTTGGACCTCTGTTTATTCTTGCAATGTGAAACTGCAACTAGGAAGTATAGGTATATTTATAAATTTAGGAATACTTTGTATGGAAAAACGTTTATGTCTAAGTATGTCAACTGTTTAAGCCAACATATCAGCTCTTCGGCATTGTAAGATATTTTTGGAGCCGGTATATCGGCTGTACAAAGTGAGTGAGTTAAGCCCCACCCACAACTATCGGTTCTCACCTGTTTACGACACGTTTGAAATGTCAAAATTGTCCTTTTCTCTCAAAGTACTACTTGGGTGTGTGGCCTGTTTAGCTTTTGGGATGAACCTAGCGTGGCGCACGATCAGCGTAGTGGTAAAGCATTCAGTTTCATGGTAAAGGTATGGGGTACGAATTCCGTGATTAGTACGCTCCAGTCGACCCATCTGTAAAAGGATGCCTAGCATAGGAGTAGGAAGTAAAGCAACGAGGAAAGGAACTGGCCACCCTACTTTATACAATGTGCAGGATGACTAACGTCTGGCCAGACAAAACACACTGATCTGACATGTTAGTTAGGGTCTGGCAAAACATACTGATCACACATGTTAGTTATGGTCTGGCAAAATATACTGATCAGACATATTAGTTAGGGTCTGGCAAAATATACTGGCCAAGACCCTTACCTCGACTTCCCGGAAGTCCTCCCTGCAAACGAGCTGTTTTCACGGTAGCCTGACTAACGAGGTGAGGGATCGACGTGACCTTCATCGGCACGCTCGGGATGTGAGGAAAGCTACAACGACCAGCCACTAAACGTCCGTTTCAGGGTGCACAATCGAGTAATCTTACTCCACATCAACCTTCGTGCAAGCTTCCGCTTAGTGTACTGAAGTCTCAACAACTGCATTCCCCGGCATCAGTGTGACTACTATGCGACAAACCTTTACTTGTTTTAACCTGGCCCGAACTGAACTTGATCACACCTGTTACCATATATACCAAGTCATGCCATTGCCTATTCACGTGGTATGAATAAGCAATGAATTACGTGACAACGTGATCATGTCCTACTCATTAACAAAAATTATATAGCTACCGTTAGGCAAATTGAGAGGCGGATTTCTATTTAAGAAGTATCATGTCGGTTTTACGCTGAGGACAATTTCCCCGTATAGTCGATAGTTGTTGTTCAAAGCTGCTAGTGCCGTGTTCTTTATACTTGTCGACATTATCTCCGGTAGTAGGTTATAGGAGAGCGGGTGGTCGAGTGGTTTGGAGATCGGGCTTCTGAC
Source organism: Ariolimax columbianus (assembly GCA_036924085.1). NCBI lineage: Eukaryota > Metazoa > Mollusca > Gastropoda > Stylommatophora > Arionidae > Ariolimax > Ariolimax columbianus. The sequence continues at coordinate 57,655,945 of JAVGWX010000004.1, forward strand.
CATGAGAACGGGCGTTCAAAACTTCGATAAAGCATCGTTTTTGTTGTTGTTGTCAAAGATAAAATAAAAATCTACAGTGTGAGACGACTGCGTGGGCAAGCGACGTTTACTACTCAGCCATCAGCATTTATAATTATTTTGTTAGCATGTTATAGTGGCTCTTCTTATGAAAACAATGGACAATGACTCATAGAACAGACTTCACCTGGCCGCGCCAACCATTCCCCCCCCCCCCCCCCCCCCCCCAAAAAAAAATATGTGCTCAGTCCATTCATTACTGGAAGTTCCGATGGCAGAGCACTTACTTCGTAGCTCCTGCGACGGCTCCGAAATTGTCCCTGTTTTTTGTCAGGTACCAATTTGCAGCTGGGTCGACTGGAAGATGTGATCATACCATGGAGAGCGAAAAAAACCCGACATGCCCGGTCTATTACAATGAGTACGACGAGATTCGAACCTGGTACGTTGGAATTGTAAACCGAGCTGACTAGCTCTAGGCCACCGAATCTCCTCTTAAATCCTGATGCATGCTAAAAGAGGTAGACCTTGGCGTTCTTGGGTGTAGTGCTATGCTAGACTTCTCAGCAGGCTTGCCACGCCGGTGGTTACAGTGTCGGTCCCAGCCTCGTTGTCCATGATGATGTAAAACAGCTTGTTTGCTGGAGAACGTCAGGCAGGATCTTGGTCGGAGTGGTACACCTGGCGTTGACACCAGTGCATATTCCATTGCTTAACAACCGTAGGGGGTGATATTTATTACTGTATTTAAATAAGGAAATAATGTTGTGTTAACTTCCTACTGCCTATGAATTCAGTGATAATTATATAATTACTGTATTTAAATAAGGGAATAGTGTAACTTCCTACTGTCTAGGAATTCAGTGATAATTATTACTGTATTTAAATAAGGGAATAATGTTGTGTTAACTTCCACATGTCTAGGAATTCAGTGATAATTATTACTGTTTTTAAATAAGGGAATAGTATAACTTCCTACTGTCTAGGAATTCAGTGATAATTATTACTGAATTTAAATAAGGGAATAGTATAACTTCCTACTGCTTAGGAATTCGGTGATAATTATTACTCTATTTCAATAAGGGAATAGTTTAGCTTTGGAACTTGATAAGTACACTTCTTGTCCACTTTGCTGCTAATGAACCATAGAGCTACCACTGGCAAGACATCCTTATATGAGGCCCTTTGTGTAGTACTGTTTGATAGCAAAAATGTTTCTGAAAAGACAATACTCGTATAAATGGTGGTTAATAGTGCAAGCTGCGACCCCGGTCTTCTTCATATTACTGTGCTTTATTTTCGTCTTTATTATCTTTTTCCTCTCCTTCTCCTTTGTCTTCTTAATCCTCTTGTCTTTCTTCCACGTGTTCTTCCACTTCTTAATCCATTTAATTTTCTCCATCGTCTTCTACTCCAACTTCTTGTTCTTCCACTTCTTGTTCTTCCACTTCTTGTTCTTCCACTTCTTGTTCTTCCACTTCTTGTTGTTCTTCCACTTCTTGTTGTTCTTCCACTTCTTCCACTTCTTCTTGTTCTTCCACTTCTTGTTCTTCCACTTCTTGTTCTTCCACTTCTTGTTCCTCCACTTCTTGTTCTTCCACTTCTTGTTCTTCCACTTCTTGTTCTTCCACTTCTTGTTCCTCCACTTCTTGTTCTTCCACTTCTTGTTCTTCCACGTCTTGTTCTTCCACTTCTTGTTCTTCCACTTCTTGTTCTTCCACTTCTTGTTCTTCCACTTCTTGTTCCTCCACTTCTTGTTCTTCCACTTCTTGTTCTTCCACTTCTTGTTCTTCCACTTCTTGTTCTTCCACTTCTTGTTCTTCCACTTCTTGTTCTTCCACTTCTTGTTCCTCCACTTCTTGTTCCTCCACTTCTTGTTCTTCCACTTCTTGTTCCTCCACTTCTTGTTCTTCCACTTCTTCTTGTTTTCTATCTTCTCGTTCCTCAATTTCTACTTCTTTTTCTTCAACTTCTACATTTTCTACCTCTTTTACTTCTACCTCTTTTTTTATTCCCCTAATTCGTCATCCTCTTCTATATTTTTTTTAATATGCTGTATGTTCATCATTTCCTGCACCTTCTTCATTCTCTTCTTCTTCTTCCACTTATTCCTCATTTTCTAATCCCCTTGTGAAAAAAGAATGTTTCTTTTATTATATTTGAAAGCTGTAAAAAACTCCGAAGCTAATCAGGAATAATCAGAATGGCCACGACGGACACAAAGACAAGGAAAGGTTAATTAAAATGAATTTCTTCGTCATCTGAAGGTCCAATCTGACATTCCAGAGTCTCCGTAATTCATTGTCTGCTATGTTGCTTGCTGTGTACGTATTCTGAATGCATTGAGACATACCTGTTATTGTGATAGTTGCCGCTTTTCTCTTTGCTATCCTATGGGACTTTCAGAGTAAAAAAGGCGAGCCCGCCAGGAGCCAGAGAAAAAGCTCCAATTGTCAAGTTCGATCTGCGTCTTCTAAACATGGGGTGTAGATATGTTCTTGCTTTTTTTCTGGCTTATAGTTTGTACAGGATTAAGTATCCAGTCCCATGCCCAGCTCTTCCTAGTTTTCTCTTACAACAAGTCTGATTGGTTACAGTGCTATCTATTATTTTCTGCTTCCTATTCCGGTCCCGGTAATACATGGGCGATCCTTCCTCAGTAACATTAGCTTATTGTTTTGAGGCTGGCCTGGCCTTTTTCTTACAGAATGTCTAATGTTGTTATTGTTTAATGACCACAATGAGCAAGTTTACTCATTTTGCGCCCTGAAAAGGACGTTCAGTCACAGGTTGTTGTAGCTTTCCTCACATCCCGAGCGTGTCAAAGGAAGGTGGGCCGCGGTACTCCAGGCGGTTATGCTATGCTTGGCTTCATCTGCGTGACGCTCACTGCTACGGGAATTACGTCGATCCATTTCTAGTCAGCCAGACTGCCTTTAAAAAAGCCTGTTTCCAGGGAACGCTATATGGAAGAGAGATAGTGGTCTTGGTCAGTATATTGTGCCTGACCTGGCTAGCGTATCAGTTCCCCGGAATGTCATATATAAATCTTTAAACGCAATATCTTTACCGGCGTACTCGCCTTTGTCACACGGACTACCTCATATTTGGTGTAGTTTCTTGAGTGTCATCTCACATCCATATTACGATGTTCGGTAGTCTTCTGGTCTGTCGGGTTACCGTAGAACCTGCTCATACTGGATTGTTCGGGAGAAAAGGCCATCGTCAGGGTCAGGTGATACACACAGATCAAGCGCCCCCCCCCCCCTTTCCCCCCTTACATCAACATCGTTCTTCTGGAAACAGGCTGTTCATACAGCAGTCGGTCTACAAAGGTGGGGATAAACTCTGTGAAAACCTTTGTGGTGAGCCTGCAAATAAGCCTTGCATTGCGCTACAACAATTGGGGGAACTCCTTCATCATGTGGTATCATGGACTTTATTCTGTAGAATGCATGTGTTTTCGTTTGGTTATCCTGTTGTTATGCTGCATCTTGTTGTAGTTGTGCTTGACTTAAACCGTGAGAAAACAGTCCAGGATGGCGTTGGACGTTCCGCTTGACTGCACCACAGAATTCAGACCTGGTTTTCACTACTCGAGGGCCTTCCTGCTTGGACTTCATCCTGTCCCCTCTACCATGCCTCTCCCATTCCCGTATTATCAGCGCAGCAAGGGTCACGCTGACCCGAAGGTGGGCACAACCCAGAGGCCACAGGGGCGGAACGCAAAGCAGGCACGGAGAGACTAGGAAAGCCGACACAAACATTGGTTCAACACACACTCCTCGCCACCCTCATGCCGAGGCTGCGGAGTACTAGGCTTCACCTGGGGAGTCTAGGGATTTCGGTCGACACACTACGCATGAACAATCCTCTGTAGTTGGACTTGGTAGTGGTCGATCGTCGCAACAAGCGTTTGACGCCTAAGCAAACATTATTGTAATAGGGGGACCCGGGTAAACCTTCTTCAGTACGCCTCCGCAGATATAAAGAGCAAATGTAACCCGCCACCAAAAACAAAAAAACAAAACAAAATTACAAGACTGAGTTTAACTCAGCACGAATGGCTTCTAATAACTGAGTTGTTCACACTGACAGATTATTTATCTGTAGTAGGTCGGTGTGGTTGATTTTTAGATCCATAGGCATACCTAAAAAGGCAGGCCTGAACGGTCACATTCTAGCTGTATAGGCTTCTCAGTGCATGCTTTCAGTTGGGCAGTTGTCCTATTTTCGTTTCTTTTACACACGCATCTCACCTGGAAACGATCCTGGTAATGACCCCCACAACAGTGTTGGTCGGCTCTTGCGACACCTACTCAGCGGGTTCATTCTCGGCTATTGCACACCTACTCAGCGGGTTCATTCTCGGCTATTGCACACCTACTCAGCGGGTTCATTCTCGGCTATTGCACACATACCTCACACTGAAACGACCCTGACCAACGTGTTGGTAGCCTCTTACGACATGCGCTGAATGTGCAGGGGGTCTATTCTCGTCTCTTACACGCGCATAACGCCCGGAAATCACTCTGCCAACCATTGTGTTATGAGAACTCTTCTCGTTCGTCGCATTTCTTATTATTATGTTCACACACGAAGTTTGCTATGGTAGAGTTTTTCAAGGCTTTCAAACTGCTTTGTGTGTAGGCCAGTGTTCAGTACGCAATTGACTAAAAAGCATATAGCAGTCTTGTGGGATATGATGGACGATGCATATGGCCGATGGAGTCAATTTTAACCACCCGTGTAAGTGACAATTCAATCTTTTGCTTAACAGAATCACGTGCTCTGCTCGATCAAGGTAGTGATAGTTCGTCTCTCGTTTGGTTCACTTTTTTTCGTGGCTTAGATACGCGTCTTCTTTTCCTGGAAGTGATTATTCTTTTAGTTGTTCTTTTACGGCGTTAATCCTGAAAAAAATGTTTGTGACGTGTCGAAGTTTACAATAAGGCTGCGACATCTGCGCTTTCGTCCCGGCATATCCGATTTCATCCTGACATTTCTGAAACCAAGTTTGCCTTCCTTCTTTGATCCAAACCATAATCTCTTAGAAGTCTTAGTCTTAGCCAGGCTGCAATGTTACATTTTGGAATAGGCGGAATAGGGTCTTGGTCACTGACCTGACCTTGATGTAAATTGTGAGCAGACAGCTATGAGCCGCTTCCTGCTGTCAGCTCATTCAGTGCTGCATGTTCGACCCAATTCTTTTAGTTTTCGTATTATTCCCTCCTTTGCTAGATGAGCGAAGACTCCATGAACACCGTGACAATACCAAAGCCCATCCCTACTGTACGCAAACCTACCTGGAAGCAGCATATCATTCCGGAGGTGGTCGAAAATATACCAGATATTGAAAACAAGAACAGCCAGACTGAAAAAGAAAGAAGAGACATAACCATGAGGTACATAACTGAAAACTACCGAAGCATGGACTAGACCCATGCATACACTGACGGTTCTGTAACAAACACAACACAGAACGGAGGGGCAGGGGTATTCCTAAGCCTACCAAATGGTAGAAAAATAACTTTATCAGTCGCAACTGGAAAATTCTCAAGTAATTTCACAGCGGAGGCAGAGGCACTGATGGCTGCAGCAGAAGCAATGCTGACAGGCGAAAGCAATCAGAGCCAGATAGTCCTGTTTACAGATGCCCTGGCCGTAGTCACAGCACTAAAAAGCCAGAATAATACTGAACTTAATGATTTAAGAGCAGTACTCTGTCAACTATGCCAGCAGTCCGCTCCAAAAAAGAGTAGTGGTACAGTGGGTTCCATCCCACTGTAACATCCAAGGCAACGAGGAGGCAGACAGACTGGCAAAAGAAGGTGCAAGACTACCACAACCAGATTCTAGTGTGACCTACGAAGAGTCCAAAAGGCTTATTAGGGCCAGATACATGGCCAAATGGGAAACCGAATATACTGGCTGCACAAAAAATTATGCCTATTACCAGTTGAACAGAAGAGAGCAGGTTGTGGTCTTCAGACTCCGCACAGGCCACAACAGACTGAGGTACCACCTATTCAATAAACTGAAGATAGGTGGCATTGACGAATGCACTTGTGGTACCGGGAAAATGACCGCTGAACATCTGCTGCAAAACTGCCCGACATACGAGGACCAGAGAAAGCACATGTGGCCATCACCAGTGGCAACACTAGACAAGCTCTATAGCAGTGTCGACAGCCTCAGGATGACCGCTGCTTTCTTCGAACAAATACAGGTTGACGTTTGACAGCGTACGAAGAAGAAGAAGAAGATTCCCTCCTTTACTAACATGACCACGCTCTCGTTTTCTGGTATGCCATATCCATTGTTATCCACGGTAGCACTACTCTTATCTTGACTGTTAGTTTGCCTAAGGCCTTTTTAATCTCTGGCATTTTATCATTCATGTTTTGCAGAATTGACATTGCAGCTCCATTTAATGGAGAACTGCATGAAAGTGAGGTGGGGGTTTTAGTCAATATGTATCCCCTGACCCAGACTAACATTGTCTGACTAGTATGTTTTGTATGTTAGTCTCCTCTTCCAGCACAAAGGAGTAGTTCCCATCATAGTAATGTAGATAAATGTACAGTCATCCACATTGGTAGATCAAATATGGAACATACTTACAGAATGGGTGAGTACAACATTAGACAGATATAAACGGAAAGGGACCTATGGGTTATAATAGATCATATATGTAGGTGAGTGAGCAAGTTCAGGTATCAGTAACAAAGGCAAATGCAATGTTAGGTATGATAAAAAGAAATATTAAATATAGGAGCAAGGCAGTGATAGTCAAACTGTGTAAATCATTAGTTAGACCTAGATTGGAGTACTGTGTACAGGTGTGAAGTCCTTAACATAGAGGGGATATAAACATGATGGAAAGAATACAAAAAAGAGCGACAAAGATGATAGTGGGATTTCAGAATTACAGTTATGAGAAAAGACTCAGAAAAACCTACCTGCGGTGTCTAGAAAAGAGAAGAATTTGAGGTGACAATGCAGGTTTATAAGATGATAAGAGGAACAGATAAATTAGACTAACAAGTTTTTCAAAATACATTCACCTTCAAGAACAAAAGAGCATAGCTACAAATTAACTAAAGAGATGTCTAGATTAGATATTAAGAAGTATTTAAAAAAAATCAGAGATTGGTGTATGCTTAGAATGCATTGCCAGTGGAGGCAGGGACAATTAATGCATTTAAGAATAAATTGTATGCGCATAGCTGTTAGGGCAAAGTAATGTAAATGAAACTGATTGTATACAGACTCTGCAGAGTCTTCTAAACCAGTATATAGACGTTTAAGTTTAGTTAAGCTGTAGGTCTAGGAAGTTATCTGTTAATTGTGTTCATTCTCCTGATGTTCAAACCCAAATATTCAGAAACCATTACCAGAACGGATTCAGGGAGTTCTCGATGCCTGACAAACGTGAATAGTACCACTGATACACTGACAGCATGTCGTAATACACTACTATCACTGTGATGTTTATTCCCATTGCTGAGGTCTACGGGGAGGATTTATTGAGCTGACTACTACGGGGATCAGCATTATCCCCAACTTTTTATTCAGACTGCCATGACAGTCTGTTTCTGTGGAGAACTGCACGAAAGTGAGGTGGGAAATTTGGTCAGTATATATCCCCTGACCCCGACTAACATTGTCTGACCAGTATGTTTTGTATGTTAGTCTCCTCTCTCAGCACATGGGAGTAGTTCCCACCATAGTTCCAATGTCCTCATTCTATATCCCATCTCTCCTCTCTCGTGACACTAATACCTTTGGGATACATTTCATTTCACCTGAAGAAACCTTCTCGTCCTGAACTTTGGACTCCGTTCCTGAACTTTTGACAAGGACCATGCCTGACACTGGCAGCATAGATTCTGAACAAATATACTGGTCATCAGTTGTTTCTTTGTAGCCAAACTAATGTTCAGATGTCTAAGCAGCTGTGACACTTAGTCACAGCAGGTGCTCTTTGACATTTGATGTCAATGTATGTATTTTAGTATAGTACAGTTGACCCTTTCAGTCATGACTGACTATTGGATGATAAGACCTCAGAGTGCTTCTACTTAATGTTTTTTTTTCTTTTTCTCCTTGTGGCGTTGTCTTTTCACTGACTTGTTTTGCAAGAGCTTTTCTTCTCCAAGCGTGCGGTGGCTCTTCAGGGTACATCTCTCCTTGGATCATCTTCAGCGTTGTTTTCCCAGGATGTCAGACTCATGTTCAGCTCCTTCATATTATGCTTGCACACATTTTTTTAACCTCAGATGTTGTCATCCAACTGTTTTCTTGACATCTGCCAACTGTCCGTAGAGGATATCTTTGGGAATGTGACTATCTTCCATGCGAAGAACATGATCGAGTCATCGTAATCCTCGCTGCCTAAGGAGAGTGTACATGCTTGGGGGACCGGTGCAAGAGTGCATCTCTACATTTGTGACTCTGTCCCACCATGTAATTTCAAGAATTGATTGCAGGTGCTGTAGATGGAAGGTATTAAGCTTGTGCTTTTCTTTGGTATAATTTGCCCAAGTTTTGCTACCATATAGCAGAATACTGATGACACACGCATTGTACACCATAGCCTTTGTTTTAATTGTGGAGTTTCTGCTTTTTCAAACATGCATTGGCAGGCGAGCAAATGTAGCAGCAGATTTCTCAATGCGACCGTCTGTTTCTGGGTCTAGAGAGAGCTTGTCGTTAATGAGGGGCCCCAGGTTTGTGAATTGGTGCACAGCTGCTAATTCATAGTTATTGATTTTAAAAGTTGGCATAGCATCTACTTCCTGTCTTAACACATTTGAATCTATATGAAGCCTCCCATCATCTGTAAAAAATACTGAGCGCGTATATAGGTTTTGCCCCGTATGTAATACATAATAAGAATGTGAATAACTACATTTCTTGGAAAAGGGGAAGAAATACACTAGTAGTTTGATGTATAACAGTACAGTATAGCATGCATCTGTGTGTAATGTTAAGAGACCATGGGAGCTTCTAAGGATGTACTAATGTAGGTTAGCTACAATGGCAAAGTCAAGGAGAAGCTCGTACACAGAGGAAGATCAGCGATTCTCTGTTCTTCTGTCCCCATACAGGTATATTTCAGAGGAGTGTTTTAATATTTCAAATGGGTGTTTGTATATTTCAGATTGGTGTTTATATATTGTGATGAAAGTATGTATATTTCAAATGAGTGTTTGAATATTGAGATGAGTGTATATTTCAGATGATTGTTTGTATATTTCAAATGGGTGTTTGTATATTTCAGATTGGTGTTTGTAAATTGAGATGAGTGTTTGAATATTGAAATGAGTGTTTGAATATTGAGATGAGTGTTCTGTATATTTCAGATGAGTGTTTGTATATTTAAAATAAATACTTATCGTTTATAATGAATATGTGTGACAACTTAATCCTTCTGGTTATTCGTTGAACATAAGGCTTACCATACTGCTCTTCACCGATTCTCTTGTGGGTCATCTTTTGAGCTCTGCCCACAAATAATGCCCTCCAAGCCTCACATGGCTGTGTGAGATAAACACACATGAAACCTCCTAGAAAAAGGGAGTTGACAGTTGTTTAAGCTTCCTTAGCGGTGGTTTGGGAGCACCAAGTATATTTAGTTCAGCTATGAGTGAAATAGCGAGCTCCTCAGTTCTTCTGCCTCCACACTCTGTATTGCATAAGCTGAGTGTATATACTCCCTGTGTGTTTCTGTCTCCACACTCTGTTTTGCACAAGCTGAGTGTATATACTCCCTGTGTGCTTCTGTCTCCACACTCTGTATTGCACAAGCTGAGTGTATATACTCCCTGTGTGTTTCTGCCTCCACACTCTGTATTGCATAAGCTGAGTGTATATACTCCCTGTGTGTTTCTGTCTCCACACTCTGTATTGCACAAGCTGAGTGTATATACTCCCTGTGTGTTTCTGTCTCCACACTCTGTATTGCACAAGCTGAGTGTATATACTCCCTGTGTGTTTCTGTCTCCACACTCTGTATTGCACAAGCTGAGTGTATATACTCCCTGTGTAGTTGGGGAAAAGCTAGTACTTTACATTTATATATCTTTTTTTTTTCCATGTTTACCTTTTTTATCTATTCCTCAAGGTGGTGTGCGTTGCACTGTGGTTTTTATTTTGCGACTGTCAGCCCAGTGCATCTGACTTAAGCATGCATTTTTATGTAAGGGTCTGCTTCCTCCTGCATTTTCTAAGGGTTTGCTTCCCTTGGATAATATTCGCTTAGGCGTCTGATACCCATTGCGTCAGTCTGCCACATCCATGACCCATTACTGTGGCATGGTGCCAATCCTCATTCAAGGTTTGAGGAGGTTGATATCTGCTGGAGCCATACTATGTGGGGATGGCTTTTTCTGCGCCTTCAGCCGTTTGGAGGAAGGCTTTTGGCTTGTGTAGTATCTTGTGGGCCGGAATTTACTGGTCCAGGTGTACAACATGACCGTACACATAAACTACATGTCGGTCAAGTGTTTCTGAAATTGGGTGAAGGCCTGTTTTAGCAGAGACCTCCATATTACAGATGTAGTTCATACCATTGGTTGCCCAGAATACGCCGCTGGTTGTGCATGTGGAAGGCCTCCATTCTCTGCACTGTTTTAAGAGGGGTTGCAAATCTCCAGACTGAACACTAAGGGGAATTGGTTGGCATACAGCAAACTTAATCTCACTTCATGTGACTCTAGCTGCTCTAGTTTTTGTCATGTGCTCTGTGGCCTCACCACTCTTTTCTTTTCATGTGGGTCCAATCCAATGCCTGTCTGGTTATATTGTGAACTTTTTTTTTCAAAGGCTGTGCTACCCACTTCTGATTTCTTTCACTAATCTGATTTATTGATGTTGTCTTGTTCTTAACCATCGATCTGTATTTCATATCAAATCTTGTAGTCTCCTTCTTTCTTGTTCTTCCTCGTTTGTCATCAGACATTTCACATAAATGGCTCCTAGAAGGTTATGTCTGTGGCTGTCTTTATGAATCATGTGATGCACTGTGTTCTGCACCAGGGTACAAATGCATCCAACATCAGCATACATTTATTTGCGTCTGCTTCACTAGTCAATCACGGTCTCTAGTCTACCAACAAAGCAGCAGTTGTTTGAGTTGTTTATCCTAGGAAAGCTGTCTCAGTGGACAGTTGAGCCTTTCCAACCAGATGCCTTGATATCTAACATGAAGTAAAGCCTGACTGATTTGATACTGTTATTTACGTTTAATGTTTCTGGGTCTTCATCTTGACCTCACAACAGGAGGACACTCATCAAGAGGATAGAAGAAATGCTGTAGAGACTCATTAAAAATATTTTAGAAAAGCTCAAGTATTGATATCACCTCCTGGGAGATGCTTGCACAGAACTGTTCTACCTGTAGTGCTAACATCACACAAGGTGCTCAGATCAGTGAGTGAAATATCATTGGAGAGGCTAAGATCAAGCGAGCTGCTGAAAGAATAACGCATGACGACCCCACAGCCAACTCCTCATGTGTGTCTCAAGTGCGGCAGGGTCTGCATACACGGATTGAACTTTAGTCAAATGAGATCATATCTTGCAGCAGAAGTCCGATTCTGACGCCATCTTTGCCTGTGATGTGCAACTGTCACTATTATTCTAGGCCATATAGGGGTACTGATATTGACAGTAGGGAGAATATGGCCCACAATACAAATTGTGGATTAAATATGAACAAATGTTCAAATGTAGCTTTACATAAGAGTGTGGCAGTTGCTTTGGCTTAAAATTCCTATATCATTTGCCAGACAAATGAAAACATCATATATACACAAAAACACAAACCAATTAAACATTCATGTCATCCAAATCCACATTTGGCTCGTTAAAAATGCATTGACATATGGAAATCACATAGCTTAGTCAGGCATGCTGATTCGTAGACAAAATTCATTAGAAAATTATACCCTGAAAATTCACTAATAAAGTCATTGATTTCTGATTTGCTCAGTTGAACTGTTGTAGAAATCAATAGACTATACTTTTAACATGCGCATATCTCTCGCTATAGCCAAAACAAGAGAGAAAAAAAAAGCTCTTATTTCCAACAATATTCTCCCATCGTCCTTGCAACACATAACTTCTAACATCATCAGTCCAGTTGATGGTCTGCTCTTGTTGCTACTGCTAACAGGAGAGGGAGGGAAGAGTAATCAGGACCATGTGAAACGCACTCATGAAGACCACACCTTGCATCCTTGTTCGTGCTCCTAGAAACAAGACTGTGTCACACCAGTCTAGCCAATGAGATAGGCATCAACACTATACAAGGGGCTTGTCATAAGTCTTTACCCTCACTATGAAGGAGTAGGAGGATAAAGTTGAAATTAGGCACATATGTAGCTCATTCAATTTGTACTGGACTTGAGAAGTATGAATTTCCCTCTTCGATGGGTTTACCCGGTATGGTGCATGGCACAATACACCTTATTGACCGGATCTGCTGCTCTAATGGTTTGTCAGAACAATGGAGAAATCATGTTGAAGTTAGAAACACCAACAGAAATACACAGGGAGATGGAACTAGTGTTTGAGGAACTCTGTCCTTTGTATGCTTCTGTAAAAAACTGGTGTAGGCAGTTTTATTTATTTTTTTTTTTTTTGCGTTCGCCTTATTTCTCTATTCCCCAAGGCGGGTATGCGTTACACTGTGGTTTTTATTTTGCGCCTGTCGGCCCAGTGCATCCGACTTCAGCATGCATTTTATGTAAGGGTCTGCTTCCTCCTGCATTTTCTAAGGGTTTGCTTCCCCGGGGTAACGGCTGGTGCTGTGATGGGGATCGAACCCAGCACCTTCTGGTTGTGAGCCGTGCCACTTAACCACTAGGCCACGCCGTCCCCACATGTAGGCAGTTTAAGTGTGGCCGTTCCCATTTTGCTGATCTTCCAAGATCAGGAAGACCATCCTCAAGAGTGCAGCGATGAAAATGCTGCAAGATCAGGATAGGAAAATGACAATTGTAGGGATATCTATGTCAGCAAAACTGAATGAAAGTACAGTTTTTTTAATTTTACACAACAGACTGAACATGAGAAAAGTGTGCCCGCTGGTTCCCACATCTGCTGATATGCGAACAAAAACAAACGAGGTTTGATTGCTGTGGCAAGTTCTTCAAATGTGTCGGTCGAAAAACATGTTGCTGGCCATGGTGACAGTAGATGAGACTTGGGCTTACCATTATTACCCAGGATCCAAAATTTCCAGCATGCAGTGGAAAACCCCGGGCTCGCCAACACATGTCAAGCCAAAAGCACAGAAATCTGCAAAAAAAATGATTCTGACTGTTTTTTTTGGGACGGCATAGGTGTCATTTTGAAAGATTACCTACCTCATGGCAACACGGTTAATGGGCAATATTATGCAAAACTCTGTAACTAAGGAAGACTGCGACCAGAAAACGAGGGATAGCGCTTACTCAAATTCTGCCTTTGCTTCAAGACAACGCATCCTCCCCTAAAGTAAGGCTTGTGCTGCAAACAGCCAGCGATTTGAATATTGAAATTCTTCCACACCCACCATATTCTCAGGATTTAGCTCCATCAAACATTTTTCTTTTCTCAAAACTTAAAAAAAACAGCTGAAAGGAAATCATTTTGACAGTGACGAAGATGTCGTACTGGCTTGTGATAACTGGTTTAGTTCCTCGGGTGCAGGAGGTCGCAGGTTTGAATCACGGTGGAGACCAGGATTTTTTCACGTGTATCTTCTGGTAAAAATTTCCCTGATCTCTGGGTAGTGAGATCGGACTCTTGTGTTCAGTGTCGAACGCGGAAAAAATCTCTTGGCAGTTAGAAATTGAAAAGAGTAGACTTAATGGCCGTTCACGAGACAAATTTCAAAAATTCAAGTTAAAAATCTACCCAAATTATTTGTTTTCTCTCCAGGCCTAGTAAGCCACAGGAAGTTTTAAAATACTTACTATATATATCCGAAGCCTTCGGCTATCTGGCAAGAGACATTAACATGCCTGTTTGAATACCAGATTCCAATTATTCTAAGTATAACCCAAATACAGCGCAAGCTGCATCATTAAGATTAAAACTATCTGATGATGTCGCCATTACCGCTTTCGACGGGTATCTAACTTTTTAGCGGAATGTTGAAAAGCAAGGCCATACTGTACAAATTTATTAAAAAAATTTCATTATTCCCACGTCACGTTGGAGCAGAATTTTGATGTGCGAAATGAAGTGTTTCAGAAAGGTCATCAGTGTTAACAGGAAAAACAGACTGTAAAAAGAATACATTAGAGGTATGGTCGGCAGTACATCTTGTAAAAAGTACATTTCTAGTCAAAACAAATACGCTCCTTCGACCATCTCATGAAAATGTACCCTCATCAACTTCCGCTGATTGAGAGCGGTCGTGAGGCAGGTGGATAGATGCATTAGAGTGATTGTACAATGACATGAGCTCATGACTGATGCAGCGTACTTGGCGCAAGACAGGCAACTTAAGCTTCCTATGACGGTCAACGGCATAAGTAGAAAGAAAACTAACTATTCCCTTTGCTGAAGTCCACTGGGAGGAATTATATGGTTGAGAAATAATGGCCACTTGCCCTTTCAGGCACCATCATGCAATGTGAAGGTTATACATATATTTCACTCAAATAGAAAAACAATACATAAGCTTTACTGAGGTTTTGAACACTTCTTCCTTTGACCAAAAGTCAAGCATGTTAACAGCTCAACTACCAACTCAAATATGAGGGCAAGTCAGTAAATAGATCACAAATGACTACTAAAAAAGAACTAAATGAGATACGAACTTGAAAACCATTTATGATTGCACTAACATTGTTCCTTATTTCTCAACATAATTTCTATTAACATTGAAACACTTATCCCATCGCTTTGACAGTGCAAGGACAGGCCCATTCAGTTCATTTTGTGTTCATCTGCATACTCACTGTGAGCACACGTCCTGGAAATCTAATCAATCATGCATTATGTTGTAGGCTAAACCATGCGAACGCCCAATTACAGTTGTTACACTGTTTATCATTACTCACATGTTAGCTCAAATTATCTTCCCCCACCTGCCATACACATTTTTCTGTTGCAATAGGAACAAGATGACCAGGTCAGGATTCTTCAGCAATATTTAAGTGTGTTCTTAAGAAAATTTATCAACCCAGTTATGAACTGGTTTACACGACAAACACTTCTCACCATGAACAGGAACAATTTTCTCATGAACAACCTTTGCAGAAAGTCCTTTTGCCCCCTAAAAAACTGCACATTAGTGCACCGTTCTTTGATTGTGCACTCTGTGAGCATTTACGCCATATTTTTATCTGAGCTTCGCAAATGCATGCAACATACCTAGTACCTGCTACCTACAGTAATCACAAAGCTGTATGTTGTTGCCTCCTAATGACTACTTTAGAAACTACCAACTTCATTATTCAGCTACTCCATTTCAGTTTGTGACCTACTTACTGACTTACTCAAGTAAATCTACTGCTTACACAAACAACAGTTAATAATTAAACTCGTTTTATATCATCACCGGTATCATCTATTGGCACATCTGTTATTATCCTTCTTACTCTATTCCCAGGTTGTTGGACAAGCTTTTAGTGGTATGTCCAAATGTTGACTACTGCGAAGAGGTACTCACCAGGTGTGAACTAGAGGCACATTTGCTACACAGGTAAGTCATACATAGCTAGTGACTTCACTTTACTCACTTGACTGCGTCATTTAGATTCCAGAAGCACATAAGACTGCAGTGGACACTCTTCACCTATTCTCATTTTTGACCATGCTGTCAATGAGGAGTGGTTGGCCGAACAGCTTGAATGGCAGTGTTCTGACCACGGTCACATCCCCAAAGATATTCTCTATTAGCAGCTGGCGTATGGTAAAAGAACAGCAGGCGGCCACAGATGAGGTTCAAAGACGCATGCAAGTGGGACATGAAGGCACTGGATATGGATCTGACATCCTGGGAAGACATAGCTGCAGACCGATTCAAATTGAGATGCAACCTGAAGAACCACCTCAGGCTGAACAATAATAAGCTCATGCAATACAGGGAAGGGAAGAGACAATGCCGCAAGGATAAGAAAAACTAAAAACTCAGAGAGTTGCTGCTCCTAGGTTGCATTTGCCTATAGTCAGACATGACTGAAAAGGGGATACCTGCTTACTGCTCTTATACAAAACTGCTTTTAAACCTTATTTGTATAAAGGACAGTCATGAAGTAACACCAATTTTATTTTAAAGTGCACGGGAGAGTATGTACAACGGAAAACCTCCATGTAGGTAGTGTGATGATTGAGCGCTATGCACATGTGCAATATAGCATACAACATGGCGACCCCACTGTCGACTTGCACTGTGGAAGAACAATGAGGCATTATATGTGGTCTGAGGGTGGGAAATGTTCTGAAATCTACAGAAGAATGAAGGGTCAGTAAAAAGACAGTCGTATAAGTCATAGGGGAGTGTATGAATAGATAGAAAGATTTCAAAACGGAGGACAAAATGTCATTGATGAACTACATCGTGAGAGACCAGTAAGCCTGGCAATTGATACAGTGAAACAGCAGATCGACCAGCTAGTCTGTGGCAACAGCAGAGTGATTATTGATGAAATAGCCGTAGATTTTAACGAGTCATGGCGTTGCGCACAAAATTGTTCATGGTGACTTCAGTTATAGGAAAGTATGTAGCAGATGGGTCACATGGAGGTGGTGCAAAATTGGTTAAAGGTCGCACCAAAATACTTTTTTCCAGAGGGCATTCTCAAGCTAGTGGGCAGATGGGCAAAGTCTGCTACCAGGGACGGGGACTATGTAGAAAAATAAGACACACACAATTTCTGGTTTGCACGCTTGTAAAAATGTTACTAATAAAATTTATGTTACTTAATGACTATCCCTCATATTTTAGTTGAGCATCTAATTATCAAATTGGTAGAGTGCTCACTTCTCATGGCGAACATACTGGGTTTGCTTCCTGTTATCATGTGTCTGAGCTACCCTGAGCTCTTGGGGATTCTAGTTAATAGTGCTGGGTGGGGTAGGGGGCAGTTTTTCTTCTCAACCACAGAGTGGAGAACTCAGTTGTATATGAGGGTATAGCTTAGCGTCAAGAAAGGAAAAGCAGTTCCGAAAGAAACTGACCACTGCATCTGATAAAAATCAATGGTCTCAAACACTTCTTCTCAGACAGCAGTGTCTGCCATGTGACTGACTATCTTACTTGTGCTTCAGCCATCATTAAGTACCCCACAAGTTATCAAAAGTTGATCCTGTCAACGTTAGATGATGCTGAGAAACAAACTACTGACTAGCCACAAGAGAAGATTTCAGTGTTACTTGTCTATGCCATTTATCTTTGATCAAAGATTGAGTTATGAGATTTGAAACTATGAAAAATCTATATTTATGCAGATGTCGAGGTGCAGTGACAAGATGTATAAAGTCCAGTCTAGGGTGTTCATTTCAAGGGCCTCGGAGTGCCTTACAATCTCACCTCTGGGAATGTCCGTACAGGGACCAGAATGCTGGTATGTGTTTTTTTTGGTAATTTGTTTATCTTTGTCTGTTTATGATTAGTCTGTCTGCTGATGTGTCTGTCTACACCTACAACTTAATGTCTTTATACTAGTTTAGAAGACTCAGCGGAGTCTGTAGACAACCAGTTTATTTTACTAGAAATAACAAAATCCTATGTGCATCCAGTCTATTCTTTAATTGATCCTGCCTCTACTATTTCCTGTGGCAATGCATTTCAAGCATTTACCACTCTCTGACTTAGTTATAGTCTAATTTATCCTATCCGTTGATTATCCTATAAACCTGTATTAAATCATCTCAAATTCTTCTCTTTTCTAAACATTGTAGACCTGTTTTTCTGAGTATTTCCTCATAACTATAATTCCGGAATCACACTGTCAGTTTTATCGTTCTTCTTTGCATCCTTTCCAGCATGTTTATGTCCCCTCTAGGATAAGGACTCCGCACCTGCACACAGTACTCCAATGTAGGCCTAACTAATGTTATACAGTTTGACTATCACTTCCCTGCTCCTATTTTTATTATTTCTTATTATAATGCCTAACATTCCATTTGCCTTTTTCACTGCGTTCTTAACCTATAGCTGTTTTATCTACCTAAGGATACAGGGAAGCACAATACCTAGTGACAGGTAAATAGAGAAGGTTAATAGCCACAAGAATTTAAAATACAAGATTTATTCCCTAAATACCAGCTAATAAACAGTGCATTTATACCAACTCTGTGGTTCCAGTATCATAATAAAGATCTTGATTTCACGCCTGTGGGGCATATTGCAAATATGGTTTGTGGCCCATATTTTTCTTGATTAAGGGCACACTTAAGGTGATGTGGTCAGCATCACGCTGACCGCCTTTGCATTCCAAAATTATTCTGGTATTTAATATTTTAGGCTGAGTTTACCCTAGGAGCCGTTTTGTCTTGTCTTATCCACTTGTGCCGGGAGGCCATGTTGGAAGCTTTAGTTTTCTGTCCAGGGCCAGACGTGTCGCTGAAGTAGTGGTCATCCCATGATTTAGAATATCCACATTATTTCCTATACATCTAGTTCTCGGTCTGCAACGGTTTAGAAAACCTGAACACTGCGTTTTAGGTGCACATGGGTAGTTGGTCTCAGGTTGCATTCTCATTACATGACCGAACCACTTGATTCTCTCCTCATCAATATATTCAGTGCAAGGTCTTGCTTCAACTATTTTTCGCACATCTTCAATGTGCATTCTGTCTCTCCTAGTTACTTTGTTTTCCCAGAGACATCTTATCTCACATGTCGTGATCTTCCTCTCTAGAGATTTTGTTATAAAGTCCACGTTTGGCACTGGTAGAGAGTTGGCATGAATATACTGTTGATCAGCATTCTTGTTGTGGACATGTTTATGTTAGGGTTTTGTGATTGGGAAAAATCTCACACCAACTGGGGGGGCCAAACCCCGATCATTCAGCACTAACCACTGCACTACTTCAGCTTCCCTGCCAGTGTCATAGATGTCCTTATCAAAGGAAAGTGTCAACTTGTCAAATTAAATGTCTAAGAAAGGTCACTGGTGTCACCAGGAGAGATGGAATAAGAAATATGAACATTAGAAATATGGTAGCAACTACCTACCCCTTGAACAGAATACATTTCTAGACAGAAAATATGATGGTTTGGTCATCTCATACGATTGCAGCCTGATCAACTCAACTCTCCCAGAACACAAGAAGTTCTGACAACACGGCATGAGAGAGATTGTGTAGGCAATGGATAGATGACATATGAGTAATCATCCAACAACATGGGCTTACAGCGACCAGCACAACACACTTGGCCCAAGAAAAACAACTTAACCTTCCCATGATGCTCATCTGCACCTGTGGATGGACAAAGGAGCTCGACTGAACTGAAATTATTAAATCAATATTTTCTTCCAAAAAGACCCCCTTTCATAAGATTTTATTTTGTATTTGTGTCTGCTCATTAAATTATCTTTCAAAAGGACTTCTCTTTCATAAGATTGTACATGTATCTGCTTATTAAATCAATATTTTCTTCCAAAAGGGCATCCTAACATAAGATTGTATATGTGTGTACTTATTAAATTAATATTTTCTTCTAAAGTGTGCTCCTTTAAAAAGATTTGTAAATATATTTGCTTATTTAATAAATATTTTCAACAAAAGCGTCCCCCCCCCCCCCCCATAAGATTGTAAATGTATCTACTGTAACAGGGGGAGGAAGACTGTCTGGTCAAGCAAAACATACTGATCAGACATATTAGTCAGGGTCAGGTAAAATATATTGGCCAAGACCCCCACCTCGACTTCTCTGTAGTCCTTCCTGGAAATAGACTGTTTTCATGGCAGTCTGGCTAACAAGGTGAGGGATCAACATGATCCCTGTAGTAGTGAGCAACACGCAGATGAAGCCAAACATAGCACAACCGCCTGGAGGACCCCGGTAAACTTTCATCAGCAGGCTCGGGATGAGGGAAGCTACAACAGACCGCCACTTCGCATCCTTTTCAAGGTGCACAAAAGGGTATATCTACTCATTGTGGGCATTCAAAAACTACTGTAAACAGGGTTATGTGTCAGGAAGCATAGGGGCTAGAGTGAGCAGCTTATTCTCTGAAGCTAAAAATTTTTCTGGACAAAGTATCTTTAGTTATCACAGACATTTTGCTCTAGATAATCTGCAGGAAATGAAAGAAAACAGATCGTGCGAATGATTCAGTTCGGGACAAAGTATCTGTAGTTTTCACAGACATCATGCTCTAGATGATCTGCTGTGCTGAGAGAGAGAGAGAAAGAGAAAAATGACTCTTTTCTGAACGTACAAAAAAGATGTAAGAGGGACACTTGAAAGAGCAGTCTTGCAGTTTGGTGCGTTGACTGCTCATGTAATGTTACATCGAAAAATGTAATCTGAATCAAATTGCTCAGAGGGGTCAGCCTTAGCCTCATTATCAAAAGTGAGGTGTACTATAAGAATCCTCAGGGAACGCATTCTCTCAGAACGTGTGTAATACGGTCACCAGAGGGACACATTCCCAACATTTGGAAATATTGTGGTCTAACAGTGAGTTGTACATGAGCCTTCTCCGGGAGAGCATTCTAACCCATGTGACAAAATTTCATTTTAAAGCTTAGTTCAGTCAACCAGAGAGTAGCAGAATCATCACAAAACCGACAGCCTGGATGCACTTCAAGACAACGAGTTAGCTAGTTAGCCACTACATTGTAATACAAGATGTGTATAGAAAAAGTTTAGTGGATTGTGGAGTTGGGATAGAAGACAGAGAATCCGGGTCAATTAGTTGCAGGGGTTCCATCAATAGCTTATGCTTAAATCCTCTGTGTTTGACATGATTAGATTAGTTAGTTTCTTTTTGATATTGTTGTAAGAATAACTTTTGTAATAAATGAATTGCATTTTTGTGTTAAATCGAATCAAGTCTTAGGTCCTCAATGTTGAGTCTTAACATCAGAGTATTAAATGTTTTAATGTTTAACATACATTCAGAAAGGAATCAAACATCTATCACATGAAGATAAATTGGTTCTTAGGGCCAGGATATTAAATAACTAGGCGAACCTATCACATGAAGATAAATTGGTCCACATGACCAATATATTAAATAACTAGACAAACATATCACATGAAGATAAATTGGTCCACGTGACCAATATGTTTAATAACTAGACAACCTATCACATGAAGATAAATTGGTCCACATGACCAATATATTAAATAACTAGATAAACCTATCACATGAAGATTAATTGGTCCACATGACCAATATATTAAATAACTAGACAAACCTATCACATGAAGATAAATTGGTCCAAATGACCAATATATTAACCCTACCAGACCACTGTACCCTTTTTTCGGTAATTTCCTTAACTGACGCTATACCGCTGGACCGGTTTTGCGGTACTTTAGGTAGTACGTAATAAAATGCGTCAGAATCTAAAAATAACCAACCAATCGTGATTAATCCTCGTGATTAGTCATTGCAAATGGCTGCCCCCATGTTTGAATTGATTTTGTGGGGTTTAACGTGAACAAATTCGGAAAATTGACAATGAAACGAGCGGCTGATGAACCAAGCACTTCAACAAGAAAGCAAAGTAAGTCTAGGCTTATGACAGTCCAACAGGTGATCAATAATTTGGTTGATTCAGACTCTGTTCAAGTGAAACAGACAGTGAGAGCTCGAGTGATGAGATGAAGGCTTTTCTTGGACTGAGGATCAATATGGAATACTCATGTATAAAGCCCAGCTATCAGGATTATTGGACAAATGAGGGCTCTTTGTTGTGTTTACTCCCGGATTTTGAAATGTTATGACTCGAGACAGATTCTTTGCCTTTTGCTGGGTGGATTGGCACACAAAGGTGGAATATTGACGCTAGATGAAAGGTAAACCTATTTTCTACAATGTCTCCAAGTTACATCTTATTCTAACCACTTGTTTGCATGTAACTAACATTTTTCTATATCATGTTGGTTTTTTTCTCTTTAATGCCAGAAGCCCAGGTATGGGGAACAGTTAGGTTCAGGGCCTGAGGTGTGGTAGGGTTAAATAACTAGACAAACCTCACATGAAGATAAATTGGTCCACATGACCAATATATTAAATAACTAGACAAACCTATCACATGAAGATAAATTGGTCCATGTGACCAGGAATCCTAGACCTATTACACTACTTATTTAATCAATATCACCTTTTAAAAGGGCCAATGTCATAAGATGTTATATGCGTGATTATTCAATACTTCCAGGTAAAAACCCAGTGACAGAGGGAGAAGTTTCAACAATAGAGGTCCAGAGACGTGAGGGAGAAGATCTTGGGATCAGTGTGGTCGGAGGATGTGACACTCCACTGGTAAGATGTCTGTGTATGCATATCTCTCTCTACCTCATGTTTTCCTATTCTTTTATTTCTTCCCATCCATCCCAGAAAAAATAATTTTGTTCACTGTTATTTCTGTATTATATGAGGTGTGTTCAAATGAAACTGGACCAAACTGTAACAAATGAACATACGTACAATGCGCACGATGACGTCACTTCTGGTGTAAACAGCACATACAAACCATCAAGTTTGCAAAAATTTATTATCTAAAATCTTATGACATTCTCTCAGTGTATTTACTTCCTTTCCGTGTCCGGCAACCTCACATAGTCTTCGTCCAAAAACTAGCCACTGTCAGTGCTCTTTCATTTTCCACCATCAGGTCTTCCACTGCACAGGATTCATACATCCTAGGACATGTAATCAGGTGTTGTGGATCCTGGACGGCCCCCACATTCATTGTCTGCAAACCCCCACTTTTTCAGGTTAGGCCCACATCTGGACACACCTGTTCTTAACCTGTTCAGAGATCTACACATAGTATATGGCAAATCATGTCCTGGTGTAGGTTCTTCTTTGATCTTCATCCAACCTTCACCATTTTTTTTGTCACCGATTTCTATGCGTTTTCTCTCGGGGCTCTGTTCTGAGGGCTGTACAGTCCGCAGAAAACTTTTAAACTTTTCCTTGATTTCAGTCATACTCTTTCTGCTGTATTTCCAAAAAGAGGGCGTCTATGGTCACAGAACTACTTTTATTTTTCAGCTTCAGATGCGACATGCCTTCTAATATCCAGAGGTGTAAAACCAGTGATTGCATAGACTTTTTCCGTTGGTGTTGGTTTAAGGCATCAATTTACAATTTGGTATGTCTCATTTACTGCTACATTGGCCTGTTTCGTATGTATAGATGCATTCCATACTGGTGTCGCGTACTCTGCTGCTGAGAGACATAGTGCAAGGGCTGATGTGCCGCCGTTGGGGATGCTCCCCACTAGTGTTTGTCACGCTTGTGGATTATGTTATTTCTTACACTAAGTTTTTGTTTTACTGCATTGCAATTTGTCTTTTACAATAATGTTGGATCCATTACAGTGCCTAAATACTTGGGTGAATCGCTATGTTCAAGTATCTGTCCGTGCCATTTAATATGAAGTTTGGTAATGGTCCTATCCTTCTCTCGGTCACATACAAAACCTTGTCTAAAACTACTTCGGCTGTGTATACATGTTATTGTTTCTTTTTCATTCCAGTCAGAGTAAAGGGGCACTACTATAGTTGGCCTTCTTCGGGAAGCCTTCATCAAAACACTTTGTGCACTTTTGCAATGGTGGTTTCTGTCATATGTTTTACACCATGATGTTGCTAGCTCTATGCACAATTCTCTTAAGATGCTTTTTACAAGGTTAGTTGCAGTGGTCCTATTCTTTTCCTCCCCAGTAAGGGGCCCTGGGATCCACTCTGAGTATATAAATATAAAGTAGAGTGTGTTAATAAGTGTGCATGTCGCATAGAGGTCTCTGTGGGTGAGAGTTTAAGGCACTCATCTCTCAAAACGATAAGCGGAAATGATGGCAATCGAATCCCATGAGTTTCAAGTGACCTGGTCTCAAGAGAGGTATGACCAGAGTGCCTCCTCAGCTACCTCTAGTCATCTTAACTAAAGTCTTGCCACTGGCCCAAGGTAGCTTGGGACCAGAGATTGCAGTTGATAACCAGTGCAGTTCTTCCTCACTATAATCCAAATACAGCGCAAGCTACATCATCAAGACAAAACCATCTGATGATGTCGCCATCATCGCTTGTAATGTGTAACAAACTATGTGTATGGTATTATGGTTTGTACATATTATTTAGTGTGTTAAAAGTGCATTCTCTTCAATAAGATGTTTTGTATGGCACAGTCAGCCTGTTCTTGGTTCTTTGTTCCACATTTTCTGTCTCAAATTTACATCTTTGATGTTTGTCAAATTTTTTCTCTTCTTTTTGTTGTTATTAATGGCAATTGTTTTTTGTTTGTTTGTAATTGGATGGGTTTTTTTCCCCACTCACCTTCTTGCTAAAGTGTTCTTGTGTATTTTTTTTCTTTCATTATAGTTATTTTTGCCCCAATCATTTTTTTATTTTTGTCATTGTTTTTTATTTTTTGTTTTTGGCCATTTTTTTCTCTTCATCAATTTAAATTTTTGTTTGAGCGATTGTGTGTATTTATCTTTTGAATAATTGTAGTTTTTCTTTTCTTTTTGACAAAAGTGCATTTTGTAAATTTTGTTCAGTTGAGTGTTTTTTGTTTCTTGACCATTGGTGTTTGTTCTTCATTTTCTATCAAAATTCTTTTTTTTTCTATTTATGGGCTATTGCATGTTCCTGTGGTTGTTAAGCAATTGTATGTATAATTTTTGGTGGGCCCTGTGAGTGTCTTTCACTTTTAAAAAAGTTTTTATTTAATTTTATACCTCGTCAGCCAGACTGCATGAAAACAAGTCGTTTTCAGGTAAACTTGCATGGAAGTGAGATGGGGGTCTTGGCCAGTATATTTTGTCTTAGTCTTAACGGACTGTACTTCAACAGGGGCAGATGCCCCTGTGCAGATCCAAGCTCTGGCGTGAGCTGGATGTAGCCAGGAGGAAGATTTTCCGCTTAGCTGGCTAGGCTCGAGTAGCTTATTACTCCGCTGCCTTGGGACAAGTGCCAAAGAGGGGGGTTAACTAATGTGCGAGTCCATCTTAATAGACTCTTAAAAGCCTGTTAGGCACCATCTATGCTGCTCTTAACAAACCACCTAACCATGCCCGGTGTTATACCATGTCACACAGTTAGTCTGACCCTGACAAACATGTCTGATCAGTATGTGGTGCCGGCTAGACGTTAGTCTTTCTGCCCTTCATGGCAACTGAAAGTAAGTCCAGATACAGTCCAATAGACCATCCAGCAGTATTACGTGCACTGGTATTCGTGCCGTGATCTCGATATGGTATTCCAAGAATCTTTCTGAAACACCATCTCTCGTCTCCAATGCAGCCGTGAGAACACGTCTCGATGACCTATCACTTAGGCAAAAGTGCCATATGGGCCTACACAACAGTAATATCCTGGCATTGTCACATGCCAAGGTTGTCACAACAGTATACCAACAACTCCAAGTAAAGCTTGGCTGGCCATGTAGTCAGAAGGAAACAAGACCTCCTGGAAGACCACAAACCCTCATCCCCCACCCACCGAGGTGGCAAGATTCGCTCGAGCTGCACAACACTTGCGATCCTAAAACAAAATAAGTTATCCAACTGGAAACTGAGCTGGGACTCGGAACAAAACCAAAAAAATGCAGTACTGCTCAAGCCTGGTCCGCTAAGCAGAGAAATGCACCTACCGGCTACCACCAACTCGCACAAGAGTTGAGACCTGCACAAGGGCAACTGCCCTTGTATATTTACAGACCGACTAAGACTAAGATATATAAACTTGTGTATGGAATATTTTGACATGGATTAGTATCTGACATTTGATCAATATTACCAGGTGTGCACTGTGATCCAGGAAGTGTTTGCTGATGGGGCTGTGTCCC
This sequence comes from Ariolimax columbianus, assembly GCA_036924085.1. Taxonomy (NCBI): domain Eukaryota; kingdom Metazoa; phylum Mollusca; class Gastropoda; order Stylommatophora; family Arionidae; genus Ariolimax; species Ariolimax columbianus. Next base: position 57,681,951 of record JAVGWX010000004.1, read on the forward strand.
ATGATGGTCGTCTGATGGCAGGAGACCAGATTTTGGAGGTAAACTGTTTATGATCATCATGAAGTTGTGTATTAGTCTGCTCTTCATTTTCTTCATGCATGTTTAGATGATGGTGATCGTGATTCACTTTTTTGCTCCAAGTGAAGCCTAGAACCACCACTCCAGTTTGCCCCTTTACAGGAAGCCTGTATGGGAATGAGCTGTATGGTGACGAGTGAAGCCAGGTGCAGACCATCAAGTTTGTGAAGAAAGTGGATGTTAATATGGGAATAAACTGTTTGGTGATGAGTGAAACCAGGGACACAGACCATCAAGTTTGTAAAAGAAGTGGGTGCTAATATGGGAATAAACTGTTTGGTGATGAGTGAAGTGTGCAATGGTGTGTTTTGCGCTCGGCATCGCAAACCAGCAATGTCGGAGTCGGCTAGTCCTTCTTCTGAGGGGCAAAAAGTGAAATGAGTAGCTTGCCGATAAAGCGAACACACAAGTCAACCTCACCTCCAAGTGGTGCACACTGGGAAACTATGGCCACGAGGCTGTAGGCAAACAAGGCAATGGTTCGCCTGGGGAGATGGGCTTCTCCAGGTCAGATGCACATGTTGGCCCGCACCGGCTTGGAGAGGAGATGGGCTCCGCCAAGAGAAAACCGCCCAAGACTTACACATGAGGACACAACCACAATCAAACATACCGGCTCGGTCGCAGCCCGGGTTAACAATGACCGCGCCTGCCGTCCCACACCAGGTCAGAGGCGATAAGTGTGCTACTGGTGGAACCATCAAACTGAGGAAAGACAAGCTCACAATAGGTACGTGGAATATTAGAACACTGAACCCATGTGGCAAAATCAATGAGCTAACGCACGAGATGGAGAACTACCGGTGGAACATCCTTGGTATATGCGAGGCTCGATGGAAAAGCTTTGGAGAGTTTACCAAGGAGGAGGGCCACAAGTTCTACTTCAGTGGCAGGGAGGACAAACATTTACACTGAGTGGGGATACTGGTGCATAAAGCCAGATGCATATTGGGTTGCCGCCAAATATCTAGCCGTTTTATCATCTTACGGCTAAAGGCAGCACCGTTTAATATTACCATAATACAGTGCTACGCACCCACTGCAGACTATGAAGATTGTGAAATAGAGGCATTCTATGATCAACTTCAAAGTCTGATACACGAAACGCCAAAAAAAGACATATTGGTAGTCCAGGGTGATTGGAATGCAAAAATTGGAGAAGATGCAGTCCACGACTGGAGGGGAACATGTGGCCCATATGGAAATAAAGAAACCAATGACCAGGGCCTCAGACTCCTAGAATTTGCAAGATGCAACCATCTGTTGGTGGCAAATACGTTTGGGTTAAACAAGCCGTCGAGACGCTGGGCATGGCATAACCCAAGCAATGAAGTGCATAGCCAGATTGACTATATACTGGTCCAGAGGAGGTTTCGATCGAGCATCAACACCGACAAAACAAGACATTTCCCCGGAGCTGATATAGGAAGCGACCACGATCTGGTTATGATGACCATGCGTCTGCGATTGAAGGGAGTCGCAAAGAAGGATGTGACCAGGCTAAAGTTTGACCTGGACAAACTAATGGACCCAAAAATCACTGAAGTGTTCCAAGCAAGGGTGGGAGGGAGATTTGCGCCACTGTTGGCTCTCAGAGAGGGACTGGATACAGATACAGTTACAGAGTCTCTTAACGCAGCTCTCATAGATACTGCAACAGAGATCCTGGGATGCCACCAAACAAAAAAGAAGCCATGGGTGACCAAAGACATTCTAGACCTTTGTGATAAAAGAAGGTCACTGAAAAAACACAATCACCCACCGGAGGAGGTCGGCAGTTATAAAGAGGTCAAGAAAGCCATACAACAAAAGATGAGAGAGGCGAAAGAAGCGTGGATATGTGAGCAATGTACAAACATCGAAAAGAGACTAAACAGAAATGATGCTAAAGGAGCATACAAGGTGGTCAAAGAACTGGTAACACCAAGACAAAGCAGGAACCTTACGATTTATAATAAAAATGGCAAGTGTCTCATTGAGGGAAATGACGTACTGGCAAGATGGACAGAGTATTGTTCCAAGCTATATAACTATGAAGGGCGAAACAAACCTGAGAAAACAATCCCCGCAACACCAACAAATATAGAGGATAACCAACTGATAATGAAGGAAGAGGTAATTGCAGCGGTAAAGACATTGAAGGCGTGGACAATATACCAGCAGAGCTCTTACAAGCAGGTGGAGAGGTAGTGGTGGAAGGCCTGACACACATCTGTAACAAAATATGGGCGACAGGAAACTGGCCGGACTTATGGACGAAATCAATAGTTATACCGTTACATATCTCTGGAAACCTAAAGCTGTGCCAAAATTACAGAACATTAAGCCTCATTAGCCCCCCCAGCAAGGTCATGCTTAGATTAATCCTCGGCTGATTGAAACCCAAATCAGAGAACATTATTGCCGAAAAGCAAGCAGGGTTCAGATAGGGAAGAAGCACTACAGAACAGATATTTAATTTCAGGCTGCTAAGCGAGAAATATCTAGAACAGCAGCAAACACTGTATCATGTGTTTTTGGATTTTAAGAAGGCGTTTGATAGGGTATGGCATAAAGCGCTTTGGGCAACCATGAGGATGTATAATATCAACGGAAATATTATAACGGCCCTTGAACACCTGTATAACAAGGCGTCTAGCGCAGTTCTTGTGAATGGGAGGCGAGGAGACTGGTTTTGTACATCAGTTGGTGTGAGACAGGGGTGTACACTCTCTTCAACTCTTTTCAATATATTCCTTGAAGGAATTATGAGTGAGGCACTTGGAGGTCACGTTGGTACTGTCAAGATAGGGGGCCGAACGATTACCAACCTTCATTTTGCAGATGATATCGACGGGTTGGCGGGTTCAGAAGCAGAACTCCAGGAATGGGTTAGAAGGCTCGATGAAACAGCTCTTGACTATGGAATGGAGATAAACGCTGAAAAGACAAAATTAATGACCAACAACGCTACGGGCTTCAACAGCAAGATAAAAGCTAACGGTCAGGAACTCGAAGTGGTTGACCGTTTTAAATATCTTGGGTCGATTGTCAGGGATGAAGGATCAAAATGTGAAGTGTTGGCCAGAATAGCACAGACAATAGCGGCGCTTGCACGGCTTAACAAAATCTGGCAAGATAAACAGTTAGCACTACGCATGAAAATCAGATTAATGCGTACACTGGTCCTGTCAATATTCCTCTTTGCGTGTGAGACATGGACAGTTACAGCTGATCTTCAACGAAGGATACAGGCCTTGGAGATGAGATGTTTCCTAAAACTTTTAAACGTCACATGCAAAGATCGAGTTACAAATGAGGAAATACGAGATAGAATTACAACAGCAATAGGGCCTTTCGAAGATCTCTTGGCAACTGTCAAAAGAAGGAAACTCACTTGGTACGGTCACATATCGAGATCAAATGGTCTTGCAAACACAATCTTCCACGGGAAGGTGCATGGCAGACGACGAAGAGGCCGGCCCAAAAAGAGATGGGAGGACAACATAAAAGAATGGACCAGTCTCCGACCAGAAGAGTCACAGGCAGCGGCATCTGACAGAGAGGGATGGCGTGGAGTTGTGAGGATGTCTTCATGTGTGCCCCAACGACCTCACCGGTTACGGGATGACCTGACCTAACCTGACCTGACCTGATGAGTGAAGCCAGGGGCAGACCATCAAGTTTGTGAAGGAAGCGGATATTAATATGGGAATAAACTGTTTGGTGACGAGTGAAGTCAGAGACAAACCACAATGTTTATACTTCAGTATAAACTTAACATCTTTATACTGGTTTAGAAGACTTTGCAGAGTCTGTATACAACCAGTTTCTTTTACATTTACTTAATTTAAAAATACCTATGTGCATCATATTTATTCTTCAATGCATTAATTGACCCTGCCTCCACTATTTCCTGTGGCAATGCATTTCAAGCATTTACCACTCTCTGATCATAAATATATTTCCTGGTATCTAATCTGGACCGTTAATTAATTTGTTTCTTGTTCTTGTAGGCGGCTGAGCTATATTTTGAAAAACTTGTTATAATCTAATGAGTGTAATGGTTGTTGCTATTTACAAGTAAATAACAAAGGAAATAACGTAATCCTTTACCTGTTTTTGTGTGTGTGTACTTATCCAGGTAAATGGTGAGGATCTAACCCAGGCCACTCACCATCAGGCTGTGGCCATACTTGCCCAGTTTTTCCCTGTATGTAGGCTCACTGTATACAGAGAGAGGGCAGAGGAAAGCAGACCTATAGAGAAAGAAGGTATGAGATTCTTGTGGGAAGATGTGGCAGTGTGCGAAAGGTAGTTAAAAACAGAAAACAAAATGAAAACCACGACAAGGCCGCCCCCCCCCCTCCCCCCCCCCCCCCCCCCCCCCATTAGATAAAAAAAATCCAGATGAAAACAGATCACATTATTACAGACAAGGCTTTGTGGTCTTGACATGGGTTTTTGTTTTATATGGTTCTTGATGTGGATGTTTTAATCAGTGGTCTGTCTACATGTACACTTTTTTTTAATACAATGACACATATTCCTGGCTACTTTCTGGTAATGGTAAAAGGTAAAGGTGATTCCCACAGTAACAATTGCTGTGGGGATGAAGCTGCAGCCTATTTTAGGTGAGGTGGCCAGTTCCCTTCCTTGCTGTTTTACCTTCCCCAACTCATATGTCAGGTACTCAATTACAGTTGTGTCGACTGGAGGAGCAGTCTTACCAGGCACGAACCACAGCCCAGATTTTTTCTGTCCATCCGTGAATTCGATCTCTGGCGCGGCATAATCCCAGTCTAGCAAGTCTGCTCACTGTCCGCTAGGTTACATGCTCCACTAAGTCTTCTTCTTCTTCTTCTTCGTTCGTTCTCGATCTCTCATTACCAAGCCCTGAACAGGGCTTTGCAAGTAGCAGGATGTAGTCCAGAGAACGGAATGCCTTGTGTCGCTAGTTTACAGCTTGACTGCGATATATGCACATTTCGGTACGACACATCCGTCTTCGGCAGAGCTCCACTAAGTAATCCTGGTAATGGCTGTCAACTCAATACTATATTGTATTGTTCAACCAAATTGTATTGTTGTTGTATATCGCGTTTTGGTTGTTAAAAACATTAAAGTCGAGGGCTCAACTTCATCGCCTCGAGCCTCCCCATATGGCTCAGTCCCTCTCCGCAGAGCAGTATGCCGTCTGCCGAGAGTATCTCACAAAGCACAAACTCTGTAGCGCTCCATCAACGAACCCAGGAATCTCCTGAAAAAATGACCACCATGAATTGACCGCTGCAGCATGGATTCGAACTCTGTCTTAACCAGAAGCAAACAGCTTTACCACTTCACCACATATCCCCCCCCCCCCCCCCCCCCCCCCCCCCCCGGACCTTTTTTTATTTGTTCTTTGACCGGAACGAAGGTCTGAGGTCTGGTGGCCATATCATGCATTTCATTTTGCTTTTATCCTGCGCAATCACTGACCCATTATTTACATATATCTCAACTATTAGCCTTCAATGCTTCCACAGTTTCAATTTATTTATTTTTAATGTAGATATCGAATTATCTAGTTAAAAAGAGAAGCTAATTCGGAGAATAGTGAAAAAACAAATGACCAAAAGGTAGGTGTTTGACATTTAAGATATTAACTCGATATATGAAAAAATCAAGAGCATGGTTGTGCAGCAGCGCGCACCGAAACAGGTTTTCTGTTAAAGAGACATAAAGAAGCAATACTGCACCATAGATATCAAAAATATTTGAGTGACTGCAGTAACACTTAATACTGATGATGTTTGAAATACGGACACAGTTATGAAGTAATTTAACATGAGAACAATAAGAGATGTTGACTGACATCTATACATAAGACAAAAAATACATATGTCTGTTTGTTCGTCTAGCTAAAAACTCTGGAACTGTGAGCTCTAGCAATGTTAAATTTTACAGGTCATTTTGTCTGGAATATTTTCAGCCCTCAGCGTCGTTCCATTCCTGTTATTTAACAAAAATGAAGTTAAATAGGCAATAAATTGCACATTCTCTCAGCAGCTCGCATGGTGTGGGGGTTTCAAAGACAGTAGAAAAGGGTATGAGTTATGACACAATTTGTGCATATCACATTCAATGTGCATATATTTGGTGCACAATTCTGACTACTTATTCGAGGTGCTGCATAACTTAAAAGATGGCTGACGGAGAAGGCGACAAGGTAGATCCTAAAAAGGCAAGCATAACTAGGACCCATTTTGGTATCTATAGCAATCCAACTTTTTTTTTCTTTTCTTTTGTGCCTTTCAGAACAGGATATGAAGAGTTTTCTTGACCGGCCCCAGTTTGTGCCTCGTGCATGCGAAGCTTCACTGCTTTTGTTATTTCTGTTGTCCATTTTTTGCATTGGCAGCCTTTTGCTATGTATTCATTGTATCTGTATAGAATCGCTTTTTGAGTGATACTATCTGGTGTTAGTCGAGTCACGTGGCCGAACCATTTGGTTTGCTGTCTCTTGATGAAGTCTAGCACTGGTGTTGTGCCTACCTGTCTCCTAATTTCATTTCTGATTCTATCCATTTTTGTTACTCCAAGCATTCATTGAAGGCATTTAACTCTGTTGTTACAATGTTTCTTTTATCTTTGTTTGCTAATGTCCAATTTACTTAATGATTTGACTTGCTTTAGGACATCTATTTTTGGATTTCGGTATCATCTTTTCTATCTGCTGTGATTGAGATTATGTTACCCTTGCGCGTGAAATTTTTCACCTGTTTTACTTGTTGATTTTGAATGAATAGTGTTGTTTCTATTTCTTTTCTTGCAATTATCGTAACTTTGGTTTTCTCTATGTTGACTGATCTGATTTAAAACACTGACCATTAAATGTTAATGAATTATAAGTAAAAACGAATTCACTGAGACAGATGAAAGGAGATATAGCTGTGCAAGAGTAGGTAGCTAGATAACCTGCTTAGGGTGACAAGGTTTCGTCGCACCAACCATCCGTGAACACGGTGAGTGACCGAGTCTCAAGATGTATAGAAGGGTTAGTTCTTTTATCTATAAAAAAAACCATTCAAATGAGGAATGAAAGTGTATAGTGAACAAACATAGGAAGATACTGCAGGCCATGGTCAGAGGACATTGCATTGATTTGTATCTTTACATGAAGTAATACCTTCACAGTAATACCACCTACAAGCCGGTAGAAAGTGATTCTACAAAAGAAGAAGAAGAAGAATACCTTCATGGAGCTACCTTTACCTTAATTTTTAAATGCTTAAGAGATTTGGTGGCCTGGGGATTGCAAACTTAGTTTACAATCTTAATGTACCAAGATCAAATCACATCTTGCTCAGCTCGAGAGACCAGGCATGCCGTGGGCATTTTCATGGTATAACTGCTTCTTTCAGTCGACCCAGCTGCAAATGGGAACCTGACAAAATGGGGGAAGATTTTGGTGCCTTGCTGGAGCTATGCAGTTTGTGCTCTGTCGTCTGTACTTTCAGCAATGGAAGGGACTGAGCACATATGGAAGTGCCCAGGTACAGTGAAGCCGGTTCATTTTCCTCCATTAACTCTTACTAATGACTGATGAAACCATGTTTTGTGAAAAGAATTCTTAATTACTGACTGCTTCTTGGTCTTCATATATATATATATATATATATATATGTAACTCTCTAACTGTCCCATGGCAAACACCGTGCCTCATGCCATCAGAATAGTTATGCAGTGGAACCCTGGAAATTCAAACACACGTGGCAATGGCAAGGCAGACAGATTAGCGAAGAAGGGATCAAGACAATAACAGCCACACACTACCAACTTTACAAACAGCTCATAAGAATAGCAAACAAGGAAACTTTGCTTAATGTATGTGTCATGTGAAACACGAGGAGGGATGTCTACAGACATATGGCAAGCTTCAATCAAAACGACATCATCAATCAACTCACAAGAAAAGATCAAAGCACTATTTCCTGGCTACAAGTTCAACACATCTCACCTAACAAGCACCTGAATAGAATCCAGCAGGTCAACCATGTACACACAAAAAAAAAACTGTTGATCATCATCTCATTGAGTGCCCAGTGCTCAACGATGTTAGGAAAATGCTTTCTTCCTTCGAGGTCACACAAAGGGAACACTTTGTATTGCACTAAACAGCATCTAGCAAACATGTACAGATAACATTACATGGTATTGGAAAAAAGAATTAGTTCCCAGATGCTGCTGAATCCATAACATAAAAAAATATAAGATAGGGTGGAAAGTTCATTTCCTTGCTACCTTTCCTTTCATAATAGAATGCCAGGCACCCATTTACAGTGTCCATAATGGAGATCGAAACCGTCACCTTAGCTATGAGAGGTGAACAGTCTGTAAACACTCAGCATTGTATGATTGTTGCTTGTGTGCTTCTTATATCCAGTCAGGTCATCTCGTAACCAATCAAGTCGTTATGGTACACATGAAGACATCCTCACAACCACAAGCCATCCCTCTCTTACAGCGGCCATTGCCTGTGCCTCCTCTGGTGGAGATTGGTCCTTTCTTTTATGTTGTCTTCCCACCTTTTTTTGGGGACGACCTCTTCGTCGTCTGCCTTGGACCTTTCCGTGCAGTATCATATTTGCAAGACCATTTGATCTCGATATGTGACTGTACCAAGTGAGTTTCCTTATTTTGACCGTTGCCAAGAGGTCTTCAAAAGGCCCTAATGCCATTAGTAATTCTTTCTCGTATTTCCTCATCTGTAACTTGATATAGGGCTCCTCTATCCTAGCTATTATTTATGTCAATAGAAGAGCCTTTGACATTCTCTTGCATATAGGTATTTATATTGCACATGCTCTTTTGTACATTAGAAATACTGAGCATGTGTATGTGCGGGTACTTACTTACTTTCCGTGTCTTGAACATCAGGTCAGACATCACCATTTCCAAAGTTTGACCATGCAAACTACTTTGTCATTGCCCCTCAATATGTCATCTATGCTACATTGAATATTGCATGTTTCCTAAAGGTTTGAGCAGGATGTCAGGTGGTCTGGTTCTTAGGTTGAAAGTCCTTTGATGTTGACTAAAATTAATGTGATCTATGATGCTTCAGTAGTGCTTAGATAGTGAAAGGATTGGCCGACTCAGAAGTTGTTTCCAGGGGACGTCCAATTGCTGTGTAATTACAATCTACTTGTTGAAGACTCCTTTCATGTCCCCTGTGTGAGTGTCTGTATGTAACTTAACTTAATGTCTTTATACTGGTTTATAAGACTGCAGTCTGTATACAACCAGTTTCTTGGAGGGTGTCTAACCGATGTGTGAGTCCATCTTAATAGACTCAAACACTAGAGTAAAGTAGACCCGCAGCCTGTTAGGCACCATCTATGCTGCTTTTAACAAACCACCTAACCATGGTCGGTGGTATGCCATATCAAACAGTGCTATTCTTTTCTTTGTCATACACAAAGATCCTGGCAGATCACTTGGAATTTATGTATGTATTCATGTGGGGTGTGTATATTTGTGGTTATGTGTGTGTGTGTGCGCGTGCATGCATGCATGCACGCATGTGTTTGTGAGTTGTGCCTGTGTGCATATACCTTAACATCTTTATACTGGTTTAGAAGACTATGCAGAGTCTGAATACAACCAGTTTCATTTACATTTCTTTACTCTAAAAGTTATGCGCATCCAATCTATTCTTAAATGCATTAATTGTCTCTGCCTCCGCTACTTCTTGTGGCAATGTATTCCAAGCATTCACTACTCTGACTACAAAAATATTTCCTAATATCTTATCCGGACCTTTCTGCAGTTAATTTGTAGATATGCTTTCTTGTTCTTGTAGGTGGTTGTATTTTGAAAAACATGTTACAGTCTAGTTTGTATGTCTGTGCATGTCTGTGCTTTTGTGTATGTATTGTCTGTGTGTGTGTGTGTATGTGCATTTGTGTAAGTGTGTGTGTGTGTAGTTATATGCTTGTGTTTGTGTGTATGTCCCCTGAGATCCAAGTCCACCTCAATAATACGTTCAGAGATAAATTGATGTTCCTTGATGTTGTCAGTTTGATTCATGTCAGTGTGATTTGTATGTGTCTGTGCATGTATTTATGTCAATGTTTGTGTATTTGTATGTCTGAGCATATATGTTGGTCTGCACGTTTGTTTTGTTTTTCATGTCTACACAATATTCTCCTTATTTAAAGTGCTATTATCCCTGGTAAAAAATAGCCTCTAAGATTGTTATAATTATATAATCTTTCCCCTCTCCTAAACAACAGAAATCTTGAAGATAACTCTCTCCAAGCATAAGGGGAAGCAATTGGGGATAAAACTTGTTGGCAAAAGGTAAGCAGCCATGCATTTTGCTCAGAAATGTTTACTAAAACTTCCATAAATAAGTTTTTTTTTAAAGGTTGCGTATTTTGTATATTTTTAAAAAAAAAAACCCACTTAAAACTGTAATTTGAGACACATAATTTGAGGACAAAAATACTTCATTTTACAAAATTTACAAACAGCTAACAATTTTCTTACCTGCTTTTAGTAAGATCTGACAATTCACATTACAAACAGATACACACATGCATCAATACACTGGCCAATATATCCTGATATCGCCCAAAGGGCTACTATCTGGGATGGAAAGACACATGCCTGTAGCAGTAGAATCCAGACAGGCAAACCTTTAATACAAATATTTTGTTAAAAATTGTATCACTAGGAGAAGCACATGGTGTAAGGGTTTAATGTTGTTGTTTTAAATGCCAACAATAAGTAGGTCTACTTTTTTGTGCACCCTGAAAAGGACATTAAGTGGTGGGTTGCAGTAGCTTTCTTCACATCCCGAGTGTACTGATGAAGGTAGACCGGGGTCCTCCAGGTGGTTGTGCTATGCTTGGCTTCATTTGCATGTCATTCACTACTGTGGGGATCATGTAGATCCCTCACCTTGTTAGCCAGGCTGCCATGAAAACAGTCCGTTTTTAGGGAGGGCTATGAGGAAACCGAGGCGATGGTTTTGGCCAGTATATTTTACCTGACCAAACTATAGTCTTCCTCCCTAGTAGGGGTATAAATCAAGTGCAATCTTGGCTTGCAATTCCAACATACCATGTTTGAAATCACTTAATGTTCAGTTTGAATGATCATGTCAGGGATTATTCTCGGTATGTCCACTACTCCATGTACAGAGAGGATTGGCAAAACTAGTGTACTGCAAAGCTGCCATAGTGGAATATACACAAATAGATACTCACATGCATCCATACACGGGCTAATATGTGATAATATAACCTAAAATTCTACGGTCTGAGGTTGAAAAATACGTGCCAAAATAATTCAGAAAGGCAAACCTTTAACCAAATTTTTTTTTTAATGTTGTCATTTTAGCTTGCAAATTTAAAGATGCGTTATAATTATTAATGTATATTATTTTATTTTACATTTTTTCATAAGGATCTTGTTATTATCAAATTAGATTGTTTGATTATACATTTTCCACCTGAATGTTGCATCTAATATTATTAGAGCATATAATGTTGTTATTATTATAATACATTTGTCCTTTTTATTTGTGACAGAAATGGACCAGGCGTGTACATACTGACCTTGGTGAGCTGCTTTTTAAACTTAACATCTTTATACTGGCTTAGAAGACCCTGAAGAGTCTGTATACAACCAGTCTCATTTACATTTCCTTACTCTAAAAGTTATGGCATCTGATCTATCCTTGAATACATTAATTGTCCCTGCCTCTACTATTTCCTGTGACAATGCATTCCAAGCATTCACCACTCTCTGACTAAAAAAAATGTGTTAATTTATGGAGCTAAATTAATATGACCTTGAATGACAAAGATAAAATATTTGCACATGGCTTTACTGTGCAAAATAAATTATATATTTGGTACCGTAGCTAAGTTAAAGAAAGGAGAGTGATTTAAATCTATACCATTGTTCGACAACCTACATCGGTTAATAAAATTTGGCCCAATTTCCAAAACTAAATATGTGATCCTAAAAATATATGTAAAGCTATATAATCTTCATAAATTGTATTGACTATTTGTGTACAATTGTGTTATCTATTATATGCATACATAAATACATATGTATGCATGCATGCATGCATGTAAAGATACAAGTGTACCCTGCTATAATGGCTGGTTCAGTGCTGGTCCACGACCATCAATCAAATGACTACCTTTTTGTTACTTGTTAGTGCATTATATAGGTATAAAAAAAAACTTCCGCTAAAGTTTATTAAGTGCACAATAACACTAGACCTAAAGAAATTATATGAAAATCAAATAAATTTCACATTGCTTGCTTATCTTAATATATTTTTGTCTTTTTAACTTCATTTAACGTCTCTATGCTGGTTTAGAAGACTGCAGAGTCTGTGTATACAACCAGTTTAATTTACATTTCCTTGCTCTAAAAGCTATGCACATCCAATCTATTGTTAAATGCATTAGTTATCAATTCATTCCAAGCATTCACCACTCTGACTAAAAAAAAATATTTGCTAATATCTAATCTGGACCTTTCTTTATTTAATTTGTAGCTATGCCCACTTGTTCTTGTAGTTGGTTGTAATTTGAAAAACTTATTATAGTCTGGCAAAGATGGCGCCATAACTGGCTGCAAGTCTACATTTCTCTACTGTTTTTTGGATCATTATGGATGCCGCCAGACCACAGATTTGCCTGGAATTCACACTAGTCGACGACTTACACTTGTGTTCACGGAAACATGGTGTTGTTTTCCGTCTGGACTTGTTATTTCGTTCTTTTTGGTGATTTCTTCCATCCGTTTATCCTGGTCTGGACGCCGGCTGAATGGCACCACGCTTATACCTGTGTCGTATTTCACGGGTTAGTTCTGCCGGTTCACCTACACGAATTTGGTGTGTGGGAATTTTAGATGCTACTATGATTAGCTGAATACAGCTGGGGAAAGATGCCAGACTCACTCACACGCTGAGTGTTGTCCATACGACCTCTTGTGGTTATCGATAAGGCACGACAAACTTCGTTAGATGCCATCCCACCTTTCTACCCTGCGGGTTACATGTTTACGGAAAGGCTTCGGTGGTAACCCTGAGGCAAAATCTGCATCCTATGCTATCTCCAGTCGTCTCGATGAATGTCTTGCCACTGGCAAAAGGTAGCTTAGGCTCTGTGAGTGAGGTTGACAAAAGGCGCATTTTCTTCTTCACTTTAATCCAAATCACCGCGCAAGTCACCCATTTCAGCGGACACAGCAAGAGATACGACTGTCCACACGGCTGAACAAAGAGAGTGGTCTTCATCACTTGTGATGGACAACTATTATAGTCTAATTTATCCTTTTGTTTTATCTTATATACCTGAATTAAGTCACCTCAAATTCTTTTCTTTTAACTTCAAATTCGTTTATTTTCTAGACACTGTAGGCTAGTTTTCCTCATAACTGCAATTCTGGAATCCCAGTATCAGCTTTATTACTCTTCTTTGTATCCTTTCCAGCATGTTTATGGTGACATGCAAATGTGCATTTGGAAATGAAGTTTATTATTGAATGAATGCCGGTGGAGATAGTGGAGATTCATCATCTGAGCCTTCTACGAATCTCTTTCGTTTTGATGAAAAACTACCTTACAGTATTTATTCCTATTAGTCGGGACTGCCAAGAGAATTTATAGGTTCGATGAAGAAACTAGTACTGAGCTTGGCACCGATGTTGAAGGCTGTTCTGCACTAGGCCGACAAATTGTCAAAGGGTGCGGTGATGATGGCAGCATGACTTAGGGACGAAACGCCCATTTCACAATTAAACACACCAGATTTGAATCACACTGTGTTTGTGGAAAAATGTACAAATGGATCAGTCACTACCTCAAAAACAGAACAGCCAGAGTTCAAGTACAAGGGCAGATGAGCAAAAAGGTGACACTAAAGAGGGAGTACCCCAAGGGGGAGTACTGTCACCCACACTCTTCCTGGTGTATATAAATAACATTACAGAGAATAGGCCAAGAATAGTCCATAGCTCAATGTTTGCAGACGATCTGGCTATGGGGACCTCTAAAAAGAATCTCACCATAGCAAGTAATCGGCTGCAGCAGGCCCTAACATCGCTGGTAGAGTGGGTGAACTCATGGCTGGTCAAAATAAACGAGGAAAAAACGACATGTGCGATGTTCTCGCTATCAAACAAACCCCAAAACACCAAATTAAGTCTTAACGGCAAATACCTGCAGCCAAACGACAACCCAAACTACCTGGGAGTCACATTTGATCGGCGCATGACATGGAAAAGTCAGATCGAGAGAAACCGAATGAGAGCCAGAGAAAGAATGGCAATCATGAGGAAACTTGATGGCACAAGCTGGGGAGCAGATGAAAATATACTAAAGAAACTGTACACTGGAAGAGTGAGACCAGTTCTCGAGTATGGCATTGCGGCATGGACAACAGCAGCAAAGGCGAACTTCGATAAAATTAGCAAACTCCAAAACCAAGCCATGAGAGTTATAACAGGAGGCATGAAGTCAACGCCAATTGTAGAACTTGAAAAGATTACAAAACTGCAATCCATGACCGACAGAAGAGACTGCAGAGCCCAGCAGTAAGCAGAGAAACTCAGAAGACTGACTAACCATCCAATGGATCAGAGACTAAACAATTTGGGAAATGGGAAACTAAAGCGGAGAAACTTTGCAGAAATAGCCAAAGCAAAGATGCACGAAGACCCCATGAACGCACGAACAACACCAAAGCCCATGCCTACTGTACGAAAACCTACCTGGAGGCAGCATATATTTCCAGAGGTGGTAGAAAATATACCAGGTATTGGAAACAAAAAACTGCCAGACTGAAAAAGAAAGAAGAGATACAACCCTAAGGCAAATAACGAAAAACTACCCAAGCATGGACTGGACCCATGCATACACCGCCGGATCTGTAACAAACACAACACAGAACGGAGGCGCAGGGGCATTCCTGAGCCTACCAAATGGCAGAAAAATAACACTGTCATTGGCAACTGGAAAATACACGAGCAATTTCAGAGCGGAGGCAGAGGCACTGAGGGCGGCAGTGGAAGAAATGGTGACAGGTAAAAGGAATGAAAGCCATATAGTCCTGCTTACAGATGCCCTGGCCGTAGTCACAGCACTAAAAAGCCAGAAAAATACTGAACTTAATGATTTAAGAGCAGTACTCTGTCAACTATGCCAGCAGGCCGCACCAAAAAGAGTAGGGGTACAGTGGGTTCCATCCCACTGCAACATCCAAGGCAACGAGGAGGCAGACAGACTGGCAAAAGAAGGTGCAAGACTACCACAACCAGATACTAGTATGACATGCGAAGAGTCAAAACGGCTTATTAGAGCTAGATACATGACCAAATGGGAAACAGAACATACTGGCTACACAAAAAAGATGCCTATTACCAGTTGAACAAAAGAGAGAAGGTCGTGGTCTTCAGACTTCGCACTGGCCACAATAGACTGAGGTACCACCTTTTCAACAAATTGAAGATAGGTGGCACTGACGAATGCCCTCAAGACATCTCAACTGATAGTCTTGCCCGTCCAGTCATTTCACGTCCAGTCATTTCACCTGATAGTCTTACCACTCAAGACATCTCAACTGATAGTCTTACCCCTCAAGACAGCTCAACTGATAGTCTTACCCCTCCAGTCATCTCAACTGATAGTCTTGCCCCTTTAGTAATTTCAACTGATAGTCTTGCCCCTCAAGACATCTCAACTGATAGTCTTACCCCTCCAGTCATCTCAACTGATAGTCTTGCCCCTTTAGTAATCTCAACTGATAGTCTTGCCCCTCAAGACATCTCAACTGATAGTCTTACCCCTCAAGACATCTCAACTGATAGTCTTGCCCCTTTAGTCATCTCAACTGATAGTCTTACCCCTTCAGTCATCTCAACTAATAGTCTTGCCCCTCAAGACATCTCAACTGATAGTCTTGCCCCTCCAACCATCTGAACTGATAGTCTTGCCCCTCCAACCATCTCAACTGATAGTCTTGCCCCTCCAACCATCTCAACTAATAGTCTTGCCCCTCAAGACATCTCAACTGATAGTCTTGCCCCTCCAACCATCTCAACTGATAGTCTTGCCATTAGATCAAGTTAGCTTGGGATGAGAGGGTGAGGTTGATGATCAATGCATTTTTTTATCCTCACTATAATCTAAATACTGTGCAAGCTACAGCATCAAGACAAAAAAAAACGTCCTACGATGTCGCCATCATCACTTGCAATGGGCAACTAACTTTCTGTTTCAACAGTTGTTGAAAGATGGTTGCTTTGCCAAAATGAGGTAAAAATACTTTACACAACAACAATAACTTTCTTAACCTCTCCTCTATTCCAGATTCCTAGCTCATTGGCTGCGTGTGATGGACGGTTAAAGATGGACGACCGTGTCCTGGAGATCAACGGTCAAGATGTCTCATATGGAACTCAGGAACAGGCAGCATCAATCATTATCTCCAGTCCTACACATGTGCAATTTGTGGTGGCCAGAAGATCCAGGCCGCAGACACCGGACATTATCAGGTCTGCGGCTGAGCATAGCAAGTATGCAATGTTTTCTGACGACCACGAGAAACCTGTATCCCCCCTGTGTCATATGTGCAAGGAAAAGATTATCACGATCAATAAAGTAAGTGAACGTTTATAACAGTTTGGGCCCCTTAGCTCTTTCAACACAGAGTTAGATAAGTTAGTGTGCAAATGTTTCATATTTATTGTAGTATTGTGTATAGTTAATTGTTTTGAAAATCTGATTTTTTTTCTTTCCTCTTTCTTAAAATTATTATTAATTTGTTTTTTTTTGGCTGGTTATTGATCCAGCAGCTTATGGGTCCTGCCCTTTGCTTAAATACTATATAGTGGTGTTTGTGAGCTGTTGTTTTGTTCCATTCAGAGTGTTCCATTTGTCTAGCCTCGAAGGAAGAAGCTCTTTCCTAATACTGTCAAGTGCCGGATGCACATAAAGATGTGTTCAACAGTGAGGCAGGGACGTGTTCACAGTCGGCACCCTGGAGTCTGTTGTGTTTGAATTTTGTTCAAGTGATCATTAAGTTGTATATAGTTTAGTTTAGTCGAAGAATCAAACCAACGTCATTACACACGGTATAACCCATATGTGCTCTGTTCTTCTCACTATTTTTCTAGAATCTCAGCACAATGCACAAACCCCATAGCACCAGCGAGGATCCCGTAATAGATTAGGTAGATTTTAAACATAATTTTGAATTTTGCCCGGGCAGTGGCTGTTAAGCCTACTCTTTTCAATTTCCAACTGCCGAGAGATTATGAATGTGTGTAACACCGCAAACGGGCATCCGACTGCACATGGGGTTCTGATCTCTACTACCCAGAGATCCAGGGAAAATACCAGAAAGTTCACATGAAAAAATGTTGGTCTCCGCCGTGATTTGAACTCGTGACCTCCAGCACTCAAGGCCGACGTCTTACCTCGAGACACTCAGCTGTATATGTTGAGTGGGAAGTCGGAAAATAGTGTTTTGTGCTTTGATCTCTCCTTTTCAGGAGGTTGATGCAGTCTTTGGGATTTTGGATGGCCTTATTTTTGTTGATCTCTCTCCTAGTATTACCCATTGCCCATCTTTTCACCCAAGCCTCTTATTTTTTTACTAAAAAGATAATCAATTTTAACTTTTGTTTTTTAAAATGCTAATGTTCAGACAGGTACGCAGTAGTGCACAATAATTCAGCACTTTGCTATGGCTAATTTTAGACAGACCTTAAGATGGTGAACATATCCTGTTATAATCAAGACGACTCTGTCTGTGGTTAAAAGGTAGGCTGGACAAAAAGGGTGCCAAAATAGCTAACAGTGAGCGAAGGATAATTAGGTTCTGGTAAAAAAAAATTGATCAAGTAACCCACCCAACATTCACGTCGAGCTCTCTGGATCGAGGCTGTGTCACAGCAGTTTGGCCAACGAGATGGGGATCAAAACTGCAATTTCCATAGTGGTGAGCTTACTGAGGACCATCACATTGCACTGCGGTCAAGAGGACGCATGTCCACCTTCTCAAGTATGCCTCAGGATGTAAGAAGACTCACTGTAACCCACCATCAAAGAGACATCGTCAAATGTTGAAAGAAAAAAAACATGTATTCAGACGCTGCACAAGAATGTCTTACTCGACTTCTTCCATTATATGAATGGTTACCAAGAGGGCTTTGTGTATGCCAGAGACAAGAACTGGTCCATGATTGCCACACTGAGAGCTTGTCATTAGAGAGTTGGCTAACTGCGCAGTGTAATCAACCACTTGAGGGCACAAGACTCACCAACTCATAACATTGTACACAGGCCAATAGGCTGCACAATGTGGAGCAGCATTGCAGTTTGAAAGAAATCACTTGAAACAATACACCAAACAGAGGACGGTGTGGGCATGTAGTTAAGTGACACGGCTCACAATCCGAAGGTGCTGTGTTTGCTCCTCAATCACAGTACCGGCCGTTACCCCTGGGAAGCAAACCATTAGAAAATGCAGGAGGAAGCAGACACTCACATAAAATGCAGGCTGATGTCAGATGCACTGGGTCGACAGGTGCAACGCACACCGCTTTGGGGAATAAAGAAATAGGCGAAACGGCAAAAAAAATTTCATAATAATATGCCCCAAAAGGAGCGACGGGCATTTATTGAAATAAAAAGGTACTAACCATACTAATATAGTTACTTGTTTGTGTTAACAGTTCTATTTAAAGTCTGGTCCTCGAAGTCTGCAAAATTGACATTGTCGTCCACAACTTTAGCATGTTGGACACTTCTTCCCTATTGCGTTGTACAGCTAGCCAGTACAATACTTGCCTTTATCTTTCTCCAAAATGTAACTTATGACATGCCTATTTGTTTCCTGATTAAATTCAGACTTAACATTCTGCTTTTCTTAATAGGATCTGTTGGAGACCTTGGGTGTGAGTATAGCAGGAGGCATGTCGAGTCACCGTGGAGACACGCCTGTATATATAACCAACATTAACCGTGATGGCTGTGTGGGCCGAACAAATGTTTTGAAGGTGAGAGAGTGTATGCATTATCCCCCTGTTTTATGATTAAGACAAACTCAGGCCGTGCACATTGTGTTTTATGTGTATTACATGCAGATAAATTACAAGGCGTATTAAAATGAAACTGGACCGAACTACAACAAGTGAACATACGTACGATGCACATGATGGCATCACTTCTGGTGTAAACAGCACATACCAACCATCAAGTTTGCAAAATTGCATTACCCTCCGACTCAGTTTCCTCAGCAGACCGTTGAAAACAGGGTGGGCGTGATAAGGAATCCGTCCAGAATTGACCAGCTAGCGGTGATTCGGTTTCTAGCAGCTGAAGGATGTCGACCATTTAACATTCATCGTAGAATGCAGGCAGTGTATGGTGACAAAAGTGTATCAGACAACAGTGAAGAATTTGAGACAGCGATGTTTAAAGAAGGACGTTAGTTAACGAAAGATCTTCAAAGATCAGGTCAGGTGCATATTGTTGCGTCAGCAGATGCCATCGCCAAAATTGATGCAGTAATTTGGGTGGACCGTCGCCGAAGATTATGTTTGCTAGCAGAGGAATTCGCTGTGTCGCTGGGGACAGTTTAAATGGTGGTTAGCAAGAAACTGAAGCATCGGAAGGTGTGTTCACAATGGGTACCTCGGTTGCTGACCAACCATCATAAGGAAGAACGCATGGGATGGCATTTGAACCACTTGCTGCGATACGACGAGGAAGGGGATTAATTTCTTTTGCACATAGTGGCAGGTGATGAATCGTGGTGCCACCACTTTGAGCCGAGCAAAACTGCTAGCATGCAATGAAAACATCCTGGATCACCGAAACCCAAAAAAATTCAAGTCACACATTTCTACTGGTAAGGTTATGCTGACAGGGTTTTTTATTTACCATGAGGGACTTTTGTTCGTAGACTTTAAAGACCATGGCGTTAACATCAATGCCATCCGCTACAATGACACAAGCTGCATACATCAATCAAGAATAAACGACCCGGCATGCTTTTGCGTGGTGTGATTCTATTGCACGACAATGCGCATCCACTTGTTGCGAACATTGTTCAGAAAGCGTTAGCACAGAAAAGTTGGGTAGTACTACACACCCATCTTATAGCCCAAATATGTCCCCTTATGACTTCCATTTTTTTGGACCCTTAAAAACATCTCTGGAGGAGCAAAGATTCGACTTTGATGAAGACGTCATGGCCTCAAGTGGTTCAAAGAGCAACCAAAGTAATTTTTTAATGACGACATCCGCCGTCTACCTGAGCAGTGGGATGCATGTCTGAATGCCTATGGTAACTTTTTCTAACTAACCCTGTGGCATGTTTGCTTCATGACAATTGCTATATTTAATTCTGTTACAGCAGTTGATTTAAATTTTAAATGTTTGTAATAAAGCCACTGGGTTTCATTTGAACACGCCTTGTACATTGGCACTGAGATTTATTTTGTTATGCTGTACGCAGAGAGAGATAATTGACACTGTAATTTTATTGTGCTGTATATATAGAGAGACAGTTGAAACTGTGATTTTGTTGTGTTTTATACATAAGGAAACCATTGACAATTGACACTGTGATTTTGTTGTGCTGTATATATAGAGAGACAGTTGAAACTGTGATTTTGTTATGTTTTATACATAAGGAAACCATTGGCACTGTGATTTTATTGTGCTGTATACAGAGAAAGAGAGATCATTGGCACTGTGATTTGTTTGTGCTGTAAACAGAGATAGATAATTGGCCCTGTGATTTTGTCTTCACTCTTATTAACTTGGAGTGAATAGACCATCGACCAACCGTCTCCAAGCAGACCTACCCTGTG
Organism: Ariolimax columbianus; assembly: GCA_036924085.1. NCBI lineage: Eukaryota > Metazoa > Mollusca > Gastropoda > Stylommatophora > Arionidae > Ariolimax > Ariolimax columbianus. The sequence continues at coordinate 57,702,909 of JAVGWX010000004.1, forward strand.
ATATTTTTCCAGTTCTTTTCTTTCCTCTATTTTTATTGTATCAGCTTCTAGGTCTCTTCTCTGTGTGTTCTTTGGCCTTCCTTTGTCTCGTTTTCCTTGGTGGTTCTAATGCAGAGATTGCCTGGTGGTGCTGACTTGGATCTTTTGTGTTGTCACCTTCTTTCTCAGATTCCTGTTGCACCTGTCTTAGTCCTGTTGTCTTAAACGCTTTGATTCATAACCATGTCAAACCACTGCAGGCCCAGAATCATTCTCAGATATGTTGGTGAATCCCTTCAATCTTTTAATATTGAGTTTGGTCATACTCCATGTTTTGCTCTATAAAGAAGATCCGATTCACATTCAAATTAATGATCTTTAGTTTAGTATGCATTCGGATCATTTTAAAGTTTTAAATGCTTTTCAACATGACATAGGCCACTCTTGTCTTTTTGTCTCCTAGTTTCTACATTTTAATTTGCATAGCTGACTTGTTTATGATGCTTCCTAAGTATGTCAAGCTCTCTACCTCATTCAATGGAGTTCCTCTAAATACACCAGTCTTTGCTCCCTTGATAGTAGACATGAGGAGAAGGTGCTTGCACAAAGTGAGAAGTTGCTGCACATGCCAAACAACTTATGAATGCTAAACTTCATTGTCTGACCAAAAACAAGCTGAAGTGAATGATCTTCCTCCACACCTAAACATCTGCATTGTTGCCACGAAGACTTCCTCCCCAGCTAACACTTAGAAGTGGAAATGTTAGCTAGGAAATGCTAGGAACCGGGCTACTGCCAAGTAATTATCCAAATCTTCTTAGAGATCCCTGGAATTTTTTTAAAAACACCACTGGATCCATCTGCAACTAAATACCTCGGCTCAGGAGAGGATGAAAGAAAAATACAACCCCAAATAATGGACGCATGTGAAGGCAGTGAATAATGGGAGATGAGGCATCTATATAAGGCACAATAATGGATGGATAGCTGAAAAAGATTTCCCAACAAGGACGATCTCCTTTGATTTTAGTGCAAAATCCAATGCACTTCTCCAGACACTGAGAATCCTTACCAGAACCAATAAGCAACCACCAGCCAAGATTGTTTTCTTCACTGATGGCGGTTCCTTACTTTAATCATTACACAATACTATAAATGAACACATGTTTCAGGAAATCAACATGAACTAAATAGTATCCAAATGACTTCACTTCCAGTGGCTATCCTCATACTGTGGAATAGGAAATAAAAGAGCTGGCGCCCTGCCCAGAGCTAGTAGTGAAAATATATTCTATCTATCTATGGTCTTTGAGCGCCAAATATGGTGCATAAGGCAGAAACAAATGATGTCAAGTTGGAACGGTGTGACGCCACTGTTTTTAGATCTTGTATGATACTGAGGCCCACAGTTGAGCCCTCTCGGATGATTGTTCTTCTGAGTGTTTCCTTGGGTCTCCATCTTTGCCGAACGCCTCTTGGTTTGCCTTCGTTTGCTTGCAATTGAAGACAGTTGTTGTTCATTCTAAGGACATGACCGATATATACCCATCGTTTTTTACTGATGATGGTCGACATGTATAGTCTGTTTGTGTCTGTTCTTATCAAATCATTAGTTATGAACTGATCCCAGCGCATATTCAATAATTTTCTTAGATATTTATTTTCAAAGATATTTAGTTTGTTTTCCAGCACTTTTGTTGTCTTCCAGCTTTCACATCAATATGTCAGGACTGATATTACGATTGAGTTGAATAGTCTAAATAGTCTGAGCGTGGTATGTTTGCTCAGTGTCATTGGTTTCCAGATGTTGGTGAGCTGAATAAAGGCGCATGAGGCCAAATGTGGAAATTTCTTTCAATGCATCTCCATCTTGTGTCATTATGCTTCCCAGGTATGTTAAGTGTGGGACATCTTGTAGAGATTTCACCTGTAGCTTGATATCAACCGTTGTAGAAGCCACGACTTTCATCTTTGAGGTGTTTACTTGAAATCCTATCTTTTCTGACAATTGGCATAGTCTATCTATAATTTCTTGTGTTTTTTCATTAATGGTACTCAGTAGCGCTAGGTCGTCTGCAAAATCAAGATTTTCTAATGTCTTGTTATCTGTCCATGTTGTGCCTAAATGCTTATCATGGGCATAGTGTTTCATAATCCAATCTATAGCTATGTCAAATAGTAGAGGTGATAACATACATCACTGTTTTACTCCTATTTTGATGTTAAACCATTCAGCATTAAGTGATTACTGTTAACATAAAAAAAAGAAGATAACAGGCAAGTTTCCTTGGACATTACTCAGAAGAGGTAGCCATTAAAATGTTGTTGGCAACTGGAATGATCTAGGGTAAGAGAGATCATGGAATGGCAGAAGAAACATGAGGGATGGCATAACAGATTGGAAAGGAAAATAGAGAACATCTGAAGTGTTGAAGTTCACTTGGGACTGAGGGTTGTCAATGAAATTTATTTTCAACACCGTGAGGCATGCCACATGAGATGATGATGATGACATCAGTCTTTCCAAGTATGTTAATACAGAAAATACTGTAATCTTGGTGTTGATTCATGCACATCATGTGCCTATACCAGGTAGCCAAATTTCGTCTAAACTCATCTCTGTTCTTTGCCTTTTGGTACTATGCAGGGGTCAAGGTTTTGTTGCTGGCCATCCCTCCATCTCATTGGTGGATGTCTGTGTTGACAATTATATATATTCGGCCATGACCACGTGGCCTACCCACCTGTACTTTCTAACCAACGCCGTATCTGTGACTTGATTGATGCTAGTTTTAATCTTGATGGCATTGTTATGGATGAGGTACATAGTGAGATTGACAGTTAACTACGCTCTGTCGGTCATTAAGTAGCTTGAAGCCGCATCACGCCAATTTTTCGTAGGTTCCACACCTTTCAGCTATATACCTTGTCTGGAATGACCAGATGGTGATGGTGTGAGCTCTCGCTTCACAGAGCTCTTGATGCATTTTGTAAGAGTTTATCATTTCTTGGTCCAAGGAGAAGCAAACCCTTAGAAAATGCAGGAGGATGCAGACCCTTACATAAAATGCATGCCGAAGTCGGATGCACTGGGCTGAGAGGTGTAAAATTAGAACATAGTGCAATGCACACCGCCTTGGAGAATAGAGAAATAGGGCGAATGCAAAAAAAAAATATTTTAAAGTCTATTTATTATCAACAAAAAGTATCATCTATTTTGTTTTGTTTATAGAAAGGAGACATTCTTCTGTCCATCAACGGTACCAGCCTTCAAAACCTCACTCACTCTGAGAGTGTCAGGCTAATCAGGCAAAATACAGAGGTCAAGGTCCTGACACTGAGAGTCATAGACTCCAGGGAGATTACTCAGGGAGATAATAACTTCACGCCTTCCTGGATTTACTGGTTGCAGATGCCACAGTGAGTTTTTGGGTGGAGGTGCAAAGTTTGCAAGCGTAGTTGTTGTCCATAGATACTTGTACCAAGCTCTCAACTCATTACCAATTGTCTCTGCTTTATCTTAACCAAATTTCTCTGCTTTATCTTCACCAATTTTCTCTCTTCACTCTTGACCAATTTTCTCTGCTCTACTCTTGATCAATTTTCTCTTTTAACTTTTGACAAATTTTCTCTGTTCTACTCTTTATCAATTTTCTCTGCTTCACTTTTGATCAATTTTCTTTCTTTACTTTTGACCAATTTTCTCTGCTTCACTCTTGACCAATTTTCTCTGTTTCACTTTTGACCAATTTTCTCTCTTTACTCTTGATAAATTTTCTCTGCTTCACTTTTGATCAATTTTCTCTCTTCACTCTTGACCAATTTTCGCTCTTCACTCTTGACCAATTTTCTCTGCTCTACTTTTGATCAATTTTCTCTGCTTCACTTTTGATCAATTTTCTGTCTTTACTCTTGACCAATTTTCTCTGCTGTACTCTTGACAAATTTTCTCTGCTCTACTCTTGACCAATTTTCTCTCTTTACTCTTGACCAATTTTCTCTCTTTACTCTTGACCAATTTTCTCTGCTTCATTCTTAACCTATTTTCTCTCTTTACTCTTGGTTATACATGTGGAAGACTTCTAGCCGCTATCGACCTCCCTGTAAGCCCATCCAAGCCTTGGAGCAATACAAGAAGATTGGTATGGCACAGGGCAGAGAACAACAAGAGAAAATTCTGTTTCAGAAGAAAAGAAAACCTGGATGAGGTGTGTGGGTCAGACCTTTGTCATGTTGGATCATACGGCCCAGTGATATATCTCATATCCATCCAGGATTATATGCATAATTTGTAATATCATGCCTCTTTCAATGAAAAAGACCCATTGTTGTATATTGGATTGAAGCTACTCACACAGAGTCTTTCATTCTTGACAAACACTCTTTAGTGGAATGTTGACTTGTGTCCTTCTGTCTGTAGTGCAATTCATCATCATCATCAATCAACCAAAGCCTGTCTCTCCTCTCAGTGCATAGGCCATTGACAACACCTCACAAGCATATATGGTGCATGGCTGCTCTTTTCTACCTCTCTCCAGGTGTAATTATTTAACTTTAGCTCCTTCTCACATTCTCATCTCCATGTATTTTTTGAGTCTCCTCTCATTCTCTTTCCTTGAGAATTCCATGTAAGAGTCTGGCTGGCTATGTTGGACAATGCTTTCTTCGCTGTATGTCCTATCCAGCTCCATTTTCTTGGCTTAATTCTGTTGTTCTAGTGGCTGTTGTTTTTTTCCTTTCGTATAGGTCTTAATTACTCACAATGTCATGCTACTTTATGTCCATTATCCTTCATAGACATCTGTTAACGAATGGCTGGAGCTTTTGTTATATGGCCTTTGTCGTTCTCCATATTTCCGCTACCCACAGCAGTGCTGACTTAACACTGGTGTTGAATATTCTAACTTTGGTGTAAATCTTGATTTCCCAGGATCTCCATATGTTGTTTAGTGTCAGGAATGTCCCTCTTGCCATTCCAGTTCTGATCCTTACATTTGCATCTATACCTCCTTTGTCAGTTATGCTACCCAGCATGATGGGTTCACACTTCATCCGGGATTATATGCAACATTTGTAATATCCTGCTTTTTTCATTGAAAAAGACCCATTATTGTATGTTGGATTGGTTCTACTCATACTGAGTCTATTGCTTTTAACAAAGTTTCTTTAGTACAAAGCTGATGTGTCCTCCATGCTGTAGTGCAGTTGAAGTCTTCTCAGTAGACTAACCACTATGTGGGTTGCAGTGCCAATCCCTACTTTGTTATACCATGTTGCTGTAACACAGCCTGTTTTCAAGTGCATGACATTGACATGAGGAGGATTCTTTGTTAGAATGTTGTACCTGACCCTGAATAAAAAGACCCATACAAAAAGGATTGTACATTAAAGTGCATAGCATAATAAGTTTGCTTATGTGCCAGTGGCCTGTTGCGCCGATAGACTACTGCCATGTCCATGTTCTGCATCTTGTTGCAAGGCCTCGTCTAGAACTGTAGGGGAATCTGCCAACTGTCAGGTTCGGGAGTTGTGCAATCTCTCCTGTGCCTCCAGCCTTCCGGTAGATGGTCAATGGCGCAGAGGAATAATTTGAGAAGCTGATGAGCCAGGAAGTCCTGATCCTGCCGGACAGCATGGCCAAAGATGGAAAGGCGGCATCAGACCATATTTTCAATGATGAGGGGGGAGATTAATCAAGATCATGCCATCGAATTCTGAGAATGCATCGTTGTTTCCATATCTCAGAGCCATGCAGGAGTACATTGTTGTTGTTGTTGTTTAATGCCCAAAATGAGTAAGTTTACTCTTTTTCAAGCCCTGAAAAGGACGTTAAGTGGCAGGTTGTAGTACATCCCGAGCATGCTGATGAAGGTGGGCCATGGTACTTCAGGCGGTTGTGAATGCTTGGCTTCATCTGTGTGGCACTCACTACTTATGGGAATCACATCAATCCACATTTTGTCAGCCAGGCTGCCTTGAAAATAGCCTGTTTCCAGGGAATGTTACATGGAAGAGAAAAAGTGGTCTTGGTCAGTATATTGTGCCTGACTGGACTAGCATCTGTTCCCCAAAGGAGTACATCAAATAAAGTATAAATTGCGTAAAACCAGCACAAGCTGCCAACTGTGAACTATGATAGTTTGTTTGTTTGTTTTCCATGCATTGTTTCCTTGTTTTTATGTAGCCATATAGTAACCATAACTAAGTATTTTTTATTTATTGTTATCCCCATTTTTTGTTATAGGACATGTAGAATTGTGAAGACAATTACCCTGCTTAGATCACCAACTGGAAGCCTGGGATTCTCGATAGTGGGCGGGGCCGACTGTAGTCATGGAAACTTACCCATATTTGTCAAATCTGTTGTACCTGACACACCTGCTGCAAAAGATGGCCGCCTTAAGTAAGTGTTGTTACTTCCATTAAGTTTGCATTAATTCTCTCATTCCATTTACTCTACCCATGTTTAAGTAGATTTACTTTTCTCATTCCATTTACTTTATCCATGTTAAAGTAGATTTGCTTCTATTAAGTTTATATTTACTCTGTCATTTATTTTGCTGTTAATCATATTTTTTTAGATATTAAGACATTTTGTTAACCAAATTTTCTTAAATATTAAGACGTTTTGTTAAACTTATTTCCTAGACATTAAAACATTATTAATAACCATATTTTCTAGATACTAAGACATTTTTAATTACCATATTTTCTAGATATTTTCTAGATTGGGGATTCCGTGGCGAAGTGGTTAAGCCGTCGGCCTCGTAATCAGGTGGTGTGGGTTCGACTTCGGACTCCGCCGTCTTTTTCACGGGTGCTTGATGCAGAGTTCCCTGCATCTCGTAGTCGCCCCCTAGTCGTCTTGTCCTTGACTTGCCACTGGAGTCGGGCGGCATGAGACGAGAGAGTGAGGATAAAAAGTAGCGCAGGTTAATCCTTACTAAAAATAGCGCTAGCAAAATTAATTATGCCATCATCGTCTACGATGGACGGCAGCCTTTGCCTTTGCCATTTTCTAGATACTAAGACATTTATTAAACCATATTTTCTAGATACTAAAACATTTATTAAACGATATTTTCTAGATACTAAGACATTTATTAAACCATATTTTCTAGATACTAAAACATTTATTAAACGATATTTTCTAGATACTAAGACATTTATTAAACCATATTTTCTAGATACTAAAACATTTATTAAACGATATTTTCTAGATACTAAAACATTTATTAAACCATATTTTCTAGATACTAAGACATTTATTAAACCATATTTTCTAGATACTAAAACATTTATTAAACCATATTTTATAGATACTAAGACATTTATTAAACCATATTTTCTAGATACTAAGACATTTATTAAACCATATTTTCTAAATATGAAAACATTTTTGTCTATCATGTTTATAAGAAATTAAGATATTCTGTTAACCAATCTTTCTAGATATCATGACACTTTATTTACCAATTTAATTTTTTTTAGATATAATTTTGTAAACCATATTTTCTAGATATGAAGACATGCTGTTAACCATATTATCTAGAGATTAAGACACTTTGGTTAATAGTCTTTTTTTTTTATGTAAAGACACTTTATTAACCATTTAGATATCAACATTTTGTTAAACAAAATTTGTGATGGCATGGGCTAGTGGTTAAGTTACACGACTCATTACCCGAAGGGGTGGGTTCACTCCTCAATCACAGCACCGATCATTACCCGGGGAAGCAAACCTTTAGAAAATGCAGGAGGAAGCAGACCCTTACATAATGTCAGATGCACTTGGCCAGCAGGCGCAAAATTCATAGTGCAACGCACACCACCTTGGGGAATAGAAAAATAAGGCAACGCAAAATAAAATTTAAAAATATACCTTATTTTCTAGATAACCAGATATTTTACACATTTGTATAGATATCAGAACATTTTATTAACATTATTTTCTAGATATGAAGGGAGAGCATGTAGCCTGGTTGACAGTGCATTGGCTTACTAGACTGGTATACAGTGGTTCGAGTTCACAAACGGACAGAAAAAATTCAGACCGTGGTTCGTGTCTGGTACAATTGCTTCTACAGTTGACCCAGATGTAAATGGATATCTGATGTATGAGTTGGGGAATGTAAAAATGGCAAGGAAGGGAACTGGCCATCCCATCTCACATAAGCTGCAGCTTAGCGCATGAAGAGTTATCTTCATGCATGAACAGTTATCTGCATTCCCCCCGATGGCATTTGTTGCCTAGATATGATATTTTTTAAACCATATTTTATAGATATGAAGACATTTTATTAACAGTATTTTCTAGATAGGGAGACATTTTGATAACCATATTTACGAAAACATTTTGTTGACTACACTATACATTATTTAAATCCCAAGTGGTCCTCGTGGGGTCTATGTGTATGACAAGGGCAAGAATACCACCACTGCCTCAGAGAGAGCATGTCTAAGAGGCGACTAACCGTGTGACATGGCATAAACCCGACCATGGTTAGGTGGTTTATTTAGAGCAGCATAGATGATTCGCAAATGGGCTAAACCACCCTTTGCGGCACTTGTCCCAATGCAGCGAAGTAATAAGCTGCTCGAGCCTAGCCCACTAAACAGGAAATCCTCCTTGCGGCTACATCCAGATCATACTAAAGCTAGGACCTGCACATGGGCATCTGCCCCTGTAGAAGTACAGGTCAACTAAGAACTGACACATTATACATTACATTTTCTTTCCAAATATGAAAACATTTTTATTAATCATATTTTACATATGACCCACATTTTTTTAACCAGGGTTCGGAAGGGAGACAAAGAATAGTAACGCTGTAACCCTAACAGACAAGTTGCAACAAATAAGGTTTAAGCGTGAGACTGGCTATCCTATTATGTAGAAATTGTAAATAATTTGAAAGAAAACCTCTGCATCTCATGGTAGAAGAGGTGAAAAAAAGTCAGCCAAATCCTAATTTACATTCTCTATTTTCTAGATGTGGAGACATCTTACTGACAGTAAATGAGCACAGCTTGCGCTCATTCAACCATGCAGCCGCTGTCGAGGTCCTCAAGCTCATTGATGGAGCAGTCACGCTGTCTGTTGTTTCGTGGCCAGGCACAGTTGTTTGATGCCTGATTCGTTTGAACATTAGATGATATCATGGAGCCTGTCACGACTCCATCAGCTTATATGTTTGTGTGTGTGTGTGTGTGTGTGTGTGGATGACACTGATGTAAGGATACAAGGTTCATTAACAAGTGATTCTGTTTCTAATGCAGAAGTAAATTCCACATTTTCTTTCTGAAGAAGTAAATTCTAGTGTTTCTGTTTTAAGAAGTAAATTCCAATGTTTCTGCTTTAAGAAGTAAATTCCAGTGTTTCTGCTTTAAGAAGTAAATTCCAATGTTTCTGCTTTAAGAAATAAATTCCAGTGTTTCTGCTTTAAGAAGTAAATTCCAGTGTTTCTGTTTCAGAAGAAAATTACATTATTTCTGTTACAGATGAAAATTCCAATGTTTCTATTTTATGAAGTAAATTCCAACATTTCTATTTCAAATGTGAATTCCACTGTACCTATAACAGAACTGAATTCCAATATATATATATTTATATTCAAATGAAATTAAATTCCACTTGTTCATTATCAGAAAAAGATTCCACTTATGCTATAGCAGAAATAATTATCTCCATTTCTTTTTTAAGAAGCACATTCCACTTTAATTTATGTCTAAAGTAAAATTCACTGTTTTTTAGTTCATAAAAGAATTATAGTTTCTCTTTATCAGAAATCAATTTTATTATTTGCGTCTCATACATTGATTCCAACTATGAAACTCTTGCTATTCTGATGATTTATTTTTTTTAAATATGTGAAATGTTTGATAAATGGAACTTCATTCTTTATATATGTCCAAGGCACATCATTCACATACTGAGCGATAACCCTCCGACCTCCTGGGGTTGGGGAAAGACAAGACAGACAAGATTAGAAGAAAACTGGTTGTTTACAGATTCTGCAGTCTTCTGTTGTGTTTAATGCCCATATAGAGTAAGTTTACACTTTATAGTGCACCCTGAAAGGGCATTAAGTGGCACATTGTAGTAGCTTTCCTCACATCCTGAGCGTGCTGATGAAGGTGGATCAATATCCTACAGGCAGTTGTGCTATGTTTAGTTTCATCTGCATGACGTTTCTACTATAGAGATCACGTCAATCCACATCTTGTCAGCCAGACTGCCTTAAAAACAGCCTATTTACAGGGAACGCTTCATGGAAGAGAGATAATAGTCTTGGTCAGTATTTTGTGCCTGACCCTAATGCGACATCCTGGTCAGTATGCTGTGCCTGAACGAACTAGCGCTTCAGTTCCTCTACAGTCTTCTAAACCAGTATATTGATGTTAAATTTTAAGTAAGTATATCATCTTACTTACTGTAAGTCTTGTTACATGATAAGATGCTATTAGCTTTGAAAATAAATTTTCCAAAACAGCTAAGTATTTTGACTTAACCACTCTGGTATAACGAATAGGACAACTGTTACTTTCCAACTTTCAAGTGTGTTTTGTGACAGGTGACTAAAAGAGTTCATGCATGGGGCTTGCAACATCATCATGTAAGGTACACTGCTACAGAAACCACTTCATAGAATGTCTGCTATACATGGACAATGTATCGCAGACAGCTAATTTTTTTCATGAGGTGTTCGCACAGTATGCTCAGGATCACGTGATGGGACAAAGAATCTGCTCTAAAATTCTTAGCAAGTCAGGCATCTTGAGCATCCATACACTTCTGCAGAAAGCCCAGATAAGATGGATGGGACATATTGTTCACACGAGAGCAGCTGCTGTATGGTAAGCTAAGAACAGGCAGACAGTCATCAGGAGAAACACTACAGAGACTCCTTAGAAAAGTCTTTGAAAAGCTTCAGCATTGATGTCACCTCCTCGGAGATGCATTCGCAGAACTATTCCACCTGGTATGCTTGTATCATACAAGCCACACAGATCGCAGAACAAAACTAAGAGAAAGCAAGTCGCCTGAAAGAATCGAATGAACAAATGACTCCACAGCCGACTCCCCACAAGTCTGCTGTGCCAGGATTGGACTTCACAGTCATATGAGATCACTTCTCGCAGCACAAGTCTGATGCTGTCCCCATCGTTGCCTGTGATGTGCAACTACTACTGTTACAATTACAAAAGAACACAAATACTGTGGTAAATGTGTTCAATTTAGTGGCCAATGTGCAGGGATAGTCTTGTGCTTTATAAAGGGTAAAAAAGATGACAAGAAATTAATGAGTTATATAGAGGGGCTGATTCCAAAACCTTGAAAAAGTGCTGAAATATTCTTATAAGACATCCTATTGCTTCCATACATATTTGTCTAGTTTAAAGACACAGAGTATCAATAACAAAGACAAGTTTCCAGAAAGCTGAAAATTCAGTGGCCCATACAAAATTGTAATACATTTTATATTTTAAATTATATATTTTTTAAAATTGTTTCACAATTTGAAAATTAGTTCTCTAGAGTTTTTGTATCGCTTTATTTTTTTTAAAATCCGTACAAATAATTAGCAAAGAAATATTTTTTTTTAATGTAAAAATTACTTATGGGCCATTCTGTACTTGGCTTTGTGATTGTTGTCTCAGAGCTTCCATTTGTTTCATTATTTATAGTTCAAAGTCAATGTTTGTTACTTCTTTGAGATTGAGGTCATTGTGTTAGAACAACTTGTCATTCTGGCACAAATGTCAGTTAGCCACCATCTCCTGTTCCCTGCATGGATCACTTGTGTCTCCATAAGGAGGGAAGAATAAGGCAACTGTGCCTTTTTACATGTCATTAAGAAAAAATGGAAAAATGCTCAAATAACTAACTTCTTTATATATTGTCATATACCCATTTACAGTTGGTTTGACTAGCAGAAGCTGTCATACCATGAAAAAACCTACGACATGTTCCGTCTTTTAAACTGAGCCTGATATGATTTAAATCTGGAATGTTAGGACTGTAAACGAAGCTCACAACGCCTAGGCCACACACTCCCTTAAATAGGGCAAATTAAAGTAGATGATGATGATATAATCTCTTTAGCAGTGAGCTGGCAGTTCTTGACAACCCAATGCCTCCCGCACAAAAGCATACGTCCTTCTCAATTTCAATTGTTGTGGTGATGTGTATAGTGTGTTGTGTATGGTGGGGTGTGGTGGCAACAGCAAGTTCCGCAGATCGACCAGCCTTGGGCATAAAGTCCAGGAGGTGCTCGACTGTATCCTCGTCATGGCAGAATCTGCAGTTTGGTTCACGTAGTGGGTCTAATCTATTCAGATGTTTGTTTAGGGGGGCATGGCCTGTTCTCAGCTTGAAGATCAAACTCTGGTCCCTTCGTTTCAGTTTCTTGGCCAGGTCCTGGGTGGTCTGGTTTTGCTTGGTTTTTTAAATATACTCAGCCTGTCTGGGATGTGGCCCACTGATCTAGCCTCCGCTGTTTATAGTTATTTTTCAGGATTTGCTTTTAGGTTTGTAGTATGATACTATGTAGTGCCTGTCTGTGGTAGCATTGCCTCGCTTCTGGCCAGCTCATCAGCCTTCTCATTTCCTGGGATTCCGACATGGCCAGGTATCCATTGGAGCACTACTTCCGCCCCATAAGAGGTGGAAAATTGGTCAATTAATTTGTAGATATTATTAACATCTGGAGACATTCTGTTTTCCCCCACTTATAAACCACAGAGCGTGATTTTGTATTTTGTTAAGCTTGTGTAAGAGGCTTTTGCTTGCAATGGCTTGGAGGGGGAGTGAATAGTCAATCACTGAGTGGACAAATTCAATGTATAACTGGCGTAGTGAATCTTGATCTGCGTGCACCTGCCACCCCCCCCCCCCCCTCCCCTCCCCAATCCACAAGTAGAGAGGTGCTTGGTGAGTCTGAGCCTTGTGGATGCTTTTTCAATCAGCTTGTCTATATGGGGTTTCATTGTGAGTCAAGCTAGACTCCGAGGTGTTCTCTGGGTTTTGTCATAGGTTAATTTCACTCCGTTTATTTTGACATCAATATTTTCCTCTTTAATCCTTTTATTTAAGCTGAACACAGTTTTCTCTACATTAATTTCAAGCTTCCAAAACTGACAAAATGTAGAGATGGTTGTCAGATTCATGTTCATATTTTTGTTAATGGGTTTCATATGTTTTTCTTTTGACCAAATGACCAGGTCATCCACAAAGGGCGCCTTTTGGGAGGTTATGACATCTGGTAGGTCATTTATATACACAAGGAATAATGTACAACTTAGCACAGATCCCTTGGGCAGTCCATCTTCCAGGGTACTTTGTTTGGATGTTCATCTGCTGAATGTTGTTCGGATTGGTCTGTTGTGGAAGAAACCTTTTAGCCAGCTGTACATTCGCCCTGATATTCCAATCTTTTGCATCTTGAAGAGGAGGCCAGTTCTCCAGACTCGATCTTAGTCTTGTCTGAGGTCAAAGAATGTTGCCAGCACATTGTTTTTCTCCTGGACAGCATCACCTACTTGTTGGGTAAATCTTATCAGCTGGTCCATTGTCTGTTTCTTTCTTCTAAAAACTTCAGAGATAGTTCTATGCTCTGTAAGAAGTGAAATGGAGACAAGAAAGAGAAGAATAAAATGTGTACTAAATATTCATTATATATAGCAATTGTGAAGCTTAGCTCTATAGCACACTATACAAGGTTTGATCAGAAAAATCCAGAACTTATAGTATTACTTTTTTGGGCTGTGAAGTACTCCCTTTTTTTATAGTATAGTAGACCCTTTTAGTAATCACTGACTATAGGATGAGATTCCATGGCGAAGTGGTTAAGCCGTCAGTCTCGTGATCAGGTGGTGTGGGTGCTTGATGCGGAGTCCCCTGCATCTTGTAGTCGCCCCCTAGTCGTCTTGTCCTTGACTTGCCACTGGGGTCGGGCGGCACGAGACGAGAGAGTGAGGATAAAAAGTAGCGCAGTTAATCCTTACTAAAAATAGCGTTAGCAAAATTAATTATGCCATCATCGTCTACGATGGACGGCGGCCTTTGCTTTTTTGACTATAGGATACTTGGAGTGATAAACACAAAAATAATGTATACTTATCTTTTGTTGTCTTTTTCATTTTTTTAATCTTTTGTTGTCTTTCTCCTTGCGGCATTGTCTTTTCACTTCTCTGTGTTGCAAGAGCTTTGCTTCACCAAGCGTGAGGTGGTCATCCAGGGTACATCTCCACCTGGATCGATCTGCAACTACATCTTCCCAGGATGTCAGATTTGTGTCCAGGGCCTTCATATCCCCCTCCTTTATTAATGCATCATTACCACTTCATCCGCTTCTGGAAGTAATCTTGGTTAGAATTTTTGAGGGTCAGGGAATGCACCATCTTGTGAACTTGGATAATATGAGTGCCAAACATGAATAGTCATCTGTTGCCTGCCAACCATCCTGATATCATTTAAACCATTCATAACAATGCTTGTGACTCATGCAACGACTGCCATTAGCTTGTAATAAAATTGATTTGCTGTTCATGATTTTCAGACATATCCAGAAACATAAAATACAATATGTAGCATGTTAACTTTATGCTTCCTAGATTACAAAATTACCTCTATTTCCTGAATCTGCATAATTTTTCAGCACGTCATGGTTGTTGATTTTGTCAAATTTTTTAAATTTTTGTTTTGTTTTGTGTGTCTAGAGACATATATTAATAGAGAATTTGTCGGTGTTATTGTGTGTATGTTAGTTTCTGAGATAAAGAAGATGAAGGTGATAGTGATTAAAAAATAGCACAAACATATAGCGGCTTCCCTTGGTTGGAAAAAAAATTTGCTGAAAACGTACTAATACTACTATTGAGGTTTACCGTAAGGGTCTGTCACTTCGACTATAAATGTAATTATTGTATCTACATAAACAAACTAAATAGATTAGATCTACCTCAGAAAAATCAGTTGCGGAAACTTAACACATCCATTCTCAAAAATGGGTGAATTTTCAAATCCAAGCGAAAAACAGAAGAAATCCTTTCCAAAATCTTAAACAAATTTCAAAATTGCCATTGTTTTCATCTAACTGTACATAGCAGAAGTTGTAACTCTCTACAGTCAAAAGAGCAGTGTGTCCAGCTATTTCTATTGCATTAACTCGAATTAAGCGATGACCCTAGAGCTCGCGGCATGCAACGCAGTGGAACGGGGTCAAATCGTCATAATCTCATGCCGTTGAAACTGTAATGGTTAACAATCAGCTATGCAGCCCCACCGACTGCGAGTTTTCATGACATGGCATTGGCTAACAATTTAAAACTTCTTGAACTTTCTAAAAGACCTTGTATGATAGTGTAGGCATATTATTGGGCTATTATTTTTTAAACGAGTGGGTCGCCAAGAGACTTGGCTACTGAGCTCCTGATCACAGGGACACAGTTCAAAACCTTAATAAGCCATAGGGGTTTTTCTATCTTGACACTAGGCTACAACCTGTATGGCAAGCTGCCTTTATTCCTCAGCTCTTAACACGGCAGTGATAGATTTTTAAAATTCATTTGCAAATGAGAAAAGAAATATTTTCCACATTTCGGTGATTTTTCATGTTTTTCTATGGGGATATAGAACGTAGCCTCCTGTGTGTGGTATTCATGTGATATGATAAATAATAGCCATGCGATAACATAAGAGTAAAGGGGAGCTCATAGCATACACCGTTGTCCCAGATGAATGCCAACAACTTTGTTATGCAGGTAGTTTTTGTTTTTACAATTTTTTTTATTGAGTTGGCCAGCTCTCATCTTTGATGTCTTTCCTTTCCTAACACTATAGTTAGGTGCCCATTTATAGCTAAGTTGTTGTTTGAATGTCACTATTGGTTAGTTGTTCACTCTTATCAAATATTTCTCATTTAGCAAGTTGCAGTGTAGTGACGGCTCTTCCTATATCTCAGGATGTACTGAATTAGGTTGGTCTGGTCACTCCTGGCTGAAGTGCATTTGCTAGGCATCTCAGCAGGTTCAGTACTGCAGAGATTACATTGTCTGTCTCCACCTTCTTGGCCAAGCTGCTGTAACATAAACCTGTTTACAAGTGCATGGCATGGACGTGGAAGGGTTTTGGTCAGTTTTTAGCACCTAATCCCATTGCTAGCAAATTTGTATGAAAAAAGCTAGGTAGACTGTAGCATGTCCAGACTGAGAAGTGAACTGGGTAGCTTTGCTTTGAGAATCTAGCCCTCTAACCACCATGCTGCTAAGATGCTCATCTTAGTCATGCCAAACCACCAGTGTTGTCTTGTGATAACGCAAGAGTAGTGATGGTATCACTTATGAGTAGTGATGTGATAACATAAGAGTAGTGATGTGATAACGTAAGGGTAGGGATGTGATAACGCAAGAGTAGTGATGGTATCACTTATGAGTAGTGATGTGATAATGCAAGAGTAGTGATGGTATCACTTATGAGTAGTGATGTGATAACATAAGAGTAGTGATGTGATAACGTAAGGGTAGGGATGTGATAACATAAGAGTAGTGATGTGATACCATAAGAGTAGTGATGTGATGACATAACGGTAATAATGTGATAACATAACGGTAATAATGTGATAACAAACTGTAATAATGTGATTAAAAAGGAGTAGTCATTTGATAATATAAGAGTAGGGATTCTATAACATACAATTAGTTATGTATTAACTCAAGAACATTAATAAGATCTTCTTTCAATCCTTGAGGCAATTAAGATATTCTAATTGTTCTTGTATCATATCTGGGGGTATTGTTTCTAGATTGTTATTTCAAACCCAGTATGCTACCCCACATTCATCAGGCTTATGGACTAAGTGAAGGGAGTAGTGTCAGCAACCTCATGAACTTGTGAGTCCTCTACCCTAGATGGGTTAGACAGCACTGTTAATTACCTCTGACATCATCCTCTCAATGTGCCACTAGTAATATTCATATCTCTGTCGTACACACATCTATCGTGGATAACTAATTGGTCAATCCGTCTGTTAATATGAGTACATCCACACGCTGTAGTCAACTACTTGAGTGCCATCACCAGGGAGGGCTCTTCTCCTCCTTATCAGTCAACTTCCCTGAGCAATGAACTTTTGGAGAATCTAGTTAATAGTGATGGGGGTTCTGTGGCTCTTTCCTCTCATCTTAGGCATCAGTCAGAAACATATCTGGCTTCTTCTCGACCACAGGAGGGAGCATGATGCATTTTATGGTGTGTTATGTTGAGTGCCGAGCTAAAGCAATTCCGAGGAGCCTCTGTTGAACTTACCATTTCCACCAATATAGCGCCTCAAGAGGAGTCTCATATCAAACAGTTCATCATAACAGTTTTAGAATAGGGAATGGGACACAAGACATTTCTCTGAGTGCAATGCAGAGTTGGGCAAACTTAGCTTTGTGTAATGTCAATATGAGCACACTCGGTGTTGTGCAATGTTAAGTTAGGCACACTCAGCTTTGTGCAATGTCAAGTTGGGCACACTCAGCTTTGTGCAATGTCAAGTTGGGCACACTCAGCTTTGTGCAATGTCAAGTTGGGCACACTCAGCTTTGTGCAATGTCAAGTTGGGCACACTCAGCTTTGTGCAATGTCAAGTCGGGCACACTCAGCACAGTGCAATGTAGAGTTGGGCACACTCAGCTTTGTGCAATGTAGAGTTGGGCACACTCAGCTTTGTGCAATGTCAAGTTGGGCACACTCAGCACAGTGCAATGCCGATTTCATTAGACGCATATGTCCTTGAGAGAGAGTCCCATAGTTGTGAGTTCCACTGTGTTTCAGTTTTGCAAAAGGACCTGCGGCACAATTTTTGCAGTGCAGTACCACGTCGGGCACACTCTGCTCTGTGCAATACTGAGTTAGAGCCTATGAAGAAACTGACTACATGTGGTCCCTAGTCTAATAGCTTGACGTATGTGGTCTTTTTTCTATGAATAAATTGACTTCATGTGGTCCTTAGTCAATTAACTTGACTTCATGTGGTCCTAACCAAACAGCATTATCCGGCAGTCTTTTCTATGTACCCTAAAGGGCAATCTAAAGGACCCTAAGTTGCCCATCGCAAGCAAGATAGTGACATCGCTAGACTTGTTCTGCGAGATGTGTTCTCAAATGGCTATATAGACCAATCCTGGCACAGCAGGCTTTGCCGTACCCAGGGCACATAAGTGAGAAGACATCTGTGGAGTTATCGTGCATTCTTTTTTTTTTGGTGGCCCTTATATCTGTAAGAATACGTGTATTGTGAGTCTTATGAACTTGAATTTAGAACAGAAATTATCTTCCGTTGCGAATGAGCCATCTTTAAATTGTGTATATTTTCAAAGCTTCCTATAACATTAATTAAGCGAAATAAGAGCCAAATACATTCCATGTGAGCCAAAAATAATATTTTTTTGGCCTTAATTATTCAGTTAACAGTGTATCTGCTTATTACAAATTGAAATTTTATCTTTTTCCATTTTTTCAAATGTTTAAACCACAGCTTCCCAAAACAAGTAAAATATGAATGACTCACACCCTAATACACAAACAAAATTAAATAACTCACATCCTGTTATCAGTAAGTAGTAAACATCAGTCAAATCCAGAAACATTACACATTAAATAACATACTCATGTATTAGTCAAATCTAAAAAATGTACACCTTCATTAAAACAGCTAAACTCTCAGTATCAGTAAAAACCTATTTAAAACTCTTCAAATCAGCATACACTAAACATGCATCATGATTATTGATACTAACAAAATGCACACCCCTGACTCAGGAAAACTAAAGAACACTCACCCCACCATCAGTAAATGGTAATAATATTTACACGTTTTTTATTAGAGGCAGGGTCAATTAATTTATTCGAGAATAGATTTGGTGCGCATAGTTTTTAGATCAACGAAATGTAAAAGAAACTGGTTGTATACAGACTCTGCATTATCAGTAAAGGTAGTGCCATAGCAGACACTGCCGTAAGGGATGAAGAGTTAAAGTCTTTATTGTACAAAGTCACAGCTTTGTGAAGTGGGAAGGCCAGTTTTCTTCCTTGTTGCCTTTGCCCTTCCCTAGCCATCAACCAGGTACCCATTTACAGATAGTCAACCTTTACTTCTACAGGGGCAGAAGTCTCTGTGCAGGTTCCAGCTCTGGCGTGAGCTGGATGTAGCCGGAAGGAGGATTTCCTTCTTAGCGGTCTAGGCTCGAGCAGCTTATTGCTTGACTGCGTTGGGACAAGTGCAGCGGAGGGTGGTCAACCCATGTGTGAGTCCATCTTAATTGACTCAAATACTAGAGCAAAGTAGACCCTCCCTTTTAGTTGCCATCTATGCTACTCTTAACAAACCATATAACCATGGTTATGCCATGTCACATAATTAGTCGCCTCTTTCGACATGCTCTCAGTCGGGCAGTGGTGCTATTCTTGTCTTTGTCATACACAATACCTCGGTAGACCACTCAGAATCATCATTAATAAAAGATTATACAATTACATATCCTAATGCCAGTAAAACTAAAAAAACACCCACCCTATTATCAGTGAATGGATATAATAATTACACATCCTAATAGTCGGAAAACTAACCCATACCCCATTATCAGTAAATTACTGTATCTTAAAAATGTATTTTTGTAAAACTATCTTTGGAGCTTTCATTCCCATCGTTGATATCCACGAAGAGGATTTGTAGACTATATACCCAATATCACGCACATACCAACATCAAGAAAAAGTCTATAACAACAACAATATCGATGCACATACCAACATCAGGAAAAAGTCTATAACAATAACAATATCATGCACATACCAACATCAGGAAAAATTATATAACAATATCACGCACATACCAACATAAGGAAAAAGTCTATAACAATATCATGCACATACCAACATCAGGAAAAAGTCTGTAACAATCACCAACATATCATGTTTCAAGCACTTTCTAGTAATTAATATTTGATGCATTATTTAATGAGCAGCTTTCCCTTTCACGCTGGACAAGGCCTGGGTCCGTGTCGCAGCAGTTGGCTATGGCTATCGCTGATCGACGCAACAGGCCTTAGCTATCAAAATTAGCTTATTATTATTATTATTATTAATGAGTAACAATGCAGGACTGCTGTAGAACATCATTGAAATATTTTATTTTGTAAGTTTTTGTCATTTATTCATATACAATTGAACGGTAGCAATGACTTGGTCCTACATCCAGAGTATGTACATACATTTGCATAGATAGAACGGTATGGCAAACTACCTCTGTTGTTAATACATACTATTTTTCCCTGAAGAGTAGATGTGGTGTATGTGTATTTTTCTATATATGATGTTAATAAGTTTTGCACATAATGGTTGTGAGAAATGGCAACTACTGGTCGTTAATTGTAGTTGGTTTTTTGCATTATTGTCTACCACGGCATCATAGTTTATAATCGAGCACGTGTTGTTAATTTCTATAAGTTTATTCAGCCTTGTCGTTTAGATTAGTTAGTTATTCTATTTGTGTTGTCATTTGTCCCTGGTGAAGACCATTATTTGTAATGTAGCTTTTAGGTTTCTGTTATTTGTTTTTCCACCAAACTGATTTGTCTTTGTCATTATAGACTTTTGATTTGCAGATATGCTGCGTATACTGCCCTCGAACAGGTTGGAAGGTTAGAGACAATTATACTTTCGTTCATAGGCGTCTCAGTCTTTGCAGACCATGCACATGGCACCCTGTGAGTAGCCTCTCAGGGCGCAAGCCTGGGCGCTGAATATGGAGACTCTGGGCTGCCCAAACTGCAGGATCCCCCTCTCTGCCTTGCTGGTGTAATCCAAAGGAATGCAAAGCAAGACAATTTGGCACCAGCTCAGCTGCAGGAGCTGTCGGAATAAGTTAGCAATTTTAAAACCACCCACCTTAGGTGCTACCACTCCTGATTTTCTGTCTGGGTTTACTTCCGTATCCCTACGTTCTCCCAAGGTTTCCACAAGGCAGTGGAGTCGCTGCCCGCAGATGCTAGTTACTCGAGACATCTGATGGTACTTTCATCGTCCCAAAACTAGCCAACACTCCCTGGGACTTTTGGGTTTAAAATTAGTGTTCCTCCTCTCCTTGGCGAACTGCCTGAACAGGCTAACAAGCTTAGTCTACCCGGGTTTAGAGTCAGAGTTTACCTTCTCTTAGATTAGCTGCCAACCAAGGCTAATGAGCCCAATCCGCCTACCCAGTTATACCACTGGGTACTTGGTCGCGCCCTACAGCAGGCTCTGTAAGAAACAGGGCCCCTCATGAAGGTGCTGTTGCGGACACAATAATATAGGAGAGGCCATTGGAATGGAAACTCCTGAACTGCAAGCTGATTGTACTAGGTCTCAGCTATTTATGAAGTCTGGTGACCAGTTATTTTCCTCGCTGCCTTGCCTTCCCCAATAGTAATTCAGGTTCCCATTTACAGCTGGGTATACAGCATGTCCCTAGCTGTGAATGAGCCCAATACCTACCCCAAAAGAAGCACACTCTATGCAGTTGCTACTTGTATGGAAGACCTTATAGAAAGAATTCCTTCATTTCTTCATATTATATAAAGAATTACTTCATTTCTTAATATTATATAAATATTTCCTTCATTTCTTCATATTATATAAAGAATTCCTTCATTTCTTCATATTAAACCCGTGAACAGGGTATTCCTTTTCAATGGCAGCTCATGGATTAAAATAGTTTTGTATAAGGCCTAGTTTGTTTTTGTTTTTTAATCCAGAGAGCTAAAAAAAAAATAGTTTGCACACTGCACTTTGACTTCCAGGGCAAGCAGCCTTTTTCCCCCAACTTTCCTTATTATTCCTATCAATGGGAAATCATGCAGTAATGATAGATTTGTGAGACACAGAAGTCCGAGCAGTTAGAAAACCAGTTTGAATGTTTATAGTCACTGGTTAAACTCAGTAAGGTCAAAATTGTTGTTTCTCTCAGAGTTGAAATAAAAGCCTAGACTGCACATTGCACTTTGACTTCCAAGACAAGTAGCCTTTTTTTCTCAGTCCTTTAGATACTCTAGCTCCTTCATTCCTCTATAGACCCAAGAAATGGGGACAATAGATATATTTTGTAAGGACTTAGGCAAGTTCTTTGTTGTCAGTTATTGTTCTGTTCTTTTTATAAGAATTGACTTATGCACTCACAGAACAGAAGAGCTGGTGGCTGTATGGTTTGAACCCTGTGTTTTTTCCTCTTCGGCATTTGTCCTGAAACAGACATTGTGTCATAGTTTACAGCATGGCTGTGATATGTGTACCTTTTGGCCTGACACATCCGATTTCAGCTGGCTATTTTGGGTACCGGATTTGCCTTTCCACTGCGATCCCTTTTCTCTTGGTCAGACTACACTAGCGAAGTTTGTTTCCAGGACCACCACTTGGAGGCGGTACAGGGTCTGGTTCACTGACCCTGAACAAGCAGCCTGCAGTGAGTTGCTAGCTCATTCACTGTGCTGCATCTTCAGCCTCAGACAGGCTGAAACCCCAGGGAGACAAGGTATTTTATTCCTTCAGGCGGTGTGAAATAATAAAACATGACCTGCTTTTCACTCCGCATAGGACTACCACTTCAGCTGGTCATATAGCATGAAGCGCATACCAGAGTATGTATGTGCACAGCGGTTTCGGTAGATCATTTTTTGACATGCTGAGGTTGCAAATCCGAAAAGCGACTGCCTATGTAACACCTAAAGGTCTAATTCAGGGTGGATGGACAACATCAGTGAAACTATGAGGGGCGTTCAAATTAAACCAGGACTTATTGTTCTAGTTTACCTGAATGGGTTATAGTGTGCTGGAACTACTATCATTGGTTAGGGGCATTTGTGTCCTATTACTGCTAGGTGGCCCACTTGCCATGGGTGAGTCATGTGACAGATAAATAAAAATGATGAACAACAATGTTAGTGCTTGCATGAAACAGTGTGTTGTGATGAAATTTCTTGTGAAAGAAGGCGTGAAATCTGCGGAAATTTACAGAAGACTGCAATCACAATACGCTGATGAGACACTCAGCCGCAGTAAGACATCTGTATGGTGTAACGTTTTAGAGAAGGCCATACATCCGTGAGTGATGATCCCGGCCGTGGTGGCTTTCAACCCACTACAGTCACTCCTGTTAATATCCAGATTGTGGAACGCCTTATCCTGGATGTTGATTTTCTCCACCGTGGTGCCACTATCAACAGTGAACAGTACGTACACATTTTAAGTGATGTGCATAACCGTCTGCAGAATAAAAACGACCTGTTTTTGATTACAAAGGGTGTTCTCCTGCAAGATAACGCTCGACCTCATACGGTTCAACGGACTATGTGGCATTTGCAATTTGCAGCAACTCGACTGAAAGGTACTACCACTTCCATCTTATAGCACAGACCTCACTCCAAGCAATTTCCACCTGTTTGGAGCCCTACAAGAATTCCTGGGAGGTCAGCATTTCAACACTGACGACGAAGCGAAACAGGCTGTCCTGGATTGGTTCAGACATACTGACAAATCTTTCTAAGCTGAAGCTTTTCAAGCATTACTTGATCGTTGGGTTAAGTGCAAAAATGTTGCAGGAGAATTATATCGAAAAATAAATGGCATTTTGACTACTTTTCATTACAAAACAAGTCCCGGTTTGACTTGAACGCCCCTTGTATCTAAGCAATTAAGATGGAAACGGTTAACAAAATGTCACCATGCTCAACAGTAATGCAGGAAGGAAATATCTGGTGTGACTCGGGGCGAATGAAGTGAGATATCGAAAAGGGGTTTAAAAAATACAAAATAATTCGGGAGGGCATCATTCTGTGGACATTCCATTGTATTTTTACTCTTGTATTTATAGTCTAGTACAGGCTACTGCAGACTCAAACACTGTCTGTTTAGTAGAGCAATGGCACAGTTATGTTTCTGTTTGCATAGGACAACCTAACAGTAGAACATGTTCTCTAAGTCTGCCAGCTCCACAAAAAGAGCATAGTGGCAGCATGATAATTATGACTGTATGATAGGTCTATGAATGATCAGTTGGTTTTTTTTTTTAAACTGGAAAACGATTTAGGTGTTTAAAAAAGATTACGTGTGTGGTGGATGACAAGAGAGACGCCTTGGACGGATCACAGGTTTTGTCAAAGACATAGATGTTGAATTTACAGAGATTAACTGTGTGGTGATGGAGGATGTTTGTATGAGGCCTCGGCTTGTACGAGAAATATTTGTGGTTGTTTGATGAATAGACTATGGTGATGAATAAACTGTAAGGTGACGAGAGACACATGTGACAGACTGCCTTATTTACAAGAGAAGTAGATGTGGTTATTTGATGAATGAACTGTATGGTGACGGGGGACACTAGTGACAGACTGTCTGATTTACAAGTGAAACGTTATGTTGTTATTTGACAAATAAACTATAGGATGATGAGAGACACAGGTGACAGACTTCTAGATTTACAAGTGAACCATTATTTGGTTATTTGATGAATGAACTATAGTGTGACAAGAGACACAGGTGACAGCCCACCAGATTTATGAAAACAAAAATGACTGTTAAATAACAAATCAATAATAAAATGTATGTGAGTTTAGAGATGCAAGTCAGTTATATACATGAAGTTTGATATCTCTGATACAATTTTTTTCTCATGCAAAAAATATAGAAATCAGTATTATAATAATTTAATACTATTTTTGCTGATATTCCTATGTGAAAATATTTTTCTGTTTGTCTTTCTTTCTATACTTAGTTGATTTATGAGCTTTTTGATTGTTTACATATGTATACATATTGTACATGTCAAGTTTCTGTGCATGCACATGTAGTGTATGACCAGTTTATACCACATGCTAAATTTGTATCCATAAACATACATGTGTGTAAATTTTGAGTTTTTTGGGGTAAATATTTTGTTTCTTGATTGTCTTGTTTCCTAGCGTGGAGTTCATTGAACCATGTTATTTTGTTTGCCTATTATGGCCCAGTGCATCTGACTGTAGCACCTATTTTACAGTAAATGTGTTTACTTCCTTTGTGGGCACTACCAAGCTGAATCTGAAAATGTGAGTTTTTTGGTTGTGAGCTGTGTCAATAATCAATTTTGTTTCAAAAGAACAATTTGGGTTTTGAAAGTATAATGGAACAAGAGAAGCAATTTTCTGTTTGAGAACTGTAACAAAGATATATAGAAATACGTAATAACATTCATTTATATTTGCTTCATAGACTACCAGCTCACTTTTGACAGCGTTCAGCATGGGAAA
Organism: Ariolimax columbianus; assembly: GCA_036924085.1. Lineage (NCBI taxonomy): Eukaryota > Metazoa > Mollusca > Gastropoda > Stylommatophora > Arionidae > Ariolimax > Ariolimax columbianus. Next base: position 57,728,193 of record JAVGWX010000004.1, read on the forward strand.
TTAATTAAATTTCTCTAAGAAATAAGTATAGAGGGTAAAGACATAAGACTGCTCAGTAATCTGTACTGGGAACAAACTGCTACAGTGAAATTAGAAAAGTTATACTTTCTAGGTAAAGATGTAAAAAGAGGAGCAAGACAGGGATGCGTATTATCCTCTTGCCTCTTTAATATCTACACAGAACAAATATTCAAACAGATAGCAGGAATGGCAGGGCTTGTCATTGGAGGAGAGGCAATGAATAACCTTAGATATCTGGATGATACAGTTTTGATGGCAAAAAGTGGGCAAGAATTACAGGAGTTTGTGACAACAATATACAAAATAAGTCAAGAGTTTGGATTGGCTAGAAACATTTAAAAAAAAGAAAATAAAGAAAACAAAGACTATACTTGAGAAAAAGGGCAAGAGACCATGTGTAACAGTATAAAAGTAAAATAAAAGTAAAAGATCAACTACTGCAACCGGTACAGAGTTTTTCCTATCTAAAGCCTGTCAAATTGCACCATTATGGCAAGAGGTATGCACTACAGATCCATTGCAGCAGACCTTCTGGACAAAGATGGCACTTGAACTGAGCTGAATTGTTATGGTGTACATTTCCAACATCATTGCAATCCAGATAGATGATTTATGTCTTAACATTCAGAACTCTGTACGTCTAAATTTTATTCAAAATAAAATGAAATAATATTGAACAAATTGATCTAAAATTACAATCTAAGCATGGTAAGACGCATAATTAAACTATCTATGACATGATGTATTTATAATAAAGATTATATATAAGTATGAAGCGTTGAATGACATTAATGTGGAGGTAGAAATTGAAGAAGAAAATTGGTTGGTACTCAGTGTTATGTGTTTCGCTGAAATATCTGCCATTCCATTACACACACCATTCCTATTATGTGTCACTGTCAGAGTCTGAATCAGGCATGTGTTAAATATCCACAAGCAATCCAGATGTGTTGTCATTGGATTGGTCAAATAATAAATCATTTCTCGAGTCTTGAAGCCCAATTTTCTTCGCAATAAATTATTCAACTTTCAAACATAACTTTTTCATTTTACATGTAAGGAAATATCCTTACATATACACATCAAATGGGCATGTGTGGACGTCATGATCATGTAGAGCCACTAAAGAAAATGAAATTTTACAAACTAAATCGCAAAATGTAAACGCATGTTTCAGAAGTCGGCTTTGATCGCAGCGAGAGGTAATTTTAAGTTTTACTGTGGTTGATTTTGTTGCCTACTGACTTGTGGCTGCGGTAGCAGAATGGTTAGTGAAACTGGCTTCCCAGTCAGGTGCGTAATTTTGTTTCCTGATCGACCAACTCCTGTGGTCGACCCAGCCACAGAAATTGGGTACCAGAACAAATCTGGGAAGTAAAGGCGGCCTGTGTGATGCTGATCACATCATCCACTATGCCGTTGGTTACAAAATAGTATGAGCTTAACACCATATTTCCTATGCGCCGAATGGCGAGACGGGATCTTTTTTTTTTCACTATCTGGAAAGGGTCAAATGTGAAGCTCTGTTAACCCCATTTCACCACTCTCTGCATTCTCTGCTGAGGCTGATGATATCCCACTAGTCTAGGGATGTCCAACCATTTAAATGCTCTGGCCATATTGCTATTTTTGGGAGACTTCATTGGCCGGACTACAAATAAAATTGTCAGTACACCATTAAAGTACATGCATATGTGTATAATGTTTGTGTGTTTCAATGGCAGTTGAATTTGTACACAGTGCCAACATTTTTGAAATCTTAGCAATTTCAAGTATTTATTTGCTTTGGCTTGGTTGAATTTGTAGATGTGACAAGAGGCCGGGTTGAACAACAACTTGGAGGGTTCGAATCTGGCCTATAAATTTTAGGTTGAACAACTTTGCTGTAGTCTCTTATTTTATTGCCAGGGTGGATTCATTCTTCCTTTTTGATAATGTACGTATTGTAATATTAGGTAGCCAGCTCAGAACTGAAGTCTCTTCTTCGTTCTCATAGAGAAGACTGCTTGTCGTCTATGCCGGCATGTCATGTATGACCTGCACTACTACGACGAAATTAAGTGTGCCACAAAAATACAGATCTTCAACTCTAATGTCAATTCTGCCCTATTGTATGGCTCTGTGACATGGGGAACAGAGAAATGTACAACTGAAAAGATCCAAGCTTTTATGAATGGATACTTACACCGAATCAGGGGAATAAAATGGTATGATAAAGTCACAAATATAGAACTGTGGAAAATAACTGGTTGTATACAAACTGTATAGTCTTCTAAACCAGTATAAAGACATTAAGATGCCAGAGTGAGTAGACATAAAAAGGAGGCCATGACGATGGATAGGACGCACATTATGGAAACCAGCTTTTATATATATATATATTTTTTTTTTTAAAATATATATATATATATATATAAAGGCTGAAATAATATATAGTTTTATTTTCAAGCTCAACTTTTCTATTGCACCATTCTTCTATGACTTTGTTAACAACAAATTTAAATTATAAGAATATCCTTTTTATTCTTTACTGTCATTTTTGTTAATAAATATTGAAACCTACATTTCTCATGTAAATTTATACCTGATGAAATCAGGGGAACATTTTGGAGATGCAGTGGAAGCTACAGAGCTTGCTTTGTGATTGGCACTTTCAGTGATCAAAGAGACTGAGCAGACATGAGGGATGTCCAGATGCAGTGAAGTTGTTTTTATGGACCATTTTCCATTCTGTTCCATTTCCATTGCCTAGTTTCATCAAGCCATTTCATATTTTTCACATTATAACTTAGAATATTGTGAAGTATCGTCCCCATTTTCCGATATGGCTCCGAGACCTGGACATTACTACGATGGGACCGGCAGCGTCTTGAGGCTTTCTACCTGCACAATCAGAGACGCATCCTTGGGATCCACTGACACAACATGATTTCCAACAGTGAAGTAGTACTAGGTACTCAACTTGCACGTATTGTTTCAGCAATTGATGGCTGTCTTCTCTCTGTCTACGGCCACGTTGTTTGCCTTTCCCAAGAAGTCACAGCCTATAAGATGCTCAGGCAGGCTGTGGGGGCAAGGGATAGGAAGACACCGTGTTCATCCTGGAGACGTCCTTGTGGCAGCCCTCGCAACACCTGCCTAAAATAGATCGCCACCTTTCCAACAGAACTGCAGACCGCCTGGGATGCGGCCATCAGACGTCATGGATATGGTCAATCGACGCGACAGGCCCTGGTCGTTTAATAATGCTATTCATTGAATTCAAATAATGCAGCCACTACAAAGGATTCATTATCACCGCATACCTAGACATCAACACGATGTGCCCCTCAGAGTCCAACATGATAGTGTTTCATAGTCCAGAACGACAGTGATTTTCTTACTTGGAATACTTGAAATCTTGGTATTCAGACCGGCATGTTGTTAATGTCTATGGCTATGCGTGGTATGAATTTTAAACTTTCTGCGGCTTACTAAGCCTAGTGAAAGATGCAAATAATTTGGGTAGATTATTAACTAGAATTGTTTAACTTTGTCTTGGCAGTGACAGTTAACCCTACTCTTTTCTCTTTCCAACTGCCAAGGAATTTTTAACTTGCTTGACACTGAACATGGGAGTCTCATCTCACTACCCTGAGATCAATTAAATATTTACCGGAAGATCCGCGTGAAAAAATCTCGCTCTTCACCGTGATTCAAACCCAAGGTGGACACCTTACCTTGAGACGACTTGAGTACCCGAGTCCACCGCGTGCCTCACTTAATTTCCATTGCCCCTTACATTACAGTAGAAAGGAAAAACTAATTATTGAGTTTATTCTCAATGTTGAGGTGCACCGTGAGGATTTGAAATGCTAAGGAATAAAGGCAGTTGCACACAGTGTACAATACTGGTTTTTATTTGATCTCCAATAAAAAATGTTGCCATATTAGCGTTTTGAGTGCATCCCCTTTTGGCCCAGAGGCCAGTTTGCTAACTACTAGACTACCTGATCCTCTACATTGTAGTAGAGAGTGAGCATAAATGCGTACTCTGAGTTGGGTGAGGTAAAAAGTGGAGTGCCACAGGGCTCGGTATTGGGACCAGTTTTGTTCTTGATATATAAATGATTTGGATATTGATATCAGATTCTATATTTGCAAAGTTCACGGATGACACAAAATTATGCGGCATGGTCTCTTCTCCGGCATAGGTGGATCTATTGAGATCGGATTTAGATATGATTCAAAAATGTTCTTAAAAGCTGGCAGATGGAGTTTAATGTAGAAAAATGTACAGTCATCCACATGGGAAGATCCACAATGAATATAATTACATGATGGGAGAGAACAAAATCAGGACAATAAAAAATTAAAGAGACCTAGGAGTTGAGCAAGTCCAGGTGGCAGTGAAAAAGGCTAATGCCATGTTGATCATGATAAAAAGAAACATTTCACATAAGAGCAAGGAAGTAATAGTCATAGATATAAACCTGCTGCAAAGGATACAAAGAAGAGCTACAAAAATGATCACAGCGTTTCAGAATTATAGTTATGGGAAAAGACTAAAAAAAAATTGGTCTTCAGTGTTTCAGAAAGGAATTCGAGGTGACAAGTTTATAAATTAATAAATGGAAAGGATAAATTAGACTATACCAAGTACAACCGGCTACAAGAACAAGAGGGCACAGCTACAAAATTGTTTAAAGACAGGTCCAGATTAGATAAGAGGAAATATATTTTTAGTCAGAAACGGGTGAATTCTTGGAATGCATTGCCGCAGGTTGTAGTGGAGGCAGAGTCAGTTAATGCATTCAAAAATAGATTGGATGCTCACAGTATTTTCACTATCAGTGGAGTGGAATAAACTGGTTGTATACAGACTCTGTAGAGCCTTCTAAACCAGTATAATGATGTTAGGTAAAGTTAACACTGTAATCAATGATGAAAACACTGCAATTGATGACTTTGCGGTCTACAGACAGGATTAAATTGGAATTGTACATAGGGCAATCAGTAGAAGTCACCTTTAAAGGTGTATCAAGAGTGTATACAACCATCAAGCTAGAGGAACTATCATAATGCATACCCCTTGCAATCTCCTGAAAGCAACCGAGCATCTGTCATATGTAGTTACTTGGGGAGTGTCATGATGTTGATTTTGTTCTTCTTCGTTCATCCTCTGATCAAGTTTCCTGTTTCTCTTACAAAGGACACCGTTGTCTATAAGGCTGTTTCAAGTCCATACAGCTTTTGTCTCATATCTGTCTCACAAGGCCAGTATTGTTATCTCTTTTCCTGCGTGAGTGTGCAGCTTTTCAGGATGTGTTCCACGGTCACGAAATGCTTCCCACATGGGCACTTGTCATCTGTCCCAAACCTCATTTTGTTGTAAAGATGACCCTTGAGTCTGTTATGCCCAGTTCTCAGTCTGAAGATGATGACTTGCTCTTCTCTAGTTCAGTTAAAGTAGCTGTCTTCTTTTCTGAAGTCAGGGTGATGGTCAGCCCATTTTACCCTAAAGTTGGCTTTAATTATGGTCTTGGTCTCATTATATGTGATACTCAGGTCTGTTTGTGGGGATGCTCCTCCACCCTTTGCTAGTTTGTCTGCAGCTTCATTGCCTTCAAGATTGCAGTGGGATGGGATCCACTGTAGGACCAACCTTGGGTGTTCTGCTGAGAGCTGTGTCAGGGAGAACATACATTGCTCGAGATCTTCATCTATGTGTTGTTTTAGTGTTGCTAATACTGACACGGCATCAGTCAGAAATACTGTTTTCTTGGTGGATATCTTTATCTTGGATTACAAGCTCAGAAGTGGCCTTCAGTGCCTCTGCTTCTGCACGAAAATTATTGGAATATGTTCCCGTTGTTAATTCTCGAGTTTTTTTTTCTCCATTCCTTAGTCTGTAATAGACCCCTCCACCTCCATTAGATGCGGCTTTGTTAGATGAGCCATCTGTATATACGTGTATCCATGTTTCTGGTGCGTATACTCTCCTAAGATATTCTTCTGTGATAAATTTCCTTTCTGAATCTGTCTGAGATCCCAATTTCCCTATTCCCTCTATGGTTTCTACTATCTCAGGGGACGGCTTTTTTCCATAGTGGGATTTGGGATGTTTGTTTTAGATCTCTAACCACTGCCTGGCTTATGATTTGGTCTGCTCTTGCAAGTTCTTTTGTTTTTAATATGAAGTAGTTTCTCTTTAATCTCCCTCTTCCCATGCGATTTATTCTGTCATATATTGGGTGATCAGGCATTCGTTTGAACTACTCCCCCTGCTGAAGTGTTTTTTGGTATCTGCGCGTCTCAATACTTTCGATTCGTGTGATGTTCTCCATTGCATTTATTGGTGTTGTTCTCCTGGCTCCAGTGATGATACGTATACCTTGGTTTTTGGTTGTATTTATTTTGTGAAAGTTATTCTTTGTTGCTGTGGACCATACTGCTATCCCGTATTCTAGCACTGGTCTCACATAACCTGTGTACAGTTTCTTTAGGGTATCCGCGTCCGCTCCCAATGTTGAGCCTGATATCTTCCTCATTATGGCCATTCTGTTCTTAGCTTTGTTGGTGGCTTTTTTTATCTGGTTTTTCCATATCAACCTTGGGTCCATTGTTATTCCCAGATAAGTTGGACTTATGTCAAGGGGGAGAGTCTGGCCATTTACTTTCAGGATCACTTCTTGGGGCTTGGGAGATAGAGAGAAGATTGTGTACATTGTTTTGGATTCGTTTATGGTGAATTTGTTCTATAGTGGTAGTAGTAATGATGGTGGTAGTAGTATTGATGGTAGTAGTTGTAGTAGATGTGGTGGTAATAGTAGTAGTAGTGTCAGTAGTGGTAGTGGTAGTAGTAATAGTAGCTGGAGTTATTGTAGTAGTAGCTCTTGCTGTTTTAATAATAGTGGTGTTAGCAAAAGTAGCAGTAGTAGTAGTTAGCAGCAGCAGTAGTAACAGTAGAAGTGAAAGTAATTGTAATGCTAATAGTAGTAGTAGCAGCAGCAGATACATCAGCAGCAATAGTAGTAGTAGTAATGGTAGCTGTAGTAATAGTAACAACAGTTGTAGGAACAATTGTATCATTAGTAGTAGTAGTAGGGTGGAGTAGTAATATTATGAGTAACAGTGATAGTTGCAGCATGTAACAGTAGTAGTTGTGGCATTATGTGGTAGCAGTTTGTAGTAGTTTATATGTAGTAGCAGTATGTTGTAGTAATACGTAATAGCAGCATCTCGTAGCAATTACTGACTAAATAATTTTATTTTTTTTATTCTGCTTTAACAGAACACGATTTATTCGGATAAATTAGACTATAACAGGTATTTCTAAAAATACAACCACCTACAAGAACAAGATTAACTAAAGATAGGTCCAGATTAGACATTAAGAAATATATTTTTAGTCAGAGAGTGGCGAACACTTGAAATGCATTGTCACACACAGGAAGTAGTGGAGGCAAGAATAGTTAACGCATTCAAGAATAGATTGGATGCACATAGCTTTCAGATAACGGAAATGTAAATGAAATTGGTTATATGCAGTCTTCTAAACCAGTATAACGACGTTATGATCCACTTATCCTCAGAACAAGCTACCACTACAATCGCTGAAACAGTTGAAGGATCGATTGTGATTGATCTTACCGATAGGCTAGCATAACAATAGTGATATCCTTGCATGTATCATTCAATGGCTGTTGCTATCAAAAACTCTATAGTTGCAAATGTCAGGAGACAGATGTCTGTGTATGTGCAAGTATATACGTATGTTAAGTAACAGCTTATAATGATCCTTTGTATACTCTGAAGGCTCTTATCAAAGTGCATTCCTCTGCCAGATCATTTAGCTTGGAAATACAGTGGCATTCCATTGTGAATTTTGTGTAAATTGCATGTTTGTTTTTGTGTTGTTTTTTTTTGGGGGGGGGGGGGGGGGGGGTCAATTTAATGAGTTTTTTTTGTGTGGGGAAGCAAGAGTAGCTTTTGTAATTTTGGAATGCTTTGTTTTGTTCTTAAGGGGTAGGGGGAAACCTTGTGTTGTAAATATGTTTTTTGTTTGTAATGGTGTAGATGATTGTGATGTAGATGGTAGTGATGTAGAGAATGGTGGTAGGGATGTAGATGGTAGTGATGTAGAGAATGGTGGTAGTGATGTAGATGGTAGTGATGTAGAGAATGGTGGTAGTGATGTAGAGAATGGTGGTAGGGATGTAGATGGTAGTGATGTAGAGAATGGTGGTAGTGATGCAGATGGTAGTGATGTAGATGGTAGTGATGTAGAGAATGATAGTAGTGATGTAGAGAATGGTGGTAGTGATGTAGAGAATGGTGGTAGTGATGTAGATGGTAGTGATGCAGATGGTAGTGATGTAGAGAATTGTGGTAGTGATGTAGATGGTAGTGATGTAGATGTTAGTGATGTAGAGAATGGTGGTAGTGATGTAGATAATGGTGGTAGTGATGTAGAGTGGTGATGTAGAGAATGGTGGTAGTGATGTAGATGGTAGTGATGTAGAGAATGGTGGTAGTCATGTAGATGGTAGTGATGTAGAGAATGGTGGTAGTGATGTAGATGGTAATGGTGGTGATGGAAATGATAGTGATGGAGATAGGAGGGATGGAAATGATGGTGATGGAGATAGGAGGGATGGAAATGATAGTGATGGAGATAGGAGGGATGGACATGATAGTGATGGAGATAGGAGGGATGGAAATGATAGTGATGGAGATAGGAGGGATGGAAATGATAGTGATGGAGATAGGAGGGATGGACATGATAGTGATGGAGATAGGAGGGATAGAAATGATAGTGATGGAGATAGGAGGGATGGAAATGATAGTGATGGAGATAGGAGGGATGGAAATGATAGTGATGGAGATAGGAGGGATGGAAATGATAGTGATGGAGACGGGAGTAATGAAGAGGGGATTGGTGGAAATGATAGTGATGGAGATCATAATGGTAATGATGGAGATGGGAGTGATTGAAATGGAAATGATGGAGAGTGGATTGGTGGAGATGCTAGTGATAGCGAATGGGAGTGATGGAGATGTATGGATGTAGAGAATTGCGTTAGTGATGGAGATGGTAATGATCTAGATGATAGTGGAGATGGAAGTAATAGTGATGGTGTTGGTGGAAGTGATGGATATGTTAGAGAGAGATGGAAGTAATGAAGGTGTTGGAGATGGTAGTGAATACTGATAATAATATAGATGTGAGTGGTAATAAGATGAAAATGGTGTAGGTTATAGTGAAATGGAGTATGGTAGTGATGTAGAAAATTCTGATAGTGTTGGTGGTGATTGATCAGCACTTGACAAATTTTAGGGTGGCTTACCAGTCAGTCAAAAATGTCTCCAGTCAGCATGGTCGGACTATTTTTTATATTGTGTTACTTACACAGTATTATCCTATTTCTTCTGAAGAAAAAATGCACTGCTGTCAGAGGCATGGGGTTTGTGTCCTTGAACATGCTTGGTAGCTTTAGCACTGAAGTACCATTTATCTATGGCTCTAGTAAGATTATAGTCTGATGATTATAATGCAACCACAGCTGATGATTATAACGCAACCAAAGCTGATAATTAAAAATGCCACCACAATGACGACAATACTGCTGTGTACGATAATACAACAGATTATGACAATAACTCAATTTCAAACGGAGATATAAACACAACCCTACCCGACAGTGATTCAACATCAGATACGGACAATTCTACAACACATTGGTCAATACCGACAACCTTTGATAACGATAACACAACGGAGACGACAACTGGGGCGATCGATGAAGACGAGACTACTACGTCTTCTGACGTTACTACCGCGGAACCTGAAACCACGACCCAAGACGAACACATTGTTACCCAACCAACAAAAATAATGACCCCCATATCAACCCATAACTACTGAACCAACAGAAATAACGACCCGAGGTCAACCCATAACTACTAAACCAACAGAAATAACGACCCAAAATCAATCCATAACTACTGAACCAACAGAAATAACGACCCAAAATCAACCCATAACTACTGAACTAACATAAATAACGACCTGAAGTCAATCCATAACTACTGAACCAGAAGACATCACAACCCCTCCCCATAAGGAAGTCAAGCCGAAGGGAGTGAGTGGTGGATGCCTGACAGTTTATACCCAATGCACCAGACAATACCGTAAAAACAATGAGTCTTACTGCTCATCCTTTAAACTAGCAAAGCCGTGTATAGTTCAAGATAATATTGGGTAAATATATGTTTCAACTAAATATTTTACTAGTAATACAATCACCATCATGTACATTATTACCGTATCCACCACCACCTGGCTCATTATCGCTATTACCATCACCACCCTCAGATTGTAATCACTGCAGCTAACATCACCACCAACACCTAATACGTGTACATTTAACGTGTTCTGTCCAATTGTGCTGTTAATTAAGCTCCTTAGCGATCTGAAGTCGCCTTTCTTGGCTCAGGCCAAGTTTGTTGGTGACTGCAGGCCTGTGTTGTAGTATTTCTGTTTTGTATCTATCTATCTGCTACATGGTCCTTGTTGTGGCTTGTAACCATACCTTCTTGTGGCATATGATTACAGTTTGCAGTTGTGCTGGTAAAAGGCTTAATGATATGAAGTCGCTTTCCTTGGCTCGGGCCAAGTTTGTCGGAGGTTGTAGGCCTGTACTGCTGTTGTTATTCAGTTATGTATCTATCTATCTGCTACACGGTCCTTGTCGTGGCTTGTAACCAGAACGTCTTGCGTTTAATGCGCGCAGTAGTAGGTATCATTGTTTTGAGGTGACTAAAACATCTTATTTTCTGTCTTGATGTTTTCTGTAAATTGAGTGGTTCTCACAATGTTTATCTTTTCTCATTATATCTCTCCTTGTGAAGTTTACAATTTTCCTCAGACATTCCATTTCATACCTATAGTTTTCTTCTCCTTTGCCTTGGATAGAATCTATAATGGCAGCAAACTGGAACCAGTACAACCCCTCCTCCTCCCCACCCTCTCTAATTTTCAAAATCATTAAGTAGTAATCATCAACAATAACAAAAACATCATAATTATCCTCATATCCAACTTAATACCTACAACTTCCGCCCCAGGATCACCACCACTCATTTAACAAATTAATCAAGCAAACCTATCGGTTCCTGCAGGAGCATAGGACGTTAACAAATACACACCAAGTCTTCCTGCCTAGTGCCAAACTATCCAAATGTTTTCAGGTCGTTCCTATCATCTTTATATTTATCACACGTCCTCTTCTTTGTGTCTGGGTCTGTCTCTACTTCTTTTGTCTTCAGCATTCGAGAACAAAAACTGGCTTGTAAATTATCATGCACCCATATCTTTAGTCCTTTCCTGCATTTCATTTCGGTGTCTTAATATATATATATATATATATATATATATATATATATATATATATACATACATACGAGGAGTGTTCAAATGAAACCGGACCAAACTACAACAAGTAATCATACGTACAATGCGCGTGGTGACGTCAAGTCTGGTGTAAACAGCACATACCAACCGTGAAGTTTGAAACATTTCATTATCATCTGAATCACACTTTCTTCAGCAAACCATTGACGACATGGCGGGTGTGATACGGAATTCGTCCAGAGTTGATCAACGAGCGGTGATTCGGTTTCTAACAGCTGCAGGATGTCGACCAGTTGACATTCATTGCATAATGCAGGCAGTGCATGGTGACAAAAGTGTGTCGAAGACAACATGACGTGAGTTAACGCAATAATATGCGCGTGACCTGGTCTCAGAAGGTATTTCTTTAACTCACGCACTTCTTTAAACATCGTTGTCCAGTTCTTCACTGCTGTATTCGACACGTTTTTGTCACCATACACTGCCTGCATTCTGCAATGAATGTCAACTGGTCGACATCCTTCAGCTGTTAGAAACCAAATCATCGCTCACTGATCAACCCTGGACGGATTCCGTATCACACCTGCACTGTTTTCAACGGTCTGCTGAGGAAACTGAGTCAGAGAATAGTGACATTTTTCAAACTTCACGGTTGGTATGTGTGATTTACACTAGAATTGACGTCATGATGTGCATCACACTTATGTTCACTTGTTGCAGCGTGGTCCGGTTTCATTAGAAAATGTTTCATATATGTTTATATATATATATATCACATTATATTATCCCCGGCTTCAGTCTGGCAGATGTGCCGTATGCGAGGAAGTCAGCAATATTCTGTATCTTTTGCATTGCCGTACCAATGCGAGCCTAGGTCTTCGGCTAGTCCATTGCTCGTCACCATCAACATCATCACTACTGTCATCACCAGGATTATCAGCAGTATAATTAAGTTCCACACTCCATCACGATCAATAATGTCATCACAACCATCAACGTTACCACAACTACCACCACCAACATCATCATTAATGTCACTTGCACCACCACCACCACTAACATCATCATTAATGTCACTTGCACCACCACCACCAACATCATCATTAATGTCACTTGCACCACCACCACCAACATCATCGTTAACGTCAGCCACTACCACCACCACCACCATCAACATCATCGTTAACGTCAACCACTACCACCACCACCACCAACATCATCATTAACGTCACCCATTACCACCACCAACATCATCATTGTTGTCACCCACTACCACAACCAACATCATCATTAACGTCACCCACTACCACCACCAACATCATCATTACTGTCACCTACACCACCAAGATTATCACGGTAACGTCCTTTGCACCATCACCATTAACACGACAACATCCCCCAACACCAACACCATCATCATGATTAATGTCTCTACCAACACAAGCAGTACCATTAATTAATCTACATAACATGGTTTGAACCTGTGTTTACCATTGTTCTCTTCCTAATGTTCATTACATACTTTACCTGTCCGTTACCTTCGTTAAGCGACGTGGGAAGTTACCTTTGTCTCTCGTGTGCCAATTGTGTTGCGTTAGTCATTGTATGCTCGTGTTATTATGGGATTTCTCTAATTGTGTCCTTTATCTATCTGCCATATTGTATTTACATGTCTTGCACTCTTGTCTTCTTGTGTTATATGCACACAGTGGTAGCTGATGGTTTTACATTCTCATGAGGTTACCTAACCATCTTATTTTCTGTCTTGATATGCATACAGTAGAACCACCGCAACCAACACCACTTAAACCATCATCATCAAGTTGTCATCATCGACAACAGAGAGAGGTCAGGAAGACTGCAGCCACTAAACCTATAGCACAGAGACACACGGAGAGGTCAGGAAGACTGCAGCCACCAAAACTAGCACAGAGGCACACGGAGAGGTCAGGAAGACTGCAGCCACTAAAATTATAGCACAGAGGCTCACGGAGAGGTCAAGAAGAGCATTAAGGTAGACATGAGAAGCTACATGAATAGTCTGGCCACAAAGGGGAGAGTTGGTGTCAGGCAAGTGTGAAACAAATAGTGGAAAAGCAAACACTAAAATGATAAAGCAGAAGCAAAAAGAGGAAAACCAACAACATTACAAACTAAAATGTTTTTATGCAAATGTGAGAAGCATAGTATATAAAAGAGAAGAATTGGAACTGTATATAGAAGAAGAAAAACCAGATATAATAGGATTAACAGAATCATGGACATATGAGAAGATTGCAGATAGTGAACTTGATATTGAGGGATATACAATGTTAAGGAAAGATAGGGTAGTTGGAGACAAGACTAAGGGAGGTGGTGTTTTATTATACTGTATAAATTCTGTTACTATAACAAAGATTATTTATCATGTGGTAACAAAAATGAAAGTGTATGGGGAGAAATAGAAAGTGGGGGTGAAAAAACAGCGATTGGAGTGTGCTATAGATGTCCATCAAGTCAAAAAGAGGAAGATGAGGAACTGATTAGTAGCACAGCAAAGGCAAGTGAAGGGAAATCATTATTAATGGGAGATTTCACCTTTCCAGAAATAAAATTGGATATGGCAGAAGCACTTGTAGAGTCAAAACCTTTCGTTAAGTGCATAACTGACAATTTTTTAATTCAATATGTAGAAGCAGCCACCAGAGGCAAAAATATACTCGACCTAGTTTTTACTACAGAGGAAAATATGATTGTGTTCCATGTAGGGAGGTAAACCCAAGCGTAAAAAGTGGATAACTAGATTTGTGGTGAAATGTAGAAGGGCGAAAAATAAAGCATGGAAAAAATATATAGAGGCAGGTAAATCAAAAAGGTGATGTAAATGTAACTGGTTGTATACAGACTCTACAGGGTCTTCTAAACCAGTATAAAGACGTTAAGTCAAGTTAAGAAACCGAAGAGGTTTCAGTTAAAGGAAGTGTGAAATATCTGTACGACAGGACCCAAAAACTATCAGGAAAATAACACCTACATAGCATACCAATAAAGGACAAGAAGGGAAGAAGAATAAGAATTCTTCAAGAGCAAAATAAAAGAATGGCGGAATACTTTGAAGAACTAAGCACACTACCACCAATCAACGAACTTGACATTGTGCCTGCTGAAAAATATCTCACATTTAACTGTGGTAAGCCAAGCAAGGAAGAGATGAAGGAAGGAATTGGGCTTCTAAAAAATGTGAAAGTGACAGGGCCTGATTGATACCAGCTGAAACTGTTAAAGTAGACATTGAAACATCCAACGATATACTTTACAGTTTTATTGGAAATATATGGGATACAGAAAATATTCTAGAAGAATGGAGACACGGCTATATGATTAGGCTTCCTAAGGAAGGTAATCTGCAGGAATGGAAGAATTACAGAGAAATTATGCTTTTCTCAATACCCGGTAAAGTGTTCAACAGAGTTATGCTGGAAAAATTGAAACAAGCGGTAGATACGAAGATAAGAGATTAACAAGTAGGTTTCAGGAAATAATCATGCACAGACCAGTTAGCCACATTGTTCGCAATTGCAGAACGGTTATTTGAAAGGAAATCAAATCTGTACATCAAGTTCGTTGTCTTTTATTAAGCCTTTTGACAGCTTGAATATATACACTATTTAGAATCTTCAAAGGCCGCTAAGGTATCCCACGAAATTTCAAAAGCAAAACTAAACAGACGAATAAGCACATGCAGTGCAGAGGCTACATGTTGGACAACTCACAGAATCATTTAATATCAGATCTGAGGTTCGTTCCTGCGGAGATGTAATAGGGGTGTCAAAGTCAATGCTAGGTTGATGTCATCAAATGTGCCGATGATCAAGCCATTGTGGAAGGTTTGGTAGCAGCGTTGCCAAGGTTACTTGAACAAAAAGAACAGAACAGGAGAAAAGAAGAAGGGGCGACCCAGACCCACTTTATAATCCCTAAAATGGAAAGACGTTAAAGTACAAACCTGTGCTGACATGAAGAGCTTCAGAGGAAAGGATACAATAGAGAGACATGCTCAGACAACCTTACAACCAGTCTTAGGACTGATCAAGCAAAGAATAAAATCAAACGGAGAGACATGCTCAGACAACCTCACAACCAGTCTTAAGACTGATTAAGCAGACGATATGATCAAGTGGAGAGACATAATCAGACAATCTTACAAGTCTTAGGACTGACCAACCGGTGGATATGATCAAATGGAGAGACATACTCAGACATTCTTACAAGCAGTCTTAAGACTGACCAACCAAATGGCGATGATGTGTAGGTGGAAAGTACAGTTGAGAAATATGACCACAGCACGAACGAGTTAGTGTTCATAAAGCCGTGAAAAACAGAAAGTACAGTTCCATAATACCAGTAATATCATATTTGCATGTGTGCCCCAGATGTGGCAGGGTATGCGTTACAGGATTGGTCTTTACAGCAAAAAGAGAACATATTTCGCAGCAATTGTCTGAATCTGTCGCCATCTTCGCTTGTGATGGTGAATTAATACTATTTACATAAATATATATATCTTTCATTTATCGCACAGCCGCAACAGCAAATAGAAACCATACTAGAGACCTGCTTAACTTTCTGTCCAGGTACAGTAACTGGGTCATACTTTCTGTCCAGGTACAGTATCTGAGTCATACTTTCTGTCCAGGTACAGTAACCGGGTCATACTTTCTGTCCAGATACAGTAACTGGGTCATACTTTCTGTCCAGGTACAGTAACTGAGTCATACTTTCTGCTCCTGTAAAGTAACTGAGTCATAGTTTCTGTCCATGTGCAGTAACTAAGTCATACTTTCTGTACATGTGCAGTAACTGAGTCATACTTTCTGCCCATGTGCAGTAACTGAGTCATACTTTCTGCTCCTGTACAGTAACTGAGTCATACTTTCTGTCCAGGTACAGTAACTGAGTCATACTTTCTGTCCAGGTACAGTAACTGGGTCTTACTTTCTGTACATGTGCAGTAACTGAGTCATACTTTCTGTACATGTGCAGTAACTGAGTCATACCTGTTTACTTTGTTATCGACATTTAGCCTTCAGTGACCTCGATTTATTTTTGCAAAGGATAGTTCCGACTTACATGACAAATGGTCTAAGAGAAACAGAAGGCATTCGATATTATTCTCTTCTTTTCCTCATCTGCTCACATCTCTACAGGTGCAGATGCCCATGTGCAGTTCTCAGCTTATTTATGATCTGGATGTAACCGGGAGAAGGATTCCCTGCTTAGCTGGCTAGGCTCGAGCAGTTTATTACTCCGCTTATCGATTCTGGAAGAAAGCCACTAGGATAGGTCGCAGTACTTGATTAACGCAGACCACCGGTAACGTTAGCTCTGAAGACACGAAGAGGAGTATCGTGCTCATTAGAGAATCCAGCCCACACATGTAAACTTTCTCCTCCACATATGTCATGCTGGACTACACAGGCAAAGGCCTATCTTTCTCCGGGACGACGCCAGACACGACTTCTCCTATCAGCAAAGGAGAAATGAAACCGGTTTTCATCAGACAACGTCGTTGATCGCCATTTCACCCTTGGACGACAAATATTGTTTAGGGCCCAAGCAAGTCTGTTGGTCTGGTGACATCTAGTAAGGATAAATCCAATGTTGTGACGTTTCTTTTGCAAACCAGCGGCGCAAAGTATCCATCGCATAGAGTATCGGTTGGCAAGTCTCACAGCATCAGGTCTGATGTGCTATTTGGAAGCGGTTGCGCAGATGTGTTAAAAGAATGTGACGATCTTGAGCTGTGCTGTTGCATGATGTTGACCAGGCCTGGGGCGGTCATTCGAGGTACATGTCGCCCAAAACCGCTGGTTCAACATTACTATAGTGGACTGGTCACAGTTGATGTGTCTGGCAACTTCTCTGGTCGCCATTCCACACCTGAGCATACCAACAGTTTGCAATAGCTCTTGTAGCGCCAGACGGGACATGCCAAAAACATTAACCTTTCTTTAGATGAAAACAGATAATGGCCTTTTACTCGCTGGAATTTGACTAAAATGTGTGCCAAGTTTCAACTTGATTCGACCATTTTAACACCATAACTGATCAATTTGTTGTGTTGCACGTGAAGCACGTAAAAAGAGAAGTAAGCATGACATGCACGGGAAACGTTCATCACTCGCACACTTTTGGGGTTTGTGTAAGTAGGTCAGTCTCGGTGTTAATGATAATAATTATCATAAGATAAAGGAACGCCTTTTTAATGGCAGCTAGTATGTATGTGTGTGTGTGTGTGTGTGTATATATATATACATACATGAGGCGTGTTCAAATGAAACCGGACCTAGTGGCTTTATTTCAAAATTATGAATGTTACATCATCTGGTGTGGCAGAATTACATATAGCAAATTGTTATGAAGCAAACATGCAACAGGGTTAGTTAGAAAAAGTTGTCATAGGAATTCAGACACGCTTCCCACTACTTGGGTAAACGGCGGATGCCGTTCGAAAAAAATGTCTTTGGTTACTCTTTGACACACTTGGTTACCGAGGCTATGATGCCTGCATCGGAGTAGAATCTTTGCCCCTTCAGAAATTTGTTTAAGGGTCCGAACAAATCGAAGTCACATTGAGACATATCGGGGCAATAGGATGTGTGTGGCAGTACTTCCCACATTTTCTGTGCTCACGCTTTCTGAACAATGTTTGCGACATGTGAGCGTGCATTGTCAAGCAACATAATCACATGACGCTAAAGTATGCCGGGTCGTTTATTATTGATTGCTGTATGCAGCTTGTCTATTGTGCCACTGTAGCGGATGACATTGATGTTCACGCCAGACTCTTTAAAGTCTACCAACAAAAGTCCCTCATGGTCAAAAAACGCTGCCAGCATAACCTTACCAGCGGAAATGTGTGACTTGAATTTGTTTAGTTTCGGTGATTCGGGATGTTGCGTACTAGCAGTTTTTCTGCTCGGCTTAAAGTGGGGGCACCACGATTCATCTCGTGCCACTATGCACAAAAGAAACGAATCAACCTCCTCATAAGTAGTTCAAACTCCATCCCATGCGTTCTTCCTTTTGATGGTTGGTCAGCAACCGAGGTACCCATTATGAACACACCTGCCGATACTTGAGTTTCTTGCTAACCACCATTTGAACTGTCCCTAACGACACAGCGAATTTTTCTGCTGGCGAACGTAAGCTACGGCGACGGTCCACCCGAATTGCTGCACCAATTTTGGCGTTGGCATCTTTTAACGCCCAACCTGGTCTCAGAAGATCTTTCGTTAACTCACGTCCTTCTTTAAACATCGTTGTCCAGTTCTTCACTATTGTCTTCGACACACTTTTGTCACCATACACTGCCTGCATTCGTCGATGAATGTCAACTGGTCGACATCCTTCAGCTGTTAGACACAGAATCACCGCTAGCTAATCAACTCTGGACGGATTCCGTATCACACCCTCTATGTTTTCAACGCTCTGCTTAGGAAACTATGAATCGAGGATAATGAAAATTTTGCAAACATGACGATTGGTATGTGCTGTTTACATCATAATTGACGTAAACATACGCATCGTACGTATGTTAACTTGTTGTAGTTCGGTCGGGTTTCATTTGAACACTTATCGTGAATGTGTATATGTATATATATATATACTTTTTATTTATTTTTCTAATGGGAGGGAAGGTGGGGGGGGGGGGGGGGGGGAGAGAAGGCAAGACAATCTAAGACAAGGTACGATCTAGTTTAGTTTAGACAAGTTCAATTTAGTTTATATTTGATTGTTTAGTTTAGTTTAGTTGAGGTTAATTTAGGTTAGATTAGGTTAGTTTAGGTTATTGTAGGTTAATGTAGGTTAGTTTAGGTTAGTTTATGTCAGATTAGGTTAGTTTAGGTTAGTGTAGGTTAGTTTAGGTTAGTATAAGTTAGTTTAGGTTAATTTAGGTTAGTTTATGTGAGTTTAGGTTAGTGTAGGTTAGTTTATATTAGTTTAGGATAGTTTAGGTTAGTTTAAGTTAGTTTAGGTTAGCGTAGGTTAGTTTAGGTTATTTTAAGTTAATTAGGGACAGTTCAAATGTTGGTGAAATTCTTGGATCGCCGCAAAACGAGCTACTGCGAAAGCATTTGTCAAGAATGTTTTCATTAATCAAGAACGAAAGTCAGAGGCGCGAAGACGATCAGATACCGTCGTAGTTCTGACCATAAACGGTGCCGACTAGTGATCCGCAGGAGTTGCTTCGATGACTCTGCGGGCAGCTTCCGGGAAACCAAAGTGTTTGGGTTCCGGGGGAAGTATGGTTGCAAAGCTGAAACTTAAAGGAATTGACTGAAGGGCACCACCAGGAGTGGAGCCTGCGGCTTAATTTGACTCAACACGCCAAAACAGTAATTACTGACAGACCAGGAGCATTTTCGTTGGGTCTAATAGGGAACGTGTGCTGGAATTAGATCCACGGAAGTCAGGTCAGATTTACCCTCTTAATGAAAGAGCGTTGCTACGTAATCCTGCTCAACCCTAGAGGAATCGCAGGTTTCAGACACTTGGTCATTAATTGACTAAAAAGCTCTCTCTTGATTCGTTGGGTCTAATAGGGAACGGGTGCTGGTATTATACCATCGGAAGACAGGTCAGTTTTACCATACTAATGACAGGGCGTTGATACGGTAATCCTGCTTAATTCGAGAGGAATCGCAGGTCTCAGACATTTGGTCCACGTGCTTGGCTGATAAGCCAATGGTGCGAGGCTACCATTTGAGGGATTACGACCGAACGCCTCTAAGCTGGAATCCCGCCCTAAATCTCAGCACCACTGCGATGGGAGGCTACGATATGGCTGGGACCTGGGGCTCACATCTCAGCTCGACCCGATCGAGCCGCAGAAAAAGGTCTTTGCCGTCCGCCGATCAAAGCGGGCGGGAAGCTGCTCGATATTCACCCATACGGCGTTGAAGTGTGAAACCACTAGTAGAAGACTTAGTTCTCGGTCGGGTTGTCGTAAGCAGTAGAGCAGCCACCTCACTGCGAACTGTTGAGACTCAGCAAATCATGAGATATGTCCGCACACCAGGCGAACAACATCTCCGTGCCGAGACCAGGCTTGTCCCCTGGTTAAATGCACTCCTGCCTCGCTCTTTACTTCTGTCTTCTATCAGTCATCCCAATGGACGCAGAAGAGATGCAGGCCAGCACCTCTGCTTTATTGTGATAACCTCCCAGGTGGCGGGGAAGGCTAGGCGTACCATCACTGCAGATGAGCCGAGAAAATAAAAGGAGCAAGGAGATACCTCACTCACATGCATATGCTACGTTTCTGGCAGGAAGTGACGATCCTGGGACAAAGACACACTGGACTGCCTCTCTTCCGAGATACTTGAAAAACTAGTACATACAGTCCATTATATCATATCATATCATTGCCAAACCCTATAAACACGAGTGGGGAAGACTCGATAGTCATGCAAGACAACTTCCCTAAGAGAGACAACTCTGACCAAAAACAACTGCTGCCTTGCAGATAGGCTGGGGACAGCCAAAGGCTAAGGAGGGCATCCCTACAGAAACGCCTGTTGAAATCGGATGTACTGGGCCACAGACATAACAAAGTAACACAGTGCAACGTATATCGCTGTAACCAGCGTACGAAGAAGAACAAGAAGAATAAGATACCGAGAATGCTATTCTGATTTCGTATATACAAGGCCTCGAGTATTGATATGCTTCTTCAAAATCAAAAGTATAGCCATACCAGGTCTCTGTTATGGGCGTCAAACATGGACTTTGACCAAGGCCCAACAAGAACGAAAGATCACATCATGGGAAATGAGATTATTGCGAAAAGCAAACAGGGTCACTAGAAGAGATGCGTGAAATGAAGAATTTTGAAGGAAAGATGGAACTACGCCATGACAAGTGTTTAAATACATACAAAGAATTTAATTGTTTCAATAAATGAGATTGGCACGCCGGCTACAGGAGCTCGGAAAGAGAGCACAGAATAGTTAACACTGAAACAGGACAGACATGGCTTAAGAAATTATTAACAAGGTTTGAGCATTGAGCTGGCTAGATCATTCAAGAGAAAGTGTAATTTTAAATAAGTAAAGTTTCTGAGCAGCAAGGTAGAAGATGAGTGACTGAGTTAGTAATTACGTATGATAAGAATGCCTCTAAACATATCTGCCACTCGAGCATATAACACCAGTCAAAAAGGCTTTATAGCGATAATAATACATTGACTGAGTTTTAAAAAACACTTCAGAGAATTGTGTTGAAAATAGTAATGGCCACGTCGATGGCACACGAAAGAAAATTACGCATTCACATCCTCATATAAAGTCACTATTAGACAAATGAGCTGAAATGGAAATGAAGTTAGGAACCTCATGACATCAGTATACAGAGACCTCTAATATGAGAACACATGGAGTGATTACACTTCAGCTTTCTGTATTGGACCGAAGGGCGATGGTCTAGATAATATCGGTTCAGTAAAAGCAAGCTGCATTAGGACAACTGGCAAAGATCGCTCAAATAGAATGACTGTAACAGCTAATTGGTCCAGGGAGGCTCCCATTCCCTTTCTTAACAAAGCGAAACCAGAAACGTATTCTTGGTATCCAATCGTCATAAAGAAAGTAGTCATCGCCAATCCAAAACTCCCTCTCATTCGAAAAAAATTAGATCGCCGTCGCCTCTCCCTATTCGCTCATGTTATTCGCCTGGCTCAGAAATGCCTAATAAACTCTATCTGTTTAATTAAACAAAACGCTTTTTATCTACCTTTTTCAATAATTATGTTCGAACATTTATTTTAGATCCCGTAAAATATGTTGTGAGGCATATTGAGAATATTGGGTTAGGCCCATATTATCTTGACGAACGGCTGTTCAAAAAAATGCGAAGGACACTTTTGAGCATTTTCCGCCTGTTTGATATTAACTAGCCAAAAGTTTATTTAAACTTGTAAAAATTTTTTCCTGATTCTGGTAATACGCTTTCTTTTTCTTTCTCCTCTTCTTCGTTGTATTTTTCTTAATCTCATTCTCTTTTTTAATCAATCTGCTTAATTTTTTAAAATTTTCTTCATCTTGTTCTTATCTTCTTCTTCGTCTTCTTTTTCTTCTTCATCTTCTTCTTTCTCTTAATCGTGTTCTTCATCCTCTTCATCTTCTAATTCTTTTTCTTCTTCTTCTACTTTTCTTCACTTTTCTCTTCATCTTTTCACCATGTTCTTTATCTTATTCTTCTTCTTCACCTTTTTCCTGTATCTTCTTCTTCCTTTTCATTGCCCAATTCTTCTTGTTTCTTTTGTTTTTGTTCTTCATCCTCTGTATCTTCTTCACAATGGTATTGCTCTTCTAATTTGTCTTCTTCTTCTTCATTTTCACTTTCTTCTTTAATTTGTCCATAATCTTCTTAATGGTCTTCATTATCATATGCTTTCTGTTCATCTTCTACCTCTTTTGTTTCTTCTTCTTCTCCTTCTTTTACTCCTTCTTCTTCATTCTCTTCCTATACATCATCTTTTTCCCCTTCGTTGTCTGCTATTTCTTTATCATCTTTTTATGAATCCTGTTATTTTTTCTCTTGATCACTTTCTGATTTATTTTCATCTGCTAACTTCTTCTACTTTTCTTCACCATGTTCTTCTTATTTTATCATCTTCTTCCACTTCATGAACTCCGTCTTTCTTCCTCTTCTTCTTCTTAATTCCTTATCTTCCCCTTTTTATTCTTTTTCCTTGTCATCATGCTTTTTCATCTTCTTCTTTTACTTGATTTCCTTCTTCTTAATGTTCTTCTTTACCTGTTTCTTCATCTTCTTCTTTTATCTTCTTCTTCCTCATCTTATTTTTTTTTTCCTCATCTACTAATTTTATTTATTTCCCATCACACGAGACTTCTACAATGATCTGCCATGCCTTTCTGTCTTGGGCAACCATAGCGCAGTGCCCAATGTGAGATAGGCAGCACATCTCCTCCTTCGTCGTGCGTCTCCAAGCAGTTCTGGGTCTGTTTATGTTACTTTCCCTCCGGTGTCTACATAGGTGCTGTTTTTTTTTGGGTCGTATGCGGACTCATTCTCATGACATGCCACAGTCATCTCCATCTTCCCTCTTTTATAATGTTATCCATTTCTTCTTTGTTGGTATCCTGTGTAGTTTCTCATTTAATATTTTGTCTGATCAAAACACTCTGCGGTTTTTAATCTCTGAGTATTTATCTTTGTCATTCTAGAATATTCCGAACCATAAAGAGGTACTTGTAAGACACTACTATTATATAGTTCGAGTTTAGTTTTCCTGCTATATTTACTGGATTTTGTAATTGGTTTCATCGCGACAAAGGCAGACCTGGTCTTGTTTAACCAGGATGTGATGCCCTCTTCCGTTCCTCTTTGGAGTGATTCCACACTTACAAGATAATTCAACTGTTCTATATTCTCCAACATTTAGTTTCCTAAAGGCACTAGTTGTTGGTTCACCTTCTATTTCCCCTAATTTTATTTCTTTTTCCTCTTTTTCTTCTAAATGATCTACTTCTTCGTTTGAACAACTGAAGAAATCTACTTATTAATTTTTTTAATTCTCAAGAATATATCTTCAAGTGACTAATCAATGCATTGACAAATATTTTCTAAAATGAGCAACAGCAACGCCCACTTTTATAATTGACCGAAGCAACAATTTACTTTACTAACAAAGTGTCATTGATCAACTACGCTAGGAATTAATGTCAATCCATCTTATCTCAGTAATCATACTTAATATCCTTCATCGATTTCCTTCTAAACAGCCATATGTGTGTGTGTGTGGGGGGGGGGTGAGGGGGGGGGGGATGCTGACAACCTCATAGAGTACAATGATGCAAATGGGTAAATGAACCAGTCTTTCATAAAAAAACATAAAGGCTTCACGAAAGCCAGGACGGTAACTACAGTGGCAGCCATGTAATAATTTCGCAGTCAAAATTGTGGAATGATCCTAGCTTCTTAATCTCTCCAGCAAGAATCAGGGATACCGTTCTACTAATTCAACATGTTGTCTTCATCGTCGTCATATTTGTATTATTCTTCTTCTTCCGTCTATTCTTTTCTTCTTCTTCTTCTTCTTCTTCTTCTACTTCGTCTTCTGATCCTCTGATGGCAACGAGCTATTCGTTCTAGCTTTTTTTCTCTGCACCAACTGACAAGATGAAACATTGCTGGAGAAAGGAGAGTGGGAGCACTTTCTGCAAACAACGGATGATTAATGGAGGTCAGCGACAGCAATATGGCACCCCATGGACAAGAAACGACAACGGGGACGACCACGAACACATTAGTCCGACTCCATTGCTTTCCGCAATAATATTCACGATGTCACAGATGGGCGACTCATCCACTTGTCCCCCATGACCCAAGACAGAGACCGGTGGAAGAGAAGTTGCGACCTGTAACGGTGTAACCGACGCTAAAGAACGGGTCATCCAGTAATCCAGTACCAAATGACGTCATCTGCGTAAGAAGAGCGATCCACCGGAACATTATAATAGAGGGATGATGGATATGGATGAGGCGTGGCAGGAGAGCGAGTCTAGACATGCTAGCTAAAACAGCACTTACGTGGACACCCAAGGGAAAGACACCATTCAGCACACCTGTTTTTTTTTAAAATATTCGTCTAACAACACGACTCTTTTCCTAGATTTCTACTCGGTTAGAAAAGAATACGTCCACTGCAGACTTAAAACCGTGTTGTAAACAAGTCAAATAAAAAGAGTAACTCATGGGACTTGCAACATTATCATATTGCTAGGAAACCGTTGCTGCAAATATTTAGATACAACCGGCCAATATGGAACTGGGTCCAGTTTTATGGATAGAAGACAAGACATTTGAATAAAGGGTATTACGTCGTAAAAGATGTGTGCAAGTTGACGTACCTGGGTAGAACACTATCGTGAACCGTCAATCTGGACAATCTGGCAAGTAGAATAATGAAAGCCAGTGCGGCCTTCGGTAGAATGCGCGCGACAGTATGGGAGCGCGGGGACATTAGCGACAAGACAAAGCTCAAGGTCTACTGAGCTGCTATCCTCTGAGCCCTGTTATACGCATGCGAGAGTTGGACTGTCTATGCGAGACAGGCAAAAAGATTGAACCACTTCCACACAACCAGCCTGAGACACATACTCCGCATCCGTTGTCAGGACCACGTCCCCGACACTGAAGTCCTGAAAAGAGCAGACATGCCAAGCATCTACGCATCGCTGCTGGCGGCACAGCTGAGATGGGATGGGCACCTTATACGCATGCCAGATACAGGACAGTCAAAGAGACTTCTGTACGGTGAGCTTAGTGAATGCTGGTGACAACTGAGAAAGCATTACGGAAAACATATCGGGGCGTGGGCGTTGCTGAAAGAGAAAGTTACTGTTTGCAGACAGCACAAACTAAACGCCTGATCCGGAAGGAAAGAACAGGGAAGCTTTCCTTACCGATAGCAGAATACCTAGTGTGCAAACATGCAATAGAGCATTCCGTGCCCGCATTGGACTGATAAGCCACATGAAGTCCAGCAAACACTAGATCCAAACATGTCGGACAGTGTATAAACAAGATAGATCATATACAATAAGGATGATGTCGGTGGTCACCATCGGCAACGATGGATAGTTATCATCTCATCGAGACTGCATACCTTCCATGACCAATGTCTTTATCGCATGCTGCCTGGCAGATGGCCAAAGAGAAGGGCGAACACAGATCTGTGGGACAGAACACGGAAACAACCAACACAGCAGGAGACTGGGGAGAGAAAGTCGGGATGGATAGGACACACTCTCAATAAGAAACCGGACAGTATAATCAGACATGTGTTGGATTGGAGCACACAGCATATTGGGGTTGTTTATTATTTTATTTATTTTTTTGGTAGGGGGGCGGGGGAGGGGGCGAGTTCAGGAAAACTGTGCAGAGTAGGAACAGATGCAGAGCACCTGTTGTGGTTCTAAGTTCCAAAAAGGAACCAGACGCATACATTACGATGATGGTGATGATGGCGAAGATGACGATGATGAGACTTCCTGTAACGGGGCCACCTGTAGTGAACTTTGCTTTCTTGGAGCGAAAAGGTGAATCATAAAAATGCATCTTCTATTATTGTAGCTAATCGCAATGAGGCTGGCTCGCCCGTATCGTTATAATTGTAATGGATGTCTGATTCTTTCTCATACAGAATGGATCATCTCGTAAACTTCAAAATCAGGAACACAGTTCACGAAGAACTCATAATCGGTTATGCGTTTCTAGATCTATCTTTCATACTCAGTCCCCTCTCTCTGAGGACAACACCTCTGATAGTCGATCTTGTTTCTTTTCACCCTGTTGACTGGATAGTTCTATCTAAGAGTCACATGTCTGAAGGCAATACATGTGTCACCTTGTTGACTGAATAGTTCTATCTCGGAGCCATATATCTGGAGGCAATACATGTGATGGGATATCTCGTTTCCCCCTGTTGACTGGATAGTTCTATCCTAGTGTAGTTTCTGTTTCTGGTTCTAAGAATCGACGTCACTGCACTCCAGGCATACACATAGGTGCTCAGTCTCTCTCAACAAATGGTGCAGGGTTTGAATGATGATGGTCCCTTTAGCTCGCTGGTTGCACACTCCGTCCTCTCATGCGCCCACCTCCGCTCGAACCTTGTTTGATGTCGAAACTTTGCAGCCTATGGATTGCTGCGTCACCTATTACAGTGTTCTCATCTAACAGGCGGTCATTGATTTATTTCAAAATGTCATCCTATCCATCACTAACGTGCCAATGATGAGAGCTTGTGAAGCCAAGATGTCAGCTTTTTCGTTGCCCTGAACCAAAGCATGAGCAGGACAGTAGATCCATGTACACCCCTGTGGGTTTAAGGCCTTAACAACTGCTATCGACTCGTATCTAATCCATCTCTTCTGTACCCTCTGAAGAACGGCTTGCGCTTCTGTCACGATGACTGTCCTTGTTAAAGAGGTCTCAGAAACCCATTTCAGCGCAGAGGTCACTGCTTCCATTTCCATTCTCAAATTGGAGGTTGTTGACGTGTATGCACTACTGCACTCGGCAACGACTTTTCCTCTCATTCTAGCCGAGAAGCCCCGAGCCTGATTTTCCATTACATAGCACTGATCTATCGGTGTATATAACAGCATCACTATGCTGCGTGTTCTCTATTATCAGCTTATTCACCTCGTGCTCTGCTCTCCCGTTGCTCTATTCTCTGCATTCTCCTAATGCTAACTTTTTGAAGATAATACCAATAATAGTCAATCTGACTTCTTTTCACTCTGTTAACTAGGCAATTTCATCTCAGTGCTATTTCTCTCAAATACCATCATAATACAATACAATGCAAGAAATGTTAGTATTAATTTGATGATCTATGAAACGTTTGTGTTAATAATGTAAATTGTAAAATAAAATAAAATTATATCACTCGCTTTAAAGGTAATTTACAGTTTAATAAAACATATACTGAGATCAAGAAATAAACAGAAGGTTAAAAATGTAGGTTTACTTAAAAGTCAAAATAAACAAGTACCAGCATTTCGTTTAATAAAAGTTCAATGACTATCTAAACATAACTGATCCAGGACAGAATAATTCAGATCAGATCAGCACATTAATCGATGGTCGACTCCAATAGACTTCCGGTGATCTATGTTCCTGCTCTTGCTTGGATTGTTCAACGTGGTAGATTTTTGTTTGTCCTTTTATTGATGTTATTCTTCAAGATGAAGAGTTGTCTTAATTTTGCGTTTCCCAGCCAATGTTAAAACGTTTTCTAAGACATTTATTTTCAAAATATTGTTTTCTTAAAAAACCGGTAACTGAGCTATGTTGATATATGTTTTTATCAACGTCAGTTCTTGATATACACATTTTTCGGTTAAAAAGTGGCCTGACTTCTAGTAAGAAACAAATGAAAACTTCGAATCTAATAAACAAACAATGAAACGACAGCAACTAAATATCAAGTACAAGTTTAGCCTTCGAGAAAAAAACACATACAAGACAATAAAAAAGAAAGAGAAAAAGCGTGCAATCCATATTTCAATCATAGACCTCCAGGAGATGGATTCGCCGTGCTGCAAGAAAGACATGAGTTGCAAATACTGCCAGCTAGATGGCCAGTTTATGGATGTAATGCGCATCCATCATCTTGATGTCTAACCTGTAAATCCTGATTGCCTATCACTTCACTTTCTTATCAGTCCTTTGTTCAACTTCTGTTACTGTTTTCCCCATGAAACTTGTTTAAACCTTATTCGCATTTCAGCTTTTACTTGATTACTTATTTCAGACTTCATATCGCCGGCTCGAAAAATTAGTTTCTGTTTTAAAAGACATTAGCTTTTTGGATTTATGGTAAAGGGTTGCTCATCCTGGGAAATATATTAGAATATAATGAAAGATAATGGTGAAACATCACATATATAATTTATGAAAGTTGAAGCGTAAGAACGCTCGCGTGAATTAAAATTGGAACAGCTCAACGGTGTACTCAAACTTTTCCCAACATTCTTTGCATCAGGAAGGCTATAGCGACCAAAATGATGCTGGAAGAGATCAAGGTAGTCCCAGATGTGCATTTGGCAATCGTGACTGCTTCTCTGTATTCCTTTATGGTACAAGACCTCCTGAAAAAAATGTAGGACCAATCAGTGAATGCAAAATGATTAGATAAACTCTGAAAGACTGTGTTATCTAAATGTCTAAACAGTAGCCAACATGCTACCTTGCTGGGAGACTGGGGATAGTCGTTGACTATGTAAACAGAGTTTTATTTTTTTTAAATGCTTTGCCGAAAGCGAACGTAAAAGGCAGGTGTAGTCTTTAACAGAAGATGCTATCGGGGATGAAGAGTGAAATACATAATTGTACATGGTCTCAGCTTTTATGAGCTTGGAGCGATAAATTCACTTTCCCGCAGCTTTGTTCGCATTAACTGTCAGTCTGGTACCAATTGACAGATGGGCTGACTTGGATGTTCCAGGTCGAAAGACTGATATTCCAGTTTAACTATAAAATACGAATTTTATCAACACCAAGCAGTGCTTGACTACCATTACTGCCGTCCGAAAGGTGGTTCTGAAAAGGCTGAAGAATAAAAATCACTTGTACCTGCAGTCCCGGCAAAGCATCAAAACTAAGTTTTTATTTCATCTATTAAAAAAAAATATTTATACTTACTAGAGTATTTATTTCGATTACCTACAATCAGTCAGTTTACCCTTGTCTTCACCCTGAAAAGGACGTTAAACAGAGGGTTGCAGTAGCTTTCCTCACATCCCGAACGTTCTGATGGAGGTAGACTGGCGTCCTTCTGGCGGTTGTGCTATGTTCGGCTTCATCTGAGTGTCGCTCACTACTACGGAAATCACAATGATTCTCCACATCGTTAGCCAAGCTGCCATGAAAACAGCCCGTTTCCATGGATGATTGCGAGGAAGTTGAAGTTGGGGTCTTGGCCAGTATCTTTTGTCTGACCTTGACTAACATCAGTATGTATTGCTTCATCCGGCGTAAGTCGTCCTCACAGCCCTACTAGGGTTCAAACCCGTGTGTTCATGACTATGATGTCAGTACGTTAACTTCTTGGCCACACATTCTTGGAATTCGGAAGGAACAATCTCAAATAAATCAAGGGGAACTGAGACTATAGTCTTTCAGAAACAACATACTGACCAGGACATCGAGTCGGGGTCAGGCACAATACACTGACCAGGACCACATTCTCTCTTCCCCATGTAACGTTCCCTAGCAACAGACTGTTGTCAAGGCAGTCTGGCTGACGAGATGTGGATCGATGTGAGCCGTGTAGAAGTGAGCGCCACGCAGATGAAGTCAAGAATAGCACAACCGCCTGGAGAACCGCTGTCCATCTTCATAAGCGTCACAGAATAATCCACTTTTTAAATGTTGGGATGTTAAACATCGCGTCTATAACGGGATTGCCAATAAACCTACTTTAATCATCAAGCAGTAAATTAATCAGTCAACTTTGTTGACATTACCCCATCCGCACATACTCAATACATCGAACGTTCTCAGAAAATGGCACAGGAGGGTAACAAGCGCCAAAGTGGCACACACATGAGATTAACCAGCGCCAAAATGGCACACAAAGGCATTTGCTTGATCCGTACATGTGCCAGTTCATGTGGCGCAAACGCATCAAAGTCAATTGTTTGGATGTTTACACCGAAATTCTTGCCATTGTTCAATTCTAGCCACATCAATAATTAAAATTGTGGTGTTTGGTCGTCCAATTATTCCAATCTGCCCGCCAGAAAATGTCCATCTGCTCCATTTTTATGGCTCTACATTCTTCCAGAAGATTGGTCTCTAAACTGAATATAACCATATTTTCTACACATCTTTATCTAAGCTTTTACTTATTTAAAAAAAAAAATTATATCGACCTGACCTGCCCGCAACCTGAAATGGAATGTCCGGCTACAGTCATCAGTCCATGCATCACCAGTCAAATATATGCGATGGGAATCCAGGAGACTGTTTTGGGGTGAATTAAAAAGCAAATATCCGATACCTATTCCTTTAGTCAGACTACATTAGTGCAGCTTGCTCGCAGGGTCGCTGCTTGGAGACGAAACAAGGTCTTTGTGTCATCTGTAATTGGCTAACCCTGAGACAAATGCAGTGTTGGACCTAGTGTCTACTGCAGGCAATGCACTACTTCAACATTGTCGCAGATTGTATCAATTCGATATCCCCATCCACTAGAGATGTGGTTCCAAAAATAGGGACTGGCGATTAATAAAAGTTAAACTGCGATTTTGAATATCAATAATGTTGAATACATTTTTTAGTAAGGGGGTGAGCGGTTCGGGGGGAGGAAGAGATTCACAGCTACCAGTCTTGCGTGATCCCAGTCCTCCTTTATGACTCCGCAACCTGGACATTATTGAAACATGACATGTCTAGACTAGAAGCCTTCAAGATATGCAACGAGCGGCGTGATCTAGGCATACGTTGAAATGACTACATCCGAGGCGCGGTGGTTTCTGCCTAAACATACATTTGAAACACTTAACTGCGACCTATTTTCTTTGTTCGGTTATGTGGTACGACTGGACCATAAACTCCCGTCCCACAAAACACTTCGTTGATCAGCGCCAAGTCTTCCACCGACCGGCTGGAGGCGGCAGACCAGGCTGTCCACGCACAGTTTGGCTCCAGCAGATAGCAACCTTCACCTTCGCTCTGCACGAGACCTGGAGCTAGTTGATGACCTATGCACAGCAGGGCGCGACAGGCTTTTACCTGATTGATTGATTGATTGATTGACAACATCATTATTGCCACTATTCTCAATTTGCAGCGGAGCAGATAGTCGAGCGTATAGAATGCAGGGCTCTTTAAACTAGACGGCACAGGTTCAAAACCTCGGTACAGTTTCTACGTTTTCCCGTCCATTAGATATGAACTAATCACCCTTCCTGAACGCAGAGTGGCGACTGTAGAAGCAAGCAACCTTTATTTCTGAACCCTCTAAAACCTCACGGAGAACAACAACAATGGAAAACACTCTGTAATTATAATTCCCCAATAATTTGGTTTCAGTTTAACGCCAACCTGGCAATAGCAACAAAGATAATCAGATCTCACTTACTGGGCAGTACCCCTGAGAAGACAGCTATTGTCTCCATGAATGGCATCGCAGAAAAGAGACGCCAATGGGAAAGATTCATTTAAATCACCCACTCTTTCGCTGACGGACAGACACTCTGTAATACGGTCTAGGCATTGAATTGTAATGTCACTGGCCGTTCCGTTAGTGCCACCGAAGACATCGTTAGGCCCACAGTCCAGTGTTTCAAGGCGCGCTTGTTCCTCCTTCGTGCAATCGTCAGGCTCGTCACTGTATGAGAGAGAACAATATTTTGTTATGTTGCTAATTAAGACGAGTGCATGACTATAACCACAAATGATATCGTTTCGTGCTTGCTATAAATTGTTTTCTTCCGCTTGTTCATATGGCGGCGTATTTTGTGATTAATTGCTCTGTGTATCCAACGTCAGAGCGCATTTAAAAAATGAGTGTTCTTACTTACTTCCCCTGTCCTGGCACTACGTCAGAAATGATGCCTCCAATGTTCTTCTTCTTCTTCGTTCGTTCTCAATCTCCCGCTACCAAACCCCGAAAGGGCTTAAGTAGCAGAATGTAGTCAAGAGAACGGAATGCGTTGTGTCGAAGTTTAAATCTTGACTGCGATATTTGCACCTTTCGGTCCAACACATCCGACTTCAGGAAGCATTTTTTGAGTACCGGGTTAGCATTCCCTCTTCGATCCCTTTTCCTTAGCCAGTCTGCCCTGCTGCAGCCTGTTATCCAGGATCACCGCGTGGAGGTGTAGAAGAGTCTTGGCAGCTCTGGTTCGCTGGCCCTGACGCTAGCAGTCAGCTATGGGTCGCTGACCACTGCAGCTCATGCGCTGCTCAGCGTCTTGATCCCCCTCCAATGTTCAACTACATGGATTTCCTTGTTATTCCCCCTCAACATGTCATCCGTATTGCATGTTTTCAGAAGGTTTTGGCAGATCAAGTGGTAGGCAGAGATACAGATGGACAGACAACATCAACATATGGTCGGGACACAGCCTGACTCAGTGTACCGACCTGGCAAGGGGCAGGGACCACGGAGATCCATTACCGTCAACCTCCAATTTGGAGACGGCACATGATGACTAGTCGTTACTACCTTATCCCTATTACTAGGCCATGTACAATTTTCAATGGAGACGAAAAGACAAACGACCCCACGTATAGTCAAACCAGCTCTCTGTGAGTTAAAACTTAGAAAACTCCAGAGTTGTTAACTCAAAGCTCTGCATTGCACAACACATGGGTTATATGCATCCAATGTGACTGGGAAACGTGTCAGAATCTATCTAATGTCTACCGAAATTGTGATGAAAATCCACAGATACCGTAGCATTATCATATAGACCCATAAAAGCGAATTACTCATTGACACGGGATAATACAAC
This sequence comes from Ariolimax columbianus, assembly GCA_036924085.1. Taxonomy (NCBI): domain Eukaryota; kingdom Metazoa; phylum Mollusca; class Gastropoda; order Stylommatophora; family Arionidae; genus Ariolimax; species Ariolimax columbianus. Next base: position 57,761,649 of record JAVGWX010000004.1, read on the forward strand.
TAAAACAACAATATGTGTCAGACGTGCGCAATGACCAAGTCACAAAAACAGAAGGTCGTGAAATGTGGAAAAAAAGATAATAGGGTTACTTAACAGTGATGTTCGTCCATCACACGTGATGAAGACCCCTCGCTTTGTTCAGCCGCGTGAACAGTCTTTTCTCTTGCTGTGTCCGCTGAAATGGGTGACCTGCGCGGTGATTTGGATTAAAGTGAGAAAGAAACTACGCCTCTTTTCAACCTCACTCTCTTGTCCTGAGCTACCTTTAGCCAGTGGCAAGATATTTATCGAGACGACTGGAGATAGCATAGGATGCAGATTTTTCCTCATGGTTTATTCCCAAAGCCTTTTCTGTAAACAGGTAACCCACAAGGCAGCGGAAGGGGGTGACATCTAACGTTGTTTGTCGTGTCTTTTCCATAAAGACAAGAGGTTGTTAGGACATCAGCGCGTGATTGAGTCTGGCATCTCTCCCCGGCTGTGTGCTGTTCATTATAGTAGAGTCGACATTTCGTACACACGAATTTCGTGAAGTTCAGCCGTGTGAACTAGGCCGTGAAATACGACGCAGGTTTCATTTATATAGACGATGTCCAGACCACGATAACCGGACGGAAGAAATCTCCCCCCCCCCGCCCCCCAAATTTTTTTTTTTTTTTTTTTTTTAAATTAACCAGTCCAACCGGAAAACAATACCACGTTTCTGTGAACATAAGTGTAAGTCGTCGACTGGATAAATTAAACTTTAACGAGTTTTTTTTCTAAATGCAGCCACCCACAAGAACAAGAGGGCATAGCTGCAAATTAACTAAAGAGAGGTCCAGATTAGATATTAGGAAATATTTTTTATTCAGAGAGTGGTGAATGCTTGGAATGCATTGTCACGGGAGGTAGTGGAGGCAAGGGCAGTTAATGCATTTACGAATAAATTGGATGCGCATAGCTTTTAGAGCAAAGTAATGTAAATGAAACTGGTTGCCTACAGACTGTGCAGAGTCTTCTAAACCAGTATAAAGACGTTAAATTGAGTTAATGTGATTAGTGTTACTAAACAAAACAAATTGAGACAATCGGTGAAAAATCCGTGAGAAACTGAGAACATTGAAAAGGGTGTCGGATATAGACAGACAGAAATACGTTGATCGGTCACATGAAAGAGGGTCTCCAAACATTCCCTCGCGAAAGCTTGCAACAACAGACATCTGGACCAGAGCAAGAATTATACTAAATTAGCAGTGTTAAAGACACATTACGTCGGCATGGATTGAAAATATAAATGGCCACACAGATGGTACACGAAAGACAACTGCACCACCGGACGCTGTCTAGCGGATTACCTGTGCAGAGGGAAAGGCTTCGGAAGTAAACCCTGAGGTAAAATCTAGATCCTGTGTTATCTTCAGTCATCTTGACCACGTCATGCCACTTGCCCGACATAGCTCAGAAACGAGAGGAGGAGATTGAGGTCATCGTGAACCTTCTTAACTTAAATCTACTTAAGTGCAAGTCAAAGCGGCAGACATATCAGGTTAATACAGAATGCAGGTTCTTAATCATTACCGAAAACGTGCAGAAAAATCGAGATGCCCGAACGGACAAAATGCAAGGCGGCTTAATTATTAACGCCGTCCAAGTGAGCCTCGCACGCGATATAGATTGTCGCGCTCAGATTGGACCGTAGTCATGTATGATTATATTTAAATACACATGTTTGACGCTGTGGCCATCTTCGATTGCGATGGACACCTTTTATTAATATTACTAGCTACAGATGTGAGCAGTTGAGACAAAGAAGAGAATAATATAGAATGCCTTCTGTTTCTCTTAGACCATTTGTCACGTAAGTCGGAACTATCCTTTGCAAAAATAAATGGAGGTCACTGAAGGCTAAATGTCGATAACAAAGTAAACAGGTATGACTCAGTTACTGTACCTGGACAGAAAGTATGACTCAATTACTGCAAAGGAGCAGAAAGTATGACTCAGTTACTGCACAGGAGCAGAAAGTATGGCTCATTTACTGTACAGGAGCAGAAAGTATGACTCAATTACTGCAAAGGAGCAGAAAGTATGACTCAGTTACTGCACAGGAGCAGAAAGTATGACTCAATTACTGCACAGGAGCAGAAAGTATGACTCAATTACTGCACAGGAGCAGAAAGTATGACTCAATTACTGCACAGGAGCAGAAAGTATGACTCAATTACTGTACCGGAGCAGAAAGTATGACTCAGTTACTGCACAGGAGCAGAAAGTATGACTCAATTACTGCACAGGAGCAGAAAGTATGACTCAATTACTGCACAGGAGCAGAAAGTATGACTCAATTACTGCACAGGAGCAGAAAGTATGACTCAATTACTGCACAGGAGCAGAAAGAGTTTTTTCCTGAAACCTACTTGTTAGTCTCTTATCTTGATATCCACCGCTTATTTCAATTTTTCCAGCATAACTCTGTTGGCACACGAGAGACAAAGGTAACTTCCCACGTCGCTTAACGAAGGTAACGGACAGGTACAGTACGTAATGAACATTAGGAAGGAAACAATGGTAAACACAGGTTCAAACCATGTTATGTAGATTAATTAATGGTACTGTTTGTGTTGGTAGAGACATTAATCATGATGATGGTGTTGGTGTTGCGGGACGTCGTGATTTTGGTGATGGTGTAGAGAACGTTACTGTGATAATCTTGGTGATGTGGGTGACAGTAATGACGATGTTGGTGGTGGTGGTAATGAGTGACAGTAAATGATGATTTTGGTCGCGGTGGTAGCGTATGACATTAATAATGATGGTGGCGGTGGTAGTGGGTGACATTAATGAAGATGTTGGTGGCGGTGGTAGTGGGTGACTGTAATGATGATGTTGGTGGCGGTGGTCGTGGGTGACATTTATGATGATGTTGTTGGTGGTGTGTTCGACATTAATGATGATGTTGCTGGTGGTAGTTGTGGTAACGTTGATGGTTGTGATGGAAGTGATGACATTAATGATCGTGATGGAGTGTTGAACTTAATTATACTGCTGATAATCCTGGTGATGACAGTAGTGATGATGATAGTGGTGACGTTTAATGAGGATGTTGATGGTGACGAGCAATGGACTAGCCGAAGACCTAGGCTCGCATTGGTACAGCAATGCTAAAGATACAGAATATTGCTGACTTCCTCGCATACGACACATCTGCCAGACTGAAGCTGAGGATAATATGATGTGATATATATATATAAATATATATGAGGCATTTTCTAATGATACCGGATGAAGCTGCAACAAGTGAACATACGTGTGATGCACATCATGACGTCAATTCTAGTGTAAATCGCACATACCAACCGGGAAGTTTGAAAAATGTCACTATTCTCTGACTCAGTTTCCTCAGCAGACCGTTGAAAACAGTGCAGGTGTGATACGGAATCCGACCAGAGTTGATCAGCGAGCGGTGATTCGGTTTCTAAAAGCGGAAGGATGTCGACCAGTTGACATCCATTGCAGAATTCATGCAGTGTACGGTGACATAAATGTGTCGAAGACAACAGTGAAGAAATGGACAACGATGTTTAAAGAAGGACGTGAGTTAACGAAATACCTTCTCAGACCAGATCAGGTGCATTTTGTTGCGTTAACTCACGTCTTTCCTCACACTTTTGTCACCATACACTGCCTGCATTCTACGACGAATTTCAACTAGTCGACATCCTTCAGCTGTTAGAAACCAAACACCGCTCGCTAATGAACGCTGGATGGATTCCGGATCACACCCGCCATGTTTTCAAGGGTCTGCTCAGGACACTATGAGTCAGAGGATAATGACATTTTGCAAACTTGACGGTTGGTATGTGCTGTTTACACCATAAGTGACGTCATCATGCGAATCGTACGTATGTTCACTTATTGCAGTTTTCCGGTTTCATTTGAACACTCCTCGTATATATATATATATATATATATTAAGACACCGAAATGAAATATAGGAAAAGACTAAAGATATGGATGCATGATAATTTACAAGCCAGTTTTTGTTCTCGAAGGCTGAAGACAAAAGAAGTAGAGACAGACCCAGACACAAAGAAGAGGACGTGTGATAAATATAAAGATGATAGGAACGACCTGAAAACATTTGGATAGTTTGGCACTAGGCAGGAAGACTTGGTGTGTATTTGTTAACGTCCTATGCTCCTGCAGGAACCGATAGGTTTGCTTGATTGATTTGTTAAATGAGTGGTGGTGATCCTGGGGCGGAAGTTGTAGGTATTAAGTTGGATATGAGGATAATTATGATGTTTTTGTTATTGTTGATGATTACTACTTAATGATGATGAAATTTAGAGGGGGTGGGGAGGAGGAGGGGTTGTACTGGTTCCAGTTTGCTGCCATTATAGATTCTATCCAAGGTAAAGGAGAAGAAAGCTATAGGTATGAAATGGAATGTCTGAGGAAAATTGTAAACGTCAAAAGGAGAGATATAATGAGAAAAGATAATACACAGTGAGACCCACTCAATTTACAGAAAACATCAAGACAGAAAATAAGATGTTTTAGTCACCTCAAAACAATGATACCTACTACTGCGCGCATTAAACGCAAGACGTTCTGGTTTCAAGCCACGACAAGGACCGTGTAGCAGATAGATAGATACATAACTGAATAACAACAGCAGTACAGGCCTACAACCTCCGACAAACTTGGCCCGAGCCAAGGAAAGCGACTTCATATCATTAAGCCTTTTACCAGCACAACTGTAATCATATGACACAAGAAGGTATGGTTACAAGCCACGATAAGGACCATGTAGCAGATAGATAGATACACAACAGAAATACTACAACAACACAGGCCTGCAGTCACCAACAATTTTGGCCTGAGCCAAGAAAGGCGACTTCAGATCGCTAAGGAGCTTAATTAACAGCACAATTGGACAGAACACGTTAAATGTAAACGTATTAGGTGTTGGTGGTGATAATGTTAGCTGCAGTGATTACAATCTGAGGGTGGTGATGGTAATAGCGATAATGAACACGGTGGTGGTGGATACGGTAATAATGTGATGGTTGTGGTGGTAATGTAGATGATGGTGATTGTATTACTAGTAAATATTTACGTGAAACATATATTTACCCAATATTATCTTGAACTATACACGGCTTTGCTAGTTTAAAGGATGGGCAGTAAGACTCATTGTTTTTACGGTATTGTCTGGTGCATTGGGTATAAACTGTCAGGCATCCACCACTCACTCCCTTCGGCTTGACTTCCTTATGGGGTGTGGTTGTAGTGACGTAGGGGGTTTGCGTCGTGATGTCTTCTGGTTCAGAAGTTATGGGTTGATCTGGGGTCGTGGTTTCAGGTCCCGCGGTAGTAACGTTAGAAGGCGTAGTAGTCTCCTTTTCATCGATCTCCCCAGAGTTCTTCTCCGTTGTGTTATCGTTATCAAAGGATGTCGGTATTGACGCATTTGTTGTTGAATTGTCCGTATCTGATGTTGAATCACTGTCAGGTAGGGTTGTGTTTATATCTCCATTTGAAATTGAGTTATTGTTATAATCTGTTGTATTATCGTACACAGCAGTATTGTCGTCATTATTTGTGGTGGCATTATAATCATCAGCTGGGGTTGTATCATAATCATCAGCTGCGGTTGCATTATAATTACCAGCTGGGGTTGCATTATAATCATCAGCTGTGGTTGCATTATAATCACCAGCTGTAGTTGCATTATAATCATCAGTTATGGTAGTGTTATAATAATCATTTATGGTTGTGCTATCTCCAGATACCCCATTACCATTCTCAATGGCTGTCTCATTTGTGTCAAACATGTAATTATCAGTTCTACTATTATTGCCATTATCAACGCCTGTTGCAGATATGTCCGTGGTGTTTGCTGCCGTCGTGCCGTTGTCAGTAGCGCCCAATTCTGAAATCCCAGTCGCTTGGTCTGAAGCATTGCCTGGCTCATTTTGTTGTTCGGAGAACGATATGCAACCAGCCAACACGATCAGGATACATACGGTCTTCATGATGGAAGTTGCTAAAGTGAGACAAACAATAATTAACATATTATAAAATCATGAGATAATGTTGGATGATGTGATTATATTACTAGTAAAATATTTACGTGAAACATATATTTACCCAATATGTGTTTGACCTATACAAGACTTTGCCTGTTCATATGAAGAGCAGTAAGACTCGTTATGTCTACGGTACTGTCTGGTGCATTTGGTATAAACTGTCAGACATCCACCACTCACTCCCTTCGGCTTGACTTCCTTATGGGGAGGGGTTGTAATGACGTGGGGGGTTTGGGTCGTGATGTCTTCTGGTTCAGTAGTTATGGGTTGACTTCGGGTCGTTATTTCTGTTGGTTCGGTAGTTATTGGTTGACTTCGGGTCGTTATTTCTGTTGGTTCAGTAGTTACGGGCTGACTTCGGGTCGTTATTTCTGTTGGTTCAGTAGTTATTGGTTGACTTCGGGTCGTTATTTCTGTTGGTTCAGTAGTTATTGGTTGACTTCGGGTCGTTATTTCTGTTGGTTCAGTAGTTATTGGTTGACTTCGGGTCGTTATTTCTGTTGGTTCAGTAGTTATGGGTTGACTTCGGGTCGTTATTTCTGTTGGTTCAGTAGTTATTGGTTGACTTCGGGTCGTTATTTCTGTTGGTTCAGTAGTTATTGGTTGACTTCGGGTCGTTATTTCTGTTGGTTCAGTAGTTATTGGTTGACTTCGGGTCGTTATTTCTGTTGGTTCAGTAGTTATTGGTTGACTTCGGGTCGTTATTTCTGTTGGTTCAGTAGTTATTGGTTGACTTCGGGTCGTTTTTTCTGTTGGTTCAGTAGTTATTGGTTGACTTCGGGTCGTTATTTCTGTTGGTTCAGTAGTTATTGGTTGACTTCGGGTCGTTATTTCTGTTGGTTCAGTAGTTATTGGTTGACTTCGGGTCGTTATTTCTGTTGGTTCAGTAGTTATTGGTTGACTTCGGGTCGTTATTTCTGTTGGTTCAGTAGTTATTGGTTGACTTCGGGTCGTTATTTCTGTTGGTTCAGTAGTTATTGGTTGACTTCGGGTCGTTATTTCTGTTGATTCAGTAGTTATTGGTTGACTTCGGGTCGTTATTTCTGTTGGTTCAGTAGTTATTGGTTGACTTCGGGTCGTTATTTCTGTTGGTTCAGTAGTTATTGGTTGACTTCGGGTCGTTATTTCTGTTGGTTCAGTAGTTATTGGTTGACTTCGGGTCGTTATTTCTGTTGGTTCAGTAGTTATTGGTTGACTTCGGGTCGTTATTTCTGTTGGTTCAGTAGTTATTGGTTGACTTCGGGTCGTTATTTCTGTTGGTTCAGTAGTTATGGGTTGACTTCGGGTCGTTATTTCTGTTGGTTCAGTAGTTACAGGTTGACTTCGGGTCGTTATTTCTGTTGGTTCAGTAGTTATGGGTTGACTTCGGGTCGTTATTTCTGTTGGTTCAGTAGTTATTGGTTGACTTCTGGTCGTTATTTCTGTTGGTTGGGCAACAATGTGTTTGTCTTGGGTCGTGGTTTCAGGTTCCGCGGTAGTAACGTTAAAAGGCGTAGTAGTCTCCTTTTCATCGATCTCCCCAGTTGTCGTCTCCGTTGTGTTATCGTTATCAAAGGTTGTCGGTATTGACGCATTTGTTGTAGAATTGTCCGTATCTGATGTTGAATCACTGTCAGGTAGGATTGTGTTTATATCTCCATTTAAAATTGAGTTATTGTCATAATCTGTTGTATTATCGTACACATCGGTATTGTTGTCATTATTTGTGGTGCCATTATAATCATCAGCTGTGGTTGTATTATAATCATCTGATGTGGTTGTATTATAATCAGCAGTTGCGGTTGTATTATAATCATCAGCTGTGGTTGCATTATAATCATCAGCTGTGGTTGTATTATAATCATCTGATGTGGTTGTATTATAATCATCAGTTGCGGTTGTATTATAATCATCAGCTGTGGTTGCATTATAATCATTAGCTGTGGTTGTATTATAATCATCTATTTTGGTTGTATTACTACCATTGGCTGTGGTTGCTATATAATCATCAGTTGCGGTTGCATTATAATCATCTGGCGTGGTTGTGTTAAAGTCATCAGCCGTGGTTGCATTAAAATCATCAGTAGCTGTGCTTAATTTATAATCATTAGCTGTGGTTACATTATAGTTAACAGATGTGGTTGCATTATAATCATTAGCTGTGGTTGCATTATAATCATCAGATGTAGTTGCATTATAATCATCTGGCATGGTTGTCTTATAGTCATCAGATGCGCTTGCATTATAATCACGAGCCGTGGTTGCATTATAATTATCAGTTGTGGTTGATTTATAATCATTTGCCGTGGTTGCATTATAATCATCAGCTGTGGTTGCATTATAATCATCAGGTGTGGTTTTGTTATAATCATCAGGTGTGGTTTTGTTATAGTCGTCAGGTGTGGTTTTGTTATAATAATCAAGTGTGGTTTTGTTATAGTCGTCAGGTGTGGTTTTGTTATAATAATCAGGTGTGGTTTTGTTATAATCATCAGGTTTTGTTTTGTTATAATAATCAGGTGTGGTTTTGTTAAAGTCGTCAGGTGTGGTTTTGTTATAATAATCAGGTGTGGTTTTGTTATAATCATCAGGTGTGTTTTTGTTATAATCATCAGGTGTGGTATTGTTATAATCATCATGTGCGGTTTTGTTAAAATCATCAGGTGTGGTTTTGTTATAATCATCAGGTGTGGTATTGTTATAATCATCAGGTGTGGATTTGTTATAGTCGTCAGGGGCTGTAGTGCCCGATTCTAAAATCACAATCATGTGATCTGAAGCATTGCTTGGCTCATTTTGTTGCTCCGTGAGCGATATGCAACAAGCCAACACGATCAGGATCAATTCAGTCTGCATCGTGCGAGTTGCTAAAGTGAGACAAACAATAATTAACATGTTATAAAATCATTTATACTATTTTTATCTTACTTATTAAAAAACACTCAGTTGTCCATTGCAACAGTTGACGGCGATATCGCCAGGACTTATATTTTTGCGAATCGGTTAAGGTAGCGTTTTTTCCAAGCGCGGTTCCCTGGAACCATCATAGGTAACACCAGAAAAAGTGATAAATAGAGTTTAGTTCAGTTCAAGTGTCATCTCCTCATCCAGATGCTTTTTCCAGTCCATCATCTCCTGATGTTATCCGCCGACTTAAAACGCTGTCTGCTTCTTAAACGACTGCGTTCCAGTTTTCACCCTATCCTCCAGTATGGTCTTCAACATGGATGTATATCTTGTTATATGACCAAAATAACGTAACTAAGCCTGAATTTGGTCATTAATTCTCTTTTCACTCCCAACTTTATGATTTCTTCTCTTTCCAAGAAATGCGACCCAATCTTCTATACACCCACATGTCGAAGGCTTCAATATTCTTTTCTAACTTGTTATTCATTGTCCATGTTTCTGGTCCATAAAGTAGTGATGAGTATACATAACACCTGACAATTTTCATTTTCAAATTCTGATTGATCTGTTTGGATGTCAGTATGTGTCGCTTGTTGTCGAATACCATCTTGGTCCTAGCTATTCTCTTTATGATTTCGTTTTCACAGCTGTTTTCCGTTATTATATGACCTAGATAGGAGAAACCATGTAATTGCTTTAGTAGTTGATCTTTTATTTTTATAAATAGACTAATCATCTTTCAATGCATTTTTGAGTTATTTTTCTTGTGTGTTTAATTTTATATTCACAATTTCCATGTAAACGTATGTCGTATTCTTAGACAAATCTGGAATATTATAATAAAGTCTTTAACCTGTTAAATCATTTAGTAGTGTAATCGATCCAGAAATTAATATTTGAGTACCAAAGGACAAGCTCAAATTTCACATAAGAAAAGTAAATTATATTATCTAAATTAGCTTCCCAAACAACATTTTGACATTTATTTGTTCATATAACGTCAGATTTATCTTATTATATATTTTCAACATTGTTAATACACGATTCATGTATTGTAGTAGCTATTATCTGTTTTCGTTCGTGTTCATATGTGTTATATGCAACATTCGTAATTTATTGGTCTTTGTATTTACCCTAATGGGGTTAATTTGAGGTTTTTTGAAAACCAGTTTAATTTCTTGTATTGTCAATATACTTTAGAAAAAAGTAAGGTATATTTTTTGCTCAAACCAGCTATCACAATAAACAAAACCTGTTAGGTATTTTCCTTCTGAACTTAAAGTTCATACAAAAGAATGAAATACATTAATAATGATATATAATAATGTGTCTGTAGGGGGTTCCCTGAGACATGATTATTTTTTCATGTGTTCCACACGGGAGAAAAAAGTTGAGAAACGCTGTAGTTGTGTCTTACAGTTTAATGAGATTTAAGTGAGGAATGGTTGCTCTGTTATTAACTGCACTCTCTCAACCTAAGCTTTCTTGGACCAGCGGCATGACGTGTTAGTCGAGACGTCTGAAGATATCATAGGATGGATTATATGATTTTCTCCTCAGGTTTATTGCTGGTCAGGCAGATTGATTAGGAATTCAACTTATTTTTTTATGTTATTGCCCGGACATTATACAACAATCTGTAATTTTTTTCATTTTAAATTTCAAATGGTGGGAGCCTAAATAGATAGATAGATTGATAGATAGATAGATAGATAGATAGACAGATAGATAGATATATAGATAGATAGATTGATAGATAGATAGATAGATAGATAGATAGATAGATAGATAGATAGATAGATAGATAGATAGATAGATATATAGATAGATAGATAGATAGATAGATAGATAGATAGATAGATAGATAGATAGATAGATAGATAGATAGATAGATAGATAGATAGATAGACAGACAGACAGACAGCCAGACAGACAGACAGAAATACAGATAGATAGATAGATAGATAGATAGATAGATAGATAGATAGATAGATAGATAGATAGATAGATAGATAGATAGATAGATAGATAGATAGATAGATAGATAGATAGATAGATAGATAGATAGACAGGCAGAACGATAGACAGACAGACAGATAAATAGATAGACAGACAGACAGATATATAGATATATAGATAGATAGACAGACAGACAGACAGACAGACATACAGATAGATAGATAGGCAGAACGATAGACAGACAGACAGACAGACAGACAGACATATAGATAGATAGATAGATAGATAGATAGATAGATAGACAGATAGATAGATAGATAGATAGATAGATAGATAGATAGATAGATAGATAGATAGATAGATAGATATTTAGATAGATAGATAGATAGATAGATAGATAGACAGATAGATAGATAGATAGATAGATAGATAGATAGATATTTAGATAGATAGATAGATAGATAGATAGATAGATAGATAGATAGATAGATAGATAGATAGATAGATAGATAGATAGATAGATAGATAGATAGATATACAGATAGATAGATAGATAGAAAGATAGCTAGATAGATGGATAGATAGATATAAAGATAGATCGATAGATAGCTTGATAGATAGATAGATAGATAGATAGATAGATAGATAGATAGATAGATAGATAGATAGATAGATAGATAGATAGATAGATAGATAGATAGATAGATAGATAGATAGATAGATAGATAGATAGATAGATAGATAGATAGATAGATAGATAGATAGATTTGTGTGAGAATCTGCCACACCAAGAAAAGTCAGATGTTGGGGACAAACCCAGTAGTGCCTATATTGACGCCTAAAAAATCAACTGGTTTGGCTTATATAGTCAGAATGCATTACCAGCCTGCAGCGAGAGAATATCATTTGCTGGTCTCCGGTCCATTAACAAAGGGCCAACCTCGACGTTTGTGGATCAAGAGTATCTCTGACACTCTCAGGAAGTTACACCTAAAGGCAGCACACACCTCCCATTTGACAATAACAATAAATCTACGCATCCCTCCTCTCTGCGACGCCTCATGGCAAAATCATTAGAGCAAAATAAGAAAGAAGAATGGTTCTTTTATGTCCACGGGTCCGTTACAAAGATCCTCAGAGTTTATCGCTCGTCAACGATAAGACTAAGCACACGATCTCGCATCCCTTGAGGCAGGGGGTCGTCTGAAACTTACGGGATTCGAACACACACTGTTTCGTTCTTTCGTACGTTCGTTTCTTAAGAGAGTAGCCAGTAACATCTCTGCCGCCTCGTCTTTAATCGTTCATTAAGTTATCCAATGAAATGATTTGATGGACTGAATAAATTCATTAATCTAACAAAGTAATCCTGAACAAACGACTTGATTAAATTCTAGCAGAGCTTAAGGCTAACTTACATCAGGTTTTTAAAAAGGTATCGTAACAGAATAAACACAACACTAAATGTTCTGTTGAAAAGCATAGAACGTAACGTATAATAGAATTCAAATACTTGAATTGGGGACAACGTGGGTGAGTGGTTTAGTGACACGGCTCACAGCCCGAACGTGATCAGTGTAGCAGAGTCCAGGTTTTCACTTGGTTTATTTATCTAGAATGTTACCTCATGTATCCACATCATTCATGACTGCACACAGAAAATAATAGAGCACGCAGCAGGTGGCAGATTTATTATATCATACTCATACAACTATTCAAGTGAGTGCAATGAGATTACAAACATTACAAGAAAATACAATTTTCACTAAATACATACACGGAGTTTATAAGCATAAGCTATTTATGTTGCTCTAGACTACCCCAACACAGTTCTAGCCGCACACGCCCCTCCCCTTATTTGCACCATCAACCCACTCTCAAAAATTCGTCCTCACGTTTGTATTCTGTGCATTCACTCACACTCAGATCGCTTAAGGCGGGTGATCTGGACATTATACATTCAATCTATTCAACGAATACTCACATGTGATCACACACTTAATCGATCAGAGTATACACACACTCTGGAACATACATCGTTCCCTCGGTGTCTACACACCACACATACATCTAGATCGCTCCTAGTTGATCTGTACACTCGCGTAACTCTTCAGAACATACATATTTCACAAGGTGCCCTGCACGTACAACACACACTCCGATTACCTCTAGACACAGGGCGCCCAAAGCACACCTTATAGAGCGACTGGCCAAGACTCAAAGGCGTATGCTGGTTGAGCCATTCCTGTTCTATCTCACTATAATTCGTAAAACAGCCTATCAATCACTCTTCTATTAAGTCGGTGAGCTAAACAGACTACTAGCTAAATTCTGTCTCTCTCTCTCTTTCTCTCTCACTCTCTCTCTCTCTCTCTCTCTCTCTCTCTCTCCGTGGCCAGTCTGCTTGAGTTAAACTTTGTTTAGTATTATATAGTCTCAAGCAGTATCAGAGCTGTCCAATCATCTTCTGGGGGATGTCTGCTCCAGCCGTCACCTAGTTTCGTCTACCTCCATTCAGCAACCATTGGAACGCATCACTCCAAATTCCTGTCACTCAAAATGTCGCAGCAAGCTCTGCTGACCTCTGTCTGTCACTACCCAAATCAGAACGATGATGGTCAGCACATAGCCTTTACCTTTACTAGACACATTCTTACCCCAAACCCCCTTTTTTCCTTTGTTGACTTAGTATCGAGACGGTGAGTCACCTTGGCGTAGTGTCGAGACGGAGAGTGACCTTGGCCCACATTCAGGTACCTTTGTTCTCAGAGTCGCTGACAACATCACCCTTGCCCTAAACGCTCATGCTCCCACTAGAACTGTTACTTCCGTTGTATCCCCAATCACATCACCGGCTGTTACCACGGGGAAATAAACCCTTAGAAAATGCAGGAGGAAGCGAACACTTGCATAAAATGCATGCCGAAGTCGAATGCACTGGGCCGACAGCCGCAAAATAAAAATAAAGTGCTACGCCTTGTGGAATAGTGAATAATGGGTTAAACAAATATTTTTTTAAAAAATATTTGGACAGCGTGTTCACACAAGATAGAATGACGGATAAACAGATCAGAAGGAAGCAAGAACTCAAAAAGTAAATGTGATTTCCTATCAGCCCCCCCCCCCCCCCCCCCCCTCTCCCCCATTATTAAAATACAAACAATTTCCAATGAAGAAAACAAACAATTTCCAATTAAGAAAAAAAAGACAGCTCATAAAAAGTATTTTATACTAACTCTCTGCTACCAGTATCACACATGGACTTTCACTAATACACAAGAAAGACAAATCATCGAATGCGAAATATGTGTTCAAGAAAAGCTGTCGGGTTCACAAGGCTCGGCAGAGTACGGAACCAAGAAATCAGACAGAAAGAGGAGGATGTAACATCGTGCATGGAATTAATGTAAAGACAGTAAACATAAACACGAGAACATATGACTACTCTGAGGAAAATGTTAAGAAGATGAATGAGGCAGCGAGCCACATAATCTGGAAAGATATTGTCGGATGAACAGATGTTGAACATGAGTGGGAGAGTTTTAAAACAGTTCTAGAAATTCTAAAAGAGGAATGTGTTCCATGTAGGGAGGTAAACCCCAAGCGCAAAACGTGGATAACTAGATTTGTAGTTAAATGTAGAAGAGCTAAAAATAAATCATGGATACAAATTAATAGAGGCAGGTAAATCAAAAGAAACATATTTAAAATATCTGGACAAGCAGAACATAGCTCAAAAAGTGAATAAAACAGCAAAAATATCTTCGAAAAAATGTGCTCAGAGGATCAAGACTGATAGTAAAAGCTTCTTTTCTTGTGTTAGAAATAAACAAAGAACGAAAGCCAAAGTAGGCCCTCTCATAGACAGTGCAGAAAAAAAAATAAGTGAGAATAGGGAGGCAGCTAATCTACTCAATCAGTACTTTGGCACAGTCTACACAAAAGAGGACTGCCCCAAGATCCCAGTCTATAGATATCTTTCAAAGAGACATGAATACAGCGGGATTAAGATCAATCTGTATTACAGAGGAAATGGTTTGAACACAATTGGAGGGGTTGAAAGTGGATAAATGTTCAGGTTAAGATGGTATAAATCCCAAATTGCTGTTTGAAATTGGAGACCAACTAGGAAAACCATTGGCTATATTATGTTCTCAATCACTTACGAAAGGAATTGTTCCACGGGATTGGAAAGATGCAGGACTGATCCCCTCATTCAAAAGAGCAAAAATCAGATGCAGCAAATTATAGAGCCGTGAGTTTACGAGCATAGTCACTAAATTGTTAGAGTCAATAGTAAAAAAAAAACATTGTAATATTTGCATAAGTTTAATCTAATCAGAAGTAGTCAGTGTAGGTTTACTAGAGGGAGATAGTGCTTAACAAATCTATTAAAATTCATGGAGGAGGTTACTAAAATGATAGATAAGGGGAATCAGTGCATGTTATTTATCTAGATTTTGCAAAGGCCTATGATAGAGTACCTCATCAAAGATTATTTCGAAAGTTAAAATGGCATGGAATAGGCAGGGAAGTTGCCAAATGGACAAATGAATTGAAAATTGGTTAACGGAAAGAAGGTAGAGGGTGGGCATAAATAAGGAGTACTCTGAGTGGTTTAAAGTGAAACGTGAAGTGCCACAGGGCTCGGTTTTGGGACAAAGTATGTTCTTGATATATTTAAACGATTTGGACATTGATTTGGGATCCATGATTGAAAAATAAATTTGATGATGATACAAAACTGTGCAGTAGTGTCATATAAAACAGAAGTGGATATAATGAGGTCGGATTTAGATAAAATTCGAGAATGGTCTGTAAGCTGGCAAATGGAGTTTAATGTAGATAAATGTACAGTCATCCACATGGGTAGATCCAATATGGAACATAATTACAGAATGGGAGAGAACAATATTAGAAAGATAGAGAAAAAAAGGGACCTAGGGGTTATAATAGATCATACAGATAAGGTGAGTGAGCAAGTTCAGGTAGCAGTGAAAAAGGCAAATGCAATGTTAGGTATGATAAAAAGAAATATCAAAGATAGGAGGAAGGAAGTGATAGTCAAAATGTATAAAGCATTACTTAGACATAGATTGGAGTACTGTGTACAGGTGTGCCGTCCTTTTAATAGAGGGGATATAAACATGCTGGAAAGAATACAAAAAAGAGCGACAAAGATAATAGTGGGTTTCCAGAATTACAGTTATGAGGAAAGACTAAAAAAAACCGGCCTACAGTGTCTCGAAAAGAGAAAAATTCGAGGTGAATTAATACAGGTTTATCAGATGATCAGAGGAATACTTCTTCTTCTTCTTCGTACGCAGTCAGACAGTAACCATTATTTTTTCGAAAAAAGCGGCGGTCATCCTGAGGCTGTCGACACTGCCATAGAGCTTGTCTTGCAGTTCCACTGGTGATGGCCACATCTGCTCTCTCTGATCCTCGTATGTCGGGCAGTTCTGCAGCAGATGTTCAGCGGTCATTTTACCGGTACCGCACCGGCATTCGTCGGTACCACCTATCTTCAATTTGTTGAATAGGTGGTATCTCAGTCTATTGTGGCCAGTGCGAAGTCTGAAGACAACGACCTGCTCTCTTCTGTTCAACTGGTAATAGGCATCGTTTTTGGTGTAACCAGTATGTTCGGTTTCCCATTTGGTCATGTATTTGGCTTTGATAAGCCGTTTTGACTCTTCGTACGTCATACTAGTATCTGTTTGTGGTAGTCTAGCGCCTTCTTTTGCCAGTCTGTCTGCCTCCTCGTTGCCTTGGATGTTGCAGTGTGATGGGACCCACTGTACCACTACCCTTTTTGGTGCGGACTGCTGGCACAGTTTGCAGAGTGCTGCTCTTAAGTCATTAAGCTCAGTGTTTTTCTGGCTTTTTAGCGCTGTGACTACGGCGAGAGCATCTGTAAGCAAGACTATATGGCTTTCATTTTCTTTATGCGTCACCATTTCTTCCACTGCCGCCCTCAGTGCCTCTGCCTCTGCTCTGAAATTGCTTGTAGCGAATGACAGTGTTATTTGTCTGCCATTTGGTAGGTTCAGGAATGCTCCTGCCCCTCCGTTCTGTGTAGTGTTTGTTACAGAACCGTCGGTGTATGCATGGGTCCAGTCCATGCTTGGGTAGCTTTTCGATATAAAGCTTAGGGTAGTATCTCTCCTTTCTTTTTCAGTCTGGCAGTTTTTGTTTCCAATACCTGGTATATTTTCTACCACCTCTGGAAATATATCCTGCCTCCAGGTAGGTTTTCGTACAGTAGTGATGGGTTTTGGTGTTGTTAGTGCGTTTATGGGATCTTCGTGCATCTTTGCTTTGGCTATTTCTGCAAAGTTTCTCCGCTTTAGTTTCCCATTTCCCAAATTGTTTAGTCTCTGGTGCATTGGATGGTCAGTCAGTCTTCGGAGTTTCTTTGACTGCAGCTGGGCTCTGCAGTCTCTTCTATCGGTCATGGATTGCAGTTTTGTAATCTTTTCAAGTTCTACAATTGGCGTTGACTTCATGCCTCCTGGTTATAATTCTCATGGCTTGGTTTTGAAGTTTGCTAACTTTATCGAAGTTCGCCTTCGCTGCTGTTGTCCATGCCGCAATGCCATACTCGAGAACTGGTCTCACTCTTCCAGTGTACAGTTTCTTTAGTATGCCTTCGTCTGCTCCCCAGCTTGTGCCAGCAAGTTTCCTCATGATTGCCATTCTTTCTCTGGCTTTCATTCGGTTTCTCTCGATCTGACTTTTCCATGTCATGCGCCGATCAAATGTGACTCCCATATAGTTTGGGTTGTCGTTTGGCTGCAGGAATTTGCCATTTAAACTTAATTTGGTATTTTGGGGTTTGATTGAAAGCGAGAATATTGTGCATGTGGTTTTCTCCTCGTTTATTTTGACCAGCCATGAGTTCGCCCACTCTTCCAGCGATGTTAGGGCCTGCTGCATCCGATTTCTTGCTATGGTGAGATTCTTTTCAGAGGTCCACATAGCCAGATCGTCTGCAAACATTGAGCTATGGACTCTTCTTGGTATATTCTTTGTAATGTCGTTTATATACACCAGGAAGAGTGTGGGTGACAGTACTCCCCCTTGGGGTACTCCCTGCTCGAGTGTCACCTTTTTGCTCATTTGCCCTTGTACTTGGACTCTGGCCGTTCTTTGTTTGAGGTAGTGATTGATCCACTTGTACATTCTCCCACAAACTTCACTTCTCTTTAGCTTGACTTTAAGTCCGTCTTTCCAGACTGATCAGAGGAATAAATAAATTAGATTATAACGAGTTTTTTTCTTCAAAATACAACCACCCACAAGAACAAGAGGGAATAGCTACAAATTAACTAAAGAGAGAGGTCCAGATTAGATATTAGCAAATATTTTTTTTAGTCAGAGAGTGGTGAATGCTTGGAATGCATTGACACAGGAATAAATTGGATGCGCATAGCTTTTAAAGCGAGGTAATATAAATAAACTGGTTGTATACAGACTCAGCAGAGTCTTGTAAACCAGTATAAAGACGTTAAGTTAAGTTAATAGACACAATGGTCTTGAAATAAAAATGATGGAAAGTATGATGCCAGGCTAAAGAGGCTGGGGTAGACAAGTATGAAAAACGATGAGCTAAGTTAAGAAAACAGAATAGTTCCAACACCTGGCAAGAATTCAAACAAAGTTACCAGCTGTATTGATCTACAATACCAGACATCAGGATTGCAAAGCAAGAAGGAGATCAAGAAAAACATGGATAGGCGGTGTAAGTGAGAACTGTTGAAACATAATTACAACATCGGCGACACATGTGACACACCTAGGAAAACTACACTTCTGCACAAATACAACAATTGTTGACCTTTGTTGTCTGTAGGTACTTGTTATTTGTTGTCTATTATTGAATGTAGCTATTCGTCCATATGTTGTCCTTTGTTGTGTGCATCTGCTCGTCATCTGTTGTCTGTAGCTACTTCACCATATAGTGTCTTTTAATGAATGTAGCTATTTGTCAATGTGTTGTCTTTTTGTGTGTAGCTGCTGGTCTATATGCTGTCCTTTGTTGCCAACTCATCCATAATTTGTCCTTTGTTGTCTGTAGCAACTCGTCCATATGTTGTCCTTTGCTATCTGTAGCAACTCGTCAACATGTTGTCTTTTGTTGTATGTAGCTACTCGTCCACATGCTCGAAAACTACTTTTCCATATGTTCTTTGTTGCCCAAAGGAAACTACTCATCCATATGTTGCCTTTTGTTGTATGTGTGCCTTTTGATTGTTGTCAGGAGATGATCATCCATATGCGACCTTTGTTGTCCAAAATTACATATCAAAATGCTGCTCATTGTTGTTCAAA
This sequence comes from Ariolimax columbianus, assembly GCA_036924085.1. Classification (NCBI taxonomy): domain Eukaryota; kingdom Metazoa; phylum Mollusca; class Gastropoda; order Stylommatophora; family Arionidae; genus Ariolimax; species Ariolimax columbianus. The sequence continues at coordinate 57,780,908 of JAVGWX010000004.1, forward strand.
ACTTGCAGTCCATATGTTGTCACTACTATTCTACATGTTGTCCAAAACTACTATTCCACACGTTTTCCAAAATTACTTTTCCATATGTTGTCCTGAGTTGTCCAAAACTGCTAGTCCATATGTTGTCCAAAACTACTAGTCCATATGTTGTCCAAAACTACTAAATCATATATTGTTTAAAACTACTAGTCCATATGTTGTTCTGTGTTGTCTAAAACTAGTAGTCCATATATTCTTCTGTGTTGTCCAAAATTACTAGTCCATATGTTGTCCATTCTTGTTAAAAAATACTGGTCCATATGATGTCCAAAAATAGTAGTCCATATGTTGTTCTGTGTTGTCCAAAACTACTAATCCATTTGCTGTTCTGTGTTTTCCAAAACTACTACTCTATTTGCTGTTCTGTGTTGTCCTAAACTACTAGTCAATTTGTTTTTCTGTGTTGTTCAAAACTACTAGTCTAAATGTTGTTCTGTGTTGTCCAAAACTACTAGTCTATTTACTGTTCTGTGTTGTCCAAATCTACTAGTCAATTTGCTGTTCTGTGTTGTCTAAAACTACTAGTCCATTTGCTATTCTGTGGTGTCTAAAACTACTAGTCCATTTGCTGTTCTGTGGTGTCAAAAACTACTAGTCAATTTGCTGTTCTGTGTTGTCCAAAACTACTAGTCAATTTGCTGTTCTGTGGTGTCCAAAACTACTAGTCCATTTGCTGTTCTGTGTTGTCCAAAACTACTAGTCTATATGTTGTTCTGTGTTCTAAGTTCAACTTTTCTTTGCAGATGTTCTCTGATATCAAATTATAGGCGACTCTTCTTACATGGCTGGGTATTGGGAACAAATTAGGCCTCGGCCATCCTGGCTATATTGAAATGCAATGATTCTTAGCAGGTTTACCACTACGGGGATAGCAATGGTGATTCCCCCACCTCGGTGGCCAAGCTGCTAAAAACAATCTGCTATGGTTTTTAAAGTGGTCTTAGTCAGTATGTTTCACCTGAACCTGACGGAAAATAAACGACATCCCCCGCCCCCACCCTCAATCATGTACTAAAAATATGTGCCTCATCCACATGTACCTCATCCATATGTATCTCACCGATATATACCTTATCCATATGTACCTCATCCATATGTATTTCACCGATATATACCTTATCCATATGTACCTCATCCATATGTATCTCATCCATATGTACATCATCCATATATACCTCATCCATATGTACCTCATCCATATGTACCTCATCCATATGTACCTCATCCATATGTACCTCATCCATATGTATCTCACCGATATATACCTCATCCATATGTACCTTATCCAAATGTATTCCATCCATATGTACCTCATCCATATATACCGTATTTGTCCGTGTTGTCTAGTTACGTAATTATATGTTCGTGTTGTCCAGTTAAGTATTTATATGTTTCGGTTGTCCTGTTACGTGTTTATGTATTTTTGTTGTGATGTAATGAATTTATTTGTTCCTGTTGTCCTATGTATTTAAATGTTTGTGTCGTCATTTTATGTATCTATACATTCGTGTTGCCCCATTATGTTTTTATACGTTCGTGTTGTCCTGTTATTTATGCGTTCCTTTTTGTCCTGCTTTGTATTTATTTGTCTCTGTTGTCCTGTTGTGTATATATATGTTTTTGTTGTTATGTTGTGTATTTATATGTTTGTGTTGTTATGTTGTGTATTTATATGTTTGTATTGTTTTGTTGTGTTGTCCTGTTGTTCTATTATGTATTTGAATATTCGTTTTGTGAAGTTATGATTATATTTGTTCCTGTTATCCTCCTATGTATTTATATGTTCGTGTTGTCCTGTTATGCATTTATATGTTCCTTTTGTCCTGTTATGTATTTATAAGTTCCAGTTGTCTTCTTATGTATTTATAAGTTCCAGTTGTTTTGTTATGTATTTATATATTTCTGTTGTCCTGTTATGTATTTATATGTTCGTGTTGTCCTGTTACGTATTTATATGTTCCAGTTGTTTTGTTATGTATTTATATATTCCTGTTGTCATGTTATGTATTTATATATTCATGTTGTCCTGTTATGTATTTATATGTTCGCGTTGTCCTGTTACGTATTTATATGTTCCAATTGTTTTGTTATGTATTTATATATTCATGTTGTCTTGTTATGTATATTTATGTCTCTGCTGTCCCGTTATGTGCTTATTGTACATTAATTTGTCCATTATATTTGTTATATATCCCGAATGTGATGACAATGTTGTTATAGCCTGGTCTAACCACGATGGTTTGAATGATGGATATGTGTAATAGAGAGGCGAATTAAACGTCTGCCATACTGTAAGCGTATTGTGAGACGCGAACAAAAGTGATGCCAAATACTCTATACTGGAATATTCTCAAACTCATGATTTTTCACGAACCGCCATTAAAAAACAGTTAAGCAGGGGAGTTTAGTAGCCTCAAAGGTATTTTTATTATTTTTTTTTTTTTTTGCGTTCGCCTTATTTATCTATTCCCCAAGGCGTGTGTGCGTTACACTGTGGTTTTTATTTTGCGCCTGTCGGCCCAGTGCATCCGACTTCAGCATGCATTTATGTAAGGGTCTGCTTCCTCCTGCATTTTCTAAGGGTTTGCTTCCCCGGGGTAACGGCCGGTGCTGTGATGGGAATCGAACCCAGCACCTTCTGGTTGTGAGCCGTGCCACTTAACCACTAGGCCACGCCGTCCCCTGCCTCATAGGTATGAAAGAATGTTCTAGAACAATCGTTCTCAAACGACGTGCAGCTCTTTACAGGGGAAGTATAAAGTGAACCATTTTGGAAATTTACACTTAATATTGCCGTGCCCAGTTTGGCAGACAACGGGTTTTTTCTTGGCAAGATCGCTTATCTACGTACGTAAAGTAATTTTGACCAACCGTACTGCATACCTACCAAGAAATTTAAGCAGCTGAATAGGTTGGCAGTTGTAAAATCGACGTTCTGAAAAAAAAAAAAAAAAAAAAAAACAACAACATGCTACCTAACTTTTAGGCTTATTACGGTAGGAGTTCTTGGTTCGTAATATAAAAATGATTGTACAGTTTGAAAATATCATTAAGATCAGTTTTATTTGTTTCAAAGTAAACGTATTTAACTGAATGCATTTTTTCTAAGCCACAGAAGAAAATATACGTAGTCGTCGCTAAGTGTAATCAAATGTGTGTGTTGCCGTTATCATATATAGTTTGAGGAACATTTCTCTAGAAACTATATGTCAATTATGATAATAACAATTACTTGAATAACAAGTTTTCGTCTGAATCGGTGGAGGAAGAAAGTAGGTGTTCTAGTATTAGTAGTTGTAGTTGTAGTAGTAGTAGATGCAGCTGTAGTAGTAATAATTGTTGAAGTAGTAGTAGTAGTTGCAGCTGTAATTAGTAATAATTGTTGTAGTAGTAGTAGGAATTGTTGTAGAAGTAGTTATACTAGTAGTAGGAGCATTAGTAGTAGTAGTATTGGTTGTAGTTGTAGTAGTAATAGTAGTAGTAGTATAGTAATTGTTGTTGTTGTATTAGTAGTAGTAGTAGTAGTAGTTGTAGAAGTAGTAGTAGCATTTGATGTAGTTGTAATTGTAGCAGTAAAAATAGTAGTAGTGGAAGTTGTGATAGTAGTAATAGTAGTAGTACTTGTAGTAGTAGTGGTAGTAGTAGTAGTAGTAGTAGTAGTAGTAGTAGTAGTAGTAGTAGTACTAGTACTAGTAATTGTCAGAGAAGAAGAAAAAGAAGAAGAAGAAGAAGAAAAAGAAGAAAATCAAGAAGAAGAAGAAAAATAAGAAGAAAAGGAGAAATAAAAAAGTAATAAGAGGATGTTGAAAATCAGAAGATGAAGAGAAAGAAGGATAAAGAAGAAGCAGAAGATGAAGAGGAAAGAGAAAAGGAAAGGAAAGAAGAAAAACAAGAAGAAGAAGAAAAAGAGGATGCAGAAAAAGAAGCGAACGAAGAGGAAGACAAGGGGTGATGATGATGAAGAAGAAAACGAACAATATGAAAGTGAATAAGAAGCAGAAATAATGTTAACCAGAGGCGTACCTAAACTCGTTGATAAATACATTATTTATGAATCTATAAAAGTCACAGATTTTCAGACAAATTAAAGGTTTTGATTGGATCCCCTTCCTGCTGCTTACCCCCCCTCCCCTTTTTTTCCCCTACATCCGCTTATTTGTTGTTCCAGCACTGACCTAAATTTTTCTATCAAGCTGTTCAGCTTTGCAATAATGCAAATAAACGCCAATGAGTAAACGAACAGTCACACATGTTTATCTCTTCAATTAATTTTAAAATCAGAATCACGCATGAACGACTTCTTGTTCGTCCTCGATCGCCAACAGAGGTTCACGTCAATCACTTCAACATGACTAGTGGGACACTGGAAGATCAAACCAGTCTATGTATCGAATCTAAAGTTTGCCGACTATGTGGACCTGGTTTCCAATTTAGAAGTACATCTCTAGTCCGACCTTCAAATCTGTTAAGAGGAACTGATGAAGATAAGAATGGACAACAACAGTTCAAAAAAATCTGGACCAGGTCAAGCACTTCAAATACCTTGGAGTTGTAATAAAACCAAAAAAGAGGTATCAATGAAGAATTGGCTACTCGAAAAGCAGAAATTGACGTACTTTTTCATGTAAAAATAGATGATTCCTTAGAAGAAGAGAAATAGGCAAGAAAAATGGGATGGATATATATTGTTCTACCTATGAGTCAGTTAAAACTTACATATGTCATTCATAGGCAATGATCACAAACCAGAAAAGCCAACTCCGAGATTCTGAAACAAGATATCTAAGGACAGTGATTCAAGTAACAAGATGAGAGAATGCCCGCAATCCAACTCTACGACAAGATCTCGAAATCAATTCTTTGCAGACTCAAGTGAAGCAATTTTAACATCGGTGGTTTGCTCATGTCCGCAGAATGAAAAGGTTTGACTACTAAGGCAGCCGTGAGAAACAAAAAGCAAAGCGTCCAGACCACCAGGACGACTCGCAGTCCGCTGGGATGACAATTTAAGTCTATAAGAGACCGGGGAATAAACTGGAACCAGGCCAAAAGGAAGACAGGGGATAGATCAGTCCAGTGCTCTTTCTGACAAACTTCTACACCCCAAGGTAGAAGTAGAGCGATTTAATAAATTAGTAAGTCTTTATGAGGCGGATTGTCTAACACTTTCTTCTGCGCTCAGGTGTCCAGGAATTCCGCCTACACCTGGCATTTGTTTGATGCCGCTTATTTAGTTTTTGGTTTTCCCCATCCTACCTGGAAGACAACAGTTGTTTGATGTTAGGTAAGCCTCTCCTAAGAAATATGTTTCATCTTCTTCTTCTTCTTCTTTTTCTTCTTCGTACGCTGTCAGACGATCTTTCATCTGACTATCTGGCCTACCTATCCGAAAATAGGGAGCAATAGAGCCAGGAAAATAGCGCAATGGTGTTGAAATGTATGATTCATTGACGGAAATTGGTAAAGTCATCAAATTGAAGGAATTATGTGAAGAGGCTGAAGTGTGCAACAGGTGAATGAGGTTGAACATAGAAAAAGAAGAAAAGAAGACGAAAAAAGAGAAGAAGAAAAGGGAGAAGAAGAAGAAAACGTAGAGGTAGAAGAAGAAGAAGAGGGAGAAGAAGAAGAAGAAGAAGAAGAAGAAGAAGAAGAAGAAGAAGAAGAAGACGAAGAGGAAGAAGAAGTAGAAGAAGAAAAAGAAGAAGAAGAAGAAGAAAAGGAAGAAGAAGAAGAAGATAAAGGAAAAAGAAGAAAGAGGAAGAAGAAGAAGAGGAAAAAGAAGAAGAAGAAGAAGAGGAAGAAGAAGAAAAAGATTAGTGATTAATATATAAAAATGTGATGGGAATGGTACATGAAGACGAAGTTGGAAGAAAAAAAAGAAGGGAAAGAAAAAATGAAAGAACAAATGCAAGAAGCTGAAGAGAAATTAAAGCAGAAAATAAGAAGTAAAGCAGTGAGAAGATGCAGAAGCCAGATACGAAAAAAGGAAGAAAAGAAATAAAAAGAACACAAAAATAGAATATTAATTAGCACACAAAATAGACGATTAAGTAGAACATAACGTAACGTCTTTATCCTGGTTTAGAAGACTCTACAGAGTATGTATACAACCAGTTACATTTGCATTATCCTGCTCTAAAAGCTATGTTCATAAATCTATTCTTTAATACATACATTGACCTTGCTTCCACTATTTTCTGTGACAATGCATTCGAAGCATTCACCACTCTCTGACTAAATCAATATTTCCTAATATATAATGTGAACCTTTCTTTAATTAAATTTGTAGATATGCCCTCTTGTTGTTGTAGGTTGTTGTATTTGGAAAGAAACTTATAATAGTCCAATTTATCCTCTCCGTTGATTATCTTATAAGCATGTATTAAGTCACTTCGAATTCTTCTCTTTCTAAATACTGTAGGCCGGTTTTTCTGAGTTCTTCCTCAGAACTATAATTCTGGAATCCCACTATCAGTTTAGTCGCTCTTCTTTGTATCATTTCTAGCATGTTTATATACACAGCACTCCACAATATGTTTCATATTTCTTTTTATCATACCTAACATTGCATTTTTCACTGCTACCTGAACTTGCTCACTCCCCTTACCTGTATGATTTTGTATAACACCTAGGTTCCTTTCCTTTTCTATCTTTCTAATATTGTTCACTCCCATTTTGTAATTATGTTCCATACTGGATCTACCCATGTGAATGACTGTACATGTATCTACATTAAATTCCCCTTTCCAGTTGTCAGACCATTCCCGAATTTTATCTAAATCTGACCTCAATATATCCACTTCTACTTTAGATGAGACACTACTGCATTGTTTTGTGCCATCAGTGAATTTGCAATCATTATTCCGATATCATTGATCAAATCGTTTAATATATATATCAAGAAAATAATTGGTCCCAAAACGGAGCTCTGTGGCACACCACTCTTTAATTTACACCACTCCTCATGTATGCCCACCCTCCGCCTTCTTCCCGTTAACCAATTAAAAATTCATTTGGCAACTTCGCCACCCATTCCATTATTTTAACTTTCAAAACAATCTTTGATAAGGTACTTTATCAAAAGCTTTTACAAACTTTAGATAAATAACATTCACTGGCTCCCATCCATCTATCATTTCGGTAACTGTTCCTTGAATTCTAATAGATCTGCCTCTAGTAAATCCATGCTGACTATTTCTGATTAACCTAAACGTGTCTAAATGCATTACAATGTTTTCTTTGATTATTGACTCTACCAATTTACAGAATGTGCTCGTTAAACTCACCGGTCTAAAATTTGTTGGATCAGATCTATTTGCCCTTTTTTAATAAGGGGATCACTCCTGTATCTATCCAATCCCTTGGAACAATCCCTTCCGCAAGTGATTGAGGACATAGCATAGCCAATAGTTTTGCTAGCAGGTCTCTAATTTCAAAGACCAATTTTGGATGAATACCATCTTGACCATGACATTTATCCACGTTCAACGGTTCCAATTTTTGTGTTAACCCCTTCTTCCGTAATATAGATTGATCTTAATCCCACTGTATCCATGTCTTTTTGAAAAATATCTATCGGCTCTTGGATCTTGGAGCAGTCTTCTATTGTGTAGACTGTGCCAAAGTACTGATTGAGTAGTTTATCCCTATTGTCACTTATGTTTCCTGGGCTATCTATGATAAGACCAACTTTGCCATTCGTTCTCTGTTTATTTCTAACACAAGAAAAGAAACATTTGCTATCAGTTTTGATCAGAACGTAGAACAAAACATAGAAGATAAAGTAGAACAGACAGTAGAACACAGAATAGTAGAACAAGCATAATAGCAATTAGAATAAAAAATAGAAGATAAAGTAGAATAGAAAGTAGAACAACAAATTGACTGTAAAGTAGAATATAAAGTAGAACAACAGTAAGAAAGCAAGTATAAAGGAGATGAAAACGAAAGAAAAGACCATCAAGAGAAATATAAATAAAATAATAAATAAGTGCAAGAAATCGAACACGAAGCAAAAACAGGCAGTAAAAATGAACTGGGAAAGTCAAAGAAAAAGAATTTAGAATGACTAAAGAAAGACGAAATATACAATTAGACTATAATATAAATTATGAGTGGAAAAAAATAAGTCAAACAGGCCACAAGAAACATTCAAAATAACACTTAACCAATAGAAACGAATGTTCACCTGTTAATTAAACAGACTCAGCTGTTGTTTAAATTGAATAATTAACAGTGTTATAATACTTACGTTACACTGTCGCCTCAGTTTTCGTTCTTTGTTACTGTACGTAAACTTAAAGTATTACCAGTCGAACAAGCCCAGGTGGCGGTTGTGTAAATCCGTATCAGGAATCCAGATATGACACACGTTTCATTCCGCCGCGAACGATACAATTGTGAATGTTTTTATGAGCAACTGATGCAATCCAATAAGATTTATTAATATATTTCTTTCAGTTAGTTTTCTTTCTGAAGATTATTGACATACTTTAAGAGAACATTGCGAGATGTTGGTGAATGTTGGGGTATCTGTTAGCAGTATTGCGTCTCCACGTGCGCCCAAGAGCTACCAGGACCTAAATGGGAGGCAATGAATTGTATAATTGTAACCTGCCATGCATGCCGTAAATAGGGCTGGGCATGTGACTGGATAAACAATCCTGTATTCACTTTAAGCAACACAAACTTCAGTGTATATAAAGATAGATCACTGATTGATTTCTTCTCATGTAAAGATGATGGCAATGCTATGGCGGGTGCCAGTTGCTTTCTGCATATTGGGTGGACCTCATTAGTGACTATTCGCTATGATTTTGAATGTTTTCGGTCGTGAATTGGTGGTTTCCGGTATATATTCTCCACCACCATCATCATGTAGTGTGTCCTTTGTAGAACGTCGCTCTCATCACAGTCAGCCGATATGAGTTTCGGTCTGCAGTCTATATTCCCGACTGCTCCACCCGACGTCACTTTACGTGTCCATCTATTGTCAGCATGCGCACCACGTGGCCTGCCCCCCTGTATATTTTTATCCATGCTGTAAGTAGAATAGAAATAAGAACAGAAAATAGAAGACAAAGTATAATAGAAATTAGAACAAAACTTTGAAGATAAAGTTGAATAGAAATTAGAACAAAAAATTGAAGATAAAGTAGAATAGAAAGTAGAACAACAATTAGAAAGCAGGTATAAAGGAGATGAAAACGAAAGAAAATACAATAAAGAGTAAGATAAATAAAAGAATAAATAAGTGCAAGAAATAGGTCATTGAAGCAGGTTTGACTCCTGATGGTGGTCTCGTAGTGAAAGTGACTGTGTTCTAAGCTCCAACGTTCGTTGAGTAGCTTGGAGCCGCGCCATGTAACTTTTTCGTAGGTTCCACACCTCGCATATATCATGGCTGGAATGGCCAGGCTGCTGATAGTGTGAGCTCTGTCTTTGTTGTTTTTACTGTCTTGATGCGATTGAATCTGAACACCCCTCTGTTAACCTTCGCGAGATCTCTTGATGCGTCATGTGAGTTTCTAATTTCTTGACCCAAATAAATTTATACAGTTAAATACAATAAATGGTAACAGAGCTCAGGACAAGACCTTTTTTTGAGATCCACGATCAATCTACAAGTTGAAAAGGGTGACAATAATAACACCTTATAATTAGCCCCTTCCACTCTTCAGCATGTGAACGGCTGGGATACGTGCGACATGTATTAAAACACTGTAAGACATTTCCATTGCCTCTGTAGCCAGCAAACAGTACCATGTGTTACAATCCAAACAAGAGATGACGCAAGCCATCAATAAAGTCTATGTTGATCGCAGATCGATTACTTTTCTTTTGTTGTAGAACAGATGGTTCATCCTGCACTTTTTTGTTAAATGTTCATAGTTCATTCGTATCAAATCCTTCAAATATTGAGATATAGAATTCAATTAAACCTTTTTTCGTTAAATGAATTAACATTCTGAACATTCAGAAGTGAATTAAGCTTTTCAAATGAGTTGTGTGTAAGGTGTACTGCGTTAACTAATTCACTCATAAATATGCTAGGTCTCTGGGGACATTTATTTTTACGATGTAAAACTGCTTACACAAGTACGAGGGTGAGCCATTATGTAACATCATTTTTATTATAAAGTATATGGAAGAGTATGTACAGCGAAAAATCAGATTTCACGACACAAAATGGCTCCTTAGCAAAACTCCATGTAGGGAATGTAATGATCGAATAAAATGCGCTTGCGCAATATAGCGTACAATATGACCGTCCCACTGACGACTTGCACAAGAGAAAAACAACTAGGCGTTATCAGTTTTTTGTGATCAAAGGCTGTGAAATGGTATTAAATCTACAGAAGAATGAAGGTTCAGTATAAATACAGTTGTTTGAATTAGAGGAGAGTAAATGAATTGGTAGAAATATTTCAAAACGGAAGACAAAACGGCATTGATGAGCCGCGGTAAAGGAGACCGGCATGCGTAGTAACTGACACAGTAAAAAAAAACACATCGACCAACTAGTCCATTGCAACAGGCGAGTCAAAATTGAGGAAGTCGTCGCAGATTTCAACATGAGTCACGACTCTGTGCACAGAATTGTCTATGAGGATCTCGGTTAAATGAAAGTGTTTATCAGACGGGTCCTAGGACAACTAACAACGAGGTATTGGAGGCGGTGCAAAAATTGGTTAAAATTAAACACTAAAAACACTTCTTCTAGAGAGCTTAATAAACTCAAGGGTAATCTTTTCAACAAATTGAGGATTGGGACAGACGACAAGTATCCATATAGGGAGCCTACCATAACCATGGACCAAATTCTACAGAACCTCATGCTCAGGCGGGAAGAGTTATAGCAGTTCTGACCTTTAGAGATAGATATAAGACAACCCTTGACGGAGATAGCCTTACAGACGACAGTGTCATTTGTAAGAGAAACCAGGACCTTGATATGAGGCTGATCAAAATAAAAGAAGAAAAAGAAGAAGAAGAAGAAGAAGAAAAAGAAGAAGAAGAAGAAGAAGAAGAAGAATAGAAAGAGGCATATTCTTCATTTGCGTTTCCAGATATTTCTTTCACACAAGCAAATCGTCCACCAGCCGAAGCGAAAATTAAAGTCACATCCCCGATAATATCCGTCCGAACTGACCATCCTATAATGACAGACGATACTAGTCTTGTCCAGAAAGCTTGGATCTGATCAGAAACTGTAGGACTGCTATTTCCACGTGGATAAGACATTGGATTTTGTTATAGCGACGGAGATATTCTGCCAAGGACAATTAACGTGGACACAGAAGAAGATGTAACAGTATTGTTGAGAAACAAAAGACAAAAAGACGTTTAAATAAATACAAAAAATAACATAAATTTACAGTCGAGTATGGACAGATGTTGAATATAACTCGAATCTGATTTCGACAATAAAATTGGAATGATTAAATGTAATCATGAAAGTGTAATATGAGGGAGAGTCATTAAACAACAGCAATTGTATTAATTAATTTTTACAAGAGTGAGTGTCTTATTTTTTGACAGTTCACTGGCCTGACAACACACTTTATCCATATGTCCGCTAGCTTGTAGACGCCCTTTGGAAAAAAGTATTTTAGTGTGACCTTTAACCAATTTTGCACCGCCTCCGTTGCCTCATTGTCAGTTGTCTTGGGACCCATCTGCTACACTATGACCATCTGTAGTTCAGAAGGCCGTCGGATTAATCGGGAAAATACCCATGAAACATCACATGTTGAGGCAAACTAAATTACAAAACACATGAGCACTCATATTGGGCAAAGGTTTATAATCAATCCATACATCATCCACATAGAGAAAAAAAACAAATAACTGTTCAAAACACAACATATCTGTTGAGAGTGATCCTTTCACAGAATGCTACCCTGAAACAAACTGATTACCCATCTTCTTTTATTTATTTACGGTATGCAACAACCAGCGCTCCTAATGAAACCTGTCATTTGAAATCATTACCCCTTTCATGACATTGAGTATTTTTGGAAATAATGTTAACGTTTCTGAGGCCTAAAAAGCACTAGGGAGGTATTGGCGATGGTGGATAAAGCTAGGATCAACACAACACGATCGTAAGAGGCCTATATATATATCATCATCATCATCAATAGTCGCGCAACCTAAAAGATTGTTTAGGCACCGTTATTGCAGTTTGACGAACCCATAGTACGTCTCGATTTTTCGCCAGGGTATTAGTTTCAGCTATAGGAATGGCAGGAGCCTGTAAGGAATAGCACATCACGGCAAGAGGCAGCCACTTCTTAGCAAAAAAGGATGCCTGGACCCTACTTGGTTCCCCAACTCATGTCTAACTCACGTATGACTCCTAGATTCTGCTAACAAACAGCAGCGCCACCCCCCGGGCAACGGGTTTGACTGGCCGGCTACACTACGTGAGCAATCGTGGAGGAAAACCAGGGCACAAATCCTATCATGCATGGGAGGAGCACAACATCCCTGCCTGACGCCCGCACAACGAGATGGAAAACTTGATCAAAACCCGGATAAGGAAAGATCCGATAGTCGTGTAAGACACCTTTCCTAGGAGAGACAACTCTGAACCCAAACAACTGCTGCAGCACAGCCAGGCTGGGGACAGCCAAGGACTGGGGGGCGGCCCCGCACAAATGCATACTGGAGTCGGGTGCACTGGACTACGGCGCATAACACAGGGCAACGCAGTACGTTTAATGATGACGAACATCAAAATGACACAACGAGATGGTGCTAGACTCAAGGAGTCCCGCCAGGTGGGAAGAGTGCCGGACCCCCCGCCTCGAAGGGATCCACCAAATGCTACTGGCGGTCCCCCTACCCCCGTGCTGCGGAGCCAGTGCACGGACAATTAGGGAAACCACTACTGACCAAAACACAAAGAGAATGACTCTAAATATACTTCAATGAAATGTAGAGGGTGTCCTAAATAAGAAGTTGCCTGCGGCACAGCCCCCATGAAGGCAGAACATACTTTGCAGTCCTGTCCACTGTATACCGACAAAAGAAGGAGCATTTGGCAACAGCCAGTGTCCTTCCACGAGAAGCTGTACGGAAGCGTAGAGAGCCTTGAGTCGACTGCTGCCTTCTTTAGAGTCATTGAAGTTGAGGTCTGAAGAAGGAAGAAGAAGAGCTATAGATCTTCCTGTCCACTCTTTTATATTGTCCTCCCATCTCTTTTTTGGGGTTTCCTTCTTCCACTCAACCCAGCCACAGTGCCTTGCAGAATGGTCTTGGTCAGCTCAACCGATCGTGATATACGTCCATACCATGTCAATTTTCATGTTTTTACTATTGTCAGTATGTTTTTACATTGACCTTCTTCTTCTTCTTCGTACGCTGTCAGACGTCAACCTGTATTTTTTCGAAAAAAAGCAGCGGTCATCCTGAGGCTGTCGACACTGCCATAGAGCTTGTTTAGTGTTGCCACTGGTGATGGCCACATCTGCTTTCTCTGATCCTCGTATGTCGGGCAGTTGTGTAGCAAATGTTCAGCGGTCATTTTCCCGGTACCACACGAGCATTCGTCAGTGCCACCTATCTTCAATTTATTAAATAGGTGGTACGTCAGTCTATTTTCGCCTGTGCAAAGTCTGAAGACCACGACCTGCTCTCTTCTGTTCAACTGGTAATAGGCATCGTTTTTTGTGTAGCCAGTATGTTCTGTTTCCCATTTGGTCATGTATCTAGCTCTAAGAAGCCTTTTTCACTCTTCGTAGGTCACTCTAGGGTCTGGTTGTGGTAGTTTTGCACCTTCTTTTGCCAGTCTGTCTGTCTCTTCGTTGCCTTGGATGTTACAGTGTGATTGAACCACTACTCTTTTTGGTGCGGACTGCTGGCATAGTTGACAGAGTACTGCTCTTAAATCATTAAGTTCAGTATTTTTTTTAGCTTTTTAGTGCTGTGACTATGGCCAGGGCATCTGTAAACAGGACTATATGGCTTTCATTTCTTTTGCCTGTCACCATTTCTTCTACTGCAGCCCTCAGTGCCTCTGCCTCCGCTCTGAAATTGCTTGAGTATTTTCCAGTTGCCACTGACAGTGTTATTTTTTCTACCATTTCGTAGGCTCAGGAATACCCCTCCCCTCCGTTCTGTGTTGTGTTTGTTACAGAACCGTCGGTGTATGCATGGGTCCAGTCCATGCTTGGGTAGTTTTTCGTTATGTACCTCAGGGTTATGTCTCCTCTTTATTTTTCAGTCTGGCTGTTTTTGTTTCCAATACCTGGTATATTTTCTACCACCTCTGGAAATATATGCTGCCTCCAGGTAGGTTTGCGTACAGTAAGGATGGGCTTTGGTGTTGTTAATGCGTTCATAGGATTTTCGCTCATCTTTGCTTTGGCTATTTCTGCAAAGTTTCTCCGCTTTAGTTTCCCATTTCCAAAATTATTTAGTCTCTGATGCATTGGATGGTCTGTCAGTCTTCTGAGTTTCTCTGCTTGCTGCTGGGCATGCAGTCTCTTTTGTCGGTCATGGATTGCAGATTTGTAATCTTTTCAAGTTCTACAATTGGCGTTGACTTCATGCCTCCTGTTATAACTCTCATGGTTTGGTTTTGAAGTTTGCTAATTTTATCAAAGTTCGCCTTTTCTGCTGTTGTCCATGCCGCAATGCCATACTCGAGAACTGGTCTCACTCTTCCAGTGCACAGTTTCCATAGTATACTGTCGTCTGCTCCCCAGCTTGTGCCAGCAAGTTTCCTTATGATTGCCATTCTTTCTCTGGCTCTCATTCGGTTGCTCTCGATCTGACTTTTCCATGTCATGCGCCGGTCAAATGTGACTCCCAGGTAGTTTGGATTGTCGTTTGACCGCAGGTATTTGCCGTTAAGACTTATTTTGGTGATTTTGGGTTTTTTTGAAAGTTAGATGTTTTTGGGTTTGTTTGAAAGTTACATTGACCTAAATCCTATCTAACAAATTCAAGAACACTCTCGTTTGTAACGCGATCCAAATATGAAATTTCAAGAATTCTTCGCAAGCATCTCATTTCCAATGTTTACATTTTACGTTTTAGTGCAAGTCTCACATGTGTAGAGGTATACCGAGTTGACTATTGTATACATTAAAGTCAGCTGCGATTTAAGGCTAACATTCTTGTCTCTCCAGATTATTGTCAGGGAGACCATGCCTTCGCTGTTCTTGGCTGAATATCCACTCTAGACTCCTCCACATGCATATCTGCTCAAAGATATTTGAACCACGCAACACTTTCCAGAGGTTCACCTTTGACCATAATCAGGTTTAATGCCCTCTGGATCGTTGACCATAATCTTACTGTTATATATATATATATATATGTATATATATAAACATTAAAAGAAAATATATTTCATATAGGCAAGTTGATCCAAGAGCACCAAGGGCATGATCATATGTGTTTCAGACTTCCACCTTACCATTCACACTTAAATCCAATTGAATTCGTTTGTGCTATTCGGAAAAAAACATCCGAGACGCCTGTGGTGGAGTGCTTACCACCCACTGAACTTTCGTGACCTAAGACAGGGTCTTCTGGAGGCGAAGTTGAGACCCACAGCTACGCAGAAGACCGGATTATCAAGATCATACCAAAAAGGAAAATGATTAGGTTCTTAAAAATAGCAACACGATTATTTTACACAGCATTCGAACAATGAAATCGTACAAACAACTTGAAGCTTATTTCTAACTGCAAGCCTATAGCCCGACAAACTAACAATAGATGTAATTTAAGGAATTTTCTAGGACCAACAAAAGTCTAATATTTAATGACATACATGAATTCTTGTTGAATACATAGATTCTCTTTTTAGAGCATTATTTGTTCTTTCTCTTCCTCTTCGTCTTCTTCACATCTCGCAAGTTCAAGATATGCATTCTTATATTCGATAAATCATATCTCTAAATCCTGGTATTCAGTCAGGCACGTGTGCCTGCTACCAGGTAGCCAAATGTTGAGTAAACTCATGTGGCTCTTTTGCCTTGGTGTACGATGCTTGGCACAGGGCTTTAATTATGCCATCTCTCCACTTCATCCTCGGTCTCCTGCAAGGGCGATTAAACTTGTATCACCACAACGACGCCACTCTACGTGGCCTTCTGTTATCCGGCATGCGGGACTACATGGCCGGCCGATCTGTTATCCGACATGCGGGACTACATGGCCGGCCCATCTGTTATCCGGCATGCGCACTACATGGCCGGCCCATCTGTTATCCGGCATGCGGGACTTTCGATGTGGAGATGGCATTTGAACGAAACTGAAAATATGTTGGAGAGTGTTCTACCTTGTAGAGGTTGGCCTGTACTGTTAGCAGTCTTCTACGACATGTTCTTAGTCTGACAGCAGTTGTATTCTCGTCTCTGTCACAAACATCATCACCATTATTTGGTTGATTAGTCCTGAAACTGGTTGTAAGGTTGTCTGAGTATGTCTCTCCATATTTCTTTGGAGGAAGCTCTTTTCTAACACCGTCAAGCGCTGGACACTCAAATATATCGTATTCAGCTGTTTCATCGGAATGTTCACAGTCGCCAAATTTGAATACGCCGTGGTTGGATTGTGTTCCTGTGGCTGTTGAGTTGTACATGTTGAGTGAGAAGCCAGAAAATTAGCCTTTGTTATCTCATTTTCTGGAGGTTGATGTTGTTTTTCGGATTTGGAATGACCTAATATTTGTAGATCTCTCTAATTGTTAATCATATACACCCAATTTTCTGTGAGTAATAGCAGGGCAACTATTTGGATTCGAAGAAAGTTCAAGAAACAAAACCTCAAATATGATAAAGGTCCAATGGAGTAAAAAAACTAGTTCTACTGGAGATCGGAAGAAAAGAAAACACCCAGAGAACAAGACACGCACATGAGTGGTATTTCACACTCATAAATAACTACAAGTCGAATGCTTGCTGAGAATAGAATAGTCACAAGAGTTTGACAGAAAGCTAATGAAACATTATCTCGAAAATGATACAGAAATAAAGCAGTGAATAACTGCATATCATATTTGTACAAACACATTAATACTGTAAAAGCGTGTTTATGATAAAAGCACATAGAGACTCGGTTGAACCTTGGACAGATGTGATGTTTTATACATATAGAAACAAATAATTCGGCGCGTATACTAGTTAATTAAAATGTTATGGGCGTATACAAGAATGCAACTGTTTATTGGAAATCTAACGAAGTGAGTTCGCTGGCTACTACAAGCTAGGTTGGGGAGAACAGGCATGCAGCTTGTTCTGTCAGCGACAAAATATCAGATTTCTAATTGTAGAAGGAATTCTCGGTTTTTGCTGTTGATCGCTTGTTATTTATTTTTTATTTAGAAAGTTTGAATTATTTGTAATTATGTGTCGTCTGTTTATGTATATGCATGCTGCAGTGAGTCCAAATCAGATGGACTGTACATTTTGTTAGCATGTCCAATAAGACCCTCCCAACAGCAGCTAAAGTACAGTGAGCTCAGAACATGAAAGGTCTCGCCAGGCGGACAGAAGAAACGCTACATAGAAGCATTGAAGGCGTTTCTGGACAATTTCAACATTAATATCCTCTTAAGGCAGACGCTTGCGCAGGACAGCGCCACACAGCGCAATGCTATCACAAAAGGTTATTACACGACAGAGCAGAAAATAATCACTCAGATTTGAAGAAAGCGTACTGCCCGAAAGAACAGATTGTGTAACTTTCCAATGACCTAATCCTTCCATGTGTGCCCTACGTTCGGTAGGGCCTGCCCTGCTAAGATATGATTTTACAGCCATAGAAGACACTATATTGAATACCAGCGACTCATACTCTTTAATCGCAGGAAGAAATTGCATGGTTGCTCACGAAAGTCTCATAAACGTCACATCAAGATATCCTCCGTGCTTCATTTGTTTCGGTGGATTAAATGGATAAATTAAGATCCGACACATTTTGAAACGAACTAGTATGTGTGTGTGTGTGTGTGTATATATATATATATATATATATATATATATATATACTCACACATACATATTATTACACATACACACACGCAAGCAACGTCATACTTAAATACATACTTACAGTAATATAAACTAACACAACGATAAATATATAGACATATGGAAGACAAAATCAAATTTCAGACTGAAATACTTACATGCAGCCATTTCTTAACCTCAAAGTTAACTAAACATATCCCTATGAGGTTCAATGTATTTTTGCTTCAAACTGCCCTGATATATATCGATTTATCGGTCAATATACAATAACTACAAAGGTTGCTATTATATCGAGCATTATGCATATGGCAACATCTTGCTGGACATACCGACTAGATAGCATTTGCTAAGATCAATTGCGTGTGCAAATAGCGTGAACATTTGCTCAAGCCTTACATTTTACAAGTACGCAGAGCGGTAACAATAGTACCATTTTTTCTTTCAAACATGTGGTAAAGGTGAGACGATACGGTTGTGCATGGGGCTAGCAATATTAAAGTGGTGCCAGGTAGATAGAATGTACCACTGTAACCGAATAGGCTTGTTGTAAAGAGACGCCACAGAGTTGTGTTTGGGGGTAATTTACTCATCGTACAAAAGATTATCTACAGTAAATAGAGAGTTCTGGGTTCGATCATCGTTAACGTTACGCCCCAGTCGACTAAGCTGTATAAATGGCTTGCTGTAAAGAAAGGAAATGTAACGAGACAGAGAATTGACAACACGGCCTCATTAAAAAAAGGTCAGGCTAGTTACAATGAAATTTTCAACATATCAACCCCAACAGGAGTATATTGCTATGTGGCTAGGTTTTAATAATAGCTACGGGATCATTTTAAACAGCTTTCAATAACGTCGTGCTAACTTTTCTTCGTCGTCTACAATAGTTATAATAAGACTACGTATATTTTTCTTGACAAATTTGTCTGTTTGAATCAAGTGTCTTTAGAGAGACCGAAGAATTAGTGAATGAGCTATAGCAGCCACGGTCTTTTAGTTGATCGCTTTCGTCAAGGCCAGCGAATCAAAGCTTTCAGCGACCTTATTCTGTCTTCAAGTGGCGGTCCTGGAAACAGGCTTCATCTGCGCAGCCTGGCTAAGAGAATAGGGATCAAAGAGGGAAGGTAAACCGTGTACCAAAATTTACTGTGCTGAAACCGGATATGTCGGGCGGAAAGGCACAGATATCACAGCCTCACTGGGCAATACAAAAACACTTTCAAGAAAGCCACCTGGACGTCATTCAAAGTGTCTGTCTGACTGTCGCAACTATGCACGCCCTGCTGCGAGTCTGCAAACAGCAAAGGCTTTTTTTCTGGAAACGATGCTT
This sequence comes from Ariolimax columbianus, assembly GCA_036924085.1. Taxonomy (NCBI): domain Eukaryota; kingdom Metazoa; phylum Mollusca; class Gastropoda; order Stylommatophora; family Arionidae; genus Ariolimax; species Ariolimax columbianus. Next base: position 57,800,270 of record JAVGWX010000004.1, read on the forward strand.
CGAATTTCTGCTCTACGGTTCCCAAAAGCAGGGCTATTTTGCAGGGCGTATTTAAGCCTTTGCATATGCGTAACCAGAGACAAATTCTTACGATCCATTGGAATGACAGGGTCTCAAACAACAAAGTCACCGTGAGAACAGACCTCGAGAGCACACTCTACCCATTATGCTAACCCCCGCCGTTTGGCCATATTTGAACATGTGAAACATGGACAATGAATAACAAGTTGGAAAAGAGTATTGAAGCATTCAAAATGTGGGTATATTGAAGATTGGCTTGCCTTTCTTGAAAAGAGGAGAAAATAAATTTGGTGGCATTGGAAAAGTTGGGGGTGAAAAGAGAATTAATGACCGAAATCAGGGTGACAGTTTACTTCATTTTGGTGATAAAACAAGACATACCTCCCTGTTGAAGACCATACTGGAGGGTAGGGTGGTAGGCAGTCGTTCAAGAAGCAGACAACACTTTATGTGGATCGATAACATCAGGATATGGACTGGAAGAAATCCTCTTAGATTGCACAATTACGGCAAGAGTTAGAGTACACTGGAGATCCATTGAGGCAAGAGTTAGAGTACACTGCAGATCCATTGAGGCAAGAGTTAGATACACTGGAGATCCACTGAGGCAAGAGTTAGAGTACACTGCAGATCCATTGAGGCAAGAGTTAGAGTACACTGCAGATCCATTGAGGCAAGAGTTAGAGTACACTGCAGATCCATTGAGGCAAGAGTTAGAGTACACTGCAGATCCATTGAGGCAAGAGTTAGAGTACACTGCAGATCCATTGAGGCAAGAGTTAGAGTACACTGGAGATCCATTGAGGCAAAAGTTAGAGTACACTGGAGATCCATTGCAGCCGACCTTCGTTGCGGAGATGGCACCTGAACTGAACTGAACACATGGGATGTCCACTCCCACCTGCTCTTAAAGCAGACCATGAACATCAACAATGGGAAGATGCTTTCTTCATGATCCCGTCCCCGGGGAAGTGTACCCACCACCTGGTTAGGTCAAATCGGAAAGACATCATCCTCATTGCATAAGGTCTGGAACTCAACAACCCATCGTGATCATGGACTGTTGGCGCTATGGCTTTTACCAACGAGAGCACCACCTCCTCATCATCATCAGGTGCCTTGCCGATCATGGACTTCCATCCACATTTATTACGTGTGTCATTTACCAACTATATTGTTGATTGTCACCTGTGCAATTCCCTCGGGCTGCCCAACACCTTCTCTCTCTGCCCTTCTCTGTCTCTCTTTTCTGCTATCTTTCCAATTGTTACGACGTGCTCCAAACCGCCGCTTTTCATTACATGCCTGGAAACGGGTGACTGCCTTGTTCTGATATTTGCATGGTTAACTTTGTGTTTGTGTCTTTCGAGTACTGTATCATTAGTCTTCCTTGCAGTCCAGAGGAACAGGAGCATTCTTTTGTAAAGCCACAACTCCGTTGCTTCTAAATATATATGCGCTTGCTTGCTGATTGTCCATGAGTCACTGCCATATATGTCAGTATTGGTACCACGTAACATTCAAGGACTCTCTTTCTCAGTTCCCCTTACAGACCTGTAAAGTATGAACACAACGTAGCGAAAAGTCATTTGTAGGACCAGCAACGGGGAAGACGTATCTAGAAACCACACAGTTTATCTCTCTATTGGGTTGTCGAGTGAAGACAGTCACACAGTTTATTTATCTATTGGGTTGTCGAGTGAAGAAAGTCACACAGTTTATCTCTCTATTGGGCTGTCGAGTGAAGACAAAGAGTCACACAGTTTATCTCTCTATTGAGTTGGTGAGTGAAGACAGTCAAACAGTTTATCTCTCTATTGGGGTATCGAGTGAAGACAGGCACACAGTTTATCTCTCTACTGAGTTGTCGAGTGAAGACAGTCACACAGTTTATCTCTCTATTGGGTTGTCGAGTGAAGACAGTCACACAGTTTATCTCTCTATTGGGTTGTCTAGTGATGACTGAGTCACACAGTCATATATATATATATATATAGAGGTGGATGGTTGGAACATTACCAAGTACAAGAACATTTTATGATCATGACCTTTCGTGCAAGTTGACCTGGACTAGCAACACAACCACGGGTAAACCAAAAACAACAATACCAATAAATAAAACCGGGATTTGAATAAGAAAGTGGAGATGGATATAACACATCCTTATAAAGTTCGTCATGCAATATAACCATACATGCGCTGGATTAGAACACACAGACGAAGTGATAAATAGGGATAACAAAGAACACCGGGCAAAGAATGAAGGAAAAGGAAACCTTAACAGCTGGGACCTTATAGGCTAAACTCAAGAAGGCGGTCAAAAATAGAAAAATGTGTAGAGAATTGATAGCTGTCATATTATCCAATGGAATAACTGTTCCTGTTCTGACGAATCTACGTTACTGCACTGCCGGCGTACCGATAGGTGGTCAGTCTCTCTCTCTGTCTCTGAGTAAATAACAAAAGGTGCGGATTCTGATAATACCTGTAGCTCGTTGATTGAAAACACTCCTGCTCCATGCTTTCATGTGCCCGACTGGACTCGCACAGCGTTTATTTTAAATTTCCACAGTCTGTGAATTGCTGATTCATGTATTGCGGTGTCAACAGGTGGTCATCGATAGACTTCAAAATGTTAAGAAGTGTGAAAATGTTGGAATGATAAGTTAATAGCATGAACAAAACCAGTGGTTTCTATGTCAGGTGCCCACCTCGGAGGCAGGAGGTCGCGGGTTTGAATCACGGTGAAGACTGAGATGTTTTTCACGTGGATCCTCTGGTAAAAATTCCCCTGATCTCTGAGCTTTGAGATCGAACTTCTGTGTTCAGTGTCGAGCACGTTAACAATTCCTTAGCAGTAAGAAATTGAAAAAGAGAAGGCTTAACGGCCGTTGTCCGGACAACATTCAAAATTCAAGCTAACAATCTACCCAAAAATCGTGTGTACCTTCCCCCAGGTGCTTTGTTAAGAGCATCTTTAGATAGCGCCTAACTGGCTGGGGGCTCTACTTTATTGTAGGGATTGAGTCTATTAAGATGGACTCACACATCGTTAAAAACCAACCTCCAAGAAACTGGTTGTATACAGACTCTGCAAAATCTTCTAGACCAGTGTAAAGACGCTAAGTTAAAGACCAAAGCTTGACAAAAATAATTTAATATCTTAAAGATGCTGATAAAGAGAAAACTGTTTTTTTAAGGACTCACCTGTGCGGCCAATGACACAGTCAGTGAATCACTTAAAGGTTACACAAATTAATGTCTTTGTCAGTGAAAACAGCTAACAAAATAGACTAGGTAAGCTATAAATTTCATGCAACACGATTGCAGATGTTGAGAACTGTGTGACTTCTAAACAGACGCAAGACAAGGGTTTCAAACTAAAACAGCCTTAAGGACCGAATGAAGATAATATCAGTAATCAAGGGTCGTATACAAAGAGGTTTGAATCTATAAAGGCCGTACGATGACACATTGGACAATTTAATGCTGCACGGGAAAATATGGGTTGTTTAACACTGTACGAAGACGCGCTGGATTATTTAATGTTGCACGAGACAAACTGTGTTGTTTAATGCTGCACAAGGATAATCTGGATTGTTTTAGGTTGCACAAGGATAATCTGGATTGTTTAATGCAGCACAAGGATAATCTAAATTGTTTAATGCAACACAAGGATAATCTGGATTGTTTAAGGTTGCACAAGGATAATCTGGGTTGTTTAATGCTGCACAAGGACAATCTGGATTGTTTAATGCTGCATAAGGACAATCTGGGTTGTTTAAGGTTGCACAAGGATAATCTGGGTTGTTTAATGCTGCACAAGGACAATCTGGATTGTTTATTGCTGCACAAGGATGTTGTTGTTGTCTAATGCCCACAATTAGTAAGTTTACTCATTTATGCGCCCTGAAGAGAACGTTAAGTGGCGAGTTGTAGTATCTTTCCTCACATCCCGAGCGTGCTGATGAAGGTGGACCGTGGTCCTCCAGACGGTTGTGCTATATTTGGCTTCATTTGCGTGTCGCTCACTACTACGGAGATCACATCGATGCACGTCTCGTCAGCCAACCTGTCTTGAAAACAGCCTGTTTCCAGGGAACGCTGCATGGAAGAGAGAGAGTGTAGTCTTGGTCAGTGTATTGACCCTGACGCGACGTCCTGGTCAGTATTTTGTGCCTGACTGGACTAGCGTCTCAGTTCCCCACTGCATAAAGATACCCTGGGTTTGTTTAAGGATGAACACGGATAATTTAGGTTGTTAATGAGGAACAAGAAGGATCTTAGTTGTTTAATGAAGAACAAGAATGAACTTAGTTGTTTAATGAGGAACAAGAATGAACTTAGTTGTTTAATGAGGAACAAGAAGGATCTTAGTTGTTTAATGAGGAACAAGAATGAACTTAGTTGTTTAATGAGGAACAAGAATGAACTTAGTTGTTTAATGAAGAACAAGAATGAACTTAGTTGTTTAATGAGGAACAAGAAGGATCTTAGTTGTTTAATGAGGAACAAGAAGGATCTTAGTTGTTTAATGAGGAACAAGAAGGATCTTAGTTGTTTAATGAGGAACAAGAATGAACTTAGTTGTTTAATGAAGAACAAGAAGGATCTTAGTTGTTTAATGAGGAACAAGAATGAACTTAGTTGTTTAATGAGGAACAAGAATGAACTTAGTTGTTTAATGAGGAACAAGAATGAACTTAGCTCTTTAATGAGGAACAAGAATGAACTTAGTTGTTTAATGAGGAACAAGAATGAACTTAGTTGTTTAATGAGGAACAAGAATGAACTTAGTTCTTTAATGAGGAACAAGAATGAACTTAGTTGTTTAATGAGGAACAAGAATGAACTTAGTTCTTTAATGAGGAACAAGAATGAACTTAGTTGTTTAATGAGGAACAAGAATGAACTTAGTTGTTTAATGAGGAACAAGAATGAACTTAGTTGTTTAATGAGGAACAAGGATACTCTGGGTTTGTTTAATGAGGAACAAGGATACTCTGGGTTGTTTAATGAGGAACAAGGATACTCTGGGTTTGTTTAATGAGGAACAATGCTAATCTGGGTTGTTTAATGAGAAAAAATGATAATCTGGGTTGTTTAATGAGAAAAAATGATAATCTTGGTTGTTTAATAAGGAACAATGATAATCTGGGTTGTTTAATTAGGGACAATGATAATATGGGTTGTTTAATTAGGGACAATGATAATATGGGTTGTTTAATAAGGAAGAAAGATAATCTTGTTTGTTTCATGAGAAACAATAATATCTTGGTTGTTTCATGAGAAACAATGATAATCTTGGTTGTTTAATGAGAAACAATGATAATCTTGGTTGTTTAATGAGAAACAATGATAATCTTGGTTGTTTAATGATGAACAAAGATAATTTATTTCGGTTGTTTAATGCTGCACAATGATTACATTGGTTGTTTAATAATGCGAAGACACTGGATGTTATGTTTCACATGACAATCTGGTACGTTTAAAAGCTGCACAAAGACAATCTGGCACGTTTAATGCTGCACAAAGACAATCTGGTATGTTTAATGCTGCACAGAGACAATCTGGTACGTTTAATGCTGCACAGAGACAATCTGGTACGTTTAATGCTGCACAGAGACAATCTGGTACGTTTAATGCTGCACAGAGACAATCTGGTACGTTTAATGCTGCACAAAGACAATCTAGTACGTTTAATGCGGCACAAAGACAATCTGGTATGTTTAATGCTGCACAAAGACAATCTGGTACGTTTAATGCTGCACAAAGACAATCTGGTACGTTTAATGCGGCACAAAGACAATCTGGTACGCTTAATGCTGCACAAAGACAATCTAGTACGTTTAATGCGGCACAAAGACAATCTGGTATGTTTAATGCTGCACAGAGACAATCTGGTACGTTTAATGCTGCACAGAGACAATCTGGTACATTTAATGCTGCACAGAGACAATCTGGTACGTTTAATGCTGCACAGAGACAATCTGGTACGTTTAATGCTGCACAGAGACAATCTGGTACATTTAATGCTGCACAAAGACAATCTGGTACGTTTAATGCTGCACAGAGACAATCTGGATTTTTTTTCAGAGTGCACTAGAACCCTTTGGATTATTTAATGTTGCACAAGACAGTGTGTGTGTGTGTGTGTGCGTGCGTGCATTCATGCGTGCGTTAGTGAGTAAGTGAGTGAGTGCGTGTGTGTGTGCATGTGTATATATATATGTATGTATTTATGTATGTGTATATATACAATTAAGTCACATCCACTCTCTCAACTGATGAAGAAATCAATAGATGGATAGTAAATGATGCTAATACATATGGTATGTTATTTAAAAGAGTATGAACAGATAATAAATGAAAGATTCAAACAAAGACATATATAAATATCGTAAGGGCCTGTGTGCTTAGCACTTGACTGCATGGTTTCAGTCGTGGACCAGCTACTCGAGACGCGAGAAGAGACTCCACCTCACCTACGCTGCCTGCGCAAAATAATGAAAATCAAGTGGCACGACAAAATCTCCAACAACGAGGCATCTTCTTCATAACCCGTTCCTCAGCTGCGGATGAGTTGCTGTGGGTCTCAATTTCGTCTTCACCGATCCTTATCTTAAAACCAGTTTGTTGAAAGCATTCTACCGGGAGCATCTAGGAGGTTGTTGCGGTCAGCAAGGGAGTCTTTCCCACGGAATGGAGGTCTTTCCACGGGTATTATTTTCAAGGACAATCGTCGCATGTCAGAATTGTAGAAATTTTGTATACGTTGGTTCCGGAGAGTGACTCCGACCAAGCGTCTCTCAAGATAGGCCTAGGTCGCTATCGTTTGTCATCCAGTGATTTTGTGAGTTCCCATGTCTCTGCACCATGGCACATCGCAGGGAGCATATTATTGGTGAGGAGCTGGTTCTGGTCTTGGCAGTGATCCAGGACGGGTTTGATGTACGAGACGGTCGACCAGCGACCACTTGTTAGTTCAGATTCCAGACTGTTCTGCATATTAAGTAGGCGCACAAGATTGTACTCGTCGACATCCTCTAAGCATACCCCTCCAAAGAAGACTGACTCACTATTGGGACATCAGTTCCGTTTTCTGATTCTCATAGTTGAGTAACTGCATCATTTGGTTGGCTTCTGCTGCTGACTATGCGATGTGGTGGGTTCTGCTGCTGACTGTGTGATGTGATGGGTTCTGCTGCTGACTGTGCGATGTGGTGGCTTCTGCTGCTGTGTGATGTGGTGGCTTCTGATGCTGACTGTGCGATGTGGTGGGTTCTGCTGCTGACTGTGTGATGTGATGGGTTCTGCTGCTGACTGTACGATGTGGTGGCTTCTGCTGCTGTGTGATGTGGTGGCTTCTGCTGCTGACTGTGTGATGTGGTGGCTTCTGCTGCTGACTGTGCGATGTGGTGGCTTCTACTGCTGACTGTGCGATGTGGTGGTTTCTGCTACTGACTGTGTGATGTGATGGGTTCTGCTGCTGACTGTGCGATGTTGTGGCTTCTGCTGCTGTGTGATGTGGTGGCTTCTGCTGCTGACTGTGTGATGTGGTGGGTTCTGCTGCTGACTGTGTGATGTGATGGGTTCTGATGCTGACTGTGCGATGTGGTGGCTTCTGCTGCTGTGTGATGTGGTGGCTTCTGCTGCTGACTGTGCGATGTGGTGGGTTCTGCTGCTGACTGTGTGATGTGATGGGTTCTGCTGCTGACTGTGCGATGTGGTGGCTTCTGCTGCTGTGTGATGTGGTGGCTACTGCTGACTGTACGATGTGGTGGGTTCTGCTGCTGTGTGATGTGGTGGCTTCTGCTGCTGACTGTGTGATGTGGTGGCTTCTGCTGCTGACTGTGTGATGTGATAGGTTCTGCTGCTGACTGTGCGATGTGGTGGCTTCTGCTGCTGTGTGATGTGGTGCCTTCTGCTGTTGACTGTGTGATGTGGTGGGTTCTGCTGCTGACTGTGTGATGTGATGGGTTCTGCTGCTGACTGTGTGATGTGGTGGCTTCTGCTGTTGACTGTGTGATGTGGTGGCTTCTGCTGCTGACTGTGCGATGTGGTGGGTTCTGCTGCTGACTGTGTGATGTTGTGGCTTCTGCTACTGACTGTGCGATATGATGGCTTCTGCTGCAGACTGTGCGATATGATGGCTTCTGCTGCTGACTGTGTGATGTGATGGGTTCTGCTGCTGACTGTGCGATGTGGTGGCTTCTGCTGCTGTGTGATGTGGTGGCTTCTGCTGTTGACTGTGTGATGTGGTGGCTTCTGCTGCTGACTGTGCGATGTGGTGGGTTCTGCTGCTGACTGTGTGATGTGGTGGCTTCTGCTACTGACTGTGCGATATGATGGCTTCTGCTGCAGACTGTGCGATATGATGGCTTCTGCTGCTGACTGTGTGATGTGATGGGTTCTGCTGCTGACTGTGCGATATGATGGCTTCTGCTGCAGACTGTGCGATGTGGTGGCATCTGCTGCTGTGTGATGTGGTGGCTTCTGCTGCTGACTGTGTGATGTGGTGGCTTCTGCTGCTGTGTGATGTGGTGGCTTCTGCTGCTGTGTGATGTGGTGGCTTCTGCTGCTGACTGTGTGATGTGGTGGGTTCTGCTGCTGACTGTGTGATGTGATGGGTTCTGCTGCTGACTGTGCGATATGATGGCTTCTGCTGCAGACTGTGCGATGTGGTGGCTTTTGCTGCTGTGCGATGTGGTGGGTTCTGCTGCTGACTGTGTGATGTGGTGGCTTCTGCTACTGACTGTGTGATGTGATGGCTTCTGCTGCTGACTGTGTGATGTGGTGGCTTCTACTGCTGACTGTGTGATGTGATGGCTTCTACTGCTGACTGTGGGATGTGATGGCTTCTACTGCTGACTGTGTGATGTGAAGGCTTCTACTGCTAACTGCAGTATTATGTTGCTGACAAATCGAAGGTGATTGAGGCGTCTGCCATTTAAATGGACACCAAAGGTGTCCCAGTTGAATCGACTATTCTGCATGATTCCAATTATGCGAAGAAGAGGTTTGGTGAGATAACACCCCCCTTCTGTATTGGTACCACAACTAGGCGTTGGCGGGGACACAGTATATACACTCGAGTAGTGTGCATTATTTTTTTTCTTCACCTGCAATTCCAAATACATTTCCAAAATAAAGAACAGACGGATTAGCATTTCGATGATTTATATTTTCAACAGTGCTCTGGTCCCTTACTTATCGAGAACGCGGGGCACGGCTGTGTCTAGCTTCACGTGACCAGTTCCCAGAATATAAAATTACATTTTCATTCATTCATTTATTTATTTGTACGAGCATGAGTCAGTCAACCACACCTATATATTTTACTTAGCAGCTGTTACTTGTTGTTTGTTATTTGAAAATCGCTCCCTTTTACTATATCTCTGACGCTACCTCTCTCTCTCTCTCTCTCTCTCTCTCTCTCTCTCTCTCTCTTTCTCTGTCTCTCTCTCTATCGATCTATCGCTTTCTACCTGTATGATGTGTTAGTTGTTTGATGTGTTTGTTGTGTTTGTTGTTTGATGTGTTTGATGTGTTTGTTGTGTTTCTTGTTTGATGTGTTTGTTGTTGATGTGTTTGTTGTGTTTGCTGTTTCATGTTTTTGTTGTGTTTGTTGTGTTTGCTGTTTTATGTGTTTGTTGTGTTTGTTGTGTGGTGTATTTGTTGTGTTTGTTGTTTGTTGTTTTTGTTGTGTTTGCTGTTTTTTATGTTTGTTGTTTGTTGTGTTTGTTGTTGATGTGGTTGTTGCACTTATTGTTTGTTGTATTTGTTGTTTGTTGTGTTTGTTGTTTGTTGTGTTTGTTGTTTAATGTGCTTGTTGTTTAATTGATGTGCTAAATGTTTTATGTGTTCGTTGTGTTTTTTGTTTGCTATTTTCGTTGTCCGATGTGTTTGTTTTCTTATGTGTTTGTTGTTTGATGTCTTTGTTGTTTGATGTGTTTTTGTTTGTTGTTTGATGTGTATGCTGTTTGATGTGTTTGTTATTGCATGTGTTTGTTGTTTTATGTGTTTTTGTTTGTTGTGTTTGTTATGTTTGCTGTTTGATGTGTTTGTTGTTTGATGTGTTTGTTGCTAAAAAGATGTGCTTTATGTTTTATGTGTTTGTTGTGTTTTATGTTTTCTGTTTCTGTTGTTCGACGTGTTTGTTGTGTGATGTATTTGTTGTTTGATGTTTTTGTTGTTTGATGTCTTTGTTGTTTGATGTGTATGCTTTTTGATGTGTTTGCTGCTTAGTGTGTTTGTTGATTGATATGTTTGTTGTGTGTTGCATTTGTTGTGTTTGCTGTTTTTTATGATTGGTGTTTATTTGATGTATTTACAGTTTGTGTTTCTTATCTGTTTGATGTGTTTGTTGCTTTGTGTGTTTACTGTTTGTTCTGTTTGTTTTATGTTGCATTTTCTGTTTATTGTATTTTCTGTGTCTTTGCTGTTTGTTTGTTGTTTGTTATGTTTGCTGTTTGTTATGTTTGCTATTGTGTTTGTTGTTTGTTTGATGTATTTGTTGTTTGATGTGTTTGTTGTTTGATATGTTCGTTGATTGTATTATGTGTTTGTTGTTTCTTGTTTTTCCTGTTTGTTTAATGTGTTTGTAGTTTGTTGTGTCTGTTGTTTTTTTACGTGTTTACTGTTTGTTGTGTTTGCTGTTTGTTGTTTGTTTGATATGTTTTTTATTGAATGTGTTTGTTGTTTGATGTGTTTATTGTTTGATATGTTTGTTGTTTGATGTGTTTGTTGTTTGATGTGTTTATATTTTGAAATGCTTCTCTTTACGACACCTGTCAGCCTCCCTTTGCCCATGACTGAGCAGCTAAGAAAATAGTCCAACCCAGCACCTACTTGCATGTTGCATATGATGGCTGAAAACGGTTCTAAATGGCGCTAGCAATTTCACAACAAACTTCTGCAGAGCACGAAGTGCATTTGCTAAGGCTACTTATACAGACACCTCTACGGCGATGTTTCATTGCTCCACAAAGAGTGAAATAGAGTCCAAAAAGTGTGATTATTTTCAGTGTGTATTGTTTGCACGGTCTTCTCTAAAGCATTTGGTGCATGGGACAGCATTCAGTCATTTCAATAATTATATAGCGAGGAGTAATCAGGTGTAGGGGAAATATCCTGATCGAGGTGGAAGTGAAGAGTAATCAGTATCAGATGAAACATACTGGTCAAGGTGAGAGTGAAGAGTAACATCAAGGTAAGGTGAGACGTACTGATCAAGGTGGGAGTGAAGAGTAACATCAGGGTAAGGTGAGACATACTGATCAAAGTGAGAGTGAAGAGTAATCAGGGTCAGGTGAGACATACTGGTCAAGGTGAGAGTGAAGAGTAGCATCAGGGTAAGGTGAGACATACTGATCAAAGTGAGAGTGAAGAGTAACATCATGGTAAGGTGAGACATACTGGTTAGGGTGGGAATGAAGAGTAATCAGGGTCAGGTGAAACATACTGAACAAGGTGGGAGTGAAGAGTAACATTAAGGTCAGGTGAGACATACTGGTCAAAGTGGGAATGAAAAGTAACATCTTGGTCCGGTGAAACATGCTGATCAAGGTTGGAGTTAAAAGTAACATCTGGGTCAGGGGAAACATGCTGATCAAGGTGGGAGTGAAGAGTAACATCAGAGTCAGGTGAGACATATTGATCAAGATCCCACCTCACGCCCTCGGTCGTGCTCATGGAAACAGACTGTGTCACAGAAGTCTGGCCAACGAGGTGTTATAGTTCCCATTATGCTGAGCATACCAAGGAACCTCGTTGCCCTAAAGTCAAGAGAATACCAGTCCACCTTCTCAAGTACGCCTCGGAATGTATGAGGAGCCATTATAATCTACCATCGATAATTATGAACTGGCAAATTCAAAGGCCAAAGACAAAGGCCGGCGTCCATCGTAGACGATAATGGCATAATTAATTTTGCTAGCGTTATTTTAGCAAGGATTAACTGGGCTAATTTTATCCTCACTCTCTCGTCTCGAGCCGCCTGACCCCAGTGGCAATTCAAGGACAAGACGACTAGGGGGCGACTACGAGATGCAGGGGACTCCCCATCAAGCACCCGTGAAAAAGACTTCTGAGTCCGGAGTCGAACCCACACAACCTAATCACGAGGCCGACGGCTTAAAAACTTCGCCACTGGCAGCTGAACATCAATTCACTCACTTGGGATCCCTCATTAACGATAAGCTCTCTCTTGACGCAGAAATAAACTCTCGCATTGGCAGACCTGGTGCTACATTTGCTCACCTCACAACCTGTGTTGGGAAAACCAGAAACTTATGATTAAAACCAAGACCATGGTGTACATGTGTTGTTAGCAGGCTCATATGTGGCAGCCGGACTTGGGAAACTTATGTCAAACAAGAGCACAGGCGTAACACCTTCCATCTACGGAGCTTGTGATCTATTCTTAGAATTACATGGAGCGACAAAGTGACAAATGCAGAAGTGCACTCTTGCACCAGTCTCCCAAACATGTACACTCTCATTAGGCAGCGAAATCATGCTGAAGTCGGATGCACTGGGCCGACGGGCGCAAAATAAAAACCACAGTGCAACGCATACCGCCTTAGGGATTTGAAAAATAAGGCGAACGCAAAAACAAACAAAAATTAAATTAGGCTGCGAAGACTTCGGTGGTTAGGTCATGTGCGACGCACGGAAGATGGTCGCATTCAAAAAGATATCCCCTATGGACACTTGGCTGATGGCAAAACAACAGTCTACCGACCACAGTTGCGGTTCAAAGATGTGTGCAAGCATGATATGAAGGCCCTGAACATGAGTCTGACACCGTGTGAAGACGAAGCTGAAGTCCGATCCAAGTGAAGATGTACCCTGAATGGCCACTTCACGCTTAGTGAAGATAAGCTCTTAAAACAGAAAAGAAAAGAATATAAGCTAAGTATATCTTTTTTATTAATCACTCCAAGTCATCTCATCATATTTTAATTTTTTTTTTTAGCTTTTGTTTTGGTTCGCCTTATTTCTATATTCCACAAGGCGGTGTGCGATGCACGATGTTTTTATTTTGCGCCTATCGTCCAGTGCATCCGACTTCGACATTCATTTTATGTAAGGATCTGCTTCCGTCCTGAATTTTCTCAGGGTTTGCTTCCCCGAGGTAACGGCCAGTGCCGAGAAGGGGAGCGAACCCAGCACCTTCGAGTTGCGAGCCGTGTCACTTAACCACTAGCCCACACCTTCCTCTCTATAACCCACGACCAAGGAACGTTCGCCCAGAGATAACTCAGCGCGAGGCGCTTCATTTAAGAGTTTAAAGACTATACATCCTGCGCGTGACCTGTCTCTAAACCGCATACCATATCCGACTTCAGAATGTTACTCAGTGCCGACTGTACCTAACTCTCTCCACTTGTCTGCGTCATTGATTGTATGTAATTATATACCTTTGATAGTAACTTATGAATATGTATATCACATCGTACTGGTTTTAGTAAACAGATTCGTATGTGTATGTATTTCATATGTGCTGTTTTCCTTCTTTTTCTTTATATGAAAAGAAAAAGACACTATCTCATAATCGACGAATAATATTGTGAAAATGGAAAAAAGGATTTAAGCTATTGATATGTCTGGTTTCTGGAAAAGATAGGAAAACAAATAGGTCCTGGAACAAGGTGGAGAAGATAGGAAAACAAATAGTGAGTTCCTGGAAAAACATCAAGATGGAAAAGATAGGAAAATCAATAATGAGGTCCTGGAAGAACTCAAGGTGAAAAAGATAGGAAAACAAATAGTGAGGTTCTGGAAGAATTCAATGTGGAAAAGATAGGAAAACAAATAGTGAGGTCCTGGAAGAACTCAATGAGGAGAAGATAGAAAAACAAATAGTGAGGTCCTGCAACAAGGTGGAGAAGATAGGAAAACAAATAGTGAGGTCCTGGAACAAGGTGGAGAAAATAGGAAAACAAATAGTGAGGTCCTGGAGGAACTCAAGGTGGAGAAGATAGGAAAACAAATAGTGAGGTCCTGGAGGAACTCAAGGTGGAGAAGATAGGAAAACAAATAGTGAGGTCCTGGAGGAACTCAAGGTGGAGAAGATAGGAAAACAAATAGTGAGGTCCTGGAAGAACAAGGCGGAGAAGACATATCGGAATGAAGATAACAAAGAGACAAACTAAATATTTTGGTCACGTCAAGAAAAACTACAGTTTACTGAAGGTTATTATGGAAGGAAGAGTGGAGGGCAGGAGAGCCAGAGAGTGGCAGTGGAACAGATTGGACAGAAAAGATCAAAACCTGGTCCGGACATGGTCTGGTTTAGTGTACTGACATGGCAAGGGACAGAGCCAGCTGGAGATCCATTACCGTCAATCTCCTTTACGAACACGGCACTTGATGATATGTATTGTGTGTTGCGAGATTTTGTATGGTGATGTGTTGTATGTTGCGAGATTTTGTATGGTGATGTATTGTTTGTTGCGAGATTTTGTATGGTGATGTATTGTTTGTTGCGAGATTTTGTATGGTGATGTATTGTTTGTTGCGAGATTTTGTATGGTGATGTATTGTTTGTTGCGAGATTTTGTATGGTGATGTTTTGTTTGTTGCGAGATTTTGTATGGTGATGTGTTGATTGTTGTGAGATTTTGTATGGTGATGTGTTGTTTGTTGCGAGATTTTGTATGGTGATGTGTTGATTGTTGCGAGATTTTGTATGGTGATGTGTTGTTTGTTGCGAGATTTTGAATGGTGATGTGTTGTTTGTTGTGAGATTTTGTATGGTGATGTGTTGTTTATTGTGAGATTTTGTATGGTGATGTGTTGTTAGTTGCGAGATTTTGTATGGTGATGTGTTGTTTGTTGCGAGATTTTGTATGGTGATATGTTGTTTGTTGTGAGATTTTGTATGGGGATGTGTTGTTTGTTGCGAGATTTTGTATGGTGATGTATTGTTTGTTGCGAGATTTTGTATGGTGATGTGTTGTTTGTTGCGAGATTTTGTATGGTGATGTGTTGTTAGTTGCGAGATTTTCTGTGGTGATGTGTGCATGCGCTTAGGCATGTATATGTGCGTGTCTGTGTGTATGCATATGGGAGTGTGCGTGTGTGTGTGGGCGTGTCTGTGTGTATGCAAATTGGTGTGTGTGTGTGCGTGTGCTGTGTGTATGTATGACATGGGTCGCTGATAGCTTGGCTTCGAAAGCGATGACATTATATATTCTTTAGGGGTGGGGGTGGCGGGTGGGAGATACTGAAATCAATAATTGACCATATGACATATGATTACACCGGATTTGATGTATCAACAATCTGCAGACATGAGGAAGTTCAAATAAATCGTTTATCGACCAAAACATGATGTTTCAGAGATCGACAGAGAGAGAGAGAGAGAGAGAGAGAGAGAGAGAGAGAGAGAGAGAAAGAGAGAGAGAGAGAGAGAGAGAGAGCGAGAGAGAGTGTGTGTGTGTGCAACTAGAAAGCTAGAGAAACCATTTATATTAACCAGTTGCTGAAATTGACTGAGCACACAAGACTGCTCCTGTCGTACGGTGATCTTGATTCTGCATAACATAACATAACATAACATAACAATTCATGTTCACTTGACACTATGGAGCGCGATCAATAGCATGGTTTCAAAGCCACGACATATATTACTCACCCTTGCCAGCAGTTGTGACATAATTCAATATTAGTTTTGCTTACTCTGCCGTGTTATTAAAACAAAATTGTTAATCCTGGAGTTTCAATTCTTATTATTAGTGCTAAATTAATAGTTCAAAGCAAATATTTAGTGTTCATTCCATTTGTGTATTTATTCTCAAAATTGCCTTATATTGCACACTGCTGTAAGATTTTACGACATATGGCCGTGACGAAGTGGTTTAATGTAAATGGGGGTGGTGTGTTGTTATAGTTCAATTGAGCTTATCCGATTTATAGATTTAAATTATTATGAATTTGCCACACTCCTAATTTGTTTCCCATTAAGTTAATCCAATATCAAAGCTAAATTTATTATCATCATCCATTATTTCGGATTTTGCTATTCATAGTTGTTATTTCTTCGCATATTTTCAACGTTTTTGTAGTTTACGTGCTAGCTAAGAATTATTTTAACCAGCAAATCATCATCATCGTCATCATTTATGTAGCTAATTTTGGGAAATAGACCTTTGACAATCCTCCTCTCGTAACATCGGTGAAGAGCTGCCTTCTCTGCGTTTCTCCTGTATAGTTCATTCTCAGTTTCTTCTCCAGGTGATTCTTGGACTACCTCTCTTCCTTTTCCCTTGTGGATTCCATGTTAGAGCCAGTCTGGCAACGTTAGTTTGTGATTTCCGTAGTGTGTCCTACCCAATCCTATTTCCTACGTTTGAAATTTTGCTTCATGGGCTGTTGTTGGATCATTTTCCATAGGGCTTCCTTCACAACCATGTCTTGCCAGCATATACTCATTGTCCTCCGTAGATATATATTGACGAATGACCAGAGTTTCGGCTCCGCACAAGAGTACCGACTTGACATCGGAATTAAGCATACAAGAGTACCGACTTGACATCGGAATTAAGCATACAAGAGTACCGACTTGACATCGGAATTAAGCATACAAGAGTACCGACTTGACATCGGAATTAAACATACAAGAGTACCGACTTGACATCGGAATTAAACATACAAGAGTACCGACTTGACATCGGAATTACACATACAAGAGTACCGATTTGACATCGGAATTAAACATACAAGAGTACCGATTTGACATCGGAATTAAACATACAAGAGTACCGACTTGACATCGGAATTAAACATACAAGAGTACCGACTTGACATCGGAATTAAACATACAAGATTACCGACTTGACATCGGAATTAAACATACAAGAGTACCGACTTGACATCGGAATTAAACATACAAGAGTACCGACTTGACATCGGAATTAAACATACAAGAGTACCGATTTGACATCGGAATTAAACATACAAGGGTACCGACTTGACATCGGAATTAAACATACAAGAGTACCGACTTGACATCGGAATTAAACATACAAGATTACCGACTTGACATCGGAATTAAACATGCAAGAGTACCGACTTGACATCGGAATTAAACATACAAGAGTACCGACTTGACATCGGAATTAAACATACAAGAGTACCGACTTGACATCGGAATTAAACATACAAGAGTACCGACTTGACATCGGAATTTAACATACAAGAGTACCGACTTGACATCGGAATTAAACATACAAGAGTACCGATTTGACATCGGAATTGAACATACAAGAGTACCGATTTGACATCGGAATTAAACATACAAGAGTACCGACTTGACATCGGAATTAAACATACAAGAGTACCGACTTGACATCGGAATTAAACATACAAGATTACCGACTTGACATCGGAATTAAACATACAAGAGTACCGACTTGACATCGGAATTAAACATACAAGAGTACCGACTTGACATCGGAATTAAACATACAAGAGTACCGATTTGACATCGGAATTAAACATACAAGGGTACCGACTTGACATCGGAATTAAACATACAAGAGTACCGACTTGACATCGGAATTAAACATACAAGATTACCGACTTGACATCGGAATTAAACATGCAAGAGTACCGACTTGACATCGGAATTAAACATACAAGAGTACCGACTTGACATCGGAATTAAACATACAAGAGTACCGACTTGACATCGGAATTAAACATACAAGAGTACCGACTTGACATCGGAATTTAACATACAAGAGTACCGACTTGACATCGGAATTAAACATACAAGAGTACCGATTTGACATCGGAATTGAACATACAAGAGTACCGATTTGACATCGGAATTAAACATACAAGAGTACCGACTTGACATCGGAATTAAACAATCTTAATTTGCTATTAATCTTTATTTTTCTGGATTTCCAAATATTAGGCAGTAACATGAGAGGTGTCCTTCCCTTCAAAATTCAAGCCCTTTCGTCTGTGTCTGTTCCCCCTGAAGTATCAATGGTGCCGCCAAAATTAGTGAATGTGCCTACTTCTTCTTCCCTTCAAGAATGACTGGCCATTAGATTCGGGTATTAGTGAGGTATTGAGAGAACGCAAATAGACGAAAGCTCAATTTGTACCTTCGTAGGAAATAGATAGCTGTCACATTATTAGATAGCTGTCACATTATTAGATAGCTGTCACATTATTATAGGGATGATAAGTAATTCTCAATGCTCACTCGTGAGTTCAATGGTTGTTATTGTTGTTGTTGATGTTGTTGTTGATATTGCTCTTTTTGTTGATGATAATGTTGTTGTTGCTGATGTGTTTGTTGCTGATGTTAATGTAGTTGATGTAGTTGTTATTAATGTTGCTCATGATGTTGAAAGTGTTTTTGTTGAAAGCTACACGTGTTGTTCTTCATTCTGCACAATTTGCTTTGGTAGTGGTTTACAAATACTTTTCTTATTTTCCTTGGGGTACTGAAAAAGGTGAGTCTGGACCATTCTGTCTGTAGTGAAATGGATACCCACTATGGGAGATGACGGTGCCTACCCACACCTTGTTGATAAAAACACTGCAATATAGTTTGTATCCAGAAACAACGAATGAAGCAGAAGTGGATATATTGAAGTCGGATTTAGATCAAATTCGAGAATCGTCTGTAAGCTGGCAAATGCAGTTTAATGTAGAGTAAATGTACAGTCATCCACATAGGTAGATCCAATATGGAACATAATTACAGAATGGGAGAGAACAATATAGAAAGATTGATAAGGAAAGGGACCTACGGGTAAGGTGAGTGAGCAAGTTCAGGTAGCAATGAAAAAGGCAAATGCAATGTTAGGCATGATAAAAAAGAAATATTAAACATAGGAACAAGGAAGTGATAGTCAAACTGTATAAAGCATTAGTTAGACCTAGATTGGAGTACTAGGTACATGTATGGAATCCTTTTCATTGAGGGGATATAAGCATGCTGGAAAGAATGCAGAAAAAGAACAACAAAGATGATAGTGGAATTCCAGAATTACAATTATGACGAAAGAGAAAAACGGGCCTACAGTGTCTAGAAGGTAGAAGTATTCGAGGTTTACAGATAAATAAGATGATCAGAGGAATGGATAAATTAGACTATAACAAGTTTTTCAAAATGCAGCCACTTACAAGAACAAGAGGGCATAGCTACAAATTAACTAAAGAGAAGTCCAGATTAGAAATTAGGAGATATTTTGTTAGTCAGAGAGTGGTGAATGCTTGGAATGCATTGCTACGAGAGGTAGTGGAGGCAGGGACAGTTAATGCATTTAAGAATAAATTGGATGTGCATAGCTTTTAAAGCAGGGTAATGCAAATTAAACTGGTTGTATACAGACTCTGCATAGTATCCTAAACCAGTATAAAGACGTTAAGTTAAATTAAGTATGAGATAGGTTTTCGGTTTGTAGTTTTCAGCTGTCGATGAAGTGAGGTTGAGTTTTAGTATGTTTCACCTGTACTTGAAATGAGGTTGGATCTTAGTCATTACGTATCTACTGTCCCTAATGGGAGGTAAGCTTCTGGTAAGTATGTTTCAACTGTTCCTGACATGAGGTGGAGTCTTAATCATTATGTTTTACGTGTCTTTGAAAGGATAAGTGGGTCTTTGTCAATATGTTTCACCTGTTCCCGACTTAAGGTTAGATCCTTTTCAGTATATTTCACCTGTCTCTGAGGTGAGAACTTAGTTAGTATGTTCCACTGTCTCTGAGATGAGAACTTAGTATGTTCCCCTGTCTCTGTGGTGAGAGCTTAGTTAGTATGTTCCCCTGTCTCTGAGGTGAGAACTTAGTTAGTATGTTCCCCTGTCTCTGAGGTGAGAGCTTAGTTAGTATGTTCCCCTGTCTCTGAGGTGAGAACTTAGTTAGTATGTTCCCCTGTCTCTGAGGTGAGAACTTAGTTAGTATGTTCCCCTGTCTCTGAGGTGAGAGCTTAGTTAGTATGTTCTCCTGTCTCTGAGGTGAGAACTTAGTTAGTATGTTCCCCTGTCTCTGAGGTGAGAATTTAGTTAGTATGTTCCCCTGTCTCTGAGATGAGAACTTAGTATGTTCCCCTGTCTCTGTGGTGAGAACTTAGTATGTTCCCCTGTCTCTGAGGTGAGAACTTAGTATGTTCCCCTGTCTCTGAGATGAGAACTTAGTATGTTCCTCTGTCTCTGAGGTGAGAACTTAGTTAGTGTGTTTTCTTATATCTGAGCTCAGAACTTAGTATGTTTCCCTGTCTCTGACCTGAAAACTTAGTCAATATCTCCCCCTGTCTCTAACGTAAGGTGAGAGCTTAGTCAGTATGTTCCACCTGCCTTTGAAAAAAATAATTGCGTCTTTGTCAATAGGTTTCACCTATTCCCAACGTGTTTTGTTCAGTATATTTCACATGACCTGTCTCTAAAGTGGGATCAGTTTCCCATGTCTCTAACGTAAGGTGAGAGCTTGGTCAGTATGTTTCACCTGTCTCTGACGTGAGAGCTTGGTCAGTATGTTAATCCTGTCTCTGAGGTGAGAGCTTGATCTATATGTTACACGTGTCTCTGAGGTGAGAGCGTGGTTAATATGTTTCCCATGTCTCTGAGGTGAGAGCTTGGTCTATATGTTTCACCTGTCTCTGAGGTGAGAGCTTGGTCAGTATGTTTCCCATGTCTCTAACTTAAGGTGAGAGTTTGGTAAGTATGTTACACTTGTATCTGAGGTGAGAGCTTGGTAAGTATGTTTCCTATGTCTCTAACGTAAGGTGAGAGTTTGGTCATTGTGTTTTCACCTGTCTTTGAGGTGAGAGCTTGCTCAGTATGTTTCCCATGTCTCTAACGTAAGGTGAGAGTTTGGTCATTGTGTTTTCACCTGTCTTTGAGGTGAGAGCTTGGTCAGTATGTTTCCCATGTCTTTAACGTAAGGTAAGATCTTGGTCATTATGTTTACACATGTCTCTGAGGTGAGAGCTTTGGTCAGAATGTTTCACCTGTCTCTGAGGTGAGAGCTTGGTCAGTATGTTTCACCTGTCTCTGAGGTGAGAGCTTGGTCAGTATGTTACACCTGTCTCTGAGGTGAGAGCTTGGTCAGTATGTTCACCTGTCTCTGAGGTGAGAGTTTGGTCAGTATGTTTCCCATGTCTCTAACGTAAGGTGAGAGCTTGGTCATTATATTTTCACCTGTCTCTGAGGTGAGAGCTTGCTCAGTATGTTTCCCATGTCTCTAACGTAAGGTGAGAGTTTGGTCATTGTGTTTTCACCTGTCTTTGAGGTGAGAGCTTGGTCAGTATGTTTTCCATCTCATTAACGTAAGGTGAGATCTTGGTCATTATGTTTACACATGTCTCTGAGGTGAGAGCTTTGGTCAGAATGTTTCACCTGTCTCTGAGGTGAGAGCTTGGTCAGTATGTTTCACCTGTCTCTGAGGTGAGAGCTTGGTCAGTATGTTACACCTGTCTCTGAGGTGAGAGCTTGGTCAGTATGTTCACCTGTCTCTGAGGTGAGAGTTTGGTCAGTATGTTTCCCATGTCTCTAACGTAAGGTGAGAGCTTGGTCATTATATTTTCACCTGTCTCTGAGGTGAGAGCTTGGTCAGTATGTTTCCTATGTCTCTAACGTAAGGTGAGAGCTTGGTCATTATGTTTTCACCTGTCTCTGAGGTGAAAGCTTGGACAGAATGTTTCCCATCTCATTAACGTAAGGTGAGAGCTTGGTCATTATGTTTCACATGTCTCTGAGGTGAGAGCTTGGTCAGTATGTTTCACCTGTCTCTGGGGGGAGAGCTTGGTCAGTATGTTTCACCAGTATCTGAGATGAGAGCTTGGTCGGTATGTTACACCTGTCTCTGAGGTGAGAGCTTGGTCGGTATGTTTCCCCTGTTCCTGATATACGATGTGGTTTTGATGAGTTTTTCACCTGTCCCTTATCATTTGCCATTGCTCCCAAGTTGTATGGTACAATATAACACAAGACCCTTAGGGACCCAAACCATTTCCGGGTCAGATGAGTTAGGAAGGATCCAATAGCCCTTTGCATTGCTGGATAGGAAACTTGCAAGTTGGCTGTGTTGAAAACACGATGATTCGTTAAGAAAAAAGTAAAAAGGAAAGGTTGTACAGGTATTTTTTCGTGGTTTTTTGTTGTTTTTGTTTTGTTTTTGCGTTTGCCTTATTTTTCTATTCCCCAAGGCGGTGTGCCTTGCACTGTGGTTTTTATTTTTCGCCTGTCGGCCCAGTGCATTCAACTTGGGCAGGCATTTTATGTAAGGGTCTGCTTCCTTCGCATTTTTTAAGTATTTGCGTCCTCGGGGTAAAGGCCGGTGCTGTGATGGGGATCGAACTCAGCACCTTCGGATTGTGAGTCGTGTCACTTAACCACTAGCCCTCGCCGTCCCCTATATGGGTATGGGTATCATGGCAACAACTGCCACCAGAGATGAAGATACCTCTTCATGTACTAAGCCTAAGTCTATGTGAGATGGGGTGGCCAGTTTCCTTCCTTGATATCTATACCTTATACCTATACCTTATACGTCAGGTACTCATTTACAGCTGGATCAACTGGTGGAGCGATCGAACTAGGAATGCACCCCGCAATGTTTTTTGTCTATTTCCGTCCGTGATTTCGAACCCTGGCACTGTGCAATCTCAGTCTTAGCAAACCAGTTCACTGTCGAATAGGCTATTCTCTCCACTGTAAGAAAATCTAGATCTGAAACATTTAAATTTCCCATTGAACATTTGGATTCCGTGGGATTCCGTGACGAAGTGGTTAAGCCATCGGCCTCGTGATCAGGTGGTGTGGGTTCGACTCCGAACTCCGCCGCCTTTTTCACGGGTGCTTGATGCGGAGTCCCCTACATCTCGTAGTCGCCCCTAGTCGTGTTGTCCGTGACTTGCAACTGGGGTCGGGAGACTCGAGACGAGAGAGTGAGGATAAAAAGATAATCCTTACTAAAAATATCACTTGTAAAATAAACTATGCCATCATCGTCTACGATGGACGGCGACCTTTGCTTTGCCTTGAACATTTGGAGATTCGCTAATTGGTCGGACATGTATAACACGTCAGACCTTTTCGCATTTCTCAGCCTCAGGATTCCGATTTCTTCTTAATGATAGATGAAATGTTTGAGAATCAAAACAGGTATCATTGCTCTAAACCAAAAAAGCTGCGGAAGGGTAGGAAGGCCACAACAACAGCCACAAACTGCTGGGAAAATGGCTAGAGAGTGAGGAAAGGAGAAAATGTAGGTCAGCTTAGCTTTGTGGACACCGAAGACGGTCAACAGCTGAACTGGTAAAAAACACTCCTGTAAGGCAGAGCCCTTTTCGGCTGCTTCAATCGACATGGACTGGATCCTTGCTCATGTTAAGACGTAGAAGCCAACAGTGGAGATCGGACACTTTCGTATGACAGACTGACTACGCGAGTGATGTTGAAATTTCTGCCGTCCACCGCGAGGTGCTCACAAAAGCATTGGAGAACTTTGAGGATACCGCATCATATTCGACATTGGGCACGGCGTAGGCTAGTGGTTAAGTGACACGGCTAAAAACCAGAAGGTGTTGGGTTCGATCCCCATCACAGCACCGGCCATTACCCCGGGGAAGCAAACCCTTAGAAAACGCAGGACGAAGCAGATCCTTACATAAAATGCATGCTGAAGTCGAATGCATTGGGCCAACAGGCGCAAAATAAAAACCACAGTGCAACGCACACCGAATGTAGGATTGGACAAATAAAGCGAACGCAAATTAAAAAAATTAAAAAATCGAATTTGACATTTCTTGGCCGAAAACCAAGATCCCAAAACCTTGGTCGCGATCCTACAGTGGCAAGAATTCTTGTTGGCGGCACGCAGCTAAGTAAGCTCCATTGAGGACTTCATTTACGTGGGCATGGAGAAAAACCTCCGACATACGTAGTCACTAGGACATTGTTATAAGGATAGACCTGGCAGAAGCCTCTATGAATGTCCTGTATCGAGTCTTCTTCGTACGCTTCTTCGCACGCTTCTTCCTCTTCTTCGTACGCTTCTTCATACGCTTCTTCCTCTTCTTCGTACGCTTCTTCCTCTTCTTCATACGCTTCTTCCTCTTCTTCGTACGCTTCTTCCTCTTCTTCGAATGCTTCTTCCTCTTCTTCGTACGCTTCTTCTTCTTCTTCGTACGCTTCTTCCTCTTCTTCGTACGCTTCGTACGCTTCTTCGTACGCTTCTTCTTCTTATTCGTACGCTTCTTCGTACGCTTCTTCCTCTTCTTCGTACCCTTCTTCCTACGCTTCTTCTTCTTCTTCGTGCGCCTGTACCGAGTCTGAATCCAGGTAGACGCTCGCACTGGTAACTAAGCTATTTTTTTTGCAAAACCAGTGTCATCCCCACCATTTTGTAATGCTCGGAGACCTAGACTATTCTGCAGTAGGACCAGAAAGTCTTCGAAGCTGTCCACAGCCCAAGTGCAGCCAATCTAGACATCCACCATTTCGATTGGGTCTCAATCATTGAAGTCTTACTAGGCACATGCCTGGACAGCATTTACGCCACGTCCCGTCATCCACGTCTGTCCCTATTCGGACCCGCGTCCCGACTTCCCGATGACGTCCCGGCTCTCCATCTCTTGAGTCAAGTCATGGACATTATGGGTAACGAGCGGCCCTCTCCTACATTACTCAGCCTTCCCAGCCACACTCGCACCTCTTGGCAGAGCTAAACAGGAATGACCTTTCCGGCACTGCGGGCATCATGAACCCCAGCATTTCATAGTGGACACGGTCAACTGACGCGACGGACACTCGATGCATTGGCAGAATACTACTACTACTTCT
Source organism: Ariolimax columbianus (assembly GCA_036924085.1). Lineage (NCBI taxonomy): Eukaryota > Metazoa > Mollusca > Gastropoda > Stylommatophora > Arionidae > Ariolimax > Ariolimax columbianus. The sequence continues at coordinate 57,825,105 of JAVGWX010000004.1, forward strand.
ACTACTACTACTACTATCACTGCTACTACCACTACTACTACTACTACTACTACCAATACTACTACCACTGCTACTAGTACTACTATTACTACTACTATTACTACTAATACTACTACTACTATTACGACTATTACTACTACTACTATTATTACTATTACTACTATTACTACTACTACTATTACTATTACTTCTACTACTTTTACTACTACTGCTAATATTACTACTTCTACTGATACTATCACTACTATTACAACTAATACAACTAATACAACTAATTCTACTATTACTATTACTGCTACTACTACTACTACTACTACTACTACTACTACTACTATTACTACTACTACTACAACTATTACTACTACTATTGCTACTATTACTACTACTACTATAACCAATATTACTACTTTTAATACTTCAACTACTACTGCCACTACTTACTACTACTGCTACTACTGCTGCTACTACAACAGCAACTACTACTACTACAACTACTTACTACTACTATTACTACAACTGCCAATGGCACATGATGATGAAGGTGGTCTTCAAAAACAAACCAAGAAGTGTTTTTTACAATTTTCGATTTATTAAATAGATTCAAGATGTATATGTCTTTACCCACTCTTCGTGCCTATATATGGACATGTTTATGCATGAGTGTATTCACGATATATCTATCACGTACTTTCTCTTCGTGGTTCTGTAGTATTGATGTGAGCTGCTTGTTGGTGACAGCAGTAAAGATTATAATGTTTGCTTGTTGGTGATTGTTTGGATGCATTTTTCTTGTTGACCAGGTGTTCGCCATAGGTCCAGTCACCGAGAGGACAGTGGTACAGAATGCACTAATCCCGGCTAGAACAGCTGCACTCAAAAGAATGAATCACACTATGACAATATTACACAGACGAATAATCCAGTTAGGGCAGCACTTCACAGAAGGTTCATCAGGACAGGAGCACAGTAAGAGTGAATAGCGCTAGGACTAAAGTGCATAGAGGACTAATCCCAATAGGACAGAAGTACACACATGACTATAGCGGCTAGGATAACAGTACAAAAAGGTGCAATCCAGATAATACAGCAGTTCATGGACACGAATTCATCTAAGACTGTGGTGCACAGAGTACCGATCCCGCTTGGACGATAGTACAGAGAACCAATCCCTTTAGTACGATAGTACATAGAGAACACATCCCTTTAGCACGATAGTACACAGAGAAACAATCCCTTTAGCACGATAGGACACAGAGAAACCAATCTCTCTAGCACGATTGTACACAGAGAACCAATCTATTTAGCACGATAGTACACAGAGAACCAATCTCTTTAGCACGATAGTACACAGAGAACCAATCCGTTTAGCACGATAGTACACAGAGAACCAATCCCGCTTGGACGATAGCACACAGAGAACCAAGACCCTTTAGCACGATAGTACACAGAGAAACATTCTAGCTTGGACAATACTACACAGAGAATCAAGACCCTTTAGCACGATAGTACACAGAGAAGCAATCAAGCTTGGACGATAGTACACAGAGAACCAATCCCGCATGGACGATAGTACACAGAGAACCAATCTCTCTAGCACGATAGTGAACAGAGAACCAATCCTTTTAGCACGATAGTGCACAGAAAACCAATCCCGCTTGGGCGATAGTAAACAGATAACCAAGACCCTTTAGAACGATAGTACACATAGAACCAATCCCGCTTGGACGATAGTACACAGAGAACCAATCTCGCTTGGACAATAGTACACAGAGAACCAATCTTTTTATCACGATAGTACTTAGAGAACCAATCTCTCTAGCACGATAGTCCACAGAGAACCAATCTCTCTAGCACGATAATACACATAAAACCAATCTCTCTAGCACGATTGTGCACAGAGAACCTATCTCTCTAGCACGATAGTACACAGAGAACCAATCCCGCTTTGACGATAGCACACAGAGAACCAAGACCCTTTAGCACGATAGTACACAGAGAAACATTCTAGCTTGGACAATACTACACAGAGAATCAAGACCCTTTAGCACGATAGTACACAGAGAAGCAATCAAGCTTGGACGATAGTACACAGAGAACCAATCTCTCTAGCACGATAGTAAACAGAGAACCAATCCTTTTAGCACGATAGTGCACAGAAAACCAATCCCGCTTGGGCGATAGTAAACAGATAACCGAGACCCTTTAGAACGATAGTACACATAGAACCAATCCCGCTTGGACGATAGTACACAGAGAAGAAATCTCGCTTGGACAATAGTACACAGAGAACCAATCTATTTATCACGATAGTACATAGAGAACCAATCTCTCTAGCACGATAGTACACAGAGAACCAATCTCTCTAGCACGATAATACACATAGAACCAATCTCTCTAGCACGAGTGTACACAGCGAACCAATCCTTTTAGCACGATAGTACACAGAGAACCAATACCGCTTGGACGACAGCTCACAGAGAACCAAGAACCTTTAGCTCAATAGTACACAGACAACCAATCCAGCTTGGATGATAGTACACAGAGAACCAATCCCGCTTGGACGACAGTACACAGAGACGTAAATCTCTTTAGCACGATAGTACACAGAGAACTAATCGCACGTGGGCGATATTATATTACACAGAGAACCAATCTCTCTAGCACGATAGTACACAGAGAACCAATCTCTCTATCACAATAGTACACAAAGAACCAATCCTTTTATCACGATAGTACACAGATAACCACTCATTTTAGCACGGTAGTGCACAGAGAACCAATCCCGCTTGGACGATAGTACACAGAGAACCAAGACCATTTAGCACGATAGTACACAGAGAAGCAATCCCGCTTGGACGATAGTACACAGATGAGTTGACCCTTTTTTCTTAAATGTTGATTTGTTAGTTCAGTGTTGTTGTCCCTGATGAAGGCCTATTGGTCGTAACGTAGGTTTTGTTTGTGTTCTCGTCTCGGTGCGGTATCTGACCATACCCATTTTTAAATTTTGATTAAGCTCAACCTTAATCAACTTTTACTAGTTTTTTTCCCATGTTTTTTCTCTTTAGCACGATAGTACATAAAGAACCAATCTCTCTAGCACGATAGTAAACAGAGAACCAATCTCTCTAGCACGATAATACACAGAGAACCAATCTCTCTAGTACGATTGTGCACAGAGAACCAATCTCTATAGCACGATAGTACACAGAGAAACATTCTAGCTTGGACGATAGTACACAGAGAATCAAGACCCTTTAGCACGATAGTACACAGAGAAGCAAACAAGCTTGGACGATAGTACACAGAGAACCAATCCCGCATGGACGATAGTACACAGAGAACCAATCTCTCTAGCACGATAGTAAACAGAGAACCAATCCTTTTAGCACGATACTGCACAGAAAACCAATCCCGCTTGGACGATAGTACACAGATAACCAAGACCCTTTAGAACGATAGTACACAGAGAACCAATCCCGCTTGGACGATGGTACACAGAGAACCAATCTTGCTTGGACAATAGTACACAGAGAACCAATCTCTTTAGCACGATAGTACATAGAGAACCAATCTCTCTAGTATTATAGTAAACAGAGAACCAATCCTTTTAGCACGATAGTGCACAGAAAACCAATCCCGATTGGACGATGGTACACAGAGAACCAATCTCGCTTGGACAATAGTACACAGAGAACCAATCTCTTTAGCACGATAGTACATAGAGAACCAATCTCTCTAGCACGATAGTACACAGACAACCAATCTCTCTAGCACGATAATACACATAAAACCAATCTCTCTAGCACGATTGTGCACAGAGAACCAATCTCTCTAGCACGATAGTACACAGAGAAACATTCTAGCTTGGACGATAGTACACAGAGAACCAAGACCCTTTAGCACGATAGTACACATAGAAGCAATCAAGATTGGACGATAGTACACAGAGAACCTATCCCTCTTGGACGATAGTACACAGAGAACCAATCTCTTTCGCACGATAGGACACAGAGAACTTATCTCTCTAGCACGATAGTACACAGAGAACCAATCTCTTTAGCACGATAGTACACAGCGAACCAATCCTTTTAGCACGATAGTACACAGAGAACCAATCTCGCTTGGACGATAGCTCACAGAGAACCAAGAACCTTTAGCTCAATAGTAAACAGAGAACTAATCCAGCTTGGTTGATAGTACACAGAGAACCAATCCCGCTTGGACGACAGTACACAGAGAACCAATCTCTTTAGCACGATGGTACACAGAGAACTAATCCCACTTTGGCGATATTATATTACACAGAGAACCAATCTCTCTAGCACGATAGTACACAGAGAATCAATCTCTCTAGCACGATAGTACACAGAGAACCAATCCTTTTATCACCATAGTACACAGAGAACCACTCCTTTTAGCACGGTACTGCACAGAGAACCAACCCCGCTTGGACGATAATACACAGATAGCCAAGACCCTTTAGCACGATAGTACACAGAGAAGCAATCCCGCTTGGACGATAGTACACAGAGAACCAAGACCCTTTAGCACGATAGTACACAGAGAAGCAATCCCGGTTGGACGATAGTACACAAAGAACCAATCTCGTTATGACAATAGTACACAGAGAACCAATCTCTTTAGCACGATGGTACATAGAGAACCAATCTCTCTAGCACGATTGTTCACAGAGAACCTATCTCGCTAGCACGATAGTACACAGAGAAACATTCTAGCTTGGACGATAGTACACGGAGAACCAAGACCCTTTAGCACGATAGTACACAGAGAAGCGATCAAGCTTGGACGATAGTACACAGAGAACGAATCCCTCATGGACGATAATACACAGAGAACCAATCTCTCTAGCACGATAGTACACAGAGAACCAATCTTTTTAGCACGATAGTACACAGAGAACCAATCCTTTTAGCACGATAGTGCACAGAAAACCAATGCCACTTGGACGATAGTACACAGATAACCAAGACCCTTTAGAACGATAGTACACAGAGAACCAATCCCGCTTGGACGATAGTACACAGAGAACCAATCTAGCTTGGACGATAGTACACAGAGAACCATTCTCTTTAGCACGATAGTACACAGAAAACCAATCCCGCTTGGACGATAGTACACAGAGAAACAATCTCGCTTGAACATTAGTACACAGAGAACCAATCTCTTTAGCACGAAAGTACATGGAGAACAAATCTCTCTAGCACGATAGTACACAGAAAACCAATCTGTCTAGCACGATAATACACAGAGAACCAATCTCTCTAGCACGATTGTACACAGAGAAACATTCTAGCTTGGACGATAGTACACAGAGAATCAAGACCATTTAGCACGATAGTACACAGAGAAGCAATCAAGCTTGGACGATACTACACAGAGAACCAAGACCCTTTAGAACGATAGTACACAGAGAACCAATCCCGCTTGGACGATAGTACACAGAGAACCAAGACCCTTTAGAACGATAGTACACAGAGAACCAATCCCGCTTGGACGATAGTACACAGAGAACCAATCTCGCTTGGACAATAGTACACAGAGAACCAATCTCTTTAGCACGATAGTCCATAGCGAACCAATCTCTCTAGCACGATAGTACACAGAGAACCAATCTCTCTAGCACGATAATACACATAGAACCAATCTCTCTAGCACGATAGTACACAGAGAAATATTCTAGCTTAGACGATAGCACACAGAGAACAAAGACAATTTAGCACGATAGTACACAGAGATGCAATCAAGCTTGGACGATAGTACACAGAGAACCTATTTCTCTTGAACGATAGTACACAGAGAACCAATCCCTTTCGCACGATAGGACACAGAGAACTTATCTCTCTAGCACGATAGTACACAGAGAACCAATCTGTTTAGCACGATAGTACACAGCGAATTAATCCTTCTTGCACGATAGTACACAGAGAACCAATCCCGCTTGGACGATAGCTCACAGAAAACCAAGAACCTTTAGCTCAATAGTACACAGAGAACCAATCCAGCTTGGATGATATTACACAGAAAACCAATCCCGCTTGGACGACAGTACACAGAGAACCAATCTCTTTAGCACGATGGTACACAGAGAACTAATCCCACTTGGGCGATATTATATTACACAGAGAACCAATCTCTCTAGCACGATAGTACACAGAGAACCAATCCTTTTATCACGATAGTACACATAGAACCACTCCTTTTAGCACGGTAGTGCACAGAGAACCAATCCCGCTTGGACGATAGTACACAGATAACCAAGACCCTTTAGCACGATAGTACACAGAGAAGCAATCCCGCTTGGACGATAGTACACAGAGAACCAATCTCGCTTGGACAATAGTACACAGAGAACCAATCTCTTTAGCACGATAGTACACAGAAAACCAATCTCTCTAGCACGATAATACACAGAGAACCAATCTCTCTAGCACGATTGTACAAAGAGAACCAATCTCTCTAGCACGATAATACACATAGAACCATTCTAGCTTGGACGAAAGTACACAGAGAACCATTCTCTTTAGCACGATAGTACATAGAGAACCAATCTCTCTAGCACGATAGTACACAGAGAACCAATCTCTCTAGCACGATAATACACAGAGAACCAATCTCTCTAGCACGATTGTGCACAGAGAACCTATCTATCTAGCACGATAGTAAACAGAGAAACATTCTAGCTTGGACGATAGTACACAGAGAACCAAGACCCTTTAGCACGATAGTACACAGAGAAGCAATCAAGCTTGGACGATAGTACACAGAGAACCAATCCCGCATGGACGATAGTACACAGAGAACCAATCTCTCTAGCACGATAGTTCACAGAGAACCAATCTTTTTAGCACGATAGTACACAGAGAACCAATCCTTTTATCACGATAGTGCACAGAAAAGCAATCCCGCTTGGACGATAGTACACAGATAACCAAGACCCTTTAGAACGATAGTACACAGAGAACTAATCCCGCTTGGACGATAGTACACAGAGAACCAATCTAGCTTGGACGACAGTACACAGAGAACCATTCCCTTTATCACGATAGTACACAGAGAAGCAATCCCGCTTGGATAATAGTACACAGAGAACCAATCTCTTTAGCACGAAAGTACATATAGAACCAATCTCTCTAGCACGATAGTACACAGAAAACCATTCTCTCTAGCACGATAATACACAGAGAACCAATCTCTCTAGCACGATTGTGCACAGAGAACCAATCTCTCTAGCACGATAGTACACAGAGAAGCAATCTCTTTAGCACGATAATACACAGAGAACCAATTCCACTTGGGTGATATTATATTACACAGAGAACCAATCCTTTTATCACGATAGTAAACAGAGAACTACTCCTTTTAGCACGATAGTACACAGAGAAGCAATCTCGCTTAGACAATAGTACACAGAGAACCAACCTCTTTAGCACGATAGTACATATAGAACCAATCTCTCTAGCACGATAGCACACAGAAAACCAATCTCTCTAGCACGATAATACACAGAGAACCAATCTCTCTAGCACGATAGTACACAAAGAACCAATCTCTCTAGCACGATAGTACACAGAGAAGCAATCTCTTTAGCCCGATAATACACAGAGAACCAATTCCACTTGGGTGATATTATATTACACAGAGAACCAATCCTTTTATCACGATAGTAAACAGAGAACTACTCCTTTTAGCACGATAGTACACAGAGAACCAATCTCGCTTGGACAATAGTACACAGAGAACCAACCTCTTTAGCACTATAGTACATATAGAACCAATCTCTCTAGCACGATAGTACACAGAAAACCAATCTCTCTAGCACGATAATACACAGAGAACCAATCTCTCTAGCACGATAGTACACAAAGAACCAATCTCTCTAGCACGATTTTGCACAGAGAACCAATCTCTCTAGCACGATAGTACACAGAGAAACATTCTAGCTTGGACGATAGTACACAGAGAACTAAGACCCTTTAGCACGATAGTACATAGAGAAGCAATCAAGCTTGGACGATAGTACACAGAGAACCAATCTCTTTAGCACGATTTAATACAGAGAACCTATCTCTTTAACATGATAGTACACAGCAAACCAATCCCGCTAGTACGACAGTACACAGAGAACCAATCTCTTTAGAACGATAGTACACAGAGAACCAATCCCGCTTGGACGATAGTACACAGAGAACAAATCTCGCTTGGACAATAGTGCACAGAGAACCAATCTCTTTAGCACGGTAGTACATAGAGAACCAATCTCTCTAGCACGATAGTACACAGAGAACCAATCTCTCTAGCACGATAATACACGTAGAACCAATCTCTCTAGCACGATTGTGAACAGAGAACCAATCTCTCTAGTACGATAGTACACAGAGAAACATTCAAGCTTAGACGGTAGTACACAGAGAACCAAGACCCTTTAGCACGATAGTACACAGCGAACCAATCTTTTTAGCACGATAGTACACAGAGAATCAATCCCGCTTGGACGATAGTACACAGTTAACCAAGACCCTTTAGCACGATAATACACAGAGAAGCAATCCCGCTTGGACGATAGTACACAGAGAACCAATCTCGCTTGGACAATAGTACACAGAGAACCAATCTCTCTATCACGATAATACACAGAGAACCAATCTCTCTAGTAAGATTGTGCACAGAGAACCAATCTCTCTATCACGATAGTACACATAGAACCAATCTAGCCTGGACGATAGTACACAGAGAACCATTTCCTTTAGCACGATAGTACATAGAGAACCAATCTCTCTAGTACGATAGTACACAGAGAACCAATCTCTCTAGCACGATAATACACAAAGAACCAATCTCTCTAGCACGATAGTACACAGAGAAACATTTTAGCTTGGACGATAGTACACAAGGAACCAAGACCCTTTAGCACGATAGTACACAGAGAAGCAATCAAGCTTGGACTATAGTACACAGAGAACCTATCCCTCTTGGACGATAGTACACAAAGAACCAATCTCTTTAGCACGATAGGATACAGAGAACCTATCTCTCTAGCACGATAGTACACAGAGAACCAATCTTTTTAACACGATAGTACACAGCAAACCAATCCTTTTAGCACGATAGTACACAGAGAACCAATGCCCCTTGGACGATAGCTCACAGAGAACTAAGACCCTTTAGCTCAATAGTACACAGAGAACCAATCCAGCTTGAACGATAGTACACAGAGAACCAATCCCGCTTGGACGACAGTACACAGAGAACCAATCTCTTTAGCACGATAGTACACAGAGAACCAATCCCACTTGGACGATATTACACAGAGAACCAATCTCTCTAGCACGATAGTACACAGAGAACCAATCTCTCTAGTACGATAGTAAACAGATAACCAATCCTTCTATAACGATAGTACACAGAGAACCACTCCTTTTAGCACGGTAGTGCAAAGAGAACCAATCCCGCTTGGACGATAGTACACAGAGAACCAATCCCGCTTGGACGATAGTACACATAGAACCAATCCCGCTTGGACGATAGTACTCAGAGAACTACTCCCGCTTGGACGATAGTACACAGAGAACCAATCCCGCTCGGACGATAGTACACAGAGAACCAATCTCTCTAGGATCATTTCCCCACAATGACAATAATATAGTTATCACCAATCCGGCTAGCCGGAGGTACATATATGGTACACAGATAACGGTAGGACAATAACAAACAGAAGACTATCCACTACAGGGACAATATGACAAACAGGACATTCGTGACATAGATCATGGTACCAAAAAAAATGTGTCCTCCATTAATTGTGCATAAGGCCTGCATGAAAGTATTGTATTGCTGTGGACTGCAGTCATATCTGTGGACAGAGCATAGTTAATTGGAACTCAACGAAAACTTGATGCAGCGGTTACACAAACGATTTTGAAATCATAGCTGTTTTTATTAATTTTAAAATATTGTCGCTATAGATGAGAATTAAAGTCGCTTGTGTCTCAAGAAACGAAAGCGAAAAGAAAAATGTCACTATTTGATTTCTTCTTTAACCAAGCTATTTTCAATGTTCTTAAATAGCACTTGATTTCCAAAGATATCTTCTCTTCAGTGGCTCATTTAATGTATTTGCAATCGGCGGATACAAAGATCCCATAGATAAGATACGCAGACGATACTGTGATACTAACAAACAATACAAATATCAAACAGTACAGATGGGGTTCAAGAAGCTTATTGTAGCCGTCAGCAAATGCAACGAAGATAACTTCTTTGTAAACATAAACAAAACAAAGATAACGAGCACCGACAAAACAAAACAAAGGTAAAGGTAATTTCCATGTCAACAATTACTTTCGGGGAGGACAAAAACTCATCATGAACTAAACAAGAACTCAACATGAACTAAACAAGAACTCAACATGAACTAAACAAGAACTCAACATGAACTAAACAAGAACTCAACATGAACTAGACAAGAACTCACCATGAACTAAACAAGAACTCAACAAAATTCAAATTCGGGGGTGTGGAAATAGAACAGGTCACGACCTTCGAGTATCTGGGCTCCAGAATTGGCAACAATGGCGACTGCTCAAAGGAAATCAGGAGATTGACAATGGTAGGGCCTGAGGAAACCATGGCAGAATACCAGCAAATTAACTAAAGTAAAAATTTGGAGAACCTGTATTTTTCCCGCTGTAACATACGGCTGCGAAACATGGATAATCACCCAAAACCTCAAGGAAGATAATCGAGTCTTTCGAGTCGAAATGTTATAGAAATGTCCTTGGGAATGCCATGGGCGGAAAACAAGAAGAATGCAGACATGCCACAAGAGATGGGCATAGATTCATAAATTCCATCATGACAAGAAAATTGAAATACTTTGGCCACATAAAAAAACACACCAGTCTTAAGATAACGATAATATAAGATATGGTGCCGGAAAAGTGAGACAGAGACAGACCCAAAAGGAGATGACACCAAGATGTCAAAGAATGCATGGGTATGGTTCTGAAGCAGACTGGAGATTTGGCAAGAGATCGAGTATCATTGAGACGGTAGTACATCCCAATGCAAATGATCAATAACTGCCCCATAATGGGATCTCGCATTGTCGTGTTGAGAAGGACACCTTTTTTGGTCAAAATTCAATTGTTTCAGTAACTATCGTCAAAAATTTGATGAAAATTTAGGTGATTACTGATGATAACGTCCACAAAATGTTTGCTTATACTAATAGATATCGCGACTTCACGTACAAGAGCTCGCTGATCGTTCTAAATAACTGTTTTGGCACTGTGTATGGCTTCACTCGTGACACTTTTTGGTTAACCTTCACAGGCTTTTCCTCAATGAATTCTCAACTTTCCTAAAAGTATTTACAACATTCAAATACTGATGAACGTGCAATACAGTATGTTCTCCAAAAACACATGACAGTCACGATGAATTTCAGATGGTTTTGAATCTTCTTTCACCAGAGATTTCATCACAACTCGCTGTTCCTGCACTGTGGTCAACTAGTTCGACGCCATCTTGAAAAACAAATGCGCGGGAATACAACAGATACGTGCTCACTCTACAGCCGGGTGTTTACTTTGGAATAGCTACTATACTTAATAAACTTTATTTTCAGGTTATCCTAACAAAATCAGGATATTTACTAAACGCCCCTTGCAGATATGTGTTATCAGCATATTATCGGTTATTTAACAATAATAAATATGAAACCTGGCACATTCTATATGTTTGAAAAAGTACGTTGCATAAATGTTAAATAAACAGATAGATAGTCTGTTTCTTTGTTTCCTTGCTAATGTTTGTGTTATTTTGAAAGTTGAAATTTATTTCTGGCAAAGGGATACCCCTTTTAACTACAGTCATTTCGGTTATTTGAGCGTATTTTTCCAATCTGGAGTAATGTGCAAATGTCAGTATGGTTGCTCTTCGTTTGACATATTTAGATAGGACGTAATGACACTTAAACAGACACATAACTCACGTTTTAATATATTGGGAGTGTCTAGCAATACAAGTTTCTTTAAATGAACGCTTTACTTTGTTGCACAGAATCTCCAATTGAGGTTCATATCCGTAGTCAAAAATGTTAAGAAGAGTCAATCCCAAATTACATTCTGGCGAGTCAAGTTTCTTTGCACAAATAACGTCCAAATGAATTGCGAGTGATGTCAAGACTGCCTCCCCTTTGCATGCTACCTTAATCAAGTAATCAAACTGCGATTTAGAGCAGTTGTATCTGAAACAAAAATGTGGTTGATTTTGTAATTTTAAAAAATGAAGTTCATCCATCACGTGTGTCCACTCATTCTGTTTAGTCGTGTGGAGAATCTTTTCCATCTGCTCTGTCTGATAAAATGGGTGACTTCTGCTGTGCTTTGTATTAAAGTCAGGGAGGTTTGCGCAATTTGACAACCTCACTCTCTCGTCCCAAGCTACTTTTGGCCAGAGGCAAGACATTGTCGAGACGACTGGAGAAAGCACAGGCTGCAGATTTTTTCAGGGTTTACTCCCGAAGCCTTTTCCGTAAACAGGTATCCAGCAAGGCAGTGAGGGTGGGACATCCAAGAGGTTGAGAATGCAGGATGAGCAGAACTATATGTTCAAAATAAATTATACAGGACACTGTAACACTTCAGCGTCTAACCTGAAAGCTACATTGGAACACTCAATCAAGAGTTCGCCTTGGTGACCATTTCTCGGACAGATCCTCTACATCATCCGTTGATCGGCATAGACGTGTCCTCACCCCAGCATTATTCTGCCGTGTCATGGACTAGATCATCGGACAGAAGGAGATCTGCATTCCAGGAGTCACCACCGGACCGATGGAGATCTACATTCCAGGAGTCACCACCGGACCGATGGAGATCTACATTCCAGGAGTCACCACCGGACCTATGGAGATCTACATTCCAGGAGTCACCATCGGAGAGATGGAGATCTACATACCATTACTCCCTACCGGACGGATGGAGATCTACATAAGATGAGTCACCATCGGACAGATGGAGATCTACATTCCAGGAGTGACCACCGGACCGATGGAGATCTACATTCCATGAGTCACCACCGGACCGATGGAGATCTCAATTCCAGGAGTCCCCATCAGGCAGCTGCGTGTCACCGACCTGGACTACACTGATGATATAATCCTACCAGGCTCCTACCCTCAGGCACGGATAAAACCACAGGAGTACCTCAAAGACTCTACATTTAGATCAGGCCTCCACGTATCAATGGCAAACAGCAAGGTACAAAACCATGGGTGCAATTCCATAACAGTAAGAGCTAAACGACAGCCAAATTAACTCCACTTAGGGTTGTACCTACCTGGGTAGTAAATTCAAATAAAGGTATAAACATTGGGGAACTCTTTACGAACTTCTTTTCACTGACAATCAAGCAGTCATAGCAACTTCAGAAATGTAATTGTGACAATATATTGACAAACTGAACACAACCTGTTAAGAATACAGCCAGAAAATCAAGCTGTAAAAATATGAGTTCATGAAAATATCTAGAATAACAGGAAACCAATTGTTTGCAATAAATGCAGAAAATCAGACATGTGAAAGATTTCACATACTCCGGGAAAAAAACATGAAAAAAAACTAGTAAAAGTTGATAAAGGTTGAGCTTAATCAAAATTTAAAAATGGGTATGGTCAGATACCGCACCGAGACGAGAACACAAACAAAACCTACGTTACGACCAATAGGCCTTCATCAGAGACAACAACACTGAACTAACAAATCAACATTTAAGAAAAAATGGTCAACTCATCTGTTTCAGGTAGGAGACGCTTTCTGTCTAAGCGACCGGTCGTGCCAAGTACTCGATAGAAACTGAAATAGGAGCGGTCAAACAAAAAGTGGCGGAATATGCCTGATAAGCCAAGCGTGGCCAAATAGGAGAACAATGAGAAGGCAATATAAGCCGGGAGGGCGTGATATTGATATAAGAGAGGGGGGAAGAGAACTGATGGAAGAATGGGGGAGGCGGGGGGGGGGGGAAGACAAATAGATGGGGGCCAGTGTGAGGGTTTAAGAAAAAGTATGGAAGATATTTATACCATGTGGTTGGAGACAGCCCATACTCGAGATAAGTCTGTTCTCAAGGGCGAATCGATGACGATCGTCAGAGAAGCACGAAACTAGACCAGTGACACTGACGTCAGCCATACCCCGGTGCTCAGGACCATTGAAGTGGCTGGCAATTGGGGAACCAGTGCGGTTGCGGATGTCGTTGAGGTGTTGGCGGAAACGCTCCCGTAGTTCCATACCAGTTTCCCCAATGTAAGTCATACCACACTGGCGGCAGATGATGGAATAGATGAGGTTACGAGATTTGCATGTGAACCCCTCTTTGATGAAGAATTCAGCCTTAGGAAAGGTAATGGAGCGAGAAAGGATGACATGAGGGCAGGTAACACAGCCACGTGAATTTTTGCACGGCCTGGTGCCTGGGAGGCTATGAGGGCTGGTGTGTAGGCGACTACTGACCAGCAAGTCCCTCAGGTTCCTGTCACGCTTGTAGGCGACAAGGGGAGGATCGGGAAAAACTTCGCGAGTGGCAGGATCAGAGTGAAGGATAGGGAGATGGCGGAATAGGATATCCCGTACAGAGACGCTGTGAGGGTGATAGGTGAGGACGAGTTTCACACGGTCAGAGGGAGGACGGCGGGTGGGAGTGAGGGAGTCTTGGCGGGAGATAAGAAGAACCCGCTGAAGAGCGGAGGAGAGAGTGGTCTCAGGGTAGAGTCGCTTGCGGAAGAAGTCAAGCATCTCGTGGGCCCTGAGAAGGAAGTCGTCGTCATCCTGACATAGGCGTCGGAGGCGGAGGAGTTGGGAGAAAGGAAGCGAATCGCGGCAGGATAGGGGATGGGAGGAAGTGTAGAGGAGGTAGTTGTGAGCGTCAGTGGGTTTGTAGTAGACAGTGGTGGAGAGGCCTGAAGGGCAGATAGAGACAGTGATGTCCAGAAAGTGGACAGAAGTGAGGGAAATGTCAGACGTGAACTTGATCGAGGGCTGGAAGTCGTTGACAAAGTCGATAAAGTTGAGGAGATCCTTCTCCGACATGTCAGTCATACCAATCCCATCGTCGATGTATCGATAATACATCAAAGGAAAGGGGCCCTGGAATTGAAGCCAGATCAAGTGTTCCAGGTGACCCATGAAAAGGCATGCGTAGCTGGGGCCCATTCTGGTGCCTATAGCCACACCGCTGATCTGGTCGAAGAACTGGACATTGAATTCAAAGGTATTGAGAGTAAGAACGAGTTCTGCTAGACGGACGATGGCAGATGTGGAGATGGATGGGTTAACCCTTCGGTCAAGGAAGAAACGGAGGGCCAATAAACCATCAGAGTGGGGGATCGAGGTGTACAGTGAACAGACATCAAGTAGGAAGAGACGATAGGTATGGTCAGGGGAGAGGACAATGGTAGAGAAAGTGGTTAAGGCGTGGTTGGTGTCCTTAAGAAATGTGGGAAGACTCTCCACCATAGGTTGGAAGACACTATCCAGGAAGTCTGATACCAGTTCGGTGGGACAGGAACAGGCAGAGACAATAGGGTGACCTGGGTTGTCGGGCTTATGAATTTTAGGCAGCATGTAGAAAGAAGGCTTACCCAGACAACTGTCAAAGATACGGAGGTTTGTAGCGCTCTTCGGGAGGAGATGTCGTTTGGTCATAATCAAGGATGGTGGTAGAGATCTCCTTGTTAAAACGGACAGTGGCATCATCGGCGCGCGGTTTATAGAAAGAAGGATCAGATAGTTGAAGACTGCCCTCCTGAACATATAAATCCTTGCGCCAAACCACCACTGCTCCCCCCTTATCAGCAGGTTTAATCCGGGAGCATGTTTTCAGCGGACGGAAAAAATTACAGCGGAAATCCAACAAATATAACAGTAAACGCAAAACGATTATTGGACAATTATTTCCAATACTTGCAAGAACGTGACAATAACTACTAACAGAGATTTATACAACATGATTTTCATCACGACACTTTGCTATCAATGTCAAAACTGGACACTAACATCAAATTAAAAACAGCACAGCGTAACAGCTGAAATGAATTGCATGCGAAACATATTGGTTGTATCAAGGAGTAAATGATCAGAAACGATGACATCAGGAGACTGCTGGGAACAACAACAATATTAGACTATACCAAAAGACAGCAACTAAAATGGTTTGGCCACGTAAGAAGACTACCACCACAACCCCCCCCCCCCCCCTTGCTCCTCCCCTGAACAAGCAATGCTATTTATACACAACGAATTCAATGCCAAAGGTCAACCATGAAAAAAGTGGCTTGCGGAAATATCTGAAGCGGTGAATGTCACATTGCATGAGGCACAACGACGGGCGAGTTCTTGAGATTTCTTCGTAACCTGACACTGAAAGGCATAAAATATAATATAAGCGAAAAGAAAAGATAAAGAAGACGTAAACATAACTCTGATGCACGAAGCAATTCGGATGGGCGTTCAAGTCAAACCGGAACTTTTTGGGTAAAGAAAAAATAACTTTGTATAAAGTTGTTAAAAGGCCATTTATTTTTCTAAATAATCTCCTGCAAGGATTATGCAGTTATCATAGCGTTTAAGTAATACTTCAGAAGCTTCAGCGTAGAAAGATTTGCTAGTATGTCTGAGCCAATCCAGGACAGCCTGTTGTGACAGATTTAGTCTTACCAGACAAATCTTGTCTCCATATTGACAGCTCGTAGTTCTCCTTAGAATTACGTCGCAAGCGTAATTATATATATTTTTTTAAATTTAGAGGTGGACTTTCCACAAGACTTGACAACCACGTCAGCAAGAAACGCGACAGGTGGCGGATTCATATCGGCGACCAGGACGAGATTTTGAAAGTAGGACCGGTAGAAAAATAGTCAGGGGGTGTTATAAAAACCGGGGCAACCCGGAAGCCGGCGCATTTCCAAAGAGATATTTGGAGAGAGACGATTCAGAGAGACAATTCAGAAATACGATTCAGAGTGGGAAGCATTTTTCAAAGTCATTCAGAAACACGATTAGGAGAGGCATTTTCAAAGAGTCATTCAGAGAGACGATTCAGAGAGAGACAAAATATTCAGAGAGACGATTCAGAGAGACAGTCAGGGAAGAATGAACGTCGCATTGACTGTTCTAAACTCAGTGTACAGAAGTAAAGTATTACTGATTTTTATTTGTGAGTAATTAGAATTTCATCAGGTTATATTTTAACCAGCGTCAGACACTTGGACGACCTTTCAAGTTTCATCGCAGAGTCTCTATAGATCTCACAGAAGCAGCCTAGATCAGTCATAGCTACCCGATATAGGAATGAACAGACTTCCTGTCAGATCTAGATCGGCTGAGACAAAACTTTACCATTTTACACATGTGGTCAACAGTTTGAACACGTGGCTGCCTTCACTAAGTCTGTAGTCATCGCAGATTCACAGCAGTAGCCTAGTCTTTCGGCATCCACTACGTAGATCGACAGTCGTCGTTAAGGAACGGAGCCAAGGACGTTTTCCTGGGTTAGGTTTACCACGAATTAACCATCGGCGTCAATATGTCATAATTCGGATTCACGTTACAGCAGGCCAAGTACGGAAAGTAGACTGTTGTAACATGTAGAAATAAAGAATTTGTTTTTATTTTTTCGAAATAGTGTTCTTGTCAGTTTATTGAAGTGTTATTGAAGTGGTCGATTTTAAGACTAAAAGGTGGAGAGTCAATGTGAGGCGCTAGTAAGCCGAGAGAGCAAAACCCCGTTCCGTCTGTTAAACTGTTCCACTTCGCCATCAGTGCTAAAATGCTGACCTTCCAGGAATGCTTTTAGGGGCCCAAACAGGTAGAAATTGCTTGGAGAGAAGTCTGGGTTGTAAAGTGGATGTGGCAATACCACCCAGTTGATTTGCGGTAGATGCCATTTAATGCGGTGAGCTGTATGAGGTCGAGTAGGCTTGATCTCGTCTCTGCCGGACAAAAGCAGAAAGCTGTCTTGGCACCCAACGTGCACTAACCTTCCAAAAATGAAAATGTTCATAAATAATAGTGTTCACAGTCAGGTCAGGTCATCCCGTAACCGGTGAGGTCGTTGGGGCACACATGAAGACATCCTCACAACTCCACGCCATCCCTCTCTGTCAGATGCCGCTGCCTGTGACTCTTCTGGTCGGAGACTGGTCCATTCTTTTATGTTGGCCTCCCATCTCTTTTTGAGCCGGCATCTTCGTCGTCTGCCATGCACCTTCCAGTGGAGGATTGTGTTTACAAGACCATTTGATCTCGATATGTGACCGTACCAAGTGAGTTTCCTTCTTTTTATAGTTGCCAAGAGATCTTCGAAAGGCCCTATTGCTGTTGTAATTCCATCTCGTATTTCCTCGTTTGTAACTCGATCTTTGTAAGAGTGACGTTTAAAAGTTTTCGGAAACATCTCATCTCCAAGGCCTGTATCCTTCGTTGAAGGTCAGCTGTAACTGTCCATGTCTCACATGCATAGAGGAATATTGACAGGACCAGTGTACGCATTAATCAGATTTTCGTGCGTAGTGCTAACCGTTTATCTTGCCAGATTTTGTTAAGCCGTGTAAGCGCCGCTATTGTCTGTGCTATTCTGGCCAACACTTCACATTTTGATCCTTCGTCACTGACAATTGAGCCAAGATATTTAAAACAGTTAACCACTTCGAGTTCCTGACCGTTAGCTTTTATCTTGCTGTTGAATTCCGTAGCGTTGTTGGTCATTAATTTTGTCTTTCCAGCGTTTATCTCCATACCATAGTGAAAAGCTGTTTCATCGAGCCTTCTGACCCATTCCTGGAGTTCTGCTTCTGAACCCGTCAACCCGTCTATATCATCTGCAAAACGAAGGTTGGTAATCGTTCGGCTCCTTTGTCTTTACAGTATCTTCTTCTTCTTCTTCTTCTTCTTCTTCTTCTTCTTCTTCTTCTTCTTCTTCTTCTTCTTCTTCTTCTTCTTCTTTTTCTTCTTCTTCTTCTTCTTCGTACGCTGTCAGACGTCAACTCGAATTTGTTCGAAGAAAGCAGCTGTCATCCTGACGCTGTCGACACTGCCATAGCGCTTATCTAGTGTTGCCAATGGTGATGACCACATGTGCTTTCTCTGGTCCTCGTATGTCGGGCAATTTTGCAGGAGATGTTCAGCGATCATTTTCCCTGTACCACACGAGAATTGGTGAGTGCCACCTATCTTCAGTTTATTCTTTACAGTATCAACGTGATCTCCAAGTGCCTCACTCATAATTCTCTCAAGCAATATATTGCTGTTTGCTGTTTATATCAGGGTCAGCAAACCACAGTTGACAAAGACCCTATTACACCTCCAAGAGGGCAGCCCTTGAAATATGCTGCACTTTTGTAGCCAAGCTAAAAGAAAATAGGTATCGCAGTGTGAAGGCAAATTCGATGCCCCAAAAAACCAGCTGAAATCGATGTGAGCCGATAAGCACAGATGTTGCAGCCTCGCCGTAAACTACAACATGATGTCGTAATATCCTGTTCAGGACGAACTCCAAAAGAAGAAGAAAAATGAAGAAGAGAAGAAAAAGAACAATAGGAACAAGAGGAAGTCGAAGAAGAAGAAGAGGAAAAGGAAGAGGAAGAGGAAGTAAAAGTAAATAATGCCTGATGAAGTCAGATGTGTTGAACCGAAAACCGAAAAGTGCAGATATCGCAGTCAAACTGTAAACTACGACACATCGCATTCCGTTCTCTGAACAATTTCTTGCTACCTGCAAAGTCCTTTTCGGGGACGACGTGGGATAGTGGTTAAGTGACACGGCTCACAACCAAAGGGGCTGGGTTCGATCCCCATCACAGCACCGGCCGTTACCCCTGGGAAGCAAACTCTTAGAAAATGCAGGAGGAAGCAGATCCTTACATAAAATGCATGCTGAAGTCGGATGCATTGTGCCGACAGGTGCAAAATAAAAACCACAGTGCAACGCACACCGACTAGGGGAATAAATAAATAAGGCGAGCGAAAAAAAAAAGAAAAAAAAAAGAAAAAGCCCTTTTCAAGGCTTGGCAGTGGGAAAATGAGAACAAACAGAGACCCCCAAAAAAAATCGTTGTTCCACTTTGTTTTTGGTCTCAGGTGTAGTTTTCTGACCAAATCTGTATTACTGCTCAAGATATTTATATCATTACCAGCATTGTCCACAGATTCTCGAAATGATTCATTTCAATGTTTCCAATTTTCAGCCATGTGGATTGACTTGCTATTCCCCCTCAACATGTCGTTCCTACAGTATGCTTTCAGAAGGTTTGGGGGGATCAAGATGCTGAGCAGCGCATGAGCTGCAGTGGTCAGCGACCCATAGCTGACTGCTAGCATCAGGGCCAGCAAACCATAGCTGCCAAGACCCTTCTACACCTCCACACGGTGATCCTGGATAACAGGCTGCAAAAGGGCAGACTGGCTAAGGAGAAGGGATCGAAGAGGAAATGCTAACCCGGTACTCAAAAAATGCTTGCTGAAGTCGGATTTGTTGGACCGAAAGGTGCAAATATCGCAGTCAAGCTGTAAAGTACGACACAACGCATTCCGTTCTCTGGACTACATTCTGCTACTTAAGCCCTTTCGGGGTTTGGTAGTGTTAGATTGAGAATGAACGAAGAAGAAGAAGGTTTGGGCAGATCATCGGGTGGTCTGTGCCTTGTGATGCTGCACAGTTGCATGTGTAATCATCCAAAAATGTTCACGTCTTTGAGGTGCGTTGTGATACATCAATTTGGCGTCTATTCAGTGGTCTCCATATTGCGTAAGACAAGTGGTATCCTCATGCAGCTCGATCCAGGCGACCTGCGTCAGTTCATTCTATTTTCTGGGCCAGGTTTGTAAGGGCTAAGTTGACTGTAAGAAACTTCGTCTAGATTTCAGTCTTGTGCGCTCTACCTGGTACCAAAACAAAGGGTCCTTGGGTAGGAACTGCGTTGACTAAGAAACTTCGTCCAAATTTCAGTCTTGTGCGCTGCGCCTGGTGCCCAAACATAGGTTTCCTTGGGTAGGAACTGCGTTGACTAAGAAACTTCGTCCAGATTTCAGTCTTGTGCGCTGCGCCTGGTGCCCAAACATAGGGTGCCTTGGTTACGGACTGTAGGAACTGCGTTGACTAAGAAACTTCGTCTAGATTTCAGTCTTGTTCGCTGCACCTGGTGCCAAAACATGTGCCTTGCGTCGTTTGCCTGTTTCTCT
Source organism: Ariolimax columbianus (assembly GCA_036924085.1). Classification (NCBI taxonomy): domain Eukaryota; kingdom Metazoa; phylum Mollusca; class Gastropoda; order Stylommatophora; family Arionidae; genus Ariolimax; species Ariolimax columbianus. The sequence continues at coordinate 57,846,365 of JAVGWX010000004.1, forward strand.
CTTCGAAATTCTGATGCGATACTTCTTCGTGTCTAAGGTTGTGCTGCGCCGATTATGGAGTATATGTTACCCGTTGCAGTAGATTTTAGGCACCCCGTATCCGGCCATTCTAATCTATTAGTTAGTTTTTTTTTCAACTTGTGCCATTGAGCGGCGTGGGGAGCTTACGTTGTCTGCCCTGCGTCAAGTGCGTTGCGCCCGTCGATGTGAGCCCATGCCACTGCACAAGTACTCTAATGTCATCTATCCACCAACCTCGTGGCTGCCCTCTTGCTCTGTAGCCAGATCGACCAGCCTTGTAAGCCATCAGTGGAAGTTGATGAGAGGGAATTCTCATGATTTGACCAAACCAACTTATTTTCTACCTGAAAATGTATTCGACATAAGACGTAGTGCCCACCATACTACGAATTTGTCGTTCCCCATTCTGTTTTTAATGATAACACCGATAATCTTTCTTAAACACTTCATTTCACACGTCAAAATCCTGCTCTTTAGCGTCTTGAACAGAGGCCATGTTTTGCACTGGTAGCACAGAGTCGGCATAAATATTCTGTTTATCAGCTGCTGCTTTGTTACCAAATTAATGCTCGTGTGCCTAAGCAGTGGTGACCGTTGATAAGTCCCCGCAGATGCATTCTGACATATAGATCTCAATTTATCAGTCGATCTTGCCGTCTGCCGAAAAAACTCTGACCAAATACTTAGACTCATGGGCATGTTGAAGAGCAATATCATTTACACATGTTGAGTGGCCATGGTATTGTACTGATAATTATAGTTTCTATTTTGCTCTCGTTAATTCGAATATTGTATTTCGCAAGTGCGTTAGTGTTTTTTATTTCTGTATCAATAAGGTGACATTACAGTTTATCAAAATTTCTGAGGCGTACTCAGTTTATCCAAATTTCTGAGGCGTACTCAGTTACCGAGAAGCACAGAGCGAGTGCTGATTTCTGGAGAATTTTGACTGTTTCCCATTTTGCACCAGTCAATTTTCGGATGATATTATTTTTTCTCGCATGTATCTTCTATTTAATTTCCTGGAGCCAATCTGCAAAGGGCATGCTACGTGATGATGAGTGGCTTTATACATGATTTCGATTTTATTGTTCAACTGTTCTGAGGATTCCGTGGCGAAGTGGTTAAGCCGTCGGCATGGTGATCAGGTGGAGTGGGTTCGATTCTGGACTCCGACGTCTTTTTCACGGATGCTTGATGCGGAGTCCCTTGCATCTCGAAGTCGCCCCTGAGGTCGGGCTGCTCGAGACGAGAGAGTGAGGATAAAAAGTATCGCAGTTAATCCTTACTAAAAAAGCGCAAGCAAAATAAATTATGCCATCATCATCTACGATGGACGGCGGCCTTTGCATTTGCCTTTTTTTGTTCTGTCGAAAACAAAATTGTTTACCCTGAACTCTCTTGGAGACTCTACGTCTAATTCTCTCTCGCATAATTTTGAGAAGTGCATTGATAGAGTGGAGGCTGCGTGTCCTAGGGGTGAGGTGTCCGTTACACAATCCCAACGCGCAATCCACTCATGTCCAGTTTGGCAGACATGTTTTGTTTTTTGTTTGCTCCTCCGCGAACGGAAAGTAATGGCAACCTACCGTACTGCAAACTTACCAGGAAACTTATTACAGCCAAATAGGTTGGCGGTTGAAAGAAGTAACGTTCTGCAAAGGACATGCTACTTATTTCTTTGTTATTTTTACTTGATGGAGTGAACAATCAGGCTGATTGTTTTAAAATCGGAATATTATATTGCAGGATGTTTGTTAGACAGTGTTTCATGGGCATAGAATCAGGTTGCGCGGTAAAGATCCTGTATTGCAGATATTATTACTTATATCTTTACACATAAATCCTATTTACACATTTCTCCGAAAAACATCCAGTGGTTAAGCCATCTTAAGAGAATGCATTCTCATCAACTGCCCCTGATGACTTACAGCGCTGGTAGATCTGACTGCATGGCAAGAGGGCTGCCGCGGAGCCTGTGGATAGATGGAAATAGGGTAATAGTGCGACGACATGGGCTCACAACGATCGACGCAACACACTTGAACCAGGATAGATGACTACAGGAAATGTATAAGTGGAAAAGGAAATTCCAAAACGGCGTGAAGTCTTGACAGACTGTTCACGACCGGGTCAGGCACATCGAGTAGTGACCCCATTGTCGATTGCAGCCGTTGACCGCCTCGTAAAGGAAAATCACAAATTGACTGTGAGTGAAAGGCATACATCACCGTACTGGATCTTCATTCGCTGATGAATTTCTACAGGTATTGTCTCTTCGCTGCTAAAAAATCTAATAACAGAACGCTGATCCTCTTTTGGTGCATGTCAATAGTGGCTATCTTTTAACTGCAATTATGACATCATAGTGTTCGTCTGCACCGTGACGGCACGTGCATGACACTCTTGACATCCTTATCAGCCATACTATAATACAATGGTTTTTCTCATTTCAATCCCACATTTTAGGTTTACATTTGAAGCCCCCTAGTATTAATGTAAGAAGTCTGTCCTTTGCAGAACGTCGCTTCTTACAATTTCCAACCTATTTGGCTCGTATAGGTTTCTTGGCAAGTGTGCAGTACGCTAGGTTGACAGACAGTACGGTAGGTTGCCAGACAGTACGCTAGGTTGACAGACAGTACGGTAGGTTGGCAGACAGTGCGCTAGGTTGACAGACAGTACGCTAGGTTGGCAGACAGTACGCTAGGTTGACAGACAGTTTCGCTATGTTGACAGACAGTACGGTAGGTTGGCAGACAGTACGCTAGGTTGACAGACAGTTTCGCTATGTTGACAGACAGTACGGTAGGTTGGCAGACAGTACGCTAGGTTGACAGACAGTTTCGCTGTGTTGACAGACAGTACGGTAGGTTGGCAGACAGTACGCTAGGTTGACAGACAGTTTCGCTAGGTTGACAGACAGTTTCGCTAGGTTGACAGACAGTAGGCTAGGTTTTCATTACTTTGCGTACGCGGTGAAGAAATTGCATCAAGAATAACATCCGGGGTCTGCCAATCGGGACACGACAGGATTCGAACCCGGTGCATTAGGATTGTGATCCAGACTTTTCACCCCTAGGTGACGCTGCCTGACTAGTGTGAGAAGCGATACAGAAATAATAATTGAACGGACTAATAAAATGACTGCTCAACAATTCAAAAACAGATTGAAATCTACCTGAAACTGCATACTGATTCCTTCTTAATGATGTCATTACACGTAGTATACCGCAACATAGACGCACATTTCCAAGCATGGGTTTGGCAAGTACTTAGCAAGTTGGATTCGAAAATAGGTGCATCGAAATAAATTGCGTTTAAGGTAGATATGCAGATCATCAGAAGGGCAAGCACCGCTATATTTCGTGCTTTCATTTTCTGAAACTGAAATAGATAAATTATTCTTGGGAAATTTAATCGAATTTAATCGTATTTAATAAAATTTAATCGAATTTAATAAAATTTAAAAGAATTTCATAGAATTTAATAGCATTGAATAGAATTTAATAGAATTTGCATGTGATTGCCATAACGGTGTAATGGCATCGGAAAGCTTACATCAGTAAACATGAAATTTACCAGAACTAGCCTTGTGCAAACAAACAAATACGTGAACTGGGAAAATCGGTGGATAAGCTGACAGCAGCCAGCGACTCATAGATGGCTGCTTACATTAGAGTGAACGAACCATACTTGACCTTGACATTATTCCGTCTTCCCAACGCCAAGGGATATGGGTCGCAATGGGAAGGCAAATCCCCTACTCAAAAACGTCAGCTGGAATCTGATGTGTTGGGGTGAAAAGTGCATATATCGTAGTCTTACTGTAAACTACAACACAGCGTCTATTTCAGGACGAATGTCGAAGAAGAAAAATTAAATACGGGAGCACAAACTAACCACAGCACACTCGAGAGTACCAGCTGTGTACACAACTCTACGAAACAGATGCTCATCATCTCTTTGACTGCTCAGTGCTCAACAGTGTTAGGAAAATGCTTCGTCTTCTGAGACCAGATAAACGAAACACTTTGCATGGCACTAAACAGCTACTAACAAACAGGTGCAATACCATTACATGGCATTTGGGTCGAAGGGCGAGAGCCCGGACGCGGTTGGATCAGAAACAACAGCAACAGATACGGGAAACTGGATTGACAAAAATAAGATTTGTTTATCTTGTTCTTCGTCCTGTCTCAAACTTCCGCTGCCAAGCCATTAAAAGTGTTTTAAAACGTATCAGGATGTAGTCTGGAGAACGAAATGAGTTGTGACGTAGTTCCCAGCTTGACTGTGATATTTGCACTATTCGGCCCAACACATCCGGCTTCAGCATGGCACTGTTGGGTACCAGGATAGCCTTACCTCTTCGATCCCTTCTCCTTAGCCAATCTGCCCGGCTGCAGCCTGTTATCCAGAATCACCACGTGGAGGAGGAGAAGACTCTTGGCAGCTTTGGGTAGGTCGCTGACCGCGACAGCTCATGCACTGCTTAACATCTTGATCCCAAAAATAAGATTGGATAAAAATGGGGTAACTTGCTTCCTTACTTTCTTAACTTATAGTCTACGTCTGTCGTCAAGTGGTGTGGAGAGCTTATCAGTGGTGCGCTGTGTGAGAAATGCAGCAGGAAAGACAATTCGTAACAAAATCCGCAACACCACTCTGAGGCCGATAGTGGGGATAAACCCAGTTAGTGCCTACATTGAAGCACAACAAATCAAGTGGTTTGGTCATTTAGTCAGAATGTATTATAACCAGCCTGCACCAAGACCATATCATATGAAGGTTTCCGGTCCACCAGCAAGGGACAGACCTTCGGTGAATCGAAGTTGTCTCTGACACTCTCAGGAAGTTACACCTAGCGACGGCACAAGCTTCACACTTGGCGAAAGCAAGAAATTTACGTATCTCGCCTCTCTGAAAACGTTGTATGGCACGGGCAGTAGTACTGAATCCGGCAATAGGCTTGAGGAATGAGCAGTTTCTGTTCACACGGGAAGCTCCCAATGAGAATCAAGCGCTGCCCTTACAAATCCTGGGTCATCCCAATGATTTTGTACGGCTCTGAAACTTTAACGGCCTTGAAAAGAGATAAGAAGAATCTCGAAGTCGTCCCCCATACGCAGTCAAATGCGCATTATTGGAATCCACTGGTATGACCTGGCTGGCAACACTGAGGTCGTCTGACATACACATCTCCAGTGTCTTGTTTCTATGATGGACCATCGCAGGCAGCATCTATCTTTGGTCATGTGGTCCACCTCCTGCTGGATGTCCCAGCTCACTAGATCCTGCACTTGTCTGTCGAAATCAAGGGTGGTAAAATACCTTGTCTCATATGTAAGCGGCCCTCAAGGTCGTCCACGCAACACCTGGCTGCAATATATCACCTCATCAGAATTATACGTCTGATAGACCTCGGCCGTCAATAGTGATCACTGACGATTGACGTGATGGGCGTTGGTCGACTTAACAGATTATTATTATTATTATTATTATTATTACTATTATTATTACTATTCATTGTAATTGGGGCTGCAGCCCAGGCATCTCTGTTAGCTAAAATGTCTCCGCAGATAGTCTTAGTTGATCTGTACTTCTACAGGGCGGCTTCCTCAGTGGAGGTCCCAGCTCTTGCGTGAGCTGGATATAGCTGGGTGGAGGATTTCCTGTTTAGCGGGTTAGGCTCGAGCAGATTACTACTCCCCTGCGGTGTGACAGCAGCCGCGGAAGGTGGTTAACTGATGTATGAGTCCATCTTCATAGATTCAAACACTAAAGTAGTCCCGCAGCCTGTTAGGCACCATTTATGCTGCTCTCAACAAACCACCTAACCATGGCCAGTTTTATGTCATGTCACACAGTTAGTCGCCTCTTTCGACATGCTTTCTGTGAGGCAGTGGTGCTATTCATGTCCTTGTCATACACAAACATCTCGGTGGACTACTCGGTCCAAAGATAATGTAGCAGATCCCACTGTTTGCACTAGGGTATTCTAACTAAAACGTTACCACACTCAACCACAACATTCATGACCTCACACAGCAGGTGGCATATTTATTATATCATAATCTTGCAACACTATTAAAGTGAGTGTAATGAAATTACACACCATACAAGAAATATCATCTGAACTAAATATTCATAAGTATATATATATGTTAATATAAATATTAAACTAAAGCGGACATTTTAAGCATTAGCTATTGATGGAATTCCCAACTATCAAAACCCAGTTCAGACTAAACAATTTGGGAACTGGGAAACTAAAGCGGAGAAACTTTGCAGAAATAGCCAAAGCAAAGATGCACGAAGATCCCATAAACGCACTAACAACACCAAAACCCATCACTACTGTACGAAAACCTACTTGGAGGCAGGATATATTTCCAGAGGTGGTAGAAAATATACCAGGTATTGCAAACAAAAACTGCCAGAGTGAAAAAGAAAGGAGAGACACTACCCTAAGCTTCATAACGAAAAGCTACCCAAGCATGGACTGGACCCCTGCATACACCGACGGTTCTGTAACAAACGCTACACAGAACGGAGGGGCAGGAGCATTCCTGAACCTACCAAATGGCAGAAAAATAACACTGTCATTCGCTACTGGTAAGTACACAAGCAATTTCAGAGCAGAGGCAGAGGCACTGAGGGCGGCAGTGGAAGAAATGGTAACACACAGTGAAAATGAGAGCCATATAGTCCTGCTGACAGATGCTCTCGAAGTAGTCACAGCGCTAAAAAGCCAGAAAAACACTGAGCTTAATGACTTAAGAGCAGCACTCTGCAAACTGTGCCAGCAGTCCGCACCAAAAAGGGTAGTGGTACAGTGGGTTCCGTCACACTGCAACATCCAAGGCAACGAGGAGGCAGACAGACTGGCAAAAGAAGGTGCAAGGCTACCACAAACAGATACCAGTATGACGTACGAAGAGTCAAAACGGCTTATCAAAGCCAGATACATGACCAAATGGGAAACCGAACATACTGGTTACACCAAAAACGATGCCTATTACCAGTTGAACCGAAGAGAGCAGGTCGTTGTCTTCAGACTTCGCACTGGCCACAACAGACTGAGGTACCACCTATTCAACAAATTGAAGATAGGGTGTACCGACGAATGCCCGTGCGGTACTGGTAAAATGACCACTGAACATCTGCTGCAGAACTGCCCGACATACGAGGATCAGAGAGAGCAGATGTGGCCATTACCAGTGGAACTGCAAGACAAGCTCTATGGTAGTTGCGAGAGTCTCAGGATGACCGCCGCTTTTTTCGAGAAAATAATGGTTACTGTCTGACTGTGTACGCAGAAGAAGAAGAAGAAAACCCAGTTCTATTGCCGTACACACATCACACACCCCTCCCCTTATCTGCATCCTCAACACACTCTCAAAAACTCTTTCTCACTCAAATCCCCTCAGGCGGGTGATCTGGACATAATGTATTTAATATATTCCACGTACACTCACATATGATCTCTCAACTCAGTCGATCTGCGTATACACACGCTCTGAAACATACATCGTTTCCTCGGTGTCTACACACACTACACACACATCTAGATATCACCTAGTCGATCTACACACTCGCTTAACTCGTCAGGACATACCTTGTTTACAAGGTGTCTTGCGTACAACACACGTTCAGATTACCTCTTAATACAAAATGCCCAACACACACCCATTGAGCGGCTGGTCCAGACTCAAGACATATGCTGGTTGAGCGATCCTGTTCTATCTCTAACATTTGATAGCTAAGCAGACTCATATCTGAATTATCTCTCTCGCTTTCATTCTCTCTCCTTGGCGAGACTGCTTGAGCTAAACTTTGTCTAGTATTTTATACTCTCAAGCAGTATCAGCGCTATCCAATGGATCTCTGGGGGATGGCTTTTTCAGTCGTTATTGGAACGAATTACTCTGCACACCTGTCACTCAAATATCGCAGCCCTCTCGTCTGTCACTCATTCCCCCACTACCCATATCGGAACGCCAGTGGTCAGTTCCTACCTGTACACATTCTTCCCCCCAACTCAGTTTTCTTTTGTTGAGACGGAGAGTGACCTTGGCACGCATTCAGGTACCTTTGTTCTCAGAGTCGCCGACCACATTACCCCTGCCCTAAACGCTCATGCTCAGGCTGGAACTATTACAAGAAATTCATCTATATTCTCTACAGTTTCGTTTAAAAAAAAATTATGTTAAAGATATTAGTGGATTTCTCACCTTATTCGTTACCTAGTTCTCATAGTATATGTAAGTCCAGAGTCCTAACGGTATATGTAGCCTAAAGTTCTGATAATATCTTTCTTTAGTCAGGAGCCATCAGTTTCTGTAGCCCAGTGTACAAACAGTATTTATAGCTCAGTGTTCTCGCATTGTCAATACCCCACAGTCCTTACAATAGCTATTGGTCGGTGTTTTCTCAGTATCTGTAACTCAGTGCCCTCACAGCAGCTTTAACTGAGTGTCCTCACATCATCTATAGCCCAGTGTTTTCATAGTATATATGGCCCCGTGTTCTCATTGTATATATAGCCCCGTGTTCTCATTGTATATATAGCCCAGTGTTCTCATAGTATATATAGCCCAATATTCTTACAGTATCTAAAACCCAGTGTTCTTACAGTATCTATAGACCAGTGTTCTTACATTATCTATAGACCAGTGTTCTTACAGTATCTATAGACCAGTGTTCTTACAGTATCTAAAACCCAGTGTTCTTACAGTATCTATAGACCAGTGTTCTTACATTATCTATAGACCAGTGTTCTTACATTATCTATAGGCCAGTGTTCTTACATTATCTATAGACCAGTGTTCTTACAGTATCTATAGACCAGTGTTCTTACAGTATCTAAAACCCAGTGTTCTTACAGTATCTATAGACCAGTGTTCTTACATTATCTATAGACCAGTGTTCTTACATTATCTATAGACCAGTGTTCTTACATTATCTATAGACCAGTGTTCTTACATTATCTATAGACCAGTGTTCTTACATTATCTATAGACCAGTGTTCTTACAGTATGTATAGCCCAGTCTCCTCATAGTATCTATAGCCCAGTCCCCTCACAGTATCTGTAACCAAATGTTTTCACAGTATCTGTAACCAAGAGACATACACAATCTTATCCCTGCATTAATACTACTCCCCTTTCCCTCGTGAGTCGAAAACCAGAAGAATCGTTTCAAATACATACCGGAACGGGATGGAATGCCCAAGGAAGGATATGGGCCATGTAAGCAACTCAGCAAGTTGCAGGAGGGCAGGAAAGCCACCAGAAACCCCAAGATCTGTGATACTATGGGACTGCTCGGTGTTTGCTTCCATTTGCAGCTCTAGTTAGGAAACCTCAAAACTTATAGGCAAAGAATCGAATCCTTAGAGTTAAAATGTCACAGAAAGATCCTCAGAATACCGTGGACGGAGAAAAAGATAAATATTGACATTCGGCAAGAGTTGAACATAGAGGGGAATTGGTTTATCAATTTCATTTTGACTAGAACATGTAAATACGTTGGTCACATCAAGAGACACAATGGTTTTGAAAGAAAAATGATGGAAAGTATGATGCCAGGCAAAAGAGGCAGGGGTAGACCAAGAAGACGATGGCACCAAGCAAGATATCCAGGAATGCCTGGGTATGACTGTGACTGATACCGGAGTTTTAGTCAGGCAAAGAGTTTCTTTCAGACAGACTGTGATGGGAGGGACGTTCTATAAAGAACATGCAACATGATGAGTTAGAAAACCACAAAAACAGGTCTAATGACTTACTGGGCGTGGGATACTTGAATAGGTTTCTGATAATACTCTAAAGACAATGTCGAAACAAGATACAAGAAGAGAAGAAAGATTTACTCCTTTTCTTTGGAATCTTGCGGAGAGGAAAAAGAAGAAGAAATTAACAATTTTCAATACCACTTGTTTTGCTTTAACTAATAAAAATGAATGTCGTTGCTACCTGTTCGCAGTTTCATCTGTAAAGTTTCACTGCTACTACTACGAGATAAAAAACATAACATAGTTACTAACGCATACGTCATAAATATGGACGGCAGAGATTTTTAAAAAACAGTAGACATCCGGATAGAATATGATCTCGCGGTAGTTAAGGACGTGCTTATTGCAAAATGCAACACTGATAGCAACCCGACCCGGGGACTTGGTATATGACAAAGGCAAGAAAAGCACCACTGCTCCACAGAGAGCAAGTCGTAGGAGACGACTAACTGTGCCACGTGACATAACACCGGCCATGGTTAGGTGGTTTGTTTAGAGCATCATGGATGGCGTCTAACAGGCTGGAGTCTACTTTGCTTAAGTATTTCAATCTATTAAGATGGATTCGCACATCGGTTAACTACCCTTCGCGGCACTTGTCCCAGCACAGTAGAGTAATAAACTGCTCGAGCCTAGCTCACTAAGCAGGAAATCCTCTTCCTAGCTACATCCAGATCATACCAGAGCTGGGACCTGCACAAGGGCATCGGCCCCTGTAGAAGTACAGGTCGAAAAAGAACTAAGAGCTAAGATACCCACCCGAATGGTACCCGGGAAAAACTGAATAGCTCAACTATTTCCTTCCTTTCAGGTTGTAAGAGACTACTAAAGAGGGTTTAGAATGTGACTGGCAAGCCTCATCGCCTAAAACCTATAGTTATTAAACTGGGCTACGTTTGTTCTTCTTCTGCCATTTACTGCTCGTTTAGACTGCTGCCCTTCTTCAATAAAGGCTGCTGTCTTTTTTTTAGGGTTTCAAAATAGTCTTTCAGTTTCTCCTCAAGGGAAGTCGGCGTGGACCACATCCTTCTTTTCAGATCTTTGTGCTGGGACGTGGGGAAAAAGGGGGGGGGGCGGCGCACAGACAGTCCCGAAGTACATGTGCTGATGTAATGTTTACCAGGCCGCAGTAACATAAGTACAGCGAAGACGACGGAGACAATGAAAATCAGTAGAATAGAGAAAACACTAAATATACAGGTAAAAAGTACCAAACTTAAACAAGTCAGCGATATCAAATACTTGGGCAGCGTGTTCACACAAGATGGAAGGCTAGATAGAGAGGTGGAATCAAGAAGACAAATAGCTAATACTGTTTCCTATACAGACTCTGCAGAGTCTTCTAAACCAGTATAAAGACGTTAAGTTAAGTTAAGTTAAGTTAAGTTAAGTTAAGTTAAGCTCTCACCATTACTAAGACACAAACACATTTCAATGAAGAGAAAGAGACAACTGATACACCTTATTTTTACCAATTCTCTGCTACCAGTGTCAGACATGCACTCTCACCAAGGCACAAGAACAAAAAATCTTGGTATGTGAAATGAGGTGTTTGAGAAAGGCTGTCGGGGTCGCAGGGCTGGACAGAGTACGAAGCGAAGTAATCAGACAGACGGTGGGTGAAACACCGTACATGAAATATATGGAAAGGAATAAGATAAAATGGTTCGGACACGTGACAAGAATGCAACCAAAGTTACCAGCTGCTTGTATCTACAATACCAGCCATCAGGGTTACAGAGCAAGAGGCAGACAACGAAAAAGATGGGAAGACGGTGTCTGTGAGACACTGAAGAAACACGGAATGACAACAACATCAGCGATAAAGATGGCACACGATAGAAAACTACACCTTCCCACGAAGTCCACGACATAAGTGGTTAGAAAGTGATGATGATGATGATGATGATGAGTAACATAGGCTGGTGATACCTACAGGATGACCAGCAGCTTACGGTTGGCCCTTTTGAGGCATAGGGCACGGCACTCTTCCTGTCTGGTGGATCTTCACAGGCAGAATCCCAAATCTTAAATCATTTGTCCCACTCTGCATGATATCACGTGTCCCACTCTGCATGACATCATGTGTCCCACTCTGCATGATATCATGTGTCCCACTATGAATGATATAATGTGTCTCACTCTGCATGATATCATGTGTCCCACTCTGCATGCCATCATGTGTCCCACTCTGCATGACATCATGTGTCCCACTCTGCATGATATCATGTGTCCAATTCTGCATGATATAATGTGTCCCACTATGCATGAAATCATGTGTCCCACTCTGCATGATATCATGTGTCCCACTCTGCATGATATAATGTGTCCCACTATGCATGATATAATGTGTCCCACTATGCATGAAATCATGTGTCCCACTCTGCATGATATCATGTGTCCCACTCTGCATGATATAATGTGTCCCACTATGCATGATATCATGTGTCCCACTATGCTTGATATCATGTGTCCCACTATGTATGATATCATGATACACGTTGTAAATTGTTATACCCTCTCTGGTCAAGTACATCGGCTTTCTATTGGCTTTTTTTCCAGGTGTATCTTCCCTAGCACAGAATGGTCAGAATCATGGAAAAGATCCGTATATATCCCTATATCAAATAAAGGGAAACTACAGTTGTGCACAATTTATTGCGCTGATAAGCCACCCTAGTGCGATCTTGTTGCTTATTATCACGAAGAGCCTGAAAAGAAAGCTGTCGTATGAAATAAACTACACGCAAGCAGCGTTCGGACAAAGCAGAGGCACAAGAGATCGTGCCTTTATTATGAGACATATCTTAGAGAAGAGCAAATAATTCAATCCGGACCTGTATGCCTGCTTTATCAAGGCTTTTGATTGTACAACACCAGAAATTGTGGAATGTCGTGAAAGACATGGGCTTTCTACCACATGACCCACTTAATAGAAACACTATCCGATGGACAGCAAGCAGCCATCAGAATGCAGGGCCAAACCTTAGATTGGTTCGAGATACACAGGGAAGCCAGACAGGGCTGCATTCCTTCACTATACTAGAACCAATATGTAAAAACAAATACAAATTATGTGAACAATCGGAGAATGTTCATAGATTCCTGAAATACGATATGCAGACGATGCAAGCCTTGCTCTTAAACAGCGATAATGACCTAGAGCAACGAATTATGTCCGTCCAGAAGCACATTGAAGCTCATAACCTTTTTCTAAACATTTAAAAAAAATAAGATAAGGCCTATTGATAAAACAAGACTTTAACTCAAAATTGTTATTGGAGGCAATGCCATTGAACATGTTGCACACTTTGAATACCTGTGCTCTAAACGACAGCATTGGAAATCAAAAAGGAAGTAAGACGCGATTGATTATGTTAATATAGAAGCTAAGAAGTATGCAGATTATATGGCACAAAACAAGAACAAGCAAACAACTAAAACTAACAATCTCGAGAACATGCATTATTCATATGGCAATCTATATCTACGGTAATGTTTTTTTCAGACCGCAATGGCTCCCGGGTCGACCCAGCCTTAAATGGGTACCGGTTCAGTCCGGGAAGTAAAAGCGGCGAGGGAGAGGAGATGGCTACCGCCCTCATATAGCCGAGCCTTTGAAATGTGAGATCGCTAATACCTCACACCCCTACGTAATGCTATGGGATACTTTTTACTTTTTTAATCTATGGTTGAGACATGGATTATCACACAGGTATTTACAGGAAGTTCAAAGGGACATCATCCCCTCGCTAGTAGAATCCAGAAAGGCAAACCTTTAACAAAATAAAATAGTCTTCACTTATTATGTTGTTGTTGAATACCAACAATGAGTATGTTTACTTTTGTGCGCCCTGAAAAGTGTATTGGGTAGCGGGCTGCAGAAGCTAGCTTTCCTCACATCCTGAGCGTGTTGAAAAAGGCGGTCCGGAGTCCGCTGGTCCAGTGTTTCCCAACTCCCGACCCGCGGCCCGCTGACGGTCGGCATAAATTGTATGCCCGTCAGCGGAAAATACAAATTGCTGCTGATAGGATTATTTTTATTTTTTGTCTGAGAATTCCGCGAAAAATTGTTCCTATTTTCACCGGTCCACGGACAATTTTTCTGATATTTTCATTGATGCACGCGAGTGTTAAAAGGTTGATAAATAGCTCTAGGCTGTTCTGCTATGCTTGGCTTCATTTGCCTTGTGCTCATTACTACTGGATCACATGTCGTTGGCCAGACTGCCATGAAACAACTTGTTACCAGGAAACGATTCATGAAAGAGATTAAATGCATATCAATGTATTTTCTTTCATCATCTCTCTCTCTCTCTCTCTCTCCCCTCTCTCTCTCTCTCTCTCTCTCTCTCTCGCTCTCTCTCTCTGTCTCTCTCTCTCTCTATCTCTCTCTCTCGCTCTCTCTCTCTCTGTCTCGCTCTCTCTCTCTCTCGCTCTCTCTCTCTCTCGCTCTCTCTCTCTCTCTCTATCTCTCTCTCTCTCTCGCTCGCTCTCTCTCTCTCTCTCTCTCTCTCTAAGGAATGGAATGATGGGGATTGGTGCGATTTGCGGGCTAGACCTAACAGGCTGTTGGCAATTGGCGGAGCGGACTCACGACATTGGAAGCAGCACAGTACAGACATACACAAGAGCATCCGAAAGATCGATACTTCCTACAGGGATATTCAATTCATTTCAAGTACCATCTCCGTATCGAAAGTCGGTTGCAATGATCTCCAGTGTACTCTTATTCAGCGTACTTCTTCTTCTTCTTCTTCGTACGCAGTCAGACAGTAACCATTATTTTTTCGAAAAAAGCGACGGTCATCCTGAGGCTGTCGCCACTGCCATAGAGCTTGTCTTGTGATTCCACTGGTGATGGCCACATCTGCTCTGTTTGATCCTCGTATGTCGGGCAGTTCTGCAGCAGATGTTCAGCGGTCATTTTCCCGGTACCACACGGGCATTCGTCGGTTCCATCTATCTTCAATTTGTTGAATAGGTGGTACCTCAGTCTATTGTGGCCAGTGCGAAGTCTGAAGACAACGACCTGCTCTCTTCTGTTCAACTGGTAATAGGCATCGTTTTTGGTGTAACCAGTATGTTCGGTTTCCCATTTGGTCATGTATCTGGCTTTGATAAGCCGTTTTGACTCTTCGTACGTCATACTAGTATCTGTTTGTAGTAGTCTTGCACCTTCTTTTGCCAGTCTGTCTGCCTCCTCGTTGCCTTGGATGTTGCAGTGGGATGGGACCCATTGTACCACTACCCTTTTTGGTGCGGACTGCTGGCATAGTTGACAGAGTACTGCTCTTAAGTCATTAAGCTCAGTGTTTTTCTGGCTTTTTAGCGCTGTGACTACGGCCAGAGCATCTGTAAGCAGGACTATATGGCTTTCATTTTGTTTATGTGTCACTCAGTGTACAATGATCTCTTGCCTCAATGCTGCAATCTGACAGGCTTTTTCCAGTCCATCTCCTGATGTTATCCGCCCACTTAAAATGCTGTCTGCCTCTTGAACTACTGCCTTCCATCCTGCCCTCTAGTATGGTCTACAACAAGGAGGTATGCCTATTTCTTATTTGACGAAAATAACGTAACTGTCTAACCTTGATTCCGGTCACGAATTATATTTTCACCGCCTCACTAGTTTCTACTGGCGAAGGTGCGCCTATCCCCCCCCCCTCCCAGACCGTAGTCAATTGGGCAATATTAAGACGCATAAACCAGTGCTTAGATGTATGTGTGCGTCTGTATGCACCTATGCTAAGTTTGTGCGCTCTCAGAAGTCAGCCCAACCAAGGTCCAATGGAAGGGCTTCGCCCTGAGGGCGCATGGGAAAGTTGTGCAAGAATGTTAGTGTAGTACAGTCAAATGAAACAGAGTGAGGTAAGAAGAGAGAAGAAGGAGCATGAGTCCCAGAGTAGACACTGCTGTCGGGGCTAAAGTGTTAAAAACATAACTGTACTATGCCTAAACTGTTTTATGACGATCTTTGACTAGTTTTCTTTTTTTTCTATCTAACTAACTTTCTGTTCTGAAGAATCGACTTCACTGCACTCCAGGCATTCCCGAGTGGTCCGCGATGAGCAACTGTTATTATTATTATGCCCCTTTCCGCTCAGCAACAATCTAACCTCTCACTCCACCTGAGAACGTGATTTACCCCACCATATAATCAATTCATTGATATGTACTGTGGCAATACTTCCTTGAGAGTCAGCACCGGACACCTAAGTAACCTTGAACATTGCTTTCTCGTTGCCCTGGACGACTGGTCTCTGCATTTCCTGTCTAGGGTCATGATGACTCTGTGCTAATCTGTCCATTTATTCCCAGTGTGGATGCATTCTTCTACTGTGACCATCGCCTCAATTGCAGGTCCTTGCAGGTGTTTATCATCATCTGCTCTCCACTTTTGTCGGTAGACTTCGTGGGGAAGTGGAGTTTCCTGTCGTCTGCCAGATGTGTCGCTATTGTTGTTATCCTCCCATCATCAGTGTTGACCGTTAACCCGTCTTTTTCTTGTTCTTCATCTTGCTTTGCAGGCCTGAAGACTGGTATTCTAGATCCGCGCAGATGGTAACTTTGGTTGCATTCTTATCAGGTGTCCAAACCATTGTATTCCCTGCATTTCCATGCAGGATGTTGCACCCACCTTCTGTTTATTATATCCGTTCCGTATTGTCCAACCTTATGATCCCGACATCATATCTCAAACATAATTTCGCCAGGATTGGTCTTTAAAGCCCATGCGAAATCACATCTAGAAGCACAAGTTTGATGCTGCCGCCATCTTCGTTTGGGAGGATCAACTATTATTATTATTATACCCTGTACTGAAGCGGTGATAGTCAATCTGTATTAAGCATTAGTTGTACCTAGATTGGAGTACTATGTACAGGTGTGGAGTTCTTATCGTAGAGGAGATATAAACATGCTGGAAAGGATACAAAGAAGAGCAACAAAGCTGATAGTGGGATTCCAGAATTCAAGTTCTGAGGAAAAACTCAGAAAAACCGGCCAACAGTGTCCAGAACAGAGAAGAATTCGAGGTGACTTAATACAGGTTTATAAGATAATCACAGGATAAATTAGACTATAACAAGGTTATTCAAAGTACAACCACCTACAATAACAAGAGGGCATAGCTACAAATGAACTAAAGAAAGATCCATATTAGATATTAGGAAATATTGTTAGTCAAAGAGTGGTGAATGCTTGGAATGCATTGCCACAGAAGTAGTGGAGACAAGGACACTTAATGCATTTAAGAATAGATTGAATGCGCATAGCTTTTAGAGCAAGGAAATGTAAATTAAATTTGTGGTATACAGACTCTGCAGTCTTCTAAATCAGAATAAAGACTTAAGTTAAGAATTGTGATCTGTCCCTGCCTGTTAAGAGTGTGGGAGTCACTGAATATATTATGTGAGGTATTCTTTATAGAGATCAACAGGTCTTTGGCTCATATGAATAGATGAATGTGATATGCCAAGAAAGGACTGCATCATACATAAGATGGGTTAAAAAAGCACGGTTGCAAGTCTATTAAGACATACTCTATCACACACGAAACCCTATCGGAAATCTATTGGACATACTCCAGGACCTATACAATTATTACTTTCATTGTAAGTGCTGGTGTATTCTTCTTCTTCTTACGCTGTCAGACGTCAACTTGAATTTGTTCGAAGAAAGCAGGTGTCATCCTGAGGCTGTCGACACTGCGATAGATCTTTTCTAGTGTTGGCCACATGTGCTCTCTCTGGTCCTCGTATGTGGGGCAATTTTGCAGCAGATGTTCAGCTGTCATTTTCCCTGTACCACAGGTGCATTTGTCAGTGCCACCTATCTTCAGTTTATTGCTGGTGTATTCAAATGAATGTCAGGTGACGATTAATTCCGTTTACAACCACCTATCTTCAGTTTATTGCTGGTGTATTCAAATGAATGTCAGGTGACGATTAATTCCGTTTACAACCACCTATCTTCAGTTTATTGCTGGTGAATTCAAATGAATGTCAGGTGACGATTAATTCCGTTTACAACCACCTATTCTTCCAGTACCTACCACTTTGATAGCTGCTGCGGAAGATCTAACAATGTGGCACTTATCTCTTCGCAAAGGTGCTGTGCCATGTGAGGCATCCATAAAAGTAGCTGCTGAACACCCGGCAGGCTTTAAAAGCCCGTGAAATAAAACCTTCACATGCAGTGAACATTACCTGCCCACACTATTCAAGATCTTTGCAGACTCCACAGTCACGTTTGAACACAGTAACCTTCTTCTTCTTCTTCTTCGTACGCAGTCAGACAGTAACCATTATTTTTTCGAAAAAAGCGGCGGTCATCCTGAGGCTCTCGCCACTGCCATAGAGCTTGTCTTGCAGTTCCACTGGTAATGGCCACATCTGCTCTCTCTGATCCTCGTATGTCGGGCAGTTCTGCAGCAGATGTTCAGCGGTCATTTTACCAGTACCGCACGGGCATTCGTCGGTACACCCTATCTTCAATTTGTTGAATAGGTGGTACCTCAGTCTGTTGTGGCCAGTGTGAAGTCTGAAGACAACGACCTGCTCTCTTCGGTTCAACTGGTAATAGGCATCGTTTTTGGTGTAACCAGTATGTTCGGTTTCCCATTTGGTCATGTATCTGGTTTTGATAAGCCGTTTTGACTCTTCGTACGTCATGCTGGTATCTGTTTGTGGTAGTCTTGCACCTTCTTTTGCCAGTCTGTCTGCCTCCTCGTTGCCTTGGATGTTGCAGTGTGACGGAACCCACTGTACCACTACCCTTTTTGGTGCGGACTGCTGGCACAGTTTGCAGAGTGCTGCTCTTAAGTCATTAAGCTCAGTGTTTTTCTGGCTTTTTAGCGCTGTGACTACGGCGAGAGCATCTGTCAGCAGGACTATATGGCTCTCATTTTCACTGTGTGTCACCATTTCTTCCACTGCCGCCCTCAGTGCCTCTGCCTCCGCTCTGAAATTGCTTGTGTACTTACCAGTAGCGAATGACAGTGTTATTTTTCTGCCATTTGGTAGGTTCAGGAATGCTCCTGCCCCTCCGTTCTGTGTAGTGTTTGTTACAGAACCGTCGGTGTATGCATGGGTCCAGTCCATGCTTGGGTAGCTTTTCGTTATGAAGCTTAGGGTAGTGAACACAGTAACCAAACCGAACAAATTATAAATGGGTGAATAGAGAATGGTCAACTTCCCAGAGGAATTAACAAGTCCGAATACGATCAAAGGCGAACCACCGCAAATTGTTAAACAGTTTAAATACCTAGGAGCAGTGATGAATGCGGAAGGTTCCAGAACTGAGGTTCAGGCAAGAACAGGGATCACCATGGCTGCTCTGACCAAACTGAGGCTATTATGGAGGGACAAATGCATCAACCTGAAATCTAAGTTGAGTTTAATTTATGCACTTGTCACTTTACGCATGCGAAACTTGGACTCCAACAACAGTTCTAGAGCGAAGAATGTTGAATCCTCTCAACATTTCGTATCCAGACCACATCACGAATACGGCAATTCTGGACACCGTTAAGAGAGAGGTTGGCCAATATAAAAACTTATTGACTGTGGTAAAATCATGCAAGCTCACATGGTATGGGCATGTTTCAAGATCGGTTGGATTGACCAAGACGGTCTTGCAAAGTACTATGCCTGTGCAGTGTAAGACAGGGAGGAAGAAAAAGAGATGGGAACACAACATCAGAGAGTGGGTGGGAAGATGCTTAGCTAGAACAAATATTCTGGCACAAAACCATGTGGAGTGGCAGGAACTGGTCCAATAATTAGATTACAACACGTTTAGATGGCTACAAGAACAAAAGTGTCCAGCTACAAATTAATTAAAGAAAGGTCCAGATTAGATATTAGGTAATATTTTTAGTCAGAGAGTGATGAATGCTTGGAATGCATTACTGTGAGAAATAGTGAAGGCAGTGTCAGTTAATGCATTAAAAAATAGATTGGATACAATTAGTTACTTTTAGATCAAATTAAGTAGACTGAGACGAAGACACTGGTTGTACACAGACTTGGCAGGGTCTTTTAATCCAGTGTAAAGATGTTAAGCTAGGTCTTGGTCATAAAACAATTCACTGAACAAACATCATCATCATATATATATTTATTTGAAATCAACAACAACAGGGGTACCACCCTGCAAGATTCTGTCAGGGGCAATAATAGAAGAAACATTCAACTAGCATATGCAGACATGTCTTAGATTATGTTATATGAATAGCATCTCTCATGAGGTCAGATAGACTGTTTTAGGCAATATTCAACATACAGCAACAATGTATGACATCTTACACCCAACAAAGCATAAATTTCCCTGCAAAAGAACAATATCAGAGATAAATGAAAATAATACAGCAATAACAGCTGGCTTAGCAAAATTGAAATTGGCCAGAAAGCAAAGACACTTGCAAAAAGCTCCACCACTGTGACTTATGGAGGTGAGCCAGCTGAAAACCTTCAGAAATGTATTTCAGAAAATTTGTCAAAATAAAAGAAAGGGACAAGTCCAGCAACCAAACATTACCATCTTGATATCCAGCTCATGCAGACTCTAGTGAAACAATCTCCATTACTCTGGTTTGATCATGTCTAAAGTATCAAAGATGATGAGCCATCACAACAATCATGGGAAGTCAAGAGTCAGGGATCACACCTCCCAGTTCACTGAGGTCCTGATATGAGATAGCGCCCGAGAGACCAAGAACTGGCCAGGCCACAGATAACTGTCTGACAGTCTCTCTGGCTAACCTCAAAATTACAGGGTTGGAGAAGACCAAGTAAGTAAAGTCAGGTTAGTAAATAAGGCAAAGTAAGTCAAATAAAGTAAGTAAGAAAAGCAAATAAGTAAAGTAAAGTACATAAGGTGAAATAAGATGGAGAAGTAAAATTTATGAGTAAGTAAAATAATGTAAGTAAGTAAATTAGGTATAATAAAGCAAGCAAGTACAATAAAGTAGGGTAAAGTAGGTGAGTAAAATAAAGTTAGGTAAAGTAAGTAAGTGAGTAAAGTAAGTAAAATGAATTTAGGTAAAGTAAGGCAAGTAAGTAAAGTAAAGTAAGTAAGGTAAAATAAGGAGAAGGAGCAACATTTGTAAGTAAGTAAAATAAAGTAAGTAAGTAAATTAGGTACAGTACAGCAAGCAAGTACAATAAAGTAGGAAAAAGTAGGTAAGTAAGTAAAATAAAGTAAGGTAAAGTAGATCAGTAAGTAAAATAAAGTAAGGTAAAGTATGTAAGTAAAATAAAGTAAGGTAAAGTAGGTAGGTAAAATAAAGTAAGGTAAGTATGTAAAGTAAACTAAGTAAGCAGGGTACAGTAAGGTAAGCAAGTAAGGAAAATATAGTAAGGTAAGAAAGTAAAGTAAGTAATTAAGTAAGAACAGACTGATAACAAAATCGAATGAACTGTTAGTAGAGGAAAAGTTGACAGAATTATAGATAACAAGGAAGGTATAGGGGATCAGATACACTTGTACGTGAAGAAATAACAACTGTTACACGTATAAAAAACACTAGAGTGATCATGCAGCCGGAGAGTTCGCTTTTCAAGGCATCACTGGCAGACCACATGATGATCTAGCGGTGCTACACTTCAGTGCCTCGACCTGTGAATTGGTAACTGACTGAACTGTTACAGCCTGGAATCAGCGACGTCGCAGGGGTTGCCAGAATAGCAATGGCACCTCCACTACACTGCCTTAGGGACACCAGCTCTGAATTTTTCCTCAGGGTTTACTCCCGAAGACTCTCTCGTGACCAGGTATCCCACTACGAGGCAGTAGGGATAGTGAACATTTTTTACGATAACAGTTTGTTAGGTCTACTCAGAACTCACATCCAAATGGTCTGTTTACTGGTCTTGTGACCGCTTATTGATTATTTGATGACACTATATGATGAATGATGCTGTTTATAATGCTTTTGTGGAAAAATGTAGTCACTATTGTCCAAAAAAAAACTATAGTTCTATACATTTTTACTCCGTTTTCGAATAACACCACAAAAACACATCCAACATCTTGGAATCATATTCGTAACAAATGTGGAGACCCCATGCAATCAACACTTTAACACTTCATCCTCACCGACAGCTTCTGGTATCATTATACCTATAACTACATGAGGGCTATATACACAGCACATTTGAAACACAAAGACATTCTCTGCAGTAGTTTCAGTGGTGTCAACTTTATCAACAAAGCAGAAACAAATATGTTAACTTAAAGATTAAATACAAAAATACATCTTATATTTTCTGGTGTCTCTTTTTTTTTTGCTGCTAAATATTTTGAGCAAGCCAGACTCTTGTGTCTTGAACTTTTCCATATTTTTAAGCAAAAATTATAATTATATATATATATACGAGATAAGCAAATAGGTGGCAGAGTAGTTAGAGCACTTGGTATGTAAGTGTGTGTGTATATATATACACATACATACATATACATACACACACATATATATATATATATATATATACACACATCATACATACACACACACACACATATATATATATATATATATATATATATATATACACACATACATACATACACACATATATATATACACATACATACATACACATATTTACATATATATATATATATATATATATATATATATATATATATATATACACATACATACATACACACATATATATATATATATATATATATATATATATATATATATATATATAAAATATATTTATGTTGACATAAAATTAAGAATATTCGATATGCAGCAACCATTACAGCTATTAGATTCTGGACATGTAGAAGATACATAGAATACACCTTCAGAAGACAATACAACAATATAACCAGGCATGCACTGAACTGGAACCTACAAGGAAGAGAGTAATGAGGTGAAAATAATACCTGATGAAAATTGTACAATATAACCCGGCATGTACTCGGCTGAAACCCACATGGATGAGAGGAATAAGGTTTAAAAAACAACCGGGCCAAAAACATCAAAATATAATCAAACATGTTCTGATATGGAACCAAGAAAGAAGAAAGGAATAGGTAAAAAAAAATAACTCATGAAAATATATTAATATAACCAGGCGTGCACTAGACTGGAACCCACTGAGGAAATTAGGAATGAGGAGGTCAAATAGTACCTGATGAAATTCTAACAACATAACCAGGTATGTACTGAACTGGAACCCCCACCGCAAGTGAGGAGTGGTGAAGTCACATAATTATCAAACAAAAAATGTATTTATGATGGTGTTATTTCTAATTGCTGGGTTCTGAGGAATAACGACTGCTTACCTCTGCTATCACCATGCAATGTACAGGATAGGTTGATATTTTACTATTCCCAAAAAGGAAAAAAACCTATGCCTGACCAATGTTTTGAACTCTTGGTCAGAAAACTGGTTTTCAAAGCATTCAGTCACACACCCCTGTCACATACTAGACTGGAACCCACAGGGTAAGAGAGGAGTGAGGAAGCCTAAAAATACTTGATTAAAACCTAACAATATAATAATAATAATGTTCGCGAAGGCGTCAGAGGCCAGTTGCGTCGAACGACCACTACCAAGTCCAACTACTGAGGCTGTGTTCATGCGTAACGTGTCAACCAAAATTCCTACAGACTCCCCAGGTGGAGCAGAGTACTCCGCTGCCTTGGGATAAGGGCAGCGAGGAGTGTATTAAACCAATGTTTGTGTCAAGCTTTCCGTGTCAAACTCCCTGTTTTTCCATGTCCCGCCGCCGAGGCTCCTGATTGTGTCCACCTTTCGGTCAGCGTGACCCTTGCTGTGCTGAGAATGCGAGGTTGGGAGAGA
This sequence comes from Ariolimax columbianus, assembly GCA_036924085.1. Taxonomy (NCBI): domain Eukaryota; kingdom Metazoa; phylum Mollusca; class Gastropoda; order Stylommatophora; family Arionidae; genus Ariolimax; species Ariolimax columbianus. The sequence continues at coordinate 57,870,014 of JAVGWX010000004.1, forward strand.
TCTCGTGCAACCTCCAATGGAGAGAGGGACAAGCAGGAGGAAGTCGGCTTCAGTCCAAGCAGAAAGGTCCTTGAGTAGTGAGTGGTAACCAGGGCTGAATTCTGGTGTGCAGTCGAACGGAACATTGAACTCCATCATGGACTGGTCTCCCATGGCTTAAGCCAGCCATCAAATGCAGCATAACAAACAGGATAACCAATCGAAAGCACATCAATTCCACAGAAGAAAGTCCCAGATACCACCTGGTGAAGGAGTTGTGAAATATAATCTGAACAGGAATCACCAAACATCGGAAGACGACACAAACATCGGAGAGAGTCGAGAGTGTAAGGCACGGCCATTTTACTTTTTTTTTAAACAATATAACCTGAAGTGTAAATGTATTGGAACCCACAGTGAAAGAGAGAAATTGGGATGACACACAATGCTTGATGAATACCTAACAATATAATCTGACAAGTGCTGGATTGGAACCCACAGGGAAAGAGAGATAGTGGTGACATGAAAGAACATGTGATGAAAACTTTACAATATAAACTGACATGTAATTGACTGGAACACACAGGGAAAGAGAGGAAGTGGAGTAGGCAAAGAACACATGATGAAAATCTAACAATACAACCTGACAACTGCTAGATTGGAACCAGATTGGAAAAATAGGAAGTGGGGAGGCCATAGAACATGTGACAAAAATTAGTAGAAGAGTAATCCTAAGGCCACATGAGTCTAGTTGATAGAGCTCAAGAAGATGCTCCAAAAAAGTCAGTGGGGAATATGCAACACAGCCCTACTTGTCTATAGCATTCATAGAAAAAAAAGCAAAGTGGAATTGTTTGGAACTTGGAATCCTGGTATTCAACAAACAAACAGGTGTATGCCTGCTGAAAGGTAGATGATGAAGACTATCCATTACAAATTCTTATTGGGATTTTATCGTAACGCAGCTTGAGGAAGGTGGAACATTGGGTAGGAATTTCATTACTTTTCAAATGTTTGCATGTACAGCGGCTAACAGCCTGCTCATTTAAATTTTCAACCACCAAGGTTTCTTAAAAGAAAAAATGGCTCTCCCTCACCATAAAGGTCACAATAATGCGCTTGTTAGTTCTTTCTATATTACTCTATGCCTGCAAAACATGGACTATTACAGATGACCTCCAGAGAAGAATCCATGACATGGAGATGATATGTTTTAGAAGACTCCTAAATGTCACCTACAAAGACTGTATCACAAATCATGAAGTACGACGTAGGATAAGAATGCAAGTGGATTGTACGGCGGCCTCCTCACAACGATCAAAAGACGAAAGCTGATTTGATATGGAAATGTCTCGAGGTCCAATAGACTTGCAAAAACCATACTACAGGGCACAATACAGGGCAAGCGAAGGTTAAGACGTCCAAGAAAATTATGGGAAGACAACATCCATAAATGGACTAACCTACGACTCCATGAGGTACAAAAACCAACCGTAGACAGAGAGGAATGGCACAGGATTGTGGAGGTGCTAGCAGCAGTGTCCCAATGATCTCAAGAGGTCACAGGAATAACTGAACTGATATATATGGCCGATCTTTAATTATAAATTTGCAAAATTAACCAAAATCACATTTGCACCCTCAAATGTCCTAATTTAATTAAGGAGGAACATAGGGCCATCTCTTCCCTATAAAGCCTGCATTTAAGCATTGATCTACTTAAAGTGATTTCTGTGGCACATTCTTTTCATAATATGAGGTTGCCACTCACATACAAAACCTTACTCAATCAATCACCTTCTATTTCATGCATAGTACAGTGCAGTGGACTTTTCTTTACTTCCAAGCAAGAAGTAACACGGCATGCAAAACTTGCATCATTCAAGAAAAATGTACAATAATTACATGCGGAAATGAACAAACAATAATATAAATAAAATGTACAAAGTATTACAATGAATTCTCATCATAGGACACAATTTTAAATTATTTTCATAAAATTGTAAACAAAACAAAATAATTGTTTTTAAAACTTCTTTAAGGGGATCTGGTCTCATTAACCAGTGCTACATAAACCTGGCACATGGACCGCCCAGCCTCCAGTGAACGACCAATGTCAAATTAAATCAAATATTATTCAAGACATTTCATGAGTGAAGGGTAAACTCCCAAATCTTGTAGAGAATAGAAAGATATTGCTATTTAAAGTTTGATGGGAAATAGAATACTATAACAACAGCTAAATTAGAAGTTGAAAAATCAAACATTTTTAAAGGGAACTAGACTTACTGAGATAAGCTACACTGATAAAAGGGAAGTTAAGCTATTGGGATATATTTGTAACATTTGTATTCATGGTGAGGTCTCATATGATGTCATTCTTCTCTCAATCTTCAATGCACTTGCTTAGAATCCTGGTATGCAAACAGGCAGGTGTACTCAAATGCCTGTTGCCAGGTGGTCAAAGGTTTTTTTTTGGTGCAACATTTACTTCCTTCTATTTTTACTACATGTTACTTATTTTCATTCTTCTCAATAAAACTATACTTATAAGTATTTACAGTATATATATATCGGGGGTCTCCCCGTGGCGAAATGGTCAAGCCGTTTGCCTTTGTTCAGACGATCAGAGCTCGAATTCGAGCTGTGTCGGTCAGTTCATGATGGGAATTTGTTCGGGAGATCCCTGAGTTCATAATTGGAGCTACAGAGTTCATACTTTGTGCAATGCTCTTGACAGGTGGCATACTGTTCTGCGGAGAGAGACTGAGCTTCTGGGGATACCCGTGGCGATGAAGTCGAGACCTTGCCTTTAGCTTTTGGTATAAATAAGCATAAGTATTTTTGGCTATCCATAGTATGTTCTTTCTTTTTTTTTGAGTAATATTTACTGCATGTTACTTATTTTCATGTTTTCAATAAAACTATACTCCCGGGTCAGACTGCCTATCTTTGATCTGCATAGGTAGTGCAGTCCTGCAGGATATGTTCTGGTGGTTCAGCACAACGAGTAGTTCCAACAATATTTCTAATGTCATCATTTCTCATTCATCTCAAATAACTATTCTTAGACATTTCATTTCCCACGCTGAAATTATCCTTCATTGTGCCTTGAATAAGGACCAAATTTGATATTAATAGAACAAAGAAGGGATAACTAAAACTGTTTATTAGTTGTTGCTTTGTTGCCAAGCTGATGTTCAGGTGTTCAAGCTGTGGTGGTAGTTGATAAGCTATATGAGAGGCTTCCTAACATCTCATTTCAATTTCTCTGTCAAGCCCTTCATATTCTGTACAAATAATGTCCAGATATTCAACTCTTATGTCTACTTAAGTTTCATATTGTTTACAATTATGTATAATAGGTCTGGTGTTCATTCGATCTTCATATATTCCATCTTTGATGTGCTTATCTTCATATTACATCTTTCACAGACTGCCAAAGTGCACTTATATGATTGTTCAGCCTATCTTCTTTATCTTTGTACATTATGATGTGGTCGCCTGCAAAGAGTATTTCATGCATTGAGTTAGGTTCCATTTTCTGCTGTTGCAATTTGGCTAGTTTCAGTTATTTTACTGTCGTACAACTTTATTCCCGTTGTTTGTGTAGTCGTGAGGTTTTTAGACTGAGAACTATGGGCCGCTTCACCACTGTTGTCGTTACGTCGTTTGCTGGCTATATTTGTTTATCTCACCTCCCAACAGAAAAAAACCATAACCGTCGATTCGATCTGCTGCCCTTTTCGCCAGCGGGCAGGCATCGAAACCATTCGGCTACACACTCCTCTATTGTTATGTTGTATATGTAAATGATGTACAGCAATGGTGAATGCACACGCACCTGTCATAATGGGTATTTCAAAAGCATCTGCGACTATCGATTGTTTTTACTACATTTTTATTCACATGGAATAACATTATCACACCATCTAATAGTTATTCTTGTATTCTGTAGTAATGTAATATTGTCCAGAATTTATTCCTATCAAAATAATTCAAGGACCAATTACTAAATCCAACCACATAAAAAATTCAAAAATGAGACATCAATAATATCTAAATCACATTGTTGTTCAGTCATTTGGACATCATTTGTATGAAGTTACATGTAAACAAAGAACTTGTATGGGACCAATCGTAGGTTAATTGGACATGCCCTTCTTTCTGAAATTCAGACAAACGGCTGCTGAAATAAAGATGGTCAGTAACATGCGTTACCACTACGGGCATTGATACAAACCAGGCAACGTTGCCTCATGGGTAAATGTGACATCTCCTGATAGTGTGACGGGGATGGGAAGGAAACATCTACCCCATCTAAACAATTGATACTTCAACGTGATACTGCAGTGTTCAGTACTTCATGCCAAAGCCACTCCATGTTGTAAATGAACCCCGTCCAAAGTGATCATATTCCTTAATTGTGCCATATTGGAAGCACAATGAGGGTCGTCTCAATACATGAATTCTGCCATTGTTAAATGACAGTGAACCCTGACTCATCAGTAAAGAGTACTATGGACCACTGCTGACATGTCTACGTCTGTATCAAAACCACACAAGCACCAGTAGCATGATTTCCATATGGTAAGGGCATACTGCAGGATGTCATGAATCACGATTTGCCTCATGAAGCCACTTGTGACAGGGATAACTTAACATTGTACAAGAAGCACATTTTCTGGTGTAACTTGGCTAGTTTCTGGTGTTTCATGTGAATGTTGAACAGCAATGGGGAAAACAGACACCAATGTCGTACTCTAGTGGTTATTCCAAAACCATCTGCAACTATCGATTGTTTTTATTATATTTTTATTCATACGGTACAATGCTCTCACATTAACTAATCATTTTCCCTGTATTTGGGAAGGAAGACTAACGTCTGATCAGATATGTTAGTCAGGGTCAGGCAAAATATACTGGCCAAGTTTTCACCTCAATTTTCTTGTAGTCTTCCCTGGAAACTGACTGTTTTCATGGCAGCCTGGCTGAGGTGAGGGATCGTTGTGATTCCTGTAGTAGCTAGAAATACGCAGATGAAGCCAAGCATAGCACAACCGCATAGAGGTCTCCGATCCACCATCAGCACGCCACAAATACCACCACTTAACATCCTTTTCAGGGCTCAAACAAGAGTGAATCTACTCATTGTGGACATTCAACAATCATAGCAATATCCCTGTATTCTGTAGTCCTCTAATATTTCCCAGAGTTTCTTTTTATCAACTATATTCTTCTCAAAATAATTCAAGGTCCACTTACCAAATCCCACCACATTAAAAATTTTAAAAATGATAAATCAAAAATATTTAATCACATTGTTCTTCATTCATTTGTGGACATCATTTGTGTGACAGTTTCATTCGTCGGCAGCTTTTCGGGGTAAACCCTTACTTTGTTTTGTTTCCACCTCCTACAGTATGGACTTGGGGTTGAACTTTTTGTAAATTATTCATACCACCAAATAAAAATGTTTTGGTTATTTTCCCCAAGTCATACTTTGTTAACCTGAACAAGATCAAATCCTGTACACCAGACCAATATAAACAGCACTGGAGCAAGGAAAGTTCCTGTTTGGATATTAGGGCCCACTGCTGAGGAAGAAACAATATGGCCACTGCATCCTCATGCATGTTGTAAAATGTAACCTAACAGGGATGTGCATAGAGCCAGCAGTCATTGTGTAAAATGTATTGCTACAGAAACCACTACTTCAAGAGCACACTAGGTGTTGTGCACATGCTCCCTGTAAGGAGGGTTACCTTATGGTTCATAATGAGGAAAATGGGAAGCTAGTGCCAGTCAGGGGGAAAAAGCCTGTACATGAAAAAGACCATACCCCTTTTTTTCCCTGAAAAAGATAGGTAGGTTTCAGAGATTAAAAAATTCATTTTCATTCATCCACCTGGTTCGCCTTGAAACATAAGGCCACAAAGAATGCTCTCCATCTCTTTCTTTTCTCCCACCCACAATGCTCCAGCTGCACAGCACTTCTCTTCCTTCCACTCTTCTTTGCTAGGCTTTTCATGGTTCCCCACTCATCTCTTACCATATGGATTTCAATCTAACAAATACCTAGTTATTTTACCTGGTTTCTTTCTCAGGGTATAACCTATCCATCTTTAATATCCTTCCCCAATATATCACTGCATTGGTTTGAATCACTGGGTATAAATTTGTAGGAATGACTAGGTAACTAAGTCTAGCTCACATGCAATGGAGGGAGAAACAAGAAAATAGTTGGTCAGATATTTCCTTGGGTAACAAAAATCTTCTGTGCATATTTAACATAGAACTCCTCTAGCGAGTAAGTAGATCTATAATGACAAATGTTTTCCAAATTCTGTGTAAAGGAAGCTTTTTGAGAAAGTCCACATAAAAAATGGAAGGCAGTACCTAAAATTGGAATGAGGAATGTCAGAATGTTGAATGTGTTGGGAAAGTTGGATAGTTTCATCTCAAAGGCCAGTGATATGAATCTCTTGGTGTATTGAGTGTAGCAGAGGCAAGGCTAACAGATGCTGACAACAGAAGGAAAAAAAAGTGTTACATTTATACATTCAGGAGTGGAGAACTAAGAACAAGGGAAATAATATTGATACGTAAACTTGAGAAACATGTGTGGTTATTGGACACATAATGCTGGAATGATGCTTGTGAACTTGGGGACTAAACCATTTTATATTGCCATCCTTCAAATGTATGCACTAGCTCATAAACACAGTGATGAAGAATTATAAAAATATAATAAGACTTACAACAGACTCTCAAACCAATATAGTATATAAATGTTCTGATAGTAATGAGAAATATGAGCTCCAAAATAGGAAAAAAAAAAATACACAAATTTAGTAGAGCAATTAGGATTTGGAAAAATAAACGCCATAGGAAATAGAATGATACATTTTTGTGAAGAAAACAATTACTTATCTGTAACTCATTTTCCCAACAAGTTCCTAGAAGGTTGTATAGGTGGAAAAGCCCAGGAGAAGAATTCTTCATAATGAGGAAAATGGGAAGCTAGTGCCAGTCAGGGGAAAAAAACCTATACATGAAAAAGACCATACCCCCTTTTTTTTTGAAGAAGATAAGTAGGTTTCGGGGTTAAATAAATTAATTTCCATTATCAACCTGGCTCGCCTTAAAACACAGGCCACAAAGAATGCTCTCCATTGCTTTCTATTCTGAGAAATCAGATTGAATTTATTATAAGAAAGATTAAGAAAATGGTGTTTACAGAGGCAAAAACTTATCCTGTTGTAGACATAAATTCAGATCACAACCCTGTAGTGATTAAAATAGCCATCAGACTGAAATATATAGACACAAGATATACAAAGGGTCTCCAAATAGATGCATCAGCAATAACCTTTACCAATCTCTGGGTTTCAGGATGAGCCAGATAAAAAAATACGTTTCCCTATGGAAGGCACTGTGCAAAACCAAACGACAGCGACCGGTAATATGGTGTATAAACATCCTGGTTAATGCTATAGAAATGACTGAGCATGTGTATTTGAATGTAAATAGACGTCACTTTCTTCTTTTTTTTTTCTATGGGAGATGTATGGGGACGACGTGGGCTAGTGGTTAAGTAACATGGCTCACAACCCGAAGGTGTTGGGTTCGCCCTGCATCTCAGCACCGACCGTTACACCGGGTAAGCAAACGCTTAGAAAACACAGAAGGAAGCAGACCCTTACATAAAATGCATGCCGAAGTCGGATGCACTGGTCCAATAGGCACAAAAGAAAAACAGAGTGCAACACACACAGCCTTGGGAAATTTAAAAAAATACAGCGATGCAAAAAAAAACAACTGGGAGATGTGCTTGTGGATATTTATTTTAACATTTGAAACTATATATTCTCTTTTTCACCTGATTTGAAGATTAATCCATTATTGAGGGGGATGAAGTTACGTTTTTGTAACGGATTTTTTGGAGGTAAAACTGTTTAGTTTGTTTATGTAGATGTAATAAATACGTTTGTGGTGGAAACTTACAGATACGCCGAACTTGTTAAAAACACTATCAGTGCTTTGTAGCAATTTCACTGATTTACTAGACAAATGACATTCCCAAAAATAGGTATGTCTAAATGTTTTTGTGATGTTTTTCAACATTTTCACCTTCATCTTCTTGTATCTCAGAAACTAACACACACACAACAAAAACAATAACACCAAAAATATCTGTATTAATTTATGTCTCTACACACAAACAAATCATATCTATAGACTGAAAAATGAAAAGGTTACAGGCTCTCAAAGTCGACAACCATAGTAAAACGTGATGTGCTGAAAAATAATGCCATCGTAGATGATATTTGCTTCAATTTTGAATGGAGGATGGCTACGGTTAAAGCAGCAGGAATTAAACATAGACATCTTGTAGAATTTACAAATAAATAAGATAGCTTACTGTCAAAAAGTATGGAACAGTACAAAAGAGAAAGCCTAGAAGAGAATGTGAGCACTAAATGGCACTGTCTAAAAACAAGCACACCAGAAGGAAATAACACTCTACTGATAAAAGTTTAAGAAAAATCAATTATGTATGACAGATGATACCTTAAGCAAAATGAAAGTAAGAATAGAAGCATAAAAAAAACTTCACTATATATGACCCTGGACAATGTGATACTTACTATGTGCAGATATGCAAAATAACACTGAATAGAATCAAAATGCAGGATAATTAAAGACATTGGAAAGAAGTCATACATGCAGAAATAAAGCAACTTTCAAGCACGACAAGACTGGCTCAAGGAGGTGTATGCATTAAGAACAAAAATGGGTGGAGACATCTTGCTTGAAAGGACTATATATAAAACTATTTGATGCCAACAAACCATCAGCATATAATAATGACGGCCCCCAGCATTCTCAGCTCAGAAGTAGAGGTGATAGAGGTTCTATAGGAATTTGGTGTAGATAAAAACATTGAAATGTGTTGTGACATCTACAATACAGGATGTACAATAAAGGATCTACAATGATCAATCTGATTACGTCAGTCTTTATAACACTACCCAAGAGACCTCATTCAACTTAATGCGAAAATTTCAGAACAATCAGCCTGATGAGCCACATAATTAAGATTCTGCTCAAAGAAAGAATCAAGTGTATGGTAGATAATGGTACAGGTGAACAATTTGGATATCGACAGTACAGCAAAACAAAATAAGCAATATTCTGGACACGGACACTAGCAGAAAAATATGTAGAAGGGCAAAATTGCATTTTATGTGCTCTATAGACTGCAAAATTATCTTTAACAGAGTCCAATATGAGAAATTTATTTCATGGAAAGGAAAACTTTGGCATGGATGAAAAAGACACAAGAATACTCAGTAACATATACTGGGCACAAACTGTCACTATAAAATATGGCAGGATTTACTCACCATACACAAATGGCCCTGCAATGATCTATGGTGATGAGACATGAATACTCACAAAAACACTGCAGGAAAATTTAAGAGTGACCCAGGCCTCTTTTGAGAAACACATGGTCGGAATCACTCTCCAGAATAAATGTATCCAAAATCTTCACAATCCGGACGTACAACGGCCTTGGTGAATGATGTGGTAATCTATGCAGACAATAAAAAACATGGCAGGTTGCGATAAAACAATAGTCAATGGAGCATGGCAACAGCAATCTGGTACTCTAAAGGCAAAAAGAGACTGCGAGGAAGACCTCCAATGTGTTGGTCAGACTATCTTGATGAGAAGCCTCTGGTAGGATGCTCACTATCCACTGGACTTCCGTGGCCCAAGACACGGTCTGCTAGAGATGAAGCTGGGATCCGTAGCTACACTGAAGAATGGGCCATCAAGATACCAATGTAAAAATAGGAGTGCAACAAGGATGCACAGTGTCCCCTTGTCTGTTTAACATTTACACAGAATACAATTTAAAACGGATAGAGAGAGGACTCATCAGTGGAGTGTCAATAAGTAATCTCAGATCTGCAGATGGCACAGTACTGCTGGCTGAAAGTGAACTAGAATTACAGGAATTGGTGATTCAAGTAAAGATCAAAAGTCAGGAAAAGGAATTTGACATTAACACTGAAAAAAACAAACTGATTAGCAAAACAGACTCAAAATAGAGTTTTATTTAAAAATTGAAGATCCAGTACTGAAATAGGTTGAGAGCATCTCCTATCTTGGAAATATAATAATGGAAGATGAGGAAAAGGAAACTAGCAAGAGAATTGAGATGTCAAAATTTATTTTCAGCAACATGAGTTATATATTGACATCCTGACAAGTAACTCATAAAATAAAAATGAGAGTGATCAGGGTGTGTATACTCACCATTACTGCATGGTGTAGAAATGTGGAAAATGAACGAACAGTCTGAGAAGACAATTGATGCCTTTGAAATGTGGATATATAGAAGAACCAAACTCATCTTAAGAAAAAAAAAAAAGGAGGGATCGACGTGATCCCCATGGTAGTAAGCGGCACGCAGTTGAAGACAAACATAGCACAACCGCCTGGAAGACCCTGGTCCACCTTCACCCGCGCGCTTAGGATGTGAGGAAAGCTAATGCAACCCACCATTAACATCCTTTTCAGGGCGCACAAAAGAGTAAAGCTGATCATTGTGGGCATTCGCAAACAACGGAAAAACAGAAAACAAATAAGGAAGTCTTGGAGACAGTAAAAGTGCATAAAGAACTGATGAACAAAATCACAACCAAACAGCTAAGATACTTTGATGATATGAAAAGTCTGAACACCTTGGTGAAAACAGTACTGGAATAAGGCAAAAGGGGAAATGTGTCAGAGGCAGACAGCACTATAAGTGTAAGAATAACATCAAAAGATTGATGTGGAAAAGTCTGGAGATTGCACCATCAAGTCATGAGAATGTTGAACAGCCATTGCAGTTGGCCTTTCATGTGGAGATGGCCATTGAACTGAACCAAAGTCTAAAAGAACAATCAAAACATACAAAACACAAAAACAGCTGATTTAAAGAAGTGTGTAAATCTGTATGCTCATTTGTTATTGTGAGCATTCCAAATCACTAAAGGAAATAGATTATCAAAAAGTGTACTTTCTATTAATTTAGTTGAAGAATTTTTTATGAGCCAGAACCATTTGAACCCGTGACATCAATTAACCGGTGCATGTGCAAATACCCCACTGCCAGACACATTCATGAATTTTTTTGGGTACGACGGGTGAACCATTATTCTAAAGCGTATTTCCGGCTGTAATGCATAGATTTTGGCCAAAACATCATGATGTCTACCCAGTATAAACATTTCTGGAGATTTCAAATATGGCGGCATCCACAGAATAAAAAATTGTGTTTATGAATTTGGTGATTTTCGTGATGGAAAGTAGTTTTGAAAATTTGGGAATTGGGTCGCTCAAAAAGGCTAGCGACAGAACAAGCTGCTGCAAGTATTCTCAAGGATTCAGGGAGGCCATTATATTGGATTCAGGTGTTGTTTATTCTGAAAAGAACAAGTGATTATTTGAATGACAGCATGCATGATTAAGCTAGACCTGTTCCTGTCCTTCGTAGGGTCAGACATTACGACATAATGTATCAAGTACATTTCATACAGGATGGTCTTCAATAAATATATTCCATAATTTACAGACATAACAAGTAGGAATATTGGAGATGATCAGGTCAGTCAGTTTGAGATAGAATAATAAAATTAGAGCACATAGTTTTGTCATAGTAAATAGCTTTCCTCAGATGTCTAACGCATGCGCATTTTCTCAGGAGCAGGGAATGGGATTTTACAATGGTTGAAAATCAACCAAGACACCCAGAATTTGCCAAAAAAAGGATATTTACACAATTTGTAATAACAAAACTCTTAAGGGAAACACGTTCTGTACAAAACTATGTACTGGTGTACACTGCAGTACATGCAACAAAATCACACAAAATAAAGGTAATTCGTAGTGGACATCCATGCAAATTATCAGTCTTTTACTACACTGATCTGTGGATGAAACTACAAATATTTTACTGGTTCGACGAATTAAAGTTTCTATATCACTGCTCTACATAGCCTACCAATCATACTCTGTCAGAGACTATTCTTCTTAACCCTATAATCCAACATAAATTATTTGTCATAAAAAAGTTCATCTTTATTACTACTGGGCTGTACCATTGTTCAGCAGATTGAAATTAACATACAGATTTCTGTACCTGTTTGGGGAGGATAAACAGTAGAAAAGGTTCCCCAAGTCTGTCAGCTCAACGAAAGGAGAAGAGTGACAGCATGATATTCTCAATCAAACCTATTTGAGGAAAACATGGTATGAAGACAAGAAGCTTGAAAATATCACAAGTTCTAAATGAGAAACAGTTGTGGATATATGAGGAATAAACTGTATTTTGATGAGAGAAATATGCAATCAACCAACAACAATTTGCTAAAAAAATAGATTTGAGAGAAAAACTGTATGACAACAAGAGAAATATGAGACCAACTGTCTTATGAGAAAAATGGATGCAATTATTTGAAGGATAAACATATGGGCACAAGAGAGACATGAGACCAACTAACAGTTTTATGAGACAAATGGATGTGATTATTTGAGGGATAAATGTATGGGCACAAGAGAGACATGAGACCAACTAACAGTTTTATGAGACAAATGGATGTGATTATTTGAGGGATAAATGTATGGGCACAAGAGAGACATGAGACCAACTAACAGTTTTATGAGACAAATGGATGTGATTATTTGAGGGATAAATGTATGGGCACAAGAGAGACATGAGACCAACTAACAGTTTTATGAGACAAATGGATGTGATTATTTGAGGGATAAATGTATGGGCACAAGAGAGACATGAGACCAACTAACAGTTTTATGAGACAAATGGATGTGATTATTTGAGGGATAAATGTATGGGCACAAGAGAGACAGACATGAGACCAACTAACAGTTTTATGAGACAAATGGATGTGATTATTTGAGGGATAAATGTATGGGCACAAGAGAGACATGAGACCAACTAACAGTTTTATGAGACAAATGGATGTGATTATTTGAGGGATAAACATATGGGGATGACAGAGATATGAGACCAACTAACAGTTTTATGAGATAAATGGATGTGATTATTTGAGGGATAAACATATGGGCACAAGAGAGATATGAGACCAACTAACAGTTTTATGAGACAAATGGATGTGATTATTTGAGGGATAAACGTATGGGGATGACAGAGACATGAGACCAACCGTCTTATGAGAAAAACAGATGTGATTATTTGAGGGATAAACTGTATGGGGATGATAGACATTATTATCACTTATCCCAATTTTTGGGCCAGCAATCCTGTTGCAGGCTGTATAGTTTGGTGGGTAGTATGCAGCCTGTGGGCTTCATGTTTCAGACCCCCCCCCCCCCCCCCCCCCCAAGACAAATGATGTACACCTCTAATGAGATTAGCAATTGGACAATAATTATTCTTAAAGATGTGTGGGCTTTAAAATTCAAACAAGTTTAAACACACCCTCCTGGCTCACTGTACTTTAAACATATTTTCTACTTGTTTACTTAGTTGCACCATCTGGCACCATTTAACATCTGTCTTTTTAATTTGTATTTGTGGCTTATCATTTCTGCGGGGTGGGAGTAAGCAGACCCATTCCCAAACTCCTTAGTTGCCTCTTATGACATGCCTGGCAGATTAGCGTAACTATTCTTTGCTCCCTTTTTGAGCCCCAGTAACACATGGGCACAAACATATATAGTGATATAATTAATTATGTATATATATCAAACTTTTGTATGAATAAACATTAGGCAATATGCAGCAGCAGTGGAATGACAAAATGGGTACATAAATCAAATTCACAATCTTTCTGGGCACAAAGAAAAAAACCTGAAGAATTTATCAACATTATACAATTTTCATGAACTGCCTTCAACATGAATGACATTTGGTGATCATAATATTACAAATATGTAATTTCAAATTGTATTATACAATTACATATACTCAAATCTAAAAATCCTGGTTTTCAATCAGGCACGTGTGTCTGATGCCAGGTAGCCAAATGTTGAGTAAACTCATTTCACTTTTTTGCCTTGGTGTACCATGTTAGGCCCAACATTACTTAAATACAAGAAACCAAAATGAACAAGCAAACAGTATCTGACCTGTCCGATAGATGTTGATTCTTTGACATGACAGTCAACCAAGTGGTACTTAGGAAGAAAAGGAAAGGAGAATTGTTACCAGTCAAGCATGTTGCAAAATTAGGGTTATGCGTGAGGCTGGCAATCTCATCATGTATTGCATATTACTACAGTACCCACCACCACAAAAGCGCAGATAAATGTTTTAATACAGGTTCCTGTAAGGGGCTACATTTAGTGGCTGCCCTGTTTCATCAGGAGTGGAGGAGAGTCTAGAGGGAGAAGAATGTCTCAAGACAATTACAAGAATAAAGAAATGAGCCAAAATAAAGCAAACCTTGCTAAAGCACAAGAATTTGAACGTTGAAAATGGAACTTGTTGAAAACTTTCTGGAAAATGAGTGGATATGTATAATAAATGTAAAATTTACTGCTTAAAGATATAGATATTTTAATATATATTTTCACTTTTTGTTCTGCTTGTTCCTTTCAGTGTCAGGTAATGGCTTGACTTGGCTTCGTTCGTTCTCAATCTACTGCTACCAAACCCTGAAAAGGGCTCAAGTAGCAGAATGTAGTCCAGAGAATGGAATGCGTTGTTTCGTAGTTTACAGCTTGACTGCAATATGAAGAGGTTTCTTGACCGGGCCTTGTATGTGCTTCATACACAGGGAGCTTTACTGCTTCTGTTATATCTGTTTTCATCTTTTGCGTGGTCGTCCCTTGGCTTTGTATCCAATGTATCTGTATAGCATTGCCTTTTGAGAGAAACAATCTGGAGTTTGATGTGTCACGTGAGGGAACCATTTGGTTTGCTATTTCTTGATGAGGTCTAGCGCTGGTGTTGTACATACTTGTCTCCTAATATCTTTGTTTCTGATTCTATCCAATCTTGTTATGGTACTTCAAACATTCTGCGCAGGCATTTTGTCTCTGTTGTTACCATATGTTTCTTTTATCTTTGTTAATGTTCAATTCTCGCACTGACATCACAATGTAGGTAGCAACATTGTGTTTTATAGCGTATTATTATATACATATATCATAGTAACTATCAGTGTCTTTGTGTATGACAAGATCAAGAATAGACCACTGTGGCACAGAGAGCATGTCATAAGAGGCGACTAGCGGTGTGACATAGCATAACACCGGCCAGGTTTAGGTTGTTTGTTAAGAGCAGCACAGCACCTAACACACTGTGGGTCTACTTTATTCTAGTGTTTGAGTCTATTAAGATGGGCTCGTACATCGGTTAAACACCCTCCACGGCACTTCTCCCAATACAGTGGAGTAATTAGCTGCTCAAGCCTAGCGCGCTAAACAGGAAATGCTTATCCTGGCTAAATCCAGTTCACACTAGAGCTGGGACCTGCACAAGGGCATCTACCCCTGTAGAAATACAAGTCGGCTAAGACATATCAGACTAGAGAGAAAGAGAAAGAGAGATGGGGGTTTGCACATTTGTACAGAAAAATAAACCTGCTTATTATTACTGTCTGTCATACAACATTTTTCCCATTGCTGGGTAGTCGAGGGGTTTTGAAGGCTGAGGACTACAGACAGCTTCGCCACTGCTGTCACCACGTTGTGTGCTGGCTATGTTTTGTTTATTTTAACCCCCAACAGAAAAACAACATATGCCATACCGGGGATTCTAACCGCTGCCCTCCTTGTCGGTGGGCAGGACTCTAAACCATTCGGCCACGCGCTCCTCTACCTACTTATTATTATTTTCAGTAAAAGTGAAATACATAAATGTGTTTGTGTTTAGTTGGATGTTGCGAGGAATATCGCTGCATATCCAGGCGGGATTCTTACTTAGAGGCGTTCAACCATAATCACACCAGATGAAACTTGGCTCTAATGTTATGTGTTGACACCTTGTTTGTATTTGGTGGCACAAACAGAAAAAGTATTAGAGAAAACACCTCACTATAATAACTAACTTACCTCTATAAGCCAATAAAATATACAATGGTATATGTTATACAAGGCAATAATTCTTGCTGAATCATACAATTTATAACAAATCATGTCTTCCGCAGAAAAAGAAAATTAATCAATCAAAGCCCATTGCTTACATCTCGCCAGTATACACAGTCCTGGGCTATTCTTTATGTCCATCTCCAGGTGTAGCCATTTAATCATAGTTCACTCTCACATTTTGTTTAATCCATGTATTTTTAAGTCCACCTATATTTCTCTTCCGTAGAGGATTTCTTGTGAGAGGCTGCCCGGTTATGTTGGGTTGTGCCTCCCTTAGCATATGTCCTATTCAGCCTCATTTTCTTCTCTCAATTTGTTGTTCCAGTGGCTGTTGTTGACTCCTTTCCAACATGTCTTTATTCCTTGCCATATGACCATTATCCTTCGCATGTACCTGCTAACAAAGGACTGGAGTCTTTGTTGTTTTCCTTTGATCATTCTCCATGTTTTGGCTCCATACAACAGCACCTACTTGACACTGAAGTAGCATATTCCAATTTTAGAGAAGAGAATGCTAAACATAAACAAATTATGTTGCTTTGCCCCAGACAATGCTAGTTATGGCCATAATTGCTGCAGCATTTTTTGGTTTTGTTTTTTTCATTGTGTGCTCATATTAAACTGAGTCATACTTATTTGTCATCATGTAAATGTGACATTCAGTTTGACTGCAGCTTTGTGGTTTTGACTGAATGTGAAAAAGAGGAAAAAGAGACCCAGTTGGTTATTTCACTTGTGCTGACAGACACAATTGAAAGGTATCATCTTCTTCTGTCTATCATTTTCAATCAATGCCTTTGAAGTGTTGTTTTAACACTATCTTTTTCATTGTTTTTCTCTTGTTCTGAAGGCTTGCTGTCTAGCGATTCAGGTTTGTGTGGTTGGCAACATATGTCATATATAATTCATTAGTTAGACCTAGATTGGAGTACTGTGTACAGGTATGGAGTTCTTATCGTAGAGAGGATATAAATATGGTGGAAAGGATACAAAGAGCGACAAAATTGATACTGGAATTCCGAGAATTATAGTTATGAGGAAAGAGAAAAACATGCATACAGTGTCTAGAAATGAGAAGAATACGAGGTGACTTAACATAGGTTTATAAGATAAACAACAGAAAGGATAAATTAGACTATAGCTGGCGAACAACCAAAAAAACAGCAACAAAAAACACTCTAAAAAGTTTTAAATGCAGCCTCCTACAAGAACAAGAGGACACAGTCAAAAATTAATTAAAGAAAGGGCCAGAATAGATACCAGGAAATACTTTTTTAGTCAGGGAGTGGTGAATGCTTGGAATGCATTACCACAGGAAAATAGTGGAGGTAGGATCAATTAATGCATTCAAGAATAGATTGGATGCACATGGTTATTTTCTTAGGTCAAGTGAATGTAAAGGAACTTGGTTGTATACAGAATCAGCAAAGTCTTCTAAACCAGTATAAAGACATTAAGTTAAGTTATCATGGCATTGTCCCCACCTGCTAGATTCTTTTCTTATAGTGACCACTGTTTACAAATATCTCATTCCACAAGATATTGATATCTTATGCTTTCTTTGTGTGTGTGTGTGTGCGTGTGTATGTATGTAAGTATGTGTATTTATATATATATTTATTACTATTGTAATGTTATAGTTTATTTAAAATTTAGATTTCAGTTAATACTGCTTGTTTCAGTTATGGTGTGTGGAACCATTTATATTTTCACAAATAGCTCTAAACACCATTTTTTTTTTACAATGCACCTCCTATCACCAAAGTACTTATATGATTTTATATGAACTATTTGAAAAGGGCTGACTTTTCTGTTTCTTATATTGATTTGTTTAGATCTAGAACTACATTAACTTTGTATTCTCTGTATGTGACAATAATTGACAAAGAAAGCGATGCACTGTTATACTTTACAGTTTTTTCATCACACATGTTTACAAGAATTTATTCATCTGAAGACCAAGTCTACACCAGTGAAACGCAAACTAGGTGTTAACTTTTACTGAACCATTGGCCAAAAAAATTTGCTGAGGCATTGCCTCTGTATAATCACTTGTATATTCATTGTGTTAACACCAGGTTTGCTATAGAAACGGCTGAATCAATAAGGAGACCACTTCCACCCGCCCTGATGACAATACCATGGCTTTTTTTACTTTACACAATTCTTTTAACTATTTTTTGTTTCACATGGATTTGAACAGTTATTCTATTATTGAGGGTGATTGAAGTAAATTTGTTGCAACAGACTTTTCTGGGGTAGTTTGTTTATGTAGATGTTATAAATACATTTGTAGTGGAAACTTAACAGATATGCCGATCTGGTTAGGAACCCTACCACTGCTTTGTGACAATTTCATGGATTTACAAGACAACTGGTGCACCCAAAAAATTGGTAAGTCTAAATCTTTGTGACCTAATTTTTTAAATGTGGAAACTAGGAAGTTAAAACAGTTTTCTACTGATTTAATTAAAGTCTTTTCTGGTGTTATTACTGTTTCAAAGTCACGATCCACTTTATTTTACATCACTGTAATATAGATTGAGATTGTTAATTTTCAACAACGATGAAAAAGATACATTCAGAATGCTGAGAGTTCTCAATGCAAATAACATTACTGTTTAGCAGTGCAACATGGATCCTGCTGCACTGACTTTAAAACTTCTCATAAAATTTGTTAAAGTTAATGGTGTATGCTTTTCATTCATTAAAGCAAAACTAATGCAAAATGAGTAATGTAACGTTTCCTGAGATGTAAATAAATTATGTTTATAAATATTTATGATTAATTTATTGATTGATAATGACGGCTGGGTCAACTGGAGTGTGTCAATAATGATGCGTAAATATAGTCTGCTCTGTAAGGGATTGCAAGGTTTTGATCTCAACAGGTTGACAGGTATGAAAACGTATTTGAAGATATTTGAACAAAGAATAAGAAATTAAGAAAACTCAGTCGGGCATAACATACTGACCAGGACATCACATCAGGGTCAGGCACAACATACTGACCATGACCGCTATCTCTCTTCCAGTAGCGTTTCCTGGAAACCAGCTGTTTTAAAAGCAGTCTGATTGACGAGATGTGGATCAACATGATCCCCATAGTAGTTAGCGCCACGCAGGTGAAGCCAAACAAAGCCCAACTGCCCAGGTCCATCTTTATCAGCACACAACCTAAAAATCAAAGCTACTACAACCTGCCACTTAACGCCCTTTTCAGGGCGCACAAAAGAGTATACTTACTCATTGCGGGAATTCAGCAACAACAAGAAACCTCAGCTGAACAAAGCCCAATTTGGACTGCATTAGTCAAGTTACCAAAAGAAAAATTGAATATTGCAAACTTTTAAACATAATATTTAGAGATCAGGAGATAGTTCTTAACAGAGTTCATATGAATACAAACTGGACAATATTAAAAGACATATTGAATACAAGAGCAACTATTAGATAATGTGAGAGCAATGTACTATATGAATAGAAAAAATATTCGAAGAATGATTGATGGAGTCACAGATGCTTTTTAAATAACTACAGTAGTACTATAATGTGTGCTTTCACCATCTACATGGAGATAATAAGAGTGAAAGCCAGTCAAATTTGAACATCAGAAGTGAAATTCAATATTAGAAGCAAAGACCTCAAATCCTGGCATGGACTACTCTTTTCAGATGATGAAAGTCCAATATATAAGGACAAATATAGACTACAAAATCATTAATGTTTAAATTATCATATATTAAATATTAAATTTGCAATAAAATTAAACATTCAGATCATAAAAAATCAGATACAAATATACAGTTTAGATCACAAATTTGTCAGGTTGGCAGAAAACTACTGTAAGAATGAAGAATGTATTAACAATACGAAGAAGGGTAAAATTGACAAAGACATAATATTAAGATTGGCACATCAAAGACGGAATCTATGAAGATTAGCAGAACATCAGGTCTACTTAACATATTTGTAAACAATATTGAACTTAAGCAGGCTCAACAATTCAAATACCTGGGACACAACGGAAGATTGAAGACTAGATAGAGAAATTGAAACTAGAAGCCAAAAGCCTCTGCTGTGACTTATCAACAGCAAAAAACACCCAAACATCAGTTTTTGCAGCAAAACAACAACAAATAAACAATATATGTATACTAACTTTGCATTACCAGTTTCAAACTTGGTGCTTGTTCAAAGCACAAGATAGAAAAATTACATGTGAAATGAAAATACAATGATTTGGTGACCTCATAAGAACGTAACCTGTTTAACTACCACCATGTTGGCAAAACAAAAAAATTTGGCTGCAAGGCATAAGGAAAGCCGCACTGCAGATGGACAGATTACATAAGAGAAATCCTACAACAACAGACTTACAACAACCAGCTAAACACACTTAACTTAAGAAAGACAACGTAACCACCACATGACAATTAACGACACAAATGGATAGAAATGTAAGTGATAAAAAAGGTAGTAGATGTTACCAGTGGCATGCATAACCCTGCTTAGTCTCCTATTACAGCATGCAGAAAGTATAGTGTGTTGGGTAGTTTCAAACAAAATCTACTTCATGTGTAATCTTTTGCAGGAATTGCAATATCAAACCACTCATGGATGGTTTATATAAAAATCAAGACCAGATTAATGAAGAATTATGTGATCTAAGATTAATCTAGGTCAGGTGAAACTAGCTTCAAGAACCCACCTCATATCATTGTCATGCTCCTGAAACCAATCTGTATCATAGCAATCTAGTCAATGAGGTGGGAATTGACACCGTAATCCCCTTAGTGGTGAGTTTGAGGAGCTTCGCATTTCACTACAGCCAGGGATACCTTTCACTACAGCCAGGGATACCCTTCTCAAGTACGCCTCAGGATGTAAGAAGAGTCAATGTAACCTTCTCTGAAAGAAAAGTTGCTAACAGTTTAACTCTACTTCTTCTTTCTACACTTTCAGATGTTAACTTGGATACATCTAAATCCAGCAGTGGTTAGCCCGAGACTACTGATATCTCCATACATAGAGTTGAACAGTAACTCAACTCTGGATAACATACATGATGAAGCATGATGTTTGACCATCACGTGTGATGAAGAGCACTCTCTTTGTTCAGCCATGTGGACAATCTTTTCATTTTGCTCTGTCTGCTGAAATGGGTGACTTGCTCTGTGATTTAGACTAAAATGAGTAAGATTTGCGCAATGTGTCAACCTAACTCTCTCATCCTGAGCTACCTTTGGCCAGTGGCAAGACATTATCAAGACAACTGGAGATAGTACTGGATGCAGATTTCTCCTCAGGGTTTACATATATACAGATGGCTCAGCTAACAAAGCCACATCCAGTGTAGGTGAAGGGGTCGATTATAGACAAAGGAACGAAAAGGAAAAAACTAGTGCTAACAAAGGGAACACATTCCAATAACTTCCGTGCAGAAGCAGGGGCACTGAAGGTCACTGCCCAGCTTGTGTTATAAGATAGAGATGTTCACTAAGAAAACATAGTATTCCTGACTGATGCCTCCCCAGTATTAAGAGTGCTAAAATAACACAGAGATGAAGATCTCAAGTAATCTATGCAGTCACTAAGAGAGCTCTCAGCAGAACACTCACAGTTGGCAATTCAGTGAACCTCTCCAACTGCAATATTGAAGGCAATGAAGCTGTAGACAAACTAACAAAGTGTGGAGGAGATTTCCCACAAACAGATCTGATCATCACATGTAATGAGGCCAAGACCATAATTAAAGTCAACTTGAGGGGAAAATGAGCTGATCACTTCATAATAGAAGACAACCGTCGCCGAAGACGGATGTGTCGGACCGAAAGGTGCAAATATCGCAGCGAAGCTGTAAACTAGCAACACAACGCATTCCGTTCTCCGGACTACATCCTGCTACTTGCGAAGACCTGTATAGGGCTTGGTAGTGGGAGATTGAGAACGAAAGTAGAAGAAGAAGAAGAAGACAACTGCTTTAATTTAACCAAAAAAAAGCAAGTCGTCACCTTTAGATTGAGAACTGGGCATAACAGACTCAAGAATCATCTTTAAAATAAAATGAGGATTGGGACAAATGACAGGTGCACATGTGGGGAGGGGATCATACCATGACCCTGGAACACATCCTACAAACCTGCATGCACACGCAATTAGAAAGAAGACAATATGAGACAATGGCTGAATGGAGATAAAACAACCTTACAACCATATCAGATTAATGCATATATTGGTCCTGTCAACATTCCGCTATGCTTGTGAGACATGGGCAGTTACAGCTGACCTTCAGCGAAGGATACAGGTCTTGGAGATGAGATGTTTCCGAAGACTTTTAAATGTCACGTACAAAGATCGAGTTACAAATAAGGAAATACGAGATAGAATTACAACAGCAATAGGGCCTTTCGAAGACCTCTTGGCAACTGTCAAAAGAAGGAAACTCGCTTGGTACGGTCACATATCGAGATCAAATGGTCTTGCAAATACGATCCTGCACGAAAAGGTGCAAGGTAGACGACGAAGAGGCCGTCTCTAAAAGAGGTGGGAGGACTACATAAAATAATGGACCAATCTCCAGAAGAGGCACAGGCAGCAACTACTGACAGAGAAGGGTGGCGTGGGGTTGTGAGGATGTCTTTATGTGTGCCTCACGACATCACTGGCTACAGGATGACCTGACCTGACAAATGTTGTCCTTTGTAAGAGAAACTAGGGCCTTGATGTGAAGATGAAGAAAGAAGAAGAACTGCATAAGTTGCTTCGACTAAAAACAATGAAGAAATGCATTTTTTTTTTTATATCTGTGACCCCCGCATTACAGTCTACGTTATGCCGCTTCTCAATTATAACCATTCTTCGTATTGTCAATACATTCTTTGTTCTTACAGTGCTTGTCTGCCAATCAGACAAATTTGTGCTCTGTATATGTGCATCTGAATTCTATGATCTATATGTCTAATTCTATTGCAAATTTAATATATGATAATGTAAACATGTAACAAGATTTTGCTATGCATTTGCAAGAGAAAAAAGTGATTCTTCACTTCACAGCGATTTTTGTTTTGCAACAAGGGCCTGAAAGTGATGTTCACCCGTATTTGCGAAGCTACATCTACATAGAGCATATGATTGGCTGATCAGTTAGAACAGTTTTCTTTCACAACAAAGCAGCAGGGTACATGTCCAGGATTAGACACATTCTATTCTTCTACATGCCTTGGCTTTCTCTATATGAAACACAAGGCCACCACTGTATTTAGCTCCATTCAGGAAGTCTGAACAAAACACTGTACCAATTTGCTTTGCAGGATGATGTTGCTAGTCCCACCCTGCATAGCCAACCATCTTTAGTAGCCTTTAGTATTCTCATATTCTTTGTTCCTCCAAGATCCACACATATTGTGCTCTGATCTAAAAGTATAGGGTGTCCTTCAGCAGACTTAACCAATGGTCGATAATAAAGTGTCAGAGACTTCAGTGTACTAAGCCATGGCAGCTTGTGAGGTGGGTTGGCCAGTTCCCTTCCTTGCTGCCCGTTCCTTTCCTAACAGAAAGTCAGGTACCCATTTACAGCTTAAGTGTGATGGTTAATGGAATTAAACACTAATACCTTTGCAGTGAAAAGCAAGTGTTCCATACTAATTGAGCTGTATATAGGTACCAGGGGATGAACAGCAGTTAATAAGCTGACAGGAGGCAGTGACTCATAGCTGGATACTTGCATCAGAGAACCATAGCTGACTACGACCCTATTCTACATCAAAGCGGTGGCCCTGGAAACAGACTACACTCAAGTAGTCTGGTTAAGACAATAGGGGTCATAGAGGGAAAGTAAACGCATTCCCAAAAATGCTGTACTGGAACTGAAAGATATCTCAGCCTTACTGTTAACTAATACAAACTGTCCTTTTAGGAATGAACAACGAAGACTTACAGTTAGTGAAGGAAAAACAGCAAGCAAGGAAGGGAACTTTTACCCCAGTCTCATGTAAACTGAGACCTTGTACAACGAAATTACTTTTTTATATTCATAAAAACTGATACCATTAATTTTCTTCTACAAAATTATTAATGAAGCTAAAAACTACCTTTCACTGATAATATTTAAAATAATTCACTTCTTTGGTGAATGATGCTGTAATCTATGCAGACAAGGCAGAATATAGATGAGCAGGTCACATGTTACGACGAAACGATGGTCAATGGAGCAAGGCGACAACAATTTGGTACACCACCCGAGAGCAAAAAACAGACAGCAGGGAGACCTCCAATTTGTTGGTCAGAATCCCTTGATATCTGTAAGAACATCTGAGAAACCTATGGTGGAATATTTACCACCCACTGGACTTCTGTGCCCCAAGGCAGGGGAGCTGGAAATGAAGTTGGGACATCATGTGATCAAGATTGACTTATTTTGTTATTGATAGGAAATATAGAAGAGTTATTAACCTGAGTGTTTGTGTACAGCACAATTTGTGCATATAGTACTGTCTAATGTACTGTAGCCCCTAGCATGCTGAATATAAAAGGCTAAGAAACAAAACTAATATTACAATATTTATTCCCTTTGCTTAGGTACACTAGAGGAATTTATAAAAGATGATGAATTGTCCCTCTACAGAAGCAGTCTCTACATAGTGTACAGGCTTGGTTTATTTGTTATTTTAGCTCTGGTAAAATAAAACCTTAGCTTTACTGGGGTTGAATCAGTCCCACTGCACTGCCACTTGTCATACACATTGAGGAGGAGAGGTGTGGCTCACCCAAAAATAGCTAGAAATGTCATAATGAAGTCCATTACTTCACCATTATGGTAATGTTTGCTATCATAATAGCTTTTACTTCTCAAAAGATGGACAAGCAAACTGAAAAACCAGATCAATAAATTCAGATTAGCCTTCAACTCACTTCATCCCAAATCAAACCTTGACATGTCACTTTTACCTTCTATATAATTTTCAGCAGAATAATTTTGTTAAAGTAACAAACTTAACTTGTGCAGCCTAGACAATTAGCCAACAACCATTCTAAGAGAGGGATATCACAGATGGATAAGGATGAGAAGACGACTGGCTTGAGTGACCACAGTTTAGAATATCCTCAAAGGTGAAAAACATAACTACACAGAACATGAAATTACAAACTACCACATAGTCACCATTACCATTGGAAGGGAATGCAAAGTGTGGTGCAATGTGAAAGTGCAACTTTTTAAGTTAAACGGCTGGTAAGTGGCAATACTGAAGATAATGATACTGTCATATAAACTGATAATCTGTGC
Source organism: Ariolimax columbianus (assembly GCA_036924085.1). Lineage (NCBI taxonomy): Eukaryota > Metazoa > Mollusca > Gastropoda > Stylommatophora > Arionidae > Ariolimax > Ariolimax columbianus. The sequence goes on from JAVGWX010000004.1 coordinate 57,895,413, forward strand.
TGTGTGGAAATAAATCAGGGTGCAGGTTATTCAGCTATACTGAGAAGTAATATTGCTGCAAACATGATAACCTCCAAAATGAGAATGGGAATTGAGACAGTGCAGCTCTGAGATACCTATGAGACCTCTTTTGTCGGGGCACTCAATCCTAGCTTTAGAAGGTACAGAAGGGACGACTAAGGAATAAGTGGATAGCAGACATAGATACCTGAAATCTTCATGAACTTGTGTGGATATACTATCATGGTGATGCTGGGGTTTGCAGCTAGAGAGAGCTGACATCTTGGGTTTTAAAGCACCAATAGTTGAAACATCAGATATCTTCTTCTTCTGCGTACGCAGTCAGACAGTAACCATTATTTTTTCGAAAAAAGCGGCGGTCATCCTGAGGCTGTCGCCACTGCCATAGAGCTTGTCTTGCAGAAACATCAGATATGAGTAGGCAGATTATACTTGAATCAATCAATGACCTCCGCCTGTTGTTAGTAAACCTGGTCAGAGCGGCAAGGTTCATCTTGGTGTCTATAATCAATAACTCTTATGACATTCAATCAGTGTGGCAGTGGTCTCATTCTTACCTCTTTGTTACACACAGAGAATTCTCAGAAACCACTAGTGCTTCAGAAGTAATTTACACAGAACAGACTGTATAAACATAAATTATTAAACCTAAAATACAGCTTTGTCAAAAGAGATTTCAGAATGGCAGTATTGAAGAAATTCTTGAATAAACAGATTTGTCACAGTAAATTTTCAGAACCAAATATAATACAGAGATAACTTATACAAAGCACACAAATCATGAAGGGGGAAAGAGCAGTCATAATACAGGGTGTCCAAAAATAATGTTCACAATTTATGTCCAATCACAAAGGTCAACCAGGAAATCTGGAAATACTGGGGATTTCAGATTTAAAAGAGAAGCTCATCAAGTTTGATGTTGGTTCCTTACGAAACTAAGCAAGATGATAGATTTGGTTTGAATAGCCTAATCAAATTATGAGGATTTATTGTGACTTATGGAAGGAATTAAGGTCCGGGAGAATATGGGGGGGGGGGGGGGGGGGGGGAGAGAGGGGGGGAGAAGAGGATATAGAAAAAGACAACTTGTCCAAACTTGGGTGTTCATAAATACTTAAGTTATTAATGTGAATCACCCACTGTCTCATCCCAGTAGCACTACTTAGTCTGAATCACCCACTGTCTCGACACAATAGCACTACCTAAGGTCTGAATCACTCACTGTCTCAACCCAATAGCACTATCTAAATTCTGAATCACCCACTGTCTCGACACAATAGCACTACCTAAGGTCTGAATCACTCACTGTCTCAACCCAATAGCACTATCTAAATTCTAAATCACCCACTGTCTCGACACAATAGCACTACCTAAGGTCCGAATCACTCACTGTCTCAACCCAATAGCACTATCTAAATTCTGAATCACCCACTGTCTCGACACAATAGCACTACCTAAGGTCTGAATCACTCACTGTCTCAACCCAATAGCACTATCTAAATTCTGAATCACCCACTGTCTCGATAAAAGAGCACTACCTAAGGTCCGAATCACTCACTGTCTCAACCCAATAGCACTATCTAAATTCTGAATCACCCACTGTCTCGACACAATAGCACTACCTAAGGTCTGAATCACTCACTGTCTCAACCCAATAGCACTATCTAAATTCTGAATCACCCACTGTCTCGACAAAAGAGCACTACCTAAGGTCTGAATCACTCACTGTCTCGACACAATAGCACTACCTAAGGTCTGAATCACCCACTGTCTCGACACAATAGCACTACCTAAGGTCTGAATCACTCACTGTCTCAACCCAATAGCACTATCTAAATTCTGAATCACCCACTGTCTCGACAAAAGAGCACTACCTAAGGTCTGAATCACTCACTGTCTCGACACAATAGCACTACCTAAGGTCTGAATCACCCACTGTCTCGACACAATAGCACTACCTAAGGTCTGAATCACTCACTGTCTCAACCCAATAGCACTATCTAAATTCTGAATCACCCACTGTCTCAACACAATAGTACTACCTAAGGTCTGAATCACTCACTGTCTCAACCCAATAGCACTATCTAAATTCTGAATCACCCACTGTCTTGACAAAAGAGCAGTACCTAAGGTCTGAATCATTCACTGTCTCACCCCAGCAGCACTATCTATAGTCTGAATCACCCACTGTCACACCCCAGTAGCACTATCTAATCACCCACAGTCTCACCTCAGTAGAACAATCTAAAGTTTAATCACCCACTGTCTCACCACAGCAGCACTATCTATAGTCTGAATTATCCACTGTCTCACCCCAGTAGCACAATCTAATCACTCACTGTCTCACCTCAGTAGCCCAATCTAAAGTCTGAATCACCCACTGTCTCACCCGAGTAGCACTTCCTACAGTCCTATCCTTCTAAACCGTCTGGCTAACTTTTAATATTTGACAAAAGTTATGAAGATATTTTCAGACACCCTTAACTTCAATTTGAGTTTCAATCAGAACTGTGTACATGAGTCCTAGCCATATCTGCAGGGATGCAGGTTTCAGGCAACATTGTGACATGGTGACCGTTGCTAGAATCCCCACTGTGGCCAGCCCAGGTTGCTTCTTTAGAATGATGTCCTCCAGAATGAGGATTCTTCATTTTAGGGTCGTGGCCTAGATTAGACAACATGTGGTGAGTGTCTTCTGAGGTTGTAGCAGCTGCCAACTCCGAGGCTGATGTCAAGGCTGAAGGGTCAGAGGTTAGCCCAGTGACTTGGTTACGAGACATGAGCTCTCCTAGTGTGTGAGCCTGCCAGTATGCGGCCAATGCTAGCCGCTGCTGGTGATCGAGGGAACTAGGTCCCGAAGCTATCACAGAGGAGTCTGGTGAGGTCAAACGATGCAACAGTGATGCTTTAGTATTCGTTTGCGACACTGCGTGCTGTTGATGGTGCACATATGCGGATGAATGTGGCAAAGATGAGGTCTGGTGCCTCGCTAGAGCTGTCTGAAGCAGCTGCTGAGTGGCCACCACATCCTGGGAAGATGAAAACAACAGCGACGATGAACTGGATGATTGAACCGATGAAGAAGCTGCCATAAGTGCACGATGTTGCGCTAGAATGTCTGGGTGTAAGAAATGAGAAGTGCTCCCTGATTGGTCCATGGCAGCCTGATCCCCCGACGAGGTCAAATATTCCTCTTTCAGTTGTGCATGCTCGTCCGACATATAATGATTGGCTGAGGTGCGGTGAAGATCTGTTGAGGAAATGGATGTGGTTTCCCCTAGTCGCTGAAGTGCCTATTTTGAGAACAAATATAGAACATTTAAATACTTTTTAAGTACATTCGCAAATATTTCACTAATGAAAAAGCCCAGCAATGCAGGTATACTCTGTATTAATGAGAAAATTCATCTTCTTTTTCTACTACTTCTTCTAAGGCCAACAATGCTGCTCTACTCTGCATTAATGAGAAACTACATCTTTTTCTTCAATCAATTTGCTGGAAAACAAGTCATTCACTTTCAATCAAAACCTTTTCCGTTACCTGTGGAGCATAGGTCATCAACAAATACATTTCAAGTCAGCAAATGTTGACGTACTGTATCTACTACAGTTTTTATGGCTTAAAGTTTCCACTAGATAAGGTAGTCAGTTCTGTATCCAGTCCATCCTTAGCTATCTCTTAAGACATACCTGGTAGGTTACAGTATTACTATTCTTTGCTCCTGTCTCTGGTGCCAGGAACACTCTTTAGTTCCTGTATCTGTCACTATTTTCTGCTCCTCTTTCAGGTGCCAGGAACACTCTTTAGTTCCTGTATCTGTCACTATTTTCTGCTCCTATTTCAGGTGCCAGGAACACTCTTTAGTTCCTGTATCTGTCACATCACTATTTTTTGCTCCCCTTTCAGGTGCCAGGAACACTCTTTAGTTCCTGTATCTGTCACATCACTATTTTTTGCTCACCTTTCAGGTGCCAGGAACACTCTTTAGTTCCTGTATCTGTCACATCACTATTTTTTGCTCACCTTTCAGGTGCCAGGAACACTCTTTAGTTCCTGTATCTGTCACTATTTTCTACTCCCCTTTCAGGTGCCAGGAACACTCTTTAGTTCCTGTATCTGTCACATCACTATTTTTTGCTCCCCTTTCAGGTGCCAGGAACACGCTTTAATTCTTGTATCTATAACTATTTTTCGTTCCCATTTCAGGTGCCAGGAACACTCTCTAGTTCCTGTACCACATATAGGGCAAGGCCAAGATGCCGCAGTGCATGGGCTGGTAACAACCAGCGACTTATAGATGGGTGCTTGCACCAGGGTCAGCGAACCATAGCTGACCAAGACCCTATTCCCCCTCCACGTGGGTGCCCTAGGAACAGACTGCAATAGTCACTAGTGTAGTCTAGCTAAGGGGTAGGAATCTAGGAGGTAAGGCAAACCTGGTATTAGAAAAACCCAGCTGAAATCAGATATCGCAACCTCGCTGTAAATTATGGCACAACACCCCTGGACGAATGCCGAAGAAGAAAATATAGGGCATTGTTTCTTAAGTTTTTTATCAAGCCCAGGAAGTTTCTTGACACTCAGCAGACTTCTAGCCTGCGTGAATGTGAGATTGGCAATGTCATTAGTTGGAGAGTTCTCTACTGATTAGGTATTAGGTATAGCAATCATTAGGTATTAGGTATGGGAGTCATTACGCATGAGAATAATAATTGTCTTTGTATACTCACTGGTGTATTCATTGTTTTAACACCGGTTTTGCTATTTAAAAATGGCTGAATAAAAAATGAGACCATTTCCGTCCACCCCAAAAACAATACAATGGCAATTTTTTTCTTCAGATAATTTTAAAACGATTTTGTTGTTTCATATGGATTTGGAAGCTTTTTTTAATTATTAATTGTGATGAAGTTATGTTTTTGCAACTGATTTTTCTCAGGTAGGTCTGTTTAGTTTGTTTATGTAGATGTTATAAATACATTTGTAGTGGAAACTAACAGATATGCTGATCTGGTTAGGAACACTATCAGTGCTTTGTGGCAATTTCATGAATTTACAAGACAACTGGTGTACCGAAAAATGGGTATATCTAAATGTTTGTGAAGTAATTAAAAAAACATGTAAACTAGAAACTTTAGAAACATCTAGGCAAACTACAGATGAATGTAATTCTGGATAGCCAACAGATGAATGTACTTCTGGGTAGCCCACAGATAAATGTACTTCTAGACCAGAAGTGGACAAACTACAGATGAATGTACTTGATAGCCCACAGATAAATGTACTTCTAGACCAGAAGTGGACAGACCACAGTGTGGCAATTTTATTATTCTTAGAAAAATTTCATGAAAAATATGCTTCATTTAGTCAATTTACAAAAACTTCATAGCATGCTTTCATGGACACAGATGGTACACTATTTGAGGAACCCTGCCCTAGGTGGGATATACAGATATGATTACCTCTAGATGGTTGACAGATACATTTCCTTACAGATACAATAACAAAGTAGCTGCTGTGTTTTGTTTCAAAATATGCAGCTGAGAGCTATGGGTAGCTAAAGTCATGCATCAAGTGTATTGCATAGGTCGTTGTGAGCCTGTGTCGCTGCACAATCACTTTAATGGGAGCTATCAACCTGCCTCGTGACCGCTATCTTCCTCTGTAGCCAGATCTATCATCGTTGTTTGCCATCAGTGGAAGTTGATGAGGGTGCATTCTCATGAGATGACTGAACCAGCGTTATTTTGTGCCTGGTAATGAACTCTGCATGAGACATAGTGCTGACCACACTTTGAATGTCTTTGTCCCACAATGTTTATCCTGGAAACATAGATGACCTTCCTCAAACACTGCATTTCATACGTCAAAAATCTGCTCTCACGTCTTGGACAGGGACCATGTTTGGCACTGGTAACACAGATTCTGCATAAATATACTGTTTATCAGCGGTTGCTTTGTTACCAAAGTAATGCTCGAGTGTCTAATGATGACAGATGATAAGTCACAGCAGATTCTTTCTGACACCTAGTTCCAATTTTCCTATCGATCTACCATCTGCCAAAAAAATACTGCCCAAATATCTGAACGCATGGGCCTGTTAAAGAGCAATATTATTTACACTTATGTTGAGTGACCCAGTTATTCTGTGGCTCCTCAAAGTTTCTGTCTTCGTCTCATTAATTCGCATGCTGTATTTGGCACAGGTAGTCACAAGAACGTTCATGTGATTTTGCAGTTTATTTTTATCATTGTACAAACAGGCACCAATCATCTGCAAAGAGAATTTTGTGCATTTGGTTCTGCTTCTACTGTCTCAATGATATCACTGATTTTATCATAGAACATTATCCTCTCTTATTATGTCCACCATTAAATACCGTTTTTTATACTCATTTAATTTTTGCCACGCTTAACTCAACGCCTTTATACTGGTTTAGAAGACTGCAGAGTCTGTATACAACGAGTTTCATTTACATTACCTTGCTCTAAAAGCTATGCACATCCAATTTATTCTTAAATGCATTAATTGTCTCTGCCTCCACTACCTCCCGTGGCAATACATTCCAAGCATTCACCACTCTCTGACTAAAAAAATTTTTTCCTAATTTCTAATCTGGATATCTCTTTAGTTAATTTGTAGTTATGCCATTTTGTTCTTGTGGGTGGTTGTATTTTGAAAAACTTGTTATAGTCCATTTATCCATTCCTCTGATCATCTTATAAGCCTGTATTAAGTCACCTCGAAATCGTCTCTCTTCGAGACACTGTAGGCCGATTTTTCTGAGTCTTTCCTCGTAACTGGAATCCCACTATCAGCTTTGTATCTCTTATTTGTATTCTTTCCAGCATGTTTATATCCCCTCTATTATAAGGACCCCACACCTCTACACAGTACTCTAATCTAGGTCTAACTAATGCTTTATACAGTTTGACTATCACTTCCTTGCTCCTATGTTTAATATTTCTTGTTATCACATCTAACATTGCATTTACCTTTTTCACTGCTACCTGAACTTGCTCATTCACCTTACCTGTATGATCTATTATAACCCCTAGGTCCCTTTCCTTATCTATCTGTCTAATATTGTTCTCGCCCATTCTGTAATTATGTTCCATATTGGATCTACCCATGTGGATAACTGTACATTTATCTACATTAAACTCCATTTGCCAGCTTACAGACCATTCTTGAATTTTATCTAAATCCGACCTCAATATATCCACTTCTGCTTTAGATGAGACATTACTGCATAGTTTTGTGTCATCAGCAAATTTTGCAATCATGGATTCAATATCAATGTCGAAATCGTTTATATATATCAAGAACAAAATTGGTCCCAAAACCAAGCCCTGTGGCACTCCACTTTTCACTTCACACCACTCAGAGTACTCCTTATTTATGACCACTCTCTGCCTTCTTCCCGTTAACCAATTTACAATCAATTTGGCAACTCTCCCACCTATTCCATGTGATTTTAACTTTCGAAATAATCTTTGATGAGGTACTCTATCAAAGGCCTTTGCAAAATCTTGATAAATAACGTCCACTGGCTGCGCTTTATCTATCATTTTAGTAACCTCCTCCATGAATCCCAATAGATTTGTTAAGCATGATCTCCCTCTAGTATACCAATGCTGACTATTTCTGATTAGATTAAATTTGTCTAAATGCATTACAATGTTTTCTATGATTATTGACTAACAATTTACATACTATGCTCGTTAAACTCATCTGTCTATAATTTGCTGGATCTGATTTTCTGCCCTTTTTTGAATAAGGGGATCATTCCCGCATATTTCCAATCCTGTGGAACAATCCCTTTTGCAAGTGCTTCTTCTGGTGTTATTATGTGTCTGTATTTTTTTTAATCATTTCCTTTGTCATAATTTGGATCTGTTAGCCTCATCTGTATTGTCATCTGCCTCTTACAAAGATCATTTGATCAAACTTTGACTTCTTCAATCCCAGATATAACAGGTTTTCACTCTTTTTACCTCTGTTAGTTAGTTACCCATCGCAAGCGAAGATGGCGACAGTTTCAGACATGTATATTCAGAAGTGACTGCACAGTTCGATCTGAGCATGAAAAACTCAACCGCACATAGGGCACACGTGAACAGCATCTGTAGTTGGGCAGTCTTTCATTCTTTCCGTCTGTACAGCTCGCATTTCCTGCGCCTCCGCAATGGTCCTCTGCTCAGCAGAGCACGCTCCATGTGTGATGGCGGTGTGCCAAGCTGAGTGGTTCAGAGCAAGCAGCTCCCAGACAGCAACATCAATAAAGAAACTATTCAAAGAAACTTTTACTGCCATGTAAACTGTCTCAGCAGACTGCTCAGGATTGCTTGGCAGGATAGAGTGCCCAACTCTGTAGATCTCAGAAGGGTGAGACTCTCTAGCATACATACACTACTACAGAGAGCCCAAATCAGATGGACAGGGCATGTTGTTAGCATGTCAGATAAGCGCATCCCTAAACAACTGTTATACGGTGAGCTCGGGACAGGACAGCGCTCTCAGGGGGAACAAAAAGAAATGATACCTCATTGCAAGGCAGTAGAATGTACATGTTTTCTTCAGTTGTTTTGTGTCTACGTCTCCCTACATTGTGTTGGTGTTAGAGGGAGCTGGTAGTAGTAATAGCTTTTTCAACTCTGACAATGTTGAGCAATCCACAAGATCACATTTTATTGTTTCTTATTATCCATCACAGTATTTACGGTACAGAGTATGGTATGCAGTAAATCTGTGTAGGTCCAGTAGCATATGTATTACTCGCAACCTGAAAATTGTACTGCATATCTTAGGCTCAATGTGCTCATGCTATCTTATGAATTGGGTTAAGACTTTTAGTTATCACATAAGATGTAACTTCGATTTTTAAAATCAAATTCATCAGATATGTATAAGAGGAACATACTGAAATCAATAAATCTTCTTCTTCGGAATTGGTCCTGAAAAGAAAGTTGTGACATGTTGTAGTTTACAGCGAGACTTCAATAGCTGCGCCTTTCGGCCTGATACCTCCAATTTCAGCTATCTTTTGTTTGGTATCAGGTTTGTTTTCCCATTACAATCCCTATTCTCTTAGTGGGACTGCACTTGAAAGCTTATTTCTAGAGCTGCCGCTTGGAATAGGGTGTTCGTCAGCTCTGGTTCGTTGACCTTGATGCAAGCAGCCAGCTATCAGCTCATTCACTGTGCTGCATCTTCACCCCTAAATCAATAAATGATCACCTGTTGGATGACACTGAAAAAAATTTGCAAAACAAAGACTGGAGGAGTTTCTTCTTCTTCAGCATTTGTTCTAAAAACGTGACATGTTGTGTCGTAGTTTACAGTGAGGCTGCGATATCTGTGCCTTTCGGTCCAACACATCCGATTTTGCTTTTAATGAGTACCGGGTTTGCCTCCTCTCTGTTATCCCCATCCCTTGGCCAGACTACACTAGTGCAGCTTGTTTCCAGAACGGCAAAGTGGAGGCAAGATAGGCTCTTGGTCAGCTATGATTCGCTGACCCTGATGCAAGCAGCCAGCTATAATACGCTGGCTGCTGTTAGCTCATCCACTGCTGCATCTTGGCCCCACTCTTTGAGATTGAAATCAAGTGTAGAACCAACAATATTCATACCCTTCTATCTACTAAAAGTGACTGATTAGCTATGGATCTATCCAGTGCCATAATATCTATTCTACATAACATAGCATTAACATCTATGTTGGCAACCATGTAGAACTGATTCATTCTTGTTTTTGCTACTACTTACCAAGAGGAGTAAACAAATTTCCCTCAATATGACAATACAAAATTAATAGCTCAAATATGTGTGCATTAATTTTACGCAGGGATAAATGACAATACATAAATATTAAGATTACTTTTTTACTTCCTTTTTCCATTTGACATTAAGTTTTACCAATAGCTCTTTTGATTTCTTCTTCTTCATTCCCTCTTCTTTTTTTTTTTTTAGCACAATACATATTGTGTCATGTTTTATAGTTGGACTGTAACATCTACAATTTCTCTGTCTAGAAATATACTCTTATGGATTTTAAACTGTCAAGGGTTCTTTTATATACACTGTTTATCCAAGCTATTTGTCAATCTTTAATATGACTAGACGCTGATCTCATCTCCTTTACCTTATCATGTTAAAAACATTGCAATTATAGTCAACCACTGCAAAGGATCAGATACATGCCTCTTGTAAAGGGACCAGCTGCAGCTAAACCAAATGTTTCATATTAGATCAAACAGATGATTGATTGGAAATGCTTGGCAACAGACTTCTTTTAACCCTACCAGACCGCTGCACCCTTTTTCCGGTAATTTCCTTAACTGCCGCTATACCGCTGGACCGAATTTACGGTACTTTGGGTAGTATGTGAATAAAATGAGTCAGAATCTAAAAATAACCAACCAATCGTGGTCAAACCTCATGATGAGTCATTGCAAATGTCTGCCCCCATGTTTGAATTGATTTTGTGGGGTTTAACATGAACAAATTTGGAAAATTGACAATGAAACGAGCGGCTGATGAACCAAGCACTTCAACAGGAAAGCAAAGTAAGTCTAGGCTTATGACAGTCCAACAGGTGATCAATAATTTAGTTGATTCAGACTCTGAGGAGTCAGAATTTAATCAAGAATACTTTTCCAGTTCAAGTGAAACAGACAGTGAGAGTTCTTGGACTGAGGATCTATATGGAATACTCATGTATAAAGCCCAGCTATCGGGATTATTGGACAAATGAGGGCTCTTTGTTGGGTTTACTCCTGGATTTAGAAATGTTATGACTCGAGACAGATTCTTGGCCTTTTGCTGGGTGGATTGGCACACAAAGATGGAATATTGATGCTAGATGAAAGGTAAACCTATTTTCTACAATGTCTCCAAGTTACATCTTATTCTAACCACTTGTTTGCATGTAACTAACATTTTTCTATATCATGTTGGTTTTTTTCTCTTTAATGCTCAGGAGCCCAGGTATGGGCTACAGTTAGGTTCAGTGCCTCAGGTCTGGTAGGGATAAAAGAGGCAAGCTGCAGTCATGGTCTATGCCTCACAATGAAGCGAAAAGTGAATGAACGAAAATAATTACATATCCCTGTATTCTTTACTCTTTAACTCCAGAATTATATTCCTTGTGTAGATGGAATTATCTTACTTTGGATTTTAAACAACTAGGTGTCAACAACTTCACACCTCTGGAACTTTTATATTTTTTTTATAATAGAATCTATCTTAATATATCAAATTTTAGTGAAATGATTGCACAAGAAACAATTGTTAGTTAGACATAATACTGTAGGATTATATTGAACAAGAAATTAAAACTTAAGAAATTAAGACTCCCCAAAATTGTGTTCTAGGCTAAGTGGTATATGCATTCAGGTGCCAGAAGTATTCTTCTTCTTCTTCGTACGCTGTCAGACGACAACTTTAATTTGTTCGAAGAAAGCAGCTGTCATCCTGAGGCTGTCGATACTGCCATAGAGCTTGTCTAGTGTTGCCACTGGTGATGGCCACATGTGCTTTCTATGGTCCTCGTATGTCGGGCAGTTTTGCAGCAGATGTTCAGCGGTCATTTTCCCTGTGCCACATGTGCATTCGTCAGTGCCAACAATCTTCAATTTATTGAATAGATGGTACCTCAGTCTGTTGTGGCCTGTGCGGAGTCTGAAAACCACGACCTGCTCTCTTCTGTTCAGCTGGTAGTAGGCATCGTTTTTTGTGTAGCCAGTATGTTTTGTTCCCATTTGGCCATGTATCTGACCCTAATAAACCTTTCGAACTCTTCGTAGGTCACACTAGAATCTGGTTGTGGTAGTCTTGCACCTTCTTTTGCCAGTCTGTCTGCCTCCTCGTTGCCTTGGATGTTACAGTGGGATGGAACCCACTGTACCACTACTCTTTTTGGTGGGGACTGCTCGCATAGTTCACAGAGTACTGCTCTTAAGTCATTAAGTTCAGTATTGTTCTGGTTTTTTAGTGCTGTGACCACGGCCAGGGCATCTGTGAAAAGGACTATCTGACTTTCATTGCTTTCGCCTGTGAGCATTGCTTCTACTGCAGCCTTCAGTGCCTCTGCCTCCGCTCTGAAATTGCTTGAGAGTTTTCCAGTTGCCACTGACAGTGTTATTTTTCTACCATTTGGTAGGCTCAGGAATACCCCTGCTCCTCCATTCTGTGTTGTGTTTGTTACAGAACCGTCGGTGTATGCATGGGCCCAGTCCATTCTTGGGTAGTTTTCCGCTATGTACCTCAGGGTTATATCTCTTCTTTCTTTTTCAGTCTAGCTGTTCTTGTTTCCAATACCTGGTATATTTTCTACCACCTCCGGTATGATATGCTGCTTCCATGTGGGCGTGCGTACAGTAGGGATAGACTTTGGTGTTGTTACGGTGTTCATAGGGTCTTCGCTCATCTTTACTTTGGCTATTTCTGCAAAGTTTCTCCGCTTTATTTTCCCATTTCCAAATCTATTTAGTCTCTGATGCATTGGATGATCTGTCAGTCTTCTGAGTTTCTCTGCTTGCTGCTGGGCTCTGCAGTCACTTCTGTCGGTCATATATTGCAGATTTGTAATCTTATCAAGTTCTACAATTGGCGTTGATTTCATGCCTCTTGTTATGACTCTCATGGCTTGGTTTTGAAGTTTGCTAACTTTATCAAAGTTCGTCTTTGCTGCTGTTGTCCATGCCGCAATGCCATACTCGAGAACTGGTCTCACTCTTCCAGTGTACAGTTTCTTTAGTATTCTTTCGTCTGCTCCCCAGCTTGTGCCAGCAAAAATTTTCTCATGATTGCCATTCTTTGTCTGGCTCTCATTCGGTTTCTCTCGATCTGACTTTTCCATGTCATGCGCCAATCAAATGTGACTCCCAAGTAGTTTGGGTTGTCGTTTGGCAGCAGATATTTGCCGTTAAGACTTATTTTGGTGTTCTGTGGTTTATTTGAAAGCGAGAATATTGTACATGTTGTTTTTTCTTCATTTATTTTGACCAGCCATGATTTCACCCACTCCTCCAACGATGTTAGGGCCCGCTGCATCCGATTGTTTGGTACGGTGAGATTTTTTTCGGAGGTCCACATAGCCAGATCATCTGCAAACATGGAGCTGTGGACTCTTCTTAGTACATTCTCTATGATGTTGTTTATATACACCAGAAAAAGTGTGGGTGACAGTACTCCCCCTCGGGGTACTCCCTGCTCCAGTGTCACCTTTTTGCTCCTCTGCCCTTGTACTTAGACTCTGGCTGTTCTGATTTCGAGGTAGTGGCTGATCTATCTATACATTTACCCACAAACTTCACTTCTTCGTAGCTTGACTTTAAGTCCCTCTTTCCACACCTTGTCAAATGCCTTCTCTAAATCCACCCAAACCGCTACTGTATGCTTTTTCTCCTTTTCTCCTGGTAAGCATCCTCTATTTCCTGGGCTATGAGAGTGATCTGGTCCTCAGTGGATCTGTGCTGCCTAAAACCTGCTTGCTGTGGAATTAGTATGTGTTTTACTTCCAGGCGCATCATCAGTCTGGTGTTTATCATACGCTCCATAAGTTTTCCTACACAGCTCAGTAGACTGATAGGCCTGTATCCATTTGGATCTGTTTTATCTTTTTCTTTCTTTGGTACTGGTATAAGTACAGCATCTTTCCATGCCTGCGGTACAATTCCCCTTTTCCAGCTTTGGTTCAGGACTGCCAGTAGCTTCCGCTTTGCTGTTTGGCCCAACCCCATCAGCATTTCATTTGTTATCTCATCTTTTCCAGGCGATTTCTTTTTCTTTAAAGTTCTCATGGCCTCATCCATTTAGTTCATTGTTAGTTTTGCCATCATGTGCTCCTCTGGTGCCATCTTGATATTGTCGTGGCTCTTTTGTTCTTCACTTATATCTGTATGCCTGTCTGTAGGGACATCAATGTGGTTTGCTCTGGCATAATGTTCTATAAAGGCATTTGCTGCTTTTTTTCCGGTAAGCATGTTGTCGCCCTGTTTGATGGTAATTTGTTTATTTGATGGTGTTTCGTCTTTCATGGCTCTGACTAAATTACATAGTTTGTTCCCTTCTTTATCGAGATTGAGGCTTTCTGGATTTTTTTTCAACTGTCTGTTGTTACCAGAAGTATTCAAAATGTTTGTTTTTACAATTTATATCTATACATGCCTTTGGTAGATGAGTATCCCATGCAGAATGTATCAATTAATAATAGAATACCCCAAAGTTCACACGCACAGCACATTGAAATTTAACACTAATTGATGACCAACCTCTTGTTCTGACTGGTTGTTTATCATTACTGTTATAATAGCTACTGAGCTAGGCACTACGCACATAGGATTCATTAGAATCAGACAAATCAAAATCAATATCTGATTCTTCAACATCAGCTACTTCTCAAACTTGCTGCTCAGTAAAACAGTCTTTTAAGTGGCATATCACTATATGGGCCAAACCATCCTTCCATTGTAAACAATAAAAGCGGTAAATTTCACAACTCGTCAACATGTTGTTGCATTTTGTTTTCGTGAACAACTCTTTGGAAAACAGATCAAGCAGTAAGAAATAAATTAAATGGGCATCATTCTGGTTAATTTTTGGCAATGTTAAAATTAATCAAATACAAATACCTGAACAGAAACTAAATAAATACATTCCTCCAACAGGATCCATTAAAATTAACAAAATATGAATACCTGAAGTAAAACTAAATAAATACATTCCTCCAACAGGATCAATTAAAATTTACAAAATATGAATACCTGAAGAAAAACTAAATAAATACATTCCTCCAACAGGATCCATTAAAAAAGGAACAACCCCATCGCCTCTCCGGAGTAAAAGAGTTGTTTTTTTTAAATCGACGCTGCAGCAGTACTGAAAATCAAATGGTAATAATATAACATTGACAAGTATAACTCACAAAGCATTGAAGATAAACAACCAAATATGACGTTACCACCGAAAAATATTTGTCAACAAACCTGAGCTTCCAAGTGCTTTTGTCGCTGCGCTTGCATCTCTCCGAGGTTGACAGAAATTTTGGGGATCTCCCCTTCCTCTCCGCCTCCAATCCTGCTGGCTTTCTCAGCTTCCTCTTGGAGATGCTGAGCAAAGTCCTGGCAGTACTGGGCAAGCTTGGTCATCTGAAGCATTGTGGCTATTTTGTGAAGTGAACGCACGGAAGATGTGTCTACCTGATGACAATCAAATAGTTAACTTTTTGAGTCGTTGACAGAAAGGCAGTCCCATAGGAGATATTGCTGTCTGGGATGAAGTGTTAAGAGACTTCACTGTACTAGGCTGTTGCATTATATGAAATGGGGGTTGTCTGTTTACTGCCTCGTTGATTTTCCTTCCCGAACAGTAAGCCAGGTGTCCATTTACAGCTGGGACAGCCTTAGAGTGTCTATAATAAAGATTGAACCCGCCGGCACCATTGCCATGACGAGTTAGTGGGCAGGTTGAGTGTGCAATAAAGATATTCTTCTTTTTCTTCTTCGTTCGTTCTCAATCTCTCACTACCAAGCCCTGAAAAGGGCTTTGCAAGTTGCAGAATGTATTCCAGAGAATGGAACGTATTGTGTCGTAGTTTACAGGTTGACTGCGATATTTGCACTTTTGTGAGCAAAGCAACGACAACCCCCCACTTAACGCCCTTAGTAACCTACTCATTGTGGGCATTCACAAACAATAACTTTCTGTACCACCGCAGACGTGATTTATTTATTTCTAGAGACCATTTGACTGCTGCTACCATTTGTTGTCTCGTGACCTCATCATCTTGCTAACTTAAACCTCTTATTTTATGCTGTGTCTTGTTTTTTTTGTTGTGATTTACTAATTGCTTTCATTTGTTCTTTGTCCATACTTACTTATTTTCCGTGTTCAAGCACCACGTCATATATCGTTCATCCAATATTCAACAACTTGAATTGCCCTGTCGATTGCCTTCAGCATGTCATTCTCGTCACATGTATCTGGAAGGTTGGGACTTAATCCCCGATGAACGCCTTGTGGCCGCACTATAAAAGCCGTTTTGTTTTTGTCCATTACTTATATGTTTTATCGACATTATCAGACCTGTATTGTGATATGGGATCGCATATGACTATGAAAAACTATCCTGGCATGGAATGCTCTTTCAAACATAGGACAGACATGTGTGGGTTCAGCAGTCGTGATGTTGCACATTCTGTGCTTTTGAGCAATGCATATTCTCTGAGCTTCAGAGATTATGTTTTGCTCAGTGATACGAACACTTTGTGTGATGTAGTGCCGTAGGTGAAGTGACCCTGTGCTGGCATCTCTCAGAAGGTTAAATCAATGTTATATTTATGTGGTTTGCTGTGATCTGCGCTGCACTTAGATTTCAGTAATATAGAGTTAAGATGGTCGTCAACCTCCCTATCTCATCCTAAGCTATCTGAGTCCAGCAGAAAGACATAGTCAATAGTGCTAACGATATTACAGAATATAGTGGCCCTGCTGCAGAAAATATAGGCCTTGGAGATGAGATGTTTCTGAAGACTTCTAAATGTCACATACAAAGACTGAGTTACAAATGAGGAAATACAAGAAAGAATTGCAACATCAAAAAGGCCCTTTTAAAGACCTCTTGGGAACGGTCAGAAGATGGAAACTCACTTGGCATACCCACATATCGAGATCAAACAGTCCTGCAAATACCATCCGGTACGGAAAGGTGCTAGGCGGACGACAAAGAGGTATCCCAAAAGAGATGGAAGGACAACATAAAAGAATGGACCAGTCTCCAAACAGAGGAGGCACAGGCAGCGGTCGCTGACATAGATGGACGGTGTGGAGTTGTATTCATGTGTGCCCCCTGTGGTACAGGGAAAATGACTGCTGAACATCTGCTGCAAAATTGCCCGACATACGAGGACCAGAGAAAGCACATGTGGCCATCACCAGTAGCAACACTAGACAAGCTCTATGGCAGTGTTGACAGCCTCAGGATGACAGCTGCTTTCTTCGAACAAATACAAGTTGACGTCTGACAGCGTACGAAGAAGAAGTATTCATGTGTGCTCTAACGACCTCACCGGTTATAGGATGACCTGACTTGAGTGGATAGCCATGTGTTTCTAGTGTCTCACCATGATCTATGCACTCCATATTACGTTGCAGGGAGTTGCCTTCCTCTCAGTTGAACCAGCTAATGGTTTCACCTGTATAAGTAGACAAGACCTAGCTCACAGAGGGTTCAATTTCAAATTCCCTGATTACCTTCACCTGGTTTAGTCCAACAGCTGAAGTGATATCCTGGGGTGTTGCCACTACACATGCTGCAGCTAATTGGAGCCACAGATGGGAGCTGGACCAAATATTAGCAAACCATTTCCAATGGAAGCATAACATACAACCCAGCCTGTTTTCAGGTAGACACGAAGTTGGAGTCTTGGTTGACCGAACACACTAAACAATTTGGCAGTGGTCCCATTCTTGTCTGCCACACACTAACATCCCTCACAGGAATCATGGTTGGTAGTAAATGTCTGACAACACCATAGTAAATAACTGATGAGAAGTAATGTGTGGGCTAGAGCATTGGCTTGATTGATATGCAAGGTCTCACGCATAACTCCATATCAATAAAGGTTTGGTGCTCTCCCTATTCTTCAGGCATGACTCCCTTCGACTTTTGGCTCTTTCCAAAAATCACTGTTCGGAGTGAAAGACACGAATTTGCAAAGTTAGTCCGCACTGGAAAGGGTTAACTAAATAGATAAGTTAGTTGTTTTTTTCCAGCGTAGTTTAAATACTTTTTTATCAGCTCTCCTACTTAGCATTCTTCTCATTGACCACATTGCTGATGTTGCAAGTGATTTCTCTATCCAGAACTTATATCCCTCAAGCAATAGTGTTTGGCATAACATTACAATGCTCGATCTCTCCCTTCAATTACCAATAACTTGAAACAACTGAAGACATTCCAATAGCAGACGCTGTCATCGGAGATGAAGTATTAGAGACATCATTGTACTAGGTCTCAGCTTTTTGTAATGTTGGGTGACCACTTTCCTTCCTCACTATCTTACCTTCCAAAACACTTAAGCCAGTACCAGTGTACAGCTTGGTAGACTTGGGCATATCATGAAGCAAACCATATGAAACCAAGTGCTCCAACCACTGTGACACTCAAAAAAGGAAAATGTAGTCCCATAGCAGATGATTCTGTCAGGGATGAAGTGTTTTGACTTGTTTATGAGGTGTGGTGGCCAGTTCCATTCGTCACTGCCTAACCTTCCCTAATTGTAAGCCAGGTACCCATTTTGAGCTGGGTTGATTGAAGTCTTTAACGAGTTAAACCCTGTACTCAGAACGCACAAAGTAAATGCTCTACCACTATGCTATTAAGACATTACTCATAACTTATTATCTAAAACGAGTCTATTTGTGATGCACATCCATCACTAGCTTACCTCTAAAATTACAACTTGTGATGCATATCACTAGCTTACCTCTAAAATTACAACTTGTGATGCACATCACTAGCCTACCTCTAAAATTACAACCTATTTGTAGTGCACATTACTAACTCACATCTAAAATTACAACCTATTTGTGGTGCACATCCCTAGCTTACCTCTAAAATTACAACTTATTTCTGGTGCACATCACTAACTTACCTCTAAAATTACAACTTATTTCTGGTGCACATCACTAACTTACCTCTAAAATTACAACTTATTTCTGGTGCACATCACTAACTTACCTCTAAAATTACAACCTATTTGTGGTGCACATCACTAACTTACCTCTAAAATTACAACTTATTTCTAGTGCACATCACTAACTTACCTCTAAAATTACAACTTATTTCTGGTGCACATCACTAACTTACCTCTAAAATTACAACCTATTTCTAGTGCACATCACTAACTTACCTCTAAAATTACAACTTATTTCTAGTGCACATCACTAACTTACCTCTAAAATTACAACTTATTTCTGGTGCACATCACTAACTTACCTCTAAAATTACAACCTATTTCTGGTGAACATCACTAACTTACCTCTAAAATTACAACCTATTTCTAGTGCAAATCACTAACTTACCTCTAAAACTACAACCTATGTCTGGTGCACATCACTAACTTACCTCTAAAACACCTTCATAAATATATTTTAGAAAAGCTTTAGCTGTTTCATAAGTTGTGTCTGATGGCAGGTTGACTTCCAGTTGTGACCTGGGATCAGCATTCTTGAATGTCTCCTGAAGGTAAGGACTCATGGCTAGGAGGATCAGCTTGTGCACCTAATTGAATAAAGACACCAAAAGACAATTTCCTTAGTCTGTACATCTTGAGTCAGTCAAAAGAAGTCATTTATCATTTCCAAGATTGCTACTCGACGAGTGATTTACGGGGCAAATAGAATAGGACCACTGTTTCCATCCTTGCATGTCATTAGTATCCAGCAGCTTCAGGTTGTAAAGCTGAGTCACTAAACTCTTAAAGGCCATAAGAACGCTGTCAGCGTTCTTCCTGTCGTCCACTTCATGCCAGAAAAACGCTCATATCGTTAGCACATTGAACTAAATTTGTTTAGTTTTTTCGGCGTTTCTAAATTTTAATTGACATTATATTTGCGTTTTAATTGTAAAAGCAGCGACGTGCTTTGTGTGAACATTCAAAGTTGGAAAACATTTGTCATCTTTCAAGTCACATCTATAGACCAATAAATAAAAAGGTTATAGGCTCTCAAAGTCAACAGCCATAGTCAAACGTGACATGCTGAAAAAAAATGTTGCAGATGAAATTTGCGCCGATTTTTAATGGACGGTGGCTAAGGTTAATGACTTTATGCATCCCTTAGCCCATTATTCGAGGATGCACTAGACTGATAATGTTCAAGAATGGAATGGAAAACATTGAAAGAGAAAAGGACACTGGTAATGTACAAACAGTTGCATAAACAAGCAGAAGCAGTTCATAATTCAGTGAGATGTAATGTCCAAGCAACCTACTAGGTTATAGAAACAATGAGATGAGATGAAACAAGCAGTTCATAATTAAGTGATATGTGATGTTCGAACAACCTGCTAGGTTATGAAAAAGATGAGATGAAATGAAACAAGCAGTTCATAATTCAGTGAGATGTGATGTCCAATCGACCTGGTAGATTATGAAAAAGATGAGATGAAAAAACTCACATGAAGCTTTTTGTTGGCAACACCTAGAGATGCATCAAAGAACTTTCCTTTTCTCCAAAGAGTGGAGAACTTCTCCTGCAGGTCACATCCATGCTCAGGGTCAGCATATACTTTCATGTAGTTGGTTGGTGGCTGGTGATAAGGCTGCTGAGTCACTTTGTCTGAATGGACAATCAAATAATGGAAAATTTGTAAAAGTATTCTTGTCAGATTCTACCAACTTGTCATCAAGTATTCAGATGAAATCATTTTAAACCATTCCTTTAGTAGCTGCCTAGGAATACAATTGTGCTAAACAATGAAATGATGGGAAAATAACTAGATATTAGTTAACCTTTTCCGTCTCAACGACCTGAGATTGCGACGATTTGGCTTTGTTCCTCTGGCGTTGAACGTCGCCAGCTCTAGGGTCATCGCTTTATCGTATTTAAACTTCTAGGTTAATGTAATGGAAATGGCTGAATATACTGTTCTTTTGATTGTAGAGAGTTCCAACTTCTGTCATTTAGGGTTAGACAAAAACAATGGTGATTTTTTAATTTGTTTTAGATTTTGGAAAAGATTAATACTGTTTTTCACATGTATTTTAAGATTCACCTATTAATGAGAATGGGGGAGTTAGGTTTCTGCAACGGATTTTTCTGAGGTAGATCTATTTAGTGTGTTTATGTAGATACAATAATTACGTTTATAGTCGAAGTGACAGACATAGCCATTATGGTAAACATCAAAACACACGCACGCAAACACAAATTTTTTTTAAAAAGATTAGAGGTTCTCAAAATCAACAACCATATATGACTTGAAAAATTCAGCAGATATAGGAAATAGATATAATTTTATAAATCTAAAAAGCAAAAGATTAATAGAATCATTTTAAACCTTTCTCAACTGAAGATGATTAAGTTAATTGGTCAACAACATCAGAGACAAATACAAGAGATTTCTTTTCAATTGCAATAACATTATTTTAGTGTAAGTTTCTGCAGAAACAATCAGAGCAAGTTGATTGAACATCAAAATAATTTTTGTCAAATTAAATAACCTCAATACTGTCTTCTAGCAAATGCCTTCAGAAAGAAATCAAGACAACAAAATATGACCATAAAATTATAGAAAAATGCAACATCCTTCTTGCTAAATGTAATAATGTAAGAAGCTATTGGTTAAATATTATCACTGTGGTACCAATACAACGATCTGCTGTAAAATTGACTAAATTGAGGTATATAATACACACACATGCCCATCAGCAGTACCAATTTCAGACAAGGTCTATGCAGATATCAGTAACCTCAGACTAAGCACTGCTTTCTTTTGACAAATAAAACATATTGTTTGGAAACACATTAATAAGGAGAAGAATAAATGTAGTAACTTCTAGCCTTTTAGAAAAGACTTAACTTAACATTTTTATACTGGTTTAGAAGACTCATCAGAGTCTGTATACAACCAGTTACATTTGCATTACCCGGCTCTAAAAGCTTTGCGCATCCAATCTATTCTTAAATGCATTAACTGTCCCTACACCACCTCCTGGGGCAATGCATTCCAAGCATTCACCACTCTCTGACTAAAAAAATATTTCCCAATATCCAATTTGGACCTTTCTTTAGTTAATTTGTATCTGTGCCCTCTTGGTCTCATTGGTGGTTGCATTTTGAAAAACTTGTTATAGTCTAATTTAACCTTTCCGTGATTATCTTATAAACCTGTATTAAGTCACCACAAGTTCTTCTCTTTTCTAGACACTGTAGGCCAGTTTTGCTGAGTCTTTCCTTATAACTGTAGTTCTGAAATCCCACTATCAATTTTGTCGCTTTTTTTGGTATTTTTTCCAGCATGTTTATATCTCCTCTACAATAATGACTCCCCACCTGTACTCTAATCTAGGTCTGACCAATGCTTTATACAGTTTGACAATCACTTCCTTACTCCTACGTTTAATATTTCTTTTTCTCATACCTAACATTGCATTTGCCGTATTCACTGCTACCTGGACTTGCTTTACCTGTATGCTCTATTATAACCCCTAGGTCCCTTTCCTTATCTATCATTCTAATATTGTTCTCGCCCATTCTGTAATTATGTTCCATATTGGATCTACCCATGTGGATGACTGTACATTTATCTATATTAAACTCCATTTGCCATCTCACAGACCAGTCTTTAATTTTATCTAAATCCGACCTCAATATATCCACTTCTGCTATAGATGAGACACTCCTACGTAGTTTTTTGTCGTCTGCTATATCAATTTCCAAATCATTTATATATATATATCAAGAACAAAAGGGGATGGTGTGGGCTATTGGGACACGGTTCACGACCAGAAAGTGCTGGGTTCGATCCCCATCACAGCACCGGACATTACCCTGGAGAAGCAAACCCTTAGAAAATGCAATAGAAAGCAGACCCTTACATAAAATGCATGCTGAAATCAGATGCACTGCGCCGATAGAAGCAAAATAAAAATCACAGTGCAACACAGACTGCCTTAGGGATTAGAGAAATAAAGTAAACGAAAAAAAAACACACACAAAAAATAAAAACAATATTGGTCCCAAAAAGGAGCCCTGTGGCATTTCAACTTTTTACAATCAGAGTAGTCCTTATTTATGCCCACTCTCTGCCTTCTTCCCGTTAACTAACTTTCAATCCATTCTGCAACTTCCCCACCTATTCCATGTAATTTTAACTGTTTAAATAATCTTTGATGAGGTACTAAAAAGCCTTTTCAAAATCTAGATAAATAACATCCACCGGTTCCCCCTTATCTATCATTTTAGTAACCTCCTCCATGAATTCCATTAAGCATGACCTGCCTCTAGTAAATGCATGCTGACTATTTCTGATTAGATTAAACCTGTCCAGATGCATTACAATGTTTTTTTTTATTAATGATTCTAACAATTTACGGACTATGCTTGTTAAACTCACCAGTTTATAATTTGCTGGATCTGATTTCTTTCCCTTTTTGAATAAGGGGATCACTCCTGCATCTTTCCAATCTCTTCGAACAATCCCTTTAGCAATTGAGAACACAATGGTTTTGCTAGTTGGTCTCTAATTTCAAACAGCAATTTTGGATGGATACTATCTTGACCTGGACATTTATCCACTTTTAATCCCTCCAATCTTTTTAAAATCATTTTTGGAGAATTTTTTTCTTCTTCAAACCAGGGACGCCAATAGCCGGTGAGTCCTTTTATATTTGTGCTGTTTTTCAACACTATCACCTTTATCTTCTTGTATCTCCGAAACTAACATATACATAATAACACAAGTTCTTTATTAAATATATGTCTCTAGACACACACAAAAAACATATTAAGGTCTCTCAAAGCCAACAACCCAGACCTGACATGCCAAAAAAAATGCAGCTGCAAGAAAAAGATGCCATTTTGTTTTGTGGCAAGCTAACGGTTAAAATCTTGTATCTCAGCTATTATTAGTCACATATGAGGCCAAGATGCAGCAGTGAATGAGCTGACAGCAGCCACGATTGAGTCGCTGGCTGCTTACATTAGAGCCAGCGAACCATAACTGATGAAGACCCTATTCTACCTCCCCGTGGCGGCCCTAGAAACAGGCTGCATTAGTCACTAGTGTAGTCTGGCTGAAGGATGGGGATCGCAGTGACGAAGGCAAACCCAGTACTCTAAGCTGAAATCAGATGTGTCAGGCTGAAAGGAGCAGATATTGCAGCCTCACTGTAAACTACGACACAACATCCTTTTCAGGATGAGTGAAAGAATAAAGGAATATATAACTTTAGCTCAAAACATCAGTGTGTTATCAGGATTATCCTACTGCACGATCACCAACTCCTCCTACAATAAACTGAACATGTTATATAGTCACCTTGATCGCTCTCACTTAACACGGCCCCATCCTCTTCCTTCATATGCCCGTGGTCTGGTTTACTGCGA
This sequence comes from Ariolimax columbianus, assembly GCA_036924085.1. Classification (NCBI taxonomy): domain Eukaryota; kingdom Metazoa; phylum Mollusca; class Gastropoda; order Stylommatophora; family Arionidae; genus Ariolimax; species Ariolimax columbianus. The sequence continues at coordinate 57,919,555 of JAVGWX010000004.1, forward strand.
GCAGCATGACCCTCATCAACTGTGGTTGAGGCTGATCTCTGTACAGGATCTGTTGTGCTGGACTTTTCACCTGCAGGTGCAAAGTCTGAACATGTTACTCAATCACTCTGAAACAGCTTAGGCATTCTGTGTATTTATTTTTCTTAAAACTATTAAGGAGCGAAATATGCAGAAACCAAAACAGTAAGATTTAAACAAAGATTGTTTGTTCGTGATAACGATCACAGGACCAGTATTTATTTGCACTTGAGTAACATACATAACGAACAACAGAAAAGAAAGTGTAAGTAATGGGCAGTTCGGACTTCAGACACTGGACTTTGGCAAGGTGCTTCCATCAGCCCATAGCTTTATTGTTTTTCAGTTGTTCATTATGTATGTTACTTGAATGAAGATAAATAATTGTATTGTGATCGCTGTCATGAAAAACCATTCTTTGTAGAAGCAACATCACATACTTCTTCTTTTTTTGTAGTCTCACTTTCTACTGGATTGTAGTCAGTGTCACTTTCTGCCAGGTTGTTGTCCAGTCTCACTTTCTACTGGATTGTAGTCAGTGTCACTTTCTGCCAGGTTGTTGTCCAGTCTCACTTTCTACTGGGTTGTAGTCCAGTGTCACTTTCTGCCAGGTTGTTGTCCAGTCTCACTTTCTACTGGGTTGTAGTCCAGTGTCACTTTCTGCCAGGTTGTTGTCCAGTCTCACTTTCTACTGGATTGTAGTCAGTGTCACTTTCTGCCAGGTTGTTGTCCAGTCTCACTTTCTACTGGGTTGTAGTCAGTGTCACTTTCTGCCAGGTTGTTGTCCAGTCTCACTTTCTACTGGGTTGTAGTCCAGTGTCACTTTCTGCCAGGTTGTTGTCCAGTCTCACTTTCTACTGGGTTGTAGTCCAGTGTCACTTTCTGCCAGGTTGTTGTCCAGTCTCACTTTCTACTGGGTTGTAGTCAGTGTCGTCTCACTTTCTACTGGGTTGTAGTCCAGTGTCACTTTCTGCCAGGTTGTTGTCCAGTCTCACTTTCTACTGGATTGTAGTCAGTGTCACTTTCTGCCAGGTTGTTGTCCAGTCTCACTTTCTACTGGGTTGTAGTCAGTGTCACTTTCTGCCAGGTTGTTGTCCAGTCTCACTTTCTACTGGGTTGTAGTCCAGTGTCACTTTCTGCCAGGTTGTTGTCCAGTCTCACTTTCTACTGGGTTGTAGTCCAGTGTCACTTTCTGCCAGGTTGTTGTCCAGTCTCACTTTCTACTGGGTTGTAGTCAGTGTCGTCTCACTTTCTACTGGGTTGTAGTCCAGTGTCACTTTCTGCCAGGTTGTTGTCCAGTCTCACTTTCTACTGGATTGTAGTCAGTGTCACTTTCTGCCAGGTTGTTGTCCAGTCTCACTTTCTACTGGGTTGTAGTCCAGTGTCACTTTCTGCCAGGTTGTTGTCCAGTCTCACTTTCTACTGGGTTGTAGTCCAGTGTCACTTTCTGCCAGGTTGTTGTCCAGTCTCACTTTCTACTGGGTTGTAGTCCAGTGTCACTTTCTGCCAGGTTGTTGTCCAGTCTCACTTTCTACTGGGTTGTAGTCCAGTGTCACTTTCTGCCAGGTTGTTGTCCAGTCTCACTTTCTACTGGGTTGTAGTCCAGTGTCACTTTCTGCCAGGTTGTTGTCCAGTCTCACTTTCTGCCAGGTTGTTGTCCAGTCTCACTTTCTACTGGGTTGTAGTCCAGTGTCACTTTCTGCCAGGTTGTTGTCCAGTCTCACTTTCTACTGGGTTGTAGTCCAGTGTCACTTTCTGCCAGGTTGTTGTCCAGTCTCACTTTCTGCCAGGTTGTTGTCCAGTCTCACTTTCTACTGGGTTGTAGTCAGTGTCGTCTCACTTTCTACTGGGTTGTAGTCCATTGTCACTTTCTGCCGGGTTGTTGTCCAGTCTCACTTTCTACTGGGTTGTAGTCAGTGTCGTCTCACTTTCTACTGGGTTGTAGTCCAGTGTCACTTTCTGCCAGGTTGTTGTCCAGTCTCACTTTCTACTGGGTTGTAGTCAGTGTCGTCTCACTTTCTACTGGGTTGTAGTCCAGTGTCACTTTCTGCCGGGTTGTTGTCCAGTCTCACTTTCTACTGGGTTGTAGTCAGTGTCGTCTCACTTTCTACTGGGTTGTAGTCCAGTGTCGTCGCACTTTCTACTGGGTTGTAGTCCAATGTCATCTCACTTTCTACTGGGTTGTAGTCCAGTGTAGTCTCACTTTCTATTGGGTTGTAGTCCAGTGTCGTCTCACTTTCTACTGGATTGTAGTCCAGTGTAGTCTCACTTTCTACCGGGTCCAGTGTCATCTCACTGTCTACTGGGTTGTATTCCCGTGTCGTCTCACTTTCTGCTGGGTTGTAGTCCAGTGTCGTCTCACTTTCTACCGGGTTGTAGTCCAGTGTCGTCTCACTTTCTGCTGGGTTGTAGTCCAGTGTCGTCTCACTTTCTACTGGGTTGTAGTCCAGTGTCGTCTCAATTTTTACTGGGTTGTAGTCCAGTGTTGTGGAATGTATTTGTCTTTCGTCTTTCTTGTGGCCCGAACGACACTTTTCCCAACTTTACGGCAGGTCTCGTTTACACTATGTATCCACCTTTCCTCAGCCTACCTCTCATCCTTCTTCCTTATGTTCTCCTGTGGTTGAATGAACAATGTGGTCTGGCTGCATTCTTACGTGGTTACAAACCATTTCATTCTCTGTTGCTCAATGTAATTTAGGCAGGGAATTGTTACAACCTTCTCCCGAATATTTGTGATCTTGTCTCTCTGGTGTTGCTAGTTTGCAAGTGGCCAACGTTAGTTCCTGAGCCCTATTCAATGTCCATGTCTGGCGTTGGTAACACAGGGTAGGGATGAAGATACTATTTATCATCTGCTCTTTTTGTTTGGAGAGAAATCTTGGGGTGTCACAGTAATGGAGACAACTGGAAAGTTATAGTGTTTGCCTCTGCACTCTCATCTCTATCTATGACATACTGGTAACCTATTTACTAACTTATTTACTTTTGGTAATGTTTCACTGTCCAGCATGACCCGGGATGAATAGAATAAGACATCTGTCCCCTTTCCAGTCATGTTGAAAAAAGATGACTAAGGAAGGTTGTGCTTAGAGCTAGCAACCTCATTATGTAACACAAACTGCCATTATAATTAGCTCCTGCAAAAGCTCAGATACAAGATTCCTATAAAGAGGCTAGACTAGCTGCAGTTAAAATCAATGCTTCACATTAAAGTGAAATGGTGAATGACTGCATACGCTTGGTAACAAGCTTCCTTTAAAGAGGGACAGCTGTAGTGGTGTTCTATGCTTCACACTGGAGCCAAAAGGTGAATGAAATGAATGTTTCATTGACATGTTGCATATTATAAACCAACCTGTTCACAACTGAATGTAGTAGCCCTTTTTAGTCATGATTGACTATAGAATGATGCCACCTTGGAATAGTAACTTTCTACTGATTTTTTTTGTTTTTACTTTACTTGCAATGTCATCAAGTGTATCCTAAATTGACTCTTTGGTCATCAGGATTGATCTCAAGTGACCATTAGTCCTCAAGATTGACCAGAAGTGACCTTTCAGTCATCAAGTGACACTTCAATCATCAAGAAACCTTTCAGTAACCAAGATCATCCTCAAGCCTGTATCCCTTCACCCATCAAGATCATCCTAAAATGGTCCTTTAGCCATCCAACGACCCTTCAGACATAAAATAATCTCAAGCGATCTTACAGCAATCAAACTTGAACTCAAGTCGAACTTCAAGATTGTCCTCAAGCAGCCTTTCTGCCAGCCATCAAGACTGTCTTCAAGAGGCCCTTCAGCCATTGCTTGTCCTCAATCAACCCTTCAACCATAAAGATCGTCCTCAGGCAACCCTTCAGCCATTCAACTTGTCCTCAAGGAGTCCTTTTGGCAATTAATGTGTCCTCTTGCAGCTCTCCAGCTTGGCCTAAGTGACCTTTCAGTCATCTTGATTATCCGCATGCGGCCCTTGAGTATATCCACCCTTGGGAAATCGTGATCTCCTGCAGTCATTTGTCATAACACATGTCCACATACAGCCTTGGGCCATCAGGTTGCCTTAATATGACTCTTTGGTGTACATTGTACCATCATGCAGCTATAGGGTGGTTGAAGTTTGAGAACAATACAGTATACAGACAACTGGCCTTCACAGAACACCAAACATATACACTGCACACACTGAATGAAGGATGACACCTACTTAATTGGCACTGATCTTCTGACTCGTCAATATCCGATTCTTCTTTCACAAGTCTTTTAGCACTGCGGGGATCTTCTACGCTGATGTTGTGGCTTTCTTGGTGTTCCTGATTATGATGGTGTTGCTGTTTGAGGAATTATATATGAGATGAGAAAGGAGAAAGTATAACTGAATGTGATATACAAGAAAAGACCAGACGGAATAACAGTGGAAGTATCAACAGATCAAGGTGAACAATACAAAGTTATAATAAATTTCAAGGGAAAGAAGATTAGCGTCTGGTCAGGCAAAATATACTGATTAAACATGTTAGTCAGGGTCATGCAAAGCATACTGGCCAAGACCCTCACCTTGGCTTCCTCGTAGTCCTTCCTGGAAACGGGCTGTTTTCATGGCAGCATGGCTAACGAGGTGAGGGATCGACGTGATCCCCATAATAGTGAGCGACACGCAGATGAATCCAAGCATAGCACAACCGCCTGGAATACCCCGGTCCACCTTTATCAGCACACTTAGGATGTGAGGAAAGCTATTGCAACCCGCCACTCAACGTCCTTTTCAGGACGCACAAAAGAGCAAACCTACTCATTGGGGACATTCGAAATAACAATAAATTTGAAAACTAAAAATCCATTTTTTTTAAAGTGGGTGGGTCGTGATTGTAGACCACCAATGCCTCAGCACCAATTCAGCATTGCACTGTGTTGAGGTTGCCCAACTCAGCACTGCACAAACCTGGGTGTGTCCAACTCAACATTGCACTCAGAGAAATGTGTCCCACGCCCTATTGCAAAGGTGAAACACTCCGGAACTGACAGATACGAGACTCCACTGGAGGCTCAAAACGTTGGTGGAGATAGTAAGCTGACCAGGGGTTCCTCAGAATTGTTTTAGCTCAGCATTTGACGCTGCACACTGTTGAATGCATCAAGTTCCACTCTGTAGTCAGTAAGGAGCCAGATACATTTCTGGTTTCTGCTCCTGGGTTGGGAAGAATGGCCACATGAACCACCTGAGCGCTATTAACTGAAATCCCCAAGCTACAACAAATCACCACTTAACGTCCTTTTCAGTCAGCACAAAAGAGGAAACCTATTCATTGTGGGCATTCAAAAACAACATATGGCTAGATATAAGAGCATTAAGTTATAAGTTATTGCCCATCGCGAAGCGATGATGGCGACAACATCAGACGATTTTGACTGAATAATGTGATGTGCGCTGTATTTGGATTATAGTGAGGAAGAATATGCGCTGGTCATCAATCTCACTCTTATCATGAGTTACCTTAGATCAGTGGCAAGACTATTGGTCAAGACGACTGTAGGTAACTCGGATGCAGGCACTCTGGTCTTACCTCCCATGAGACGAGGGGTCACTTAAAACTTGCGGGGTTCGATCGTCCATCGTTTCCGTTCATCGCTGTGAGAGGCGAGTGCCTCAACCTCTTGACTACAGATAAGAGCATTACATCAACACTATAGACCTTAACAAACTGATGTCTCTGTCACATATGTGCTAGACGATCATATGTCACAGTAACCAAAAATATGTGCCAAAGAACATGGCAACAACCAATAAAGCTAGAGATTTTGGAGTGAAAGTGGATATGGACAGCAACACATCTTCAGTAGAAAAAAACCAAAAAAAGAATATAACCAGATGTGCGCTGAATAGGAACCCACAGTGAAAGACACATAGAGTACATAGAACATCTGGTGAAAAACTGAGGAAGACTAGGACAGTTGGGGGTCTCGTACAACAAGCCCATAAAGTTAGATACCCACACACCTAAGAAAGAGCAGGTTCATCCAACTCAGAAATGAGACCTAATGGAGCGAAGTCAGTGATACTTCATCCCTGATGACAGCCCAAACAAAAATATCATTCCACAAAATGTAGAGAATTGCTGGCAACAAAAAAATTTTTAGTTAATGAACGTTATACTACAGAGAATTTATCTGGTGAAATAGACACGAGTCATGGACAATGAATGACCAAATGTGGCATCTGGAAGAAAAACGAATACTAATTCCACAGCAAGCCGGCTTTAGACAGCACAGATCCACTGAGGACCAGGTCATCCTCATAGCCCAGGAGATAGAAGATGCCTACCAGGCACAGAAACACACAGTAGCTGTTTGGGTGGATCTGGAAAAGGCATTTGACAAAGTCTGGAAAAATTGGCCTAGAGTCAAGCTAAGAAGAAGTGATGTCTGTGGGAAGATGTACAAGTGGATCAACCACTACCTCAAACAAAGAACGGCCAGAGTCCAAGTACAAGGGCAGATGAGCAAAAAGGTGACACTCGAGCAGGGAGTACCCCAGGGGGGAGTATTGTCACCCACACTCTTCCTGGTATATATAAACGATATTACAGAGAATATACCAAGAAGAGTCCATAGCTCAATGTTTGCAGACGATCTGGCTATGTGGACCTTTGAAAAGAATCTCACCATAGCAAGAAATCGGATGCAGACGGCCCTAACATCGCTGGAAGAGTGGGCGAACTCATGGCTGGTCAAAATAAACGAGGAGAAAACCACATGCACAATATTCTCGCTTTCATTAAAACCCCAAAGTACCAAATTAAGTCTAAATGGCAAAATCCTGCAGTCAAATGACAACCCAACCTATCTGGGAGTCACATTTGATCGGCGCATGACATGGAAAAGTCAGATTGAGAGAAACCGAATGAAAGCCAGAGAAAGAATGGCAATCATGAGGAAACTTGCTGGCACAAGCTGGGGAGCAGATGAAGGCATACTAAAGAAACTGTATACTGGAAGAGTGAGACCAGTTCTCGAGTATGGCATTGCGGCATGGACAACAGCAGCGAAGGCGAACTTCGATAAAGTTAACAAACTTCAAAACCAAGCCATGAGAATTATAACAGGTGGCATGAAGTCAACGCCAATTGTAGAACTTGAAAAGATTACAAAACTGCAATCCATGACCGATAGAAGAGACTGCAGAGCCCAGCTGCAGTCAGAGAAACTCCGAAGACTGACCGACCATCCAATGCACCAGAGACTAAACAATTTGGGAAATGGGAAACTAAAGCGGAGAAACTTTGCAGAAATAGCCAAAGCAAAGATGCACGAAGATCCCATAAACACACTAACAACACCAAAAACCATCACTACTGTACGAAAACCTACCTGGAGGCAGGATATATTTCCAGAGGTGGTAGAAAATATACCAGGTATTGCAAACAAAAACTGCCAGACTGAAAAAGAAAGGAGAGATACTACCCTAAGCTTCATAACGAAAAGCTACCCAAGCATGGACTGGACCCATGCATACACCGACGGTTCTGTAACAAACACTACACAGAACGGAGGGGAAGGAGCATTCCTGAACCTACCAAATGGCAGAAAAATAACACTGTCATTCGCTACTGGTAAGTACACAAGCAATTTCAGAGCGGAGGCAGAGGCACTGAGGGCGGCAGTGGAAGAAATGGTGACACACAGTGAAAATGAGAGCCATATAGTCCTGCTGACAGATGCTCTCGCCGTAGTCACAGCGCTAAAAAGCCAGAAAAACACTGAGCTTAATGACTTAAGAGCAGCACTCTGCAAACTGTGCCAGCAGTCCGCACCAAAAAGGGTAGTGGTACAGTGGGTTCCGTCACACTGCAACATCCAAGGCAACGAGGAGGCAGACAGACTGGCAAAAGAAGGTGCAAGACTACCACAAACAGATACCAGTATGACGTACGAAGAGTCAAAACGGCTTATCAAAGCCAGATACATGACCAAATGGGAAACCGAACATACTGGTTACACCAAAAACGATGCCTATTACCAGTTGAACAGAAGAGAGCAGGTCGTTGTCTTCAGACTTCGCACTGGCCACAACAGACTGAGGTACCACCTATTCAACAAATTGAAGATAGGGTGTACCGACGAATGCCCGTGCGGTACTGGTAAAATGACCGCTGAACATCTGCTGCAGAACTGCCCGACATACGAGGTTCCGAGAGAACAGATGTGGCCATTACCAGTGGAACTGCAAGACAAGCTCTATGGCAGTGGCGAGAGCCTCAGGATGACCGCCACTTTTTTCGAAAAAATAATGGTTACTGTCTGACTGCGTACGCAGAAGAAGAAGAAGAAGAATGACCAAATAAGGCCAGGAAGATGTGTTCCACAAGAGAATGTTAAATGTACTTGCTTATACAACTACAAAAGAACGTGACGGTGGCAGCGTGCGTGCCTCAGTGACCTATGTCAGTGGGAACATGTGTTTCTGACAGGTCGCTGTTGAGGGCCCAGACAGAATGGTAGCAGCCAGGTGGTGTTTCAAGAGTTCATGAAGACAGAACACCTAGGAGAGGAAACTCAAGCAGATGGAGCTCACAACCCAGGAGGGCAGGACAATCAAGGACTATCATCTAGTGAGCCCAAACAAGGAAAAGTTCAAAGGAAAAGCCATTCCTAGACCTTAATATCTGACCAAAAATGGCCCTAGTCAAAGGAAAAATGACCTCAAGTCCACTGTGTATCAATGTGCTAAAGGACTGTGTGGCTGCTGAGAGAGCAGTTATGAACGTGGGAGTCTGGTGGGCAAGAGGGGCGGCGCCAGGCTCATGGACTCCAAATTCCCTGCCTCTTCCCTGACAAGGGGCAACTGTCAGGGTGACAGTATAACTACCCCATCAAACCATATATAAACATGGTATAATAAAATAACCTGCTGCCTTGCAGGTTTGGCCGCCAGGTCGGCTGGGGACAACCAAAGGCTAAGGATGCGAACCTGAAGAAAATGCTTGCTGAGAACGGAAGTGTTGGACTGAACCATGCGAATAAAACAGCTCGCTGCTGCATACCACAGTACTATGTATTTCATTCAAGGATTATCAAGGACCCAGACTATACAGAGAGGCACCATAAGGTACCGGCACATATAAAGACATGTTTCTCCCACCATGGACACACTGATACATCTGCCACTCAAACCCTGCAGGTGTTGCAATGGAATGCAGAAGGCATATACAACAAAAAGGAAGCGTTGTCCAGAAGACTATTTGAGGAAGAAATACACGCTACAAGCATCCAGGAAACGCACCTTAATACAAACCATAGATTTTGCATAAGAGGATATGAAACCCATAGACTGGATAGGGATGGGGATAGGGGGAGGGCGCTTACCCTCTCCAAAATATCAATCCCATCAAAGATGATCTCGGTAGAAACAAACGGAGAAGCTGAAACAATAGGGGTGGACATAACCTTACCAAATCAGACAGAATTTATAACGCATATTACCCCACAATAAAAAAATCTGGCCCTAGAAGCCATGAATATTATGGACCAGGCAAACATAGTGGTAGGAGACTTTAACAGCCAGTCTGAAAGGTGGGGTTATGCACAGACCAGCGCAAGGTAACATGAACTAGAGGAATGGGAGATCGACAACAACCTCTATCTGAGCAACCGCCCAGATGACCCTCCCACGTTCTATTCAAGGCGATGGACATCAATATCATTCCTTGACCTTGCATTTACCAACTGTGACCTAAGCCAAAAATCTGGGAATAACAATGGACCCAAGGTTGACATGGAAAAACCAGATAAAATAAGCCACTAACAAAGCTAAGAACAGAATGGCCATAATGAGAAAGATATCAGGCTCAACATGGGGAGCTGACACGGGCACACTAAAGAAACTGTACAGGGGTTATGTGAGAGACCAGTGCTAGATTATGGGATAGCAGCATGGTCCACAGCAACAAAGAATAACTTTCAAAAAATAAATACAGCCCAAAAATCAAGGGTTGTATACGTATCATCACTGCAGCTATGAGAACAACACCAATAAATGCAATGGAGAACATCACACAAATCGAAAGTATGGAGACTCGCAGAGACCAAAAAACACTCCAGTAAGGGGAGAAGTTCAAACGAATGCCTGATCAACCAATACATGACAGGATAAATCGCATGGGAAGAGGGAGATTAAAGAGAAATCACTTCATATAAAAAACAAAAGAACCTGCAAGAGCAGACCAAATCATAATCCAGGCAGTGGTTAGAGATCCAAAACAAAAATCACAAATCCCACCATGGAAAAAAGTCATTCCCTTAGATGGTAGAAACCATAGAGGGAATAGGGAAAAAGAGAACAGACAGATTTAGAAAGAAAATTAAAATTAACAAAATTAAAGCCAAACAGGGTAAAATGAGCTGATCAAAATAAGACAGCTTTAACTAGAGAACTAGAGAAGAGCAAGTCATCTTCAGACTGAGAACTGGGCATAACAGACTCAAGGGTCATCTTTACAACAAAAATGAGGATTGGGACAGATGACAAGTGTCCATGTGGGAGCATATCATGACCGTGGAACACATCCTGCAAAGCTGCATGCTCACGCAGGAAAAGAGAGAACAATACTGGCCTCGCGAGACAGATACGAGACAAAAGCTATATGGAGACAAACAGCCTTACAAACAACGGTGTCCTTTGTAAGAGAAACCAGTACCTTGATCTGAGGATGAACGAAGAAGAAACTCTGCAAGCGAAGTAAGGGAAAAGTAGCTGAAATCTAATACTTAATACTATCTATTCATCAAGCTTGGAGGGAGAGAGAGAAAAAGAAAAAGAATATGTAGTACTGACAGCAGAGAGAAACTCATAGCTGGCTGCTTGCATCAGGGTAAGTGAACCACAGCTGACCAAGACCATATTCCTCCTCCAAGTAGCAGCCATGCAAACAAACTGCACTTGTGTAGTTTGGCTAAGAGAGGGTTTGCTAACTGAGGGTTTGCTAACTGAGGGTATTCTAACTGAGGGTTTGCAAATCCGAAACCCAAAAATAGTCTGCTAAAATCGGATGTCGGGCCGAAAGTTGCAGAAATCGTACACATGCTGTAAACTTTGAAATAAACCTCCTTTTCATGATGAAAGAAGAAGAAAAAGAAGAAGAAAGAGGTAGGAACAAATGTTGAATGTAACTCATCTATGACTATATAAACTATGCCATCAGTTCAAGAAAGTTGTGATACAGAAAATTCCATCTCACTGCAATACTCTTACCAAACTGTCAAGTGAAGATGGTATGCTATCTCAAACTGATATATGTATATATCAAGAAACCAATTGTAAATACAGAGCACATAGGTCATCAACCAAATGATACATATTATCAGCTCAGCAGAGGTGAAGATGCTGTAATCTTTAGACCACGCACAGGCCACAACAGACTGAGATGCCATCTTTTCAACAATAGGAAAATGAATAGGAAATACCTATGAATTTGTCAGCAACACTGATGAAATGAATGCCGAACATCTGCTACATAAGTGTTCAACATACAAGAAACAAAGAAAGCACATATGGCCATCACTATGGAGATACTAATAGCTTCAGGAGAACCACTACTTCCTTTAGAGAATATATTTAAGTTGACATCTGAAAGTATTTGACAATGACAATGAGGAAGAAAATGATTCTTTGACAATACTTGGGCTGTTCAAAAAGGAAACTAAACTTTTAAAACAGCACTGCTTCTAAGCTAGTTACTGCTAATATGTGTGCCAGTGACAATGACCTTCAGTTTAAGCACATCACGCCACAGCCATTAGTGTTCAACACAATTCAACACGAGTTTGTCCCACGAGCTCAGACAATCAATAAAGAGTATTACTCTGATGTTTTGAGGCGTTTGAGAGAGGCAGTGCAAAGAAAAGAGGGATGTAGCATGGGCAAACAAAACCTGGATGCTGCACCACAACAATGCACCGGCATACACTTCACTGCCTGTCCGTGACTTTTTGGCAAAACACAAGAAGACATTGTCCTACAGCCACCCTATTCTCTGAACTTGGGCCCTACAGACTTTTTTGTTACCAATGTTGAAATCCACCCTTAAAGATCTGCGATTTCAGATCACAGAAGGAATCAAAGAAAATTTGCTACGAGACATGCAGAAAAAAGCTCCAGGACACATTCAAGAATTAGAAAATATGTTGGGAGCGAAGACAGATGTGTCGGTGCAAGTATCGTAGTCACACTGTAAATTAACGACACAGCGCATTCTGTTCTCTGGACTACATCCTGCTACTTACAAAGCCCTGTTCAGGGCTTGGTAGCGGGAGATTGAGAACAAATGCAGAAGAAGAAATATTTGGTGCGGTGTATCAACAGCAGAGGGAACTATTTCGAAGGAGACAAGTTTGAAAAAATTGTAAGTAAAGAAACAAATATCTATTTTACAAAGTTTGGTTTGTTTTTAGACTACCCTTGTATAATCAAGCAGCTACGCAAAGATCCCAATATCAAGTACATAAAAAAAAAAGTTACCTGCATCTGTTGATCATGCAGCGCTGGATGAGTGTGCAATGACGGCAGGAGGTGGGATGAAGGCAACAGATGAGCACTAGGGTGGTATGGGGATGACGACTGCATAAACTGATGTTGTAACAATGCTGTGGCCGCTGCCAACTCCTCAGGTACCCCTGTTAACAGTTCATCTGACACTGCCGCACCAGCAGGTTCTTGTTTGAGCTTTTTTGACTTAAACGATGCCCCAGATGACTTTTTCAGCTTTTTCTCTGTGCTTGAGGAATATGAAGATGATGATTTTAATGTTTCAGCTTGTTTCTTAGAAGCATGAGGTGTCTTCGGTACATCTAGAAGGGTGCTAGTAGAGCCTGATGCAAACTCTCTCATTCTCCTCGGTTTCTTGCTTCTGCGTAGATTTCTGGCACACATTGATAAATCTCTCTGGATGCGTCGCTGGTGAGAGAAAGTAGGAATTTAAAATTGTTAGCAAAATTAAAACAAAGCGATTTATAAACAGTTCGTTTTTGTATAAAATGCGGCATACTTTACAGATTTTCTAAGTTGGTTCAAATATAGAAAAGATAACGGCAATGGATACCAGAGAAGTCATCCAAATAATAGAAAATAACTCATAGAGCAAACTTCACCTAGGCACTCTCAAATATGCTCAGTTTCTTTCATCATTGAAAGTATTGGTAAAAGAGAAAGAACTCCAAAGCTGCTGTGGCAACTTCAAATTATTCTCTGACTTCATCAGGTACGCATTTACTGTTTGGTTGGCTGGGGGTCATGGTCATACCATGGAAAAACCCATGGCATACCCACATTACTGATTTCAACATGGAATGTTCGGTTTGTACACCAAACTCGCAACCTCTTGGCAACAACGTACCTTAGGCCAATTAATCCCAAAGTGGTGGTACGTAAACCAATGACTTTTCAAGAGCCTTTGTGAGCAAGGGCATCAGTAAATTTTGAAAAAAATTAATGTTTTTTTCATTTGGGTCACGGCTTGGCATGATCTTAAAAAAATCTGACTGTCCCTTGATCAAAACATGATTTCCACCAGAGTGAATGCCACGTCCCTGACTTCTCAAGTACCTCATAATTTGTTTTCATTCCTCTTACATGAGAAAAGCTCCTATTCTTAATCATCACATCCTCAGGGCCTTAATTCTCTGTTCCAACAGCAATACACATGACTTCTACGCGAAAGTGATTACACCTCTTATGGCAAAGGTTGACAACGCATCTGAGATCAAGGCCTCTTGAGTTTTAAGCTTGATCAGAAAATGGCCAAAAAATATATACAAGGGTGATTAAAATGAAACCCTTCAAATTGAAATTTGAAACAACATACTATTGTTATAATTGACGAAATTGTTGCTAAGGACTTCAAGAGTGTACTGCAGGTCGCATCTTCTTCTATGGCATTCATCCCTAAAAGGAGGGACGATGAGGCTAATGTCTGCTCAGGCAAAACACACTGATCAGAGAATGTTAGCAATAGTCAGGAGAAACATTCTGGCCAAGACCCTCACCTGACCTCCTCGTTGTTCGTCCTGGAAACGGGCTGTTGTCTAGCTAACAAGGTGAGGTTCGACGTGATCTCCGTAGTAGTGAGTGACACGCAGATGAAGCCAAGCATAGCACAACCGCCTGGAGGACCCTGGCCCACCTTCATCAGTACGCTCAAGATGTGAGGAAAGCTACTGGAACCCATCACTTAACGCCCTTTTCAGGGCACATATAAGAGTAACCTACTCATTTTGGGCATACGAAACAACAACAACATCCCTAAAAGAACATTGAGTCATAGTTTACAGCAAGGATGAGAAATCTGCACCTTTTGACCCAGAGGACATTTTATTTCAATTGGCCATTTTGGCTACCGTGTTTGACTTCCCACTGTGATCCTATTCTTTAAGCTAGACAACACTGTGTGGCCTGTTTCCACAGATGCCACTTGGCTGCTTTGGCCACTCAGGTGGTATCACAATACAGGTCGGCCACATCATGTCATAGTAGCAGTTTAAAGATGGCCACCCCACCTAGTGACATTCAGGAAAGGGATACAGTATTCTGTATTTGTAGCAGTGAAAGGATGAAATCTAGCTAAATAGCAGTGAAAGGATGAAATCAATTTGATTTTAGATAGCAGTGAAAGGATGAAATCTATTTGATTTTAGATAGCAGTGAAAGGATGAAATCAATTTGATTTTAGATAGCAGTGAAAGGATGAAATCTATTTGATTTTAGATAGCAGTGAAAGGATGAAATCTATTTGATTTTAGATAGCAGTGAAAGGATGAAATCTATTTGATTTTAGATAGCAGTGAAAGGATGAAATCTATTTGATTTTAGATAGCAGTGAAAGGATGAAATCTATTTGATTTTAGATAGCAGTGAAAGGATGAAATCTATTTGATTTTAGATAGCAGTGAAAGGATGAAATCTATTTGATTTTAGATAGCAGTGAAAGGATGAAATCTATTTGATTTTAGATAGCAGTGAAAGGATGAAATCTATTTGATTTTAGATAGCAGTGAAAGGATGAAATCTATTTGATTTTAGATAGCAGTGAAAGGATGAAATCTATTTGATTTTAGATAGCAGTGAAAGGATGAAATCTATTTGATTTTAGATAGCAGTAAAAGGATGAAATCTATTTGATTTTAGATAGCAGTGAAAGGATGAAATCTATCTAAATGGCAATGAAAGGATGAAATTTATCCAAATGCCAGTGAAAGGATGAAATATATTTCTAAATCTATCAAGTTTGAGAACAAACGACAAAGAAAAAGAAGACATGGCAGAGGTCATATTCTTAGCTGTCACACACAGAGCCCACGTGAAAATCCCTCATAAGAGTTTATCTGCTGTGTTTTACCTTCACAAAAGTCTGGTCAGGCAAAATATACCAATAATGGGCTTTTTCATGGCAGCCTGGCTAACGAGGTGAGGGATCGATGTGATCCCTGTAGTAGTGAGCGACATGCAGATGAAGCCAAGCTTAGCACAACTGCTGAAGTCCTTTTCAGGGCGTACAAAAGAGTAATCTACTCAGTTTGGGCATTCGCAAACAACAACTTTCGCAAATAATAATCGACTTACGTAACTGGTGATTCCATCTGGCGTTGTTTCTTCCTTGAGGTCTGGAAACTGCTGTACAACGAGCTCAGATATCCTTGTGTAGTCCACACTTGACCACCAATACTTTAGGGTCAAGAAAAAACGGGCAGTTTCCCTGATGATCTCAGACCTGTGCCTCATAGATGATGATTCATCTCTGGCATTCAGGATCTTCTGGGAGTAATTGGGAACCGGTAACGGTTCTGGAAGGCTAACTACCTCCTGGCTTTCCTTCTTGAATCCAGTCCCGTGAGGAAACCACATCTATATATATAAAATCAAAATGTATCAAATTTATTTCTTTATATATATATATATTGGGGTGGGGGAGAGAGTGGAGTTTAAGGGAGAACAAGAAGGATGGAGAAGGAGTGCAATTTGAATGTAAGGATGGTGAGGCACGCAGGTAGAGATTAATTTTTTTTAAATGAACAACTTTCATAATTTTCCCAGATCGAACTGCCCATCCCTCCTCCCTCACCCCACCCAATTCCTTTGTCATATGCATGCACTGTACTTGTTCTTTTTAATCAGTCCGCTAAACTTCTTATTAAACCTTCTCGTCTCCCCACCCTTCCTCCCCACAGATACACCAATCCCTGCCAATTTATTTCCTCCATTCTCTTCTTCCTTCAACCCTCTTATCACTTTCCTCCAAACTGCCAATTTCTTTCTCCTGAACTGCCAATTTCTTTCTCCTGAACTGCCAATCTCTTCCGCTCCCACCTGTACCCATTCATCTTTCTTCATTAACCCATCCATATCTTTCCACCGGTATTGTGGGTGATAAATATGAAAGTCTTCATTTACAAAAAACCCTCTTCTTCTCAATCTCCCGCTACCAAGTCCTCAACAGGGGCTTTTCAAGTAGCAGGATGTAGTCCGTAGAAACTGAATGCGTTGTGTCGCTAGTTTACAGCTTGACTGCGATATCTGCATCTTTCGGTCCAGCACATCCGTCTTCTGCAAAAAAAACCTCTATCTTTACTCCTCACATTCCCATAGTACTCCCTCTCCAGCCCACCCTTCTCATCACCCTTCAACCTGCACATTTCTTCACCATCTATTCCCCACTCAACATGCCCAATACTTGAAATTACAATTGCTTTTTTTTAATAAACAATAAAAAAACTTACATTTTAAAGTTGAGGAACAAAAGTTTTACTAATTCGAAATTGACTTCCCGGCGCATCTTAGTGCATATCTTACACCAGCGCCCGATTTGTACTGTGGCATCAACAAATTTAAAGGTAACATGTACATTTGATGAAGTAAATTGGATCATGAGGTCACCATCTGTATTTCTCTATACTGCCTTTAAAATGTTTTGAAAACTTGTATAAAATATTCTTTTCTATCTCCGTAAAACTTAAATAATCATCAATATCCTAAGGATTCTAAAAGGTTTGCAAAATTTGGTTCAGATCAGTGTAAAGGTTTAGAATTGTATAAGGAATGAACAAGCAATATATCAAACAAGCAGATTCTGAGTTTAAAATATACACTAGAACTTTGCACACAGCGTATCCTGTAAATAATTATTAATACACACAATTCAGTAGTGACTTTAGGTTGGTATTTGTCGACCTAAAATAAGATCTTTCTGAAACTCCAATAGTTGCAGCCACAGCCTTATAAACAGCCCAAATAGTTTTGACACATTCCAATTCACTTTCCATAAACATATACATGCGAAGCATGTTCAAATGAAACCGAACCTAACTGCACCAAGTGAACATGCGTACAATGCGCATGATGACGTCACTTCTGATGTAAACAGCACATACCAACCATCAAGTTTGCAAAATTTCATTATCCTACTACTCATAGTTTTCTCCGCAGACCGTTGAAAATATGGTGAGTGTGATACGGAATCCGTCCAGAGTTGATCAGCGAGCGGTGATTCAGGTTCTAACTGCTGAAGGATGTCAACCAGTTGACATTCATAGCAGAATGCCGGCAGTGTATGGTGACAAAAGTGTGTCGAAGACAACAGTAAAGAACTAGAAAACGAAGTTTAACAAAGGACGTGAGTTAACAAAATATCTTCCGTGACCAGGTCAGGCGCATATTATTGCGTTAACTCATGTCCTTCTATAAATATCGTTGTCCAGTTCTTCACTGTTGTCTTCGACACACATTTGTCACCATACACTGTGATGAATATCAACTGGTCGACGTCCTTCAGATGTTAGAAACCGAAACACCGCTCGCCGATCAACTCTGGACGGATTCCGTATCGCATCCGCCATGTTTTCAACGGTCTACTGAGGAAACTATGAATCGGAGGATAATGAAATTTTGCAAACTTGACGGTTGGTATGTGCTGTTTACATCAGTCACGACATCATGCTCATTGTACGTATTTTCACTTGCTGCAGTTTGGTCCGGTCTCATTTAAACATGCCTCGTAAAATAACTACGACTTCATAACACATAAAAACTCTTTAACAATAACGCTGCCCTCAAGTGAGAAAATGAAAATTACGAAACTGAAAGCTCATCTCGGGTTTCATCATTAACTCAGAAATGCAGCACTGCAAGCTTAAAATAGTTGCATTGATCTAGAAATTTCAGACTGAATGTGCTGTGCAAATTTCATGCACTATAGTTCACCGATTGCAAATTTTTGCAAAACAGACAAATACGAGACACATGTAATTTCCTGTTTTATAGTATAAGATATTCGCGTACACACACACACACTAATTAAATATGGGTTGCTAAATTGGTTATTATCTTTTCACTTTACATTAAAAAACAATTCTGGACGATTAAAATGCCCAAGAATTATTTGTGTTTGTGCACGCACGCACGCACGCGCACACACACACACACATACACACACAGAGAGAGAGATATATATATATATATATATATATATATATAAAAATTTGGAACATCAAAATTGGAAAAGGGCAGTGAGAGATTAAAAGCCTGGGGACCATATGGAAACAAGAAGACAAATGATAAGAATTGAGTCTCCTGGAATGTGCACATGTCAACTAGCTACTGGTGACAAACACATTGGGGCCAAATAAACCATCTAGACCAGTGCTCTTCAACTTGGGTGCTACCGCCCCCTAGTGAGCGTTTGAGGTGGGTGGTAACAGAATAATTACATTTTGTATTAAAACTCAACCTGAGGAGACTGACACAAGAACAACAAAAGTGAAAAATTTAGCAACGTGTTTTTCCCCGTTGTAGCACACTGCTGTGAAACATGGGCAGTTATCCATAACCCCAAGAAAGAGAATCGAATGCAGTGGATCGAAAAAAGGAGACTGCAGACATTCGACAAGAGTTGGGCATAGAGGAGAACTGGTTCATAAATTCAAAAGACACAACGATCTTGAGAGAACAGTAATGGAAGGTATGGGGCCGAGCAAGAGAGGCAGAGGCAGACCAATAAGGCGATGGTACAAAGATGTCAAAGAATGCTTTAGCATGACTCTAGAGCAGGCTAGAGATTTGGCAAGACATCGAGTTTCTTTCAGATGGGCTGTGATGGGAGCGACGTTCTGCAAAGGACATGCTACATGATGATTAAAAACATCAAAAATAATAAAATACAGACTTAGTGGACGACCGCAGAGTTTTCTTCAATTAAAAATGTTAGTGGGCGGTAAGGTAAGGAAAACTAATGGTCATGAACGTTATAAAAGTGGGCACAGGGTATAAAAAGGTTGAAGAGCACTGATCTAGACATTGGACATGAAATAGCCCCAGTGGAGAAGTATATAGTCAAATAGACTATATATTGGTCCAGAAATAATTTAGATCAAACATTAACATCGCTCTGACAAGAAGCTTCCCCCGTGCAGATGTCTGACGCGATCTGATAATTACTGTGCATCTCCGCCTAAGGAAAGTCGTGAACAAGAAGACAACTAGAGCAAGATTCGAAGAAATGACAAATTGAAACACCTGGAGCTTTCAGAGCGTTGATAGGAGGAAGATTTGCACTACCCACTGTCAAATAGGAAGACCCAGATATGATAAAAGACACTTTTAATGCAGCAATAAGAGACACAGCAACAAAGATCCTAAGCAAGCGAAAAAAGAAGAACTTGATCTGTGCAATAAAAGAGAAATGAATCAATAAGATTAAAGAACATTTCAAAAAGGCCAAATAGGCATACGTTAATAAATAGAGATTGAGGTTAAAGATGAGAGAGACAAAAGAGGTGTAGATCGCTGATTAGTGTAAAGATTTTGAGCATAAAATGGGCTGAAATGGTGAAAAAACAATGGGAAGACAACATCCATGAATGGACTAACCTAAGACACAAGGAGGCACATATAGCAACTGCAGACAGAGATGGGTGGTGCAGGATTGCGGAGATATCAGCAGGTGTGCCCCAAAGATATCAAGAAGGCACAGAATAAAATGAACTTATACATACATATTTTATATGGCAAAATGCATTTGCAGGCACAATAGCTGCAGGAACGTATGGCATAGTTGTTAAAAGTTACCCGTCTTGAGTTAACCCTGCCTTGGTAGATGTGACTCTTCTGACATCTCCAGACCTACTTGAAAAGGAGGACCCAAGTCCTCCTAACTGTAACAATGTGAGGTTCCTCAATAAGCTCCCCACAATGGGGATTACAGCATCAATCCCCATATCATAATTTTGACTGTTGTGATGTTTCTAGAAGCACAAATCAGGTGGTGTATATTTCAACCAGCCCTGATTACTCTTCGCTCCAAACTTATGGTATAGACCAAACGTCCTGGCACAGTAGATCAGTAAATGCTGTGGTAGTTAGTTAGACACAGCACACAATAAAAGCCATCCTACAAAATCCTCAGACAAAACTTTTGAAAGAAATTCAAAAGTTCACATTACCTTTCACTCCAATAGGAGCATGGGAGCCACAACTATAATTGATCTCTTTTCAAGAAGCATGAAAGAAAACACTTATGAGTCATTGTATATATGGTTTCTGTGGCACTTTTTTAACATCATGAGGTTGCAAGCCCTGTGCACAACCTTTCTTAGTCATCATTTACAAGTATAGTACATGTGTCTAACTTCTAGTAGAAGAATTAGTGTGTGGTCAAGGTCAGAAAAGTGCCACTGCCACGCTGAAAGCATGTCCTAAGAGACTAATTGCAGTGAGTCTTAAACATTCTGAGGTAGAAGACTCTCCATCTCATATGATTTCTACATTCACCCTCCCCTGCATGGTGCCATTAGTATTCATGTGGTGAGAAAGAGATTCCAGGACCAGGTGAAACATGCTGATCAATAACCCACCTCATATCCTTGTTCATACTCCTGGAAACAGGCTGTATCCTGGCAGTCTGGTCAACAAGGTGGGGATTGACACTGTAATCCCACACAAAAATAAGTTTACTAAGAAGACTCGCATTGCACTACAGCCACGAGGAACCAGGTTTACCTTCTCAAATACGCCTCATGATGTAAAAAAAACAAAACAAAGAAAAATGAAAAAAACTCAGTAGAGTTACCACTCAAAAGTCTTTATACGTGCAGATACCATTACAGAGCATTGGATCAAAGCACGAGAGCCTGCATGCTGCTGGATTCGCAACAACAACAATCACTCGAAGGTCATACCATCCTATAGTCAGTCATGACTGAAAGGGGTTACCACTTCGACTTTGACACCTTTCCAAGCAGGTCACAAATAGGTGCCTAAAGAAGACTGTGCATGGTACTACCAACCCCATCATGTAAAACCATTGCCATTGAAACCACCACTGCAATTTCTCGGGAATACAGGCTTCCTGAAAGTGAGTCAGCAGAAGTGGTGGCATATGCCTCACACAAAGTGAAAAGGTGAAATTAAATTAATGACTGTCAGTGACCCATAGCTGACTGCTAGCGTCCGGGCCACCGAACCAGAGCTGTCAAGACCCTTCTACACCTCCACACAGTGATTCTGAATAACAGGCTGCAACAGAGCAGGCAGGCTAAGTAGAAGGGATCAAAATGAGAAGGCTAACCCGATACTCAAAAATGCCTGCTGAAGTTGGATGTGTTGGACCAAAAGATGCAAATATCGCAGTCAAGCTGTAAACTATGACACAACACTTTCCGTTCCCTGAACTACAATCTGGATACTTGGTAGCGAGAGATCGAGAACGAATGAAGTCAAGCCAAGTCAAATTAATGACTGACACTTAAGCTTCTTCAGTATTCGTCCTGAAAAGGACGGTGTGCTGTAGTTTACAGCAATATCTGCACCTTTCAAGCCGACACATCCGATTTCAGCTCAGCATTTTTGGGACTGGGTCTGTGTTTCCTCTGCAATCCTTATTCTCTTCCTCTTTCTTACTTGAGTCCCTTAACAGAAACTGTCATCAGGGATGAAGTGTTAGAGACTTAATTGTCCTAAACCACAGCTATCGTAAGGAAGAATGACCAGTTGGCTTCCTCGCTGCTTTTCTTTCACTAAGCATAGGTCAGGTACCAATTACAAATTAACCCCCCCATATACAACTGGGTCAGCTGAAACCCCCACTTCTGCAGTGAAAAGCGAGTACTTTATCACTACACTAATGAGATCCTCTTACTCTCTTAGCCAGACTATATATCAACAAATAAAAGTGGCAAAGATGGCGCCCTACCGGCTGAGGGTCTACATTGTTCAGGTGTTGTAGTTCATTATGAATGCCGCCAGACCACGAATTTGCCTGGAATTCACACTAGCCGACGACTTGTGTTCATGGAAATGTGTCGCTGTTAACCAATTGAACTGGTTAATTCATTAGTTTTTTTGTGTTTTCTTCCTTCCGATTATCCTGGCCTGAACATTGGCTATATGAATTAGCACTACGATAAAACCTATGTCGTATTTTCATGGTCTAGTTCACACGGCTGAACTTCACGAGATTGACGCCCTTCGCCTTAGCTGCAAACAGCGTCGGTTTTGGTGTGACTGTAATTTAGACATGACTATAATGGACTAGAACACGGCCCGGGAGAAATGCTCAACACATCACTCACATGCTGAGTGATGTCACTACGACCGCTTGCGGTAATGGGAAAGGTACGACACACAACAATAGATGTCATCCCCCTTCGCTGCTTTGCGGAATACC
This sequence comes from Ariolimax columbianus, assembly GCA_036924085.1. Classification (NCBI taxonomy): domain Eukaryota; kingdom Metazoa; phylum Mollusca; class Gastropoda; order Stylommatophora; family Arionidae; genus Ariolimax; species Ariolimax columbianus. The sequence goes on from JAVGWX010000004.1 coordinate 57,942,278, forward strand.
TGTTTACAGGAAAGGCTTCGGGAGTAAACCCCAAGGAAAAATCTGCATCCTTTGCTATCTCTAGTCGTCTCAATAAAATCTTGCCACTGGCCAAAGGTAGATCAGGACAAGAGAGTGAGATTGACAAAAGGCGCAGTTTCTTGCTCACTTTAATCAAAATCACAGTGCGAGTCACCTATTTTAGCGTTCACAGCGAGAGAAACGACTGTCCACAAGGCTGAACAAAGAGAGTGGTCTTGTGATGGACAAATACTATATCAACACTATATACGAAATAAATTTCACCTGTTTTACCTGATCCTTGGAAATGAGAGCCTGCTCTCCGCTGTGTGAGAATCGTGGAGATGAAGATGCACGTTTCCGGGGACTATGAGATTTAGTGGATGTTGTTACTTCAACTTGTGCAGCCAACCCGGCTGTGTCTGGCAACGACTCTGGGAGAGGGGAGTTCACATTCACTTTATGGGATACGTGCCTTTCAGACTCGCTGTATGTTAGGTTCATAGGGGCTTCAACTGATGATGGATGGGCTGATGGATCATGCCCAGGCAAGTGTTGTATCTGAGCCTGTGAATGAGCTTGTGTGGCTGTTTGATGGGGCACAGAGTAAGCCATACCCATGTCGGCCACTGCATGACCATCCCAATATGCGGGGTTGTGTGCTGAAGAGCTGCTGCCGGAGGGATATGCAGATGTGCTGGGGACTGATAGCTGTTGGTAATGATGTTTAATGCTGGATGTCTTCAGACTTTCCCCAATGGGAGACATGGGCTCTCTTTTGACCATATGTATGTCTGACACAGCCACTGAAATTCCATGAGACTTTTCTTCGTGGTGTAAGCTGTCATGATTCAGTTCAGCCTCCTGGAGGCGGTCTTCTACTTCGGCTTGTGATATTCTTCGCTGGCGTTTATTTGGAGCATCTAATTCTCCACCAGCAAGAGATGAAGCGTCAAGCGTTGAGGCAGAGGTGTATTCATAGGGTACTAGTCCCCTCTTGGAGCTCCCAATGTCAATGCCCAGTCCATAAAATGCACTCAGAGCAGCCACAGCAGCTGTATCATGACCAAAAGCTCCAGATGCCATCAAAGCCTGCCTCTGCTCTTCACTAGAACACTGGGCCAGGTACTGCCTCTCTAGGCTCGTCACTTCTTGTGGGTGTTGCTCTATGCGCTGCTTGATGCCTGCCAGGACTGCCAACTCGCCAAGATTTCTCTGAGTCATACCGAGTTCTGTTAAGTTCATATTTTGTGCTGCCATCAGGGCTTTCATGTACTCCGCAGTTCCTGGCACCAAAGACGTGCCGGAAATATCTGAATTCTGTAGCTCTAATCCTGTGTGTAAGTTATTCCATGATTTCTGAGATGAAGAGGCGGGTTTGTATGTGGTACTGGGTAATCTTCTTCTCATATTCCTCGCACAGGTTCCCAGATCTTTTTTTATCGCTTGCTATATGAAACAAAGAGAAACGGGAAGGGGGTAAACAGCCCTGAGATAATTGTGCCGGGTATTATTAAAAGATGTACACAATAATATATAGTTTAAACATAAACAAAACTACAAATATGTGAACAATTACATTATATCAACTGTCAATACAGTTGTCCAGGCATGTGCAAATTCATCAAGAGCATGGGCCTGATAGTGAATTTTGTATATTCTAGGGCCGTACCACATTATTTTTAAATTTAAAGATTTCTGTATTTATTTGACAACAAAATCTTTAACAAGTCGCTGGTAGACAAGATTCAGTGAAAATTGAAAAGTCATTGCTTGTCAGATAAAATGAGGGTGGTGACTGGAACTGGACGCATGTAGTACGTTGCACATGCCTGCAGTAGACCTGGTAATAATGTGAATTTACTTCACAATTTGCTACCTGTATGGTATTCCAAACTCTTAATCTGCTGGCTGCTAAATTAACAGTATTATCTTATTTATTGCAATAAGAGGCCACTAATAGTGTGGTCTAACCCATCTATGGTAGTAGACTCTCCAACAAACAGCTTTGCACACTCCAGCATTTAAAAAACTGAGTCTGGATTAGCCTTCTAGATTTGAAAGAGAGCTTTAGAAACAATAGGGAAAGCTGAACAGTGAGGAAGTAAACTGGTAACTGCCATTTCAAAAAGGCTGAGACCTCATACAATACAAGTCTCAGATCTTGTACAATGGAAGTCTGAGACCTCGTAGAATGGAAGTTTTTGACCTTGTAGAATGGAAGTCTCTGATATCACAGAATGGAAGTTTCAGGCCTCGTACAATGGAAGTCTCTGACCTCATACATTGAAAGTCTCAGACCTCATACAAATAGAAAGGAAGTCTCAGACTTCATACAATGGAATCCTCAGAACCTGTACAATGGAAGCTCCAGACCTGGTACAATAGAAGTTTCAGATATCATAGAATAAAAGTTTCAGACCTCGTATATTGGAAATCTCTAGCTATTCATCCTCTATGGCAGTATTTGCAACCTTTACCTGTTATCACATTTAGTATGTAAATAGCAAACTCATTCACTTAAAAACAAAAAGTATTATATCTTTAACATACTGTATAGTTTTTAAATATCATGCATTTTTAGTGTAGCTCATTCACAGAAGAGAACTGTTAGAACCCATTACAATCCTATTAAACCAAAAACAACCGCCCGCAATTTGTCATTTATGTCCTACACTAAACATGCATTACATTCTGACATTTAGTTCGTGGAATTTCCGGTTTTGGAGTAACCTACAAGAATACCCATGATTCGCTCATGCACAGTTGTCGTTTAACTGTAATTATTTCCTATAGGTAGACATTTAAGAACATGTTAATTTTCAAAGCCGACGCATCTAGCGCGAGGAAGGTTGAAGTTAGAAACCTGAGAAACGATTTATTGTTTTAACTAATGATTACGCATCTGGATTACTTGTGGATATTCAACACATGTCCGATTCAGACTTTGACTAGGACACAAGAAAGGGTATATAGTAATGGAATTGAGGGATTAACGTTGAAATACACATAACATGGTGAATACCATAACAATTTACCCTCTGGTATATCCAGCTTCGTAAAATGCTTCATAGCAATACATAATTTTTTTTGTATAACTTCATGTCATAGATAGTTTAATTATGTGGCTTACAATATTTACATCATCCTTGTAACTCAATTTGTTTAATGTTAATTAATTTTATTTTGAATCAAACTATTTGACACACAGAGGTGCCGTACTTGCCAAGAACTGAAAGACATGAATCTGCAAAATTATCCAGGACTGGAAAAGGTTTAAAGTAAATAAATGAATACTATTACAACAACCAACAACTTCTAAATTTCAAAATTAGCAATCAAGAAATAAAAGTACTTGATATATGTCCATAGAGCATGTTCTGATATGGTGCTGGCCATATGTGCATTTCCTGGTCCTAATATTAGTGTAGTTTGACAGCAGGCATTCCATTGATATGCCAAGTACAAGCACAGATAGTGTTTATTTCAAACTTTTTGAAAGACCCAATCTGTCATTGGCTATGTGAATTCTGAAGATGACTATTTGTTCACCTCTGTTGATCTGGCAATGTGCAACATGTTTGGTAGTCCTATGCAGCACAGGTCTTTAACAATCACATGCCAAGTCCTCCTGTTCTGAGCCCTCTGTCCATGCAATCCCTCTTTCCTTTATGTTTGTCTCAAGCTCTCTTCTCCATGTGTGTTTTGGTCTCCCATACCTCTCTTGCCCTGGGGATTCCAGAACAAAGACTGCCTTCTATCAGCTAGTTTCCATAATGTATGTCCTATCCAAATGCTAGCGCCTTCTCATGTTATGTCCCATTAATATCTCTATTTAGTTCTTTCCAACAGTTCCACATTAATTATATCACATATCATGTTAATCTCTCTATTCAATGCAGCACTCATTTATGAAAGTCTAGCTTTTTAGTTGTTTTCAATATTTCAAAACCATATAAATAAAATACTTTTTTATTGGAGGAGAATTATTTAGGGGGAGAGGAGAATGTGGAATATAATTTATTTTGAATATCATAATTCCCAATGCAATTAAATCTTCTCTTGCCTTTTATATCCTTATTATCACATTGTTGAAATTGTAGCTGGTCTCTGTAAGTGTTCAAGCTGCAAGAAATGTTTTCTTCTGGATGTCTCCTCGCAATCTTGAAAATTAAGTTGTTTTCTTTTTCAGATCAATCTCTTCAATATTCTTAGTTGTTTTCTTTTTCAGATCAATCTCTTCAATATTCGTAGTTTAACGTCTTTATGCTGGTTTAGAAGACTGTAAAGTTTGTATACAACCAGTTTCTTTAACATTTTCTTGATCTAAAAACTATGCGCATACAATCTATTCTTGAATGCATAAATTGACTCTGTCTCCACTAAGTTTTTTTTTTCCAGATCAATCTCTTCATTATCCTTTATCCATCTTACTAGGCAAACTCTTATCTGTCTACAGTCGATTTGTCCCATACACTTTTCATGCGAATAGGGACATCATCATCCGTTCTTAAAAAGTGCTACTTCTTCTCATGCCAGTTGTTCATTCATGTATCCCTGTAACATATGTGAGGTGTTTTTTTCCAGGAAGTACTGTCAAATCCAGAAGTCTACTCCCCATTCAGAGTGTTTTTTGGCAGTGTGAATGGTGGGGTGTATAATACCATGAATTGGATGGGTTAAACACCACTGGTAGAAGCCTCATAAGACATGCTTTGCATGTGTCAGTGGTCCTTTTATCATTAGATGCATAGCCAACCAGGCAGGCTAACAAAATGTTACAGAAGCCACTATACCTATTTCTGACAATCCCTAACTAAAATTATTTAATCTTCCCACCCAACCATTAACCATTCTCCCCCTCCTTTGATTCTACGTCATATCCCACTCGCTCTTCCGAGCCATTGGATCACATCTTGTATTTCCATTACTACGATAAACATTTGTTGTTGCTACGGATCCAGAAGCATCTGGGCTCTCACCCTTAGGCACAATGCTATGTAATGATATCTGCCCGTGTTTATCAGTTGTTCTCTAGTGTCATACAAAGTGTTCCATTTATCTGGCCTCGGAGGAAGAAGTATTTTCCTAACATCGCTGAGCGTTGAGCACTCAAGGAGATGATGATCAACGGTTGTCAAATGGGTGTGTACATCCGCTCTCACTCAGGAGTATGTTATGGTTAGATTCTGTTCTGGTGCTTATTAAGTGGGATGTGTTCTATTTAATTATTCTCCTATATAATGTCCCATATCCCTGATTAAAATCTGTTAGTCGTATTGCAGATTGTTGATTTTACATTTGTCATGTGTCACTTTTGGTCATATACTTAATACTCTTATTATTTATCCAATTTAACTTCAGTTTTTTACTTGAATCTCGTCTACTACCATGTGAGTGATCTGGCCGGCACATACAAACATGAATTTTTAAAATTATATTTGTTTTTCTTCTGCGTGCATATTTTTTGTAACAAACAATTCTTGCTGCTATCACTTTTTTTAAATAAATTTTCTTGCACACAAAAATTTTTAAGTGGAGACTTAACTTATCATCTTTATATTGGTTAAGAAGACTGCAGAGTCTGTATACAACCAGTTACATTTACATTTCCTTGCACTAAAAGCTATGTGCATCCAATCTATTTTTAAATGCATTAAATGTCTCTGCCCCCACTGCCTACTGTGGTAATGCATTCCAAGTATTCACCACTCTCTGACTACAAAATTATTTCCTAATATCTAATCTGGACCTTTCTTTAGTTAATTTGTAGCTATGCCCTTTTGTTCTTGTAGGTGGTTGTAATTTGAAAAACTTGTTATAGTCTAATTTATCCTTTCCTTTCATTATTTTACAAAAATGCATTAATTCACCTCAAATTCTTCTCTTTCCTAGACACTGTAAGCCAGTTTTTCTAAGTCTTTCCTCATAACTGGAATCCCACTATCAGCTTTGTTGCTCTTCTTTATAACCTTTCCAGCATATGTATATCTCCTCTACAATAAGGACTCCACACCTGTACACAGTACTCCAATCTAGGTCTAACTAATGCTTTATACAGTTTGACAATCACTTCCTTGCTCCTATGTTTAATATTTCTTTTTATTATACCTAACATTGCATTTACCTTTTTCATTGCTACCTGGAATTGCTCACTCACTTGGCCTGTATGGTGTATTATAATCCCTAATTTCCTTTTCTATCATGCTAATATTGTTCTCGCCCATTCTGTAATTATGTTCCATATTGGATCTACCCATGTGGATGACTGTACATTTATCTACATTAAACTCCATTTGACTGAACATATATGCTAGTAATAATACAATTTCCAATGTTTACACAAAATAAATGTAATGGTTTAAAATGTATAAATATATAATAAAAATGTACTAACAAAAACAAACAATCAACATTTACCCAACAAATTATTTTAAATGTTAAAGACCTAGGAAATTGACTTTCACATTTTTTATAGATATCTGAAAACTCTATCTAGTATGAGACAGTACTAAGAGCTACTTGTTGGAGAATGTGCAAAAAATAAGTGCCCTATGACTATTAAACAAAAGCAAAGCAAGCACATGATGCAATCAAAACTTTAATGAAATATAATAAAACTGTGCAACATGAATGAAGAAATAATGGGGGAAAACTTAAAACCACAATAAGATGTGTACACTGAATGAAGAAATACAACATAAATGTGCAAAAGAAAAAGTAAAACTGTTATACCTATAATTTTGTTACTATTCTCACCACTTTTTTAAATATCTTTCTTTGAACCTTTAGTTTTTAATTGAATTGGTATTTTCAATTTTGTTTCTCTTTCACAAATATTTAGAAGAAGGCATTTATTGTATAATGTCCATCTCTTAAGCCCTTTATTTTGCCCATCTTGTTATAATTTTGTTACGGGCCACAGGATAGTATATCCTAGACATACAATAATGTGCAACAATATCGATGGGGTTTCAAGCTCAAATCACCCAGACTGTAACATATATTCAGTTATTGTCAATTTGTTGTTTGGTCATTTGTCTAAAACATAAAACACATTCTGTCTGGAATTCCCAGGTCAATGCAACTATTTTCAGCTCTCCGTGACTTTCTCTTACCGAGTTATTTAACAATGAATGCCTTTCAATGGTGAGCTATAACAATGTGAAAATTGTGGATATCAAGTCTGGGAATTTCCAGGTAAGCGCACTATTTTATACTCGCGGCGTCAATTGCTCTCCGAGTCTGTGGCATACAGTATATTGACGCTCGGCAATTCTAACGTTGTTTGCTTATCATGCATTCTGGGGTCCCCTTTTCCACTATTATTATTATTATAAATGTCTCAATTATTGTTCATGTCAGATGAGAACATCTAAATCCTGTCCAAAGCCAGTCAGTAAAGCTAGTTTATCATAAATTTAAATGATTATGTCTCCATACCATGCACTTTTTATACTAACATTTATAAAACTCAGTTCACCATTTTCATATGTCTTGTTTTTGTTTGTCCAGTACTCTATGAAGGCGTATCTAGGCTGAAGCGTCACTTAACATCTTTTACTGTATTCATGTAAAACTGATTTTTAACATCCTTTTAATTCCATCCTTAAGAGTAGCAAGATGAGAAGTTAGTGACTCCACCACAATAATACTTGTATATGTATTTAATAAAGAACTTTTTGGTAAAAAAATGTTACTTTACCTAGGCAAACATTTTCAGTATTCGCCATTGCAATTTTTCATATATTTTTTTTTAATCCATACATTCTAATGTAACTGCTGTTTTCCCTTTTGTTATGACCATTATTTCTTTTTTATAAATATTTATAATTATATATTTATAGTCTAATGTACTTCAGACTCTCACCCATCATATAATGCCAGTCTGAGAGCCACAATAATTGATAGTTACTACACTGCTTATTACAGTTATCTCCATTATTATTCTTACAAAACACAATTCAACACATGACAAACGTGTGACATCAAATGTGGATATTTACTGTACATACTCGTTATGAGGATGAATCATTTTGAAATACTTGCAAACTCTAAATTGAGACATTGCCGGACAGTATACGTGAGGCCCCAATGAATGAATACATAGCCCATTTATGAAAAAATAAACTACCATTATGTCTTACTCTGGTTTGAACCTGTGTCATCCAGTGTGGAAGATCGATTTTCTAACTTTACTTCCACGCAATTCATTATCCCACTATAGATTTATAAAAATGCACTTTGTGTTAGCTACCATTAGATATCAGTTGTTCATGGCTTGCATTAAAGATATTTTTAAGTTATTAATTGTCATCAAGACTAGCCATTCTTTGTTTAAGTGGCTGAAGAAATTGGACCATTCTGATGAAATTGTGGTTTATTTTTTACTTGGACTTAAACCCAGGTGGCCGTTTTGAGAAACTTTAAGGGATATCATGGCTCTTCATGAAACAAAGGACCACCACTCCAGCGCATCTCTTACAGGAAGATAGCACCCAAGGTCACTTTGCGTGGCCCTGCAGTTGCAGTTTATATAGCAACTTGTTTTGCATTTTGAAGCTGCCAGAAGAGGGAGTGGCCAAGCAGTTCAGATACCTGTTTCTTGACCAAGGGTCCAACACCTTGGTATAGCATAAGTTTGTCTATCGGTGGCAAAGTAAAAACCTAGCTTGTATATGGAGTGTGACTGCAGCGGTAAAATACCTTTACTCCTCAGTTCTATATTATTAATAAATGGTATAACAATTGTTCCTTTTAATTAGGTTGTTAGCCCCATGAAAAACTTTCTTTAGTTACCTATTATGCCATGCTTAAAAGGTAGCAGCAGTCCTGTTTGATGCTAACGGAATGAACATAGGTAACGAGTATATACAGTAGGTATTAACAAACAAACGAAAAGATTCAAAACATCTAGGACAAGGGTTCAAATATCAATGCTTACAAGACTAACAAGTGCTGGAAAATTGTGAAGAACAAGCTCAGCAATGCGATCATAATCTGGAGCAGTCCACCAAAGTTTAAGAGCCAGGAAAAACTGAGTTGTTTCACGGATGATTTTCGGCCTTGCAGACATTGTGTTACCTGACTCCCTAGCCCGAATGATGCTGCCAGAGTAGGGAGGCTGGGGAAGGGGATCAGGGAGGGTGGTAGAGCGCCACATTGCCATAGCAGACAGGCGGTCAATGCTGGACTGGGTATCCTGAAATGGATGAGCCACCTATGTCATCTCCTTCTGCGTTGTCCAGGATATGAACAACATGATATCCTCTTGACCTTAAACTTTCTACAGTGTAACAATTTGATAATAACCTTAACGAGTCCCGCAAACGAATCTATTCAATCATAAACCACTGGTACAAAATGTTCTATATTTCTGAGACTTGTAAGGAGCTTAGTGAGTTCTTCCTCACATCTATACATTTCCCAGTATGCTGACACTCCTGTAGCCACTTACTTCAACAGTATTAATCATCATCTGAGTTATAGGTATCATGTTCTATATATTATTGGTGCCCATTGGAACTTGAAAACTTTTTCATGCAGTGTCTCTAACCTGATGGCTGTAACACATTCTGTACTGCTTCATGAGTTCCCTCTAGTTACTTCGATGCTTCTCTATATGCACTGCCATCCCACTATTTCTTAGTATCTCTCACTTATTATTTGTATCCATTCTCTCTTGGTCCAACATCACATCCACTTTTCCCTTTTATTTCCAGCATTTCACTCTTGGATGATTTTTATTAGAGTCCATGTCTGTATACCATTTCTCTATACATTATCAGCTTTTTTGTTTTGATTAGATACTGTTATGGTGATCTCCTAAAGAGCATTTAGTCCAGTGGTTTGTATATTGGTCTTCTGACCACAAGGGTATGCACTCAAAACAAGGAATTTGTTTTCTGTCGGAATTAAAATAAAAGCATACCCTGTACTGTGCGTGTGTAAGTGACCTGTATTCCTCAGTGCAAAAAATAACTCCAGTGGAATTCAAAAAGAATAAACGCTGTGATAATAATGTTATAGTTGTCATTAGTTGCTGATAACAACCTTAAACTATAGCATTTACTGTTTTTGTATGTGTCAATAAAAACCTTTTCAGGTCCCTGTCAAGCACAGATCTTCAACAAATACAAACCAAGTACTCCTGCTCTGAGTCATCCCTTCAGCTCTGTCCATGTCTTCCCTTTTTCCTTTCTATTTGATTTGTTTTCTTCTCTGTGTGTCTTATGGTTTTTGATGTTTCTTGCCCTAGAGACTTCTTCTTCTTCGATCAACTGATGCTATGCTTCTAGTCCAGGTCTTTGCCGTTCACCCACAGTTTTTCTAACACCGTCGTTTCTTCAAGTAGGGCAGTTCTGCAGGATATGATCTGGTGTCTGCTTGTGTGCTCCACAATCACACATGGCGGTGTCTCTGTGGAGGTGGACCTTGAATCTGCAATGTCCCCTTCTAAATCTGAAGATCTTTGTCTGTCTATCTCTTCCAAGTTTATCTATGCTGTCATTTTCTGGGTTTGTATTCTTTGTGCTGGTCTCCCCATTCTGTCCTCATGGATCATTTGATGAGTGCCTTTGCTTCTATATTGCTCTAAGGATGGTGAGTATACATGCAGCGACTTCCGGCGTTTGCGAGTTCATCTGCTTTTTCATTTTCAAAAATCCCACAGTGGGCCGAAATCAACTGTAGGACTAGACCGGTTTGTTTTTTTCCAAATTGGTCACATCCTTATTTATGTTATTCTCGACAAATGATTTTCAGTTTTGCTGCAGCCTTCTGATTTTTACCCATACTGCACTAGTCTTCTTGCAACAAAACAGCAATTAAGAATATTTTTTCAAAATTCTCTAAATTACCAGCACAAATGTATATAAAATAAAAATGAGGAAAATAACTATTTTTTTCATACAATAACAAAATAATAAGTTCTGTGATTATCCTTTATTTATTTATTAACATCCAAATTAAACAATATGTAACATATGGCTATTTAGTTTTTTCTTCTTCTTAGTCTTATGATCATCAGGAAAGTTATTGCTCCCTTTTTTATATCTAGGTGACATTTGAGGTATCATCTCTAGAGCTTTCTTTGAAACCCAGTAGACCACTTTTTAACTATGTGAATGATGTCTTGAGTTAGAAAATCTCCTACCCTAGAAGGGTTAATGACAATATAGTTAAATCTAAGACTATTAAATTGGTCATGACAAAATATTTAAAAATATGGTTTATTTAATGTAAACACTGCATAAGAATTCAATCCAAGCAGGGTTCATTGGTATTGGAATTGCCAATTTGGCTTATCCAAGTGTAATTTATAAATCACATTTTGTGAGGCAAAAAAATGGATATAAAATCAGGCCTTACTGGGGCAATGTGACTCTCTATCCAAATGTTATAATATATTTTATGTGGCTCTGAGAAAAACTGCTCAAGTTTATAATTTTATCTAAGTATCATGTATCTATAATTACTTATCTAATGTTATGCTCTAAAATTTATTTCCCTTTTTGACTTTATGAATACACATTTCAAAATAATAATTTCATTTTATTTCACATGAGCAGTTCATTGTTTTACTGTGGCTGATCTAAATAACCCTTCTATACTAGAATATTCTCAAACTCATTGACTGCATACACCTTCATTCACTCAGTCTAGAAGCCTGCTAGTTGGAGATAAGTCTTCTGGATTTGAAAGAAAGCTCTAGAAACAATACCCCGCATTTGATGCACAAATAAAAGAGTGAATAATTAGTTTTCTGGAGGATCAAAAGAAGATTTATCTAAATGAAGCTTTGTTTCCATCTGTCAGCTTCAAAACTAACTTTCTATTTTATATATGTTCTGTGTTCTATATTGAAATTAGGGACGGCTTGCGAATGAATTGTTTTGACCTCTGATGCTGATTTTTGGCCACAACTTTGCCAAACAGAAAGGATTATAAAAGGAGATGCATAGATAATAAAGTGTACTGGCAAACACAAGCCCAAGAAAGAAAAAATTGCTGTTATAGAAAGAGAACCCAGAATAAACTTCACAAGAAGAATGCAAAATGATGAAAGTCACATGCTTGCAGTGAAGTCCTTGATAAATTAAAACTGCTAAAGTATGAAAAGAATACAGAATAAGGTAGAAATTCTCAAAATGTAATGAAAGCTGTCACTACATACACTGGAAAACCCCAGAAAAACATTTACAAAAGGGATGAAATACGCATGCTGAAAGTTCGGCTTATGATAGATGAAAACTATTGAAAAATTCAAAACATGCAGAACCAGGTAACATTACCAAAGATGCAATTTAAATCTGAAAATCGATCCCCTACAGAGATAATACACACACAGAAAGCACGCACAACTAGGTGGAATTACCCAAGATGTCATAAAATACCAATTAATAAAATATCTGCTACATAAGGAATAAGTTACTACAGAATAGAAGACCCAACATGTGCAGAATGGCATGAACAAAATAATACAAAGGTTTTCACTAGCTTTAAAAGATGTAAACACAGAGAAAAAGCTGAGATATTATTTAAACAGCTAAGAACAGAAATGGCTAGAAAATCAGACAGATAGACCTAAGAAAATTCAAAAGTTGGTTAAGACGTTGATCTTTAGAAAACAAAATATAATGAAAATGTGTATATTATATCTAGACTAGGGGACGGCGTGGCCTAGTGGTTAAGTGGCACGGCTCACAATCCGAAGGTGCTGGGTTCGATCCCCATCACAGCACCGGCCGTTACCCCGAGGAAGCAAACCCTTAGAAAACGCAGGAGGAAGCAGAACCTTACATAAAATGCATGCTGAAGTCGGATGCATTGGGCCGACAGGCGCAAAATAAAAACCACAGTGCAACGCACACCACCTTGGAGATTTGAGAAATAAGGCGAACGCAAAAAAAATAAAAAAATATCTAGACTAACAACACCTATCACTAGACAAAAGAATTTGCAATTGTTCTGGAATGCAGCATTAATATCAACGAGACCTGCAGTAAAACTAGATATCCATGGTGACTGCAAAAACTTAACTGTTGAAATGCAGTTTTACAAATTCTTTTAGTGTATTTGGGTCTGTAGGATTTCATAACCATTTATAAAACTCAGTTGTTCAAATGTCTCATCTTTTTTTCCCATTATTATTTTTATGTTATACTGCCTTTAAACTTTTTTCACTGCATAAATCAATCCTAACTTTGCATCTAGTCAAGCAGTGATAGTAGCTCTGCTTGAAGCTAAGGTTATATAGCACAATGAAAAAATTGTGAGAAAGCAGAAGACATTTCAGAAATGTGCAACTGTTACAGAACACTGGACTTACAAGTTTTTATCCATGAAAGAGTTAACTGATAAGAGAGAGTTAACTGATAAGAGATGCTACACAAGAGTTCAGAATTACATGGAAGAGATAAGTGACAATGTAAAAGGCAGTCTAGAGAAGAACAGTAAAAATGAAAGCCAAAGCTGCTAGATCCTCTTGACCTTGAGGTTCAAACCTCAGGTCACAATACCAAAGAAATAATAAGTGTTTCTCATGGCTAGTGTACACTAGGTACTGTTTAGAATGAACCAATAGGCAGATTATGATTGAACAGAAGCAACGGCTAAATAGTCTGAGAAAACAAAAAGAGAAAATCCCTAAAGTACTATAACATCCAGACCCTCAAAGGCAGAACTATAAGACACATCTATAATATAAATCAGAGGTGAGAAACAGTTGAAGCCTCCTATTCTGTTAGCAACACAAAGGATGCAGTAGGTAAAAGTAGTCCCATACCAGCATACTACGTGTGTAGGTAAAATGTTAAAAGTCAATAAAAACAGATAAAATGTAATGGCTAAGTGACTGCACCAAGACAAAAACAAAATGACACCTATGTTACGGCCACAGGACCTTCAACAGGTACAAATAATGAGCAAAAGCAATGTACAAATCATAATAAAAAACAAGACATGATGAAAATTGAGCAGTTTAAGTTTGCTGCTACACAAGGATATGTCAATCCGCTTCTCACACTTTTCTGCCACATCATGTCTTGTTTTTTGTTGAGATTTGTTAGTTGTTTTCATTCATTCTTTATCTCTGACAAAGGCCTTTATGGTCGTAACATAGGTGTTGTTTTGTTTTTGTCCTGGTGTGGTTACTGAGCCATTACATTTTATCTATTTTTAACCTCCAGTACTGTTGTAGCTTCCATCTATTTATTTCTACATAAAATGTTTAACTTAATTAAACTAAATTTGGTTTCTTTAAGTGAATGGCCACTTTACTTTGCAAACCTGTAACTCAAGTCAGGTACTCATTTACAGCAAGGTGAATTTAAACATATGTAGACCAGGGATCATTCCTTGCCTCTTTGCTGTATGACACTCAATTATAAATAATCTTAAATCTACTTTTTTTTCTTCATTCGTCTTGTTTTCTAAGGCAGTGTATTGTACTATGTTTCACACCATATGGTCTAGTACATCCTACTTCAGTACACATTCTAAAATGTGTTTGCTTCCACTTGAGACTTTACCTTGCTGAATCTGAACATATGCAATTTTGGGTTATGAGCCGTGTCACTAACTACTTTGCTACATAGCCGCTTCATGATTATGAAAGCCCCTTTATAGTTATTGATCCAGCAACCTATGGGCCCTGCCCTTTGGTCCAGAAATTTCTTTTATAGAAGCTCCTTTATCATGTGCCTTAATTACTATATCTGACCTAACAACATATTTTACATTCTGAACTCCAACTACTATATCTGACCTAACAACATATTTTACATTCTGAACTCCAACTACTATATCTGACCTAACAACATATTTTACATTCTGAACTCCAACTACTATATCTGACCTAACAACATATTTTACATTCTGAACTCCAACTACTATATCTGACCTAACAACATATTTTACATTCTGAACTCCAACTACTTTATCCGACTTAACCACATATTTTACATTCTGATACCCTTGTGAAAAATTATATTTAATAATATGAAGTTTTGAGGCATTGGAAATTTTCAGTTCAGAAATTAAAATGCATGTCTGAAATAAAAGGAAGATTACTTTCAGTTTTGTAAAAGAAAAGTTTACAGAAGTGTACCAACATTTTCACTTAAATAAGTCCTAATCGATGACAAAACAAAACAAAAACAGCACAAATGAAAACAGTGAAATAGGTTCAATGAATTTCAGTATAGTTAGTTTTCTTTCCACTTGTGCAGTTGAGCGTCATGGTGGGCTTAATTTGTCTGTCCTGCGAAGATGCGAGATTAATGAATTTCAGTAATTGGTATAATAGAGCTTCTGTTGTCCAAAAGGGGAGCGAAGATTAGTAACACTGTAACATACCAGGAATATCGTTTGGCAACTAAGGAGGGTTAGGTATGGGCTGGCTATCTCATACCGCAGAAATTTTCAGTCACAAAAACTTCAATAGATATTATTATGTCAACACTTGTTGACTTGGTGTATATTTGTTAAAGACCTATGCTCCACAGGGAGCTGGAAAGGTTTTGATCTATTGACTGATTGGGTATAGAGTACATGCATCTGATTAGCACAGTGATAGAGCACTCGTATTTCATGGCAATATTACAGGGTTCATCTACCATTATTGGCATGCTCAAGTCAACCCAGCTATAAAAGGGTGCATGACTTGCTGGTTTGGGGAATTAAAGGGAGCCAGAAAGGGAGTTCCCACCCCAACTCATAAACAAGCTGTGGCCTCATATAATGAAGTCTTTAACATTTCATCCCTGACAGCAGAGCCCACTAAGGGACTGTCTATATATATTTTATGAGGGCTGATAAGAAAGTATCTGATCTTTGACTGGGGGAAAAAAAACTAACTAACTTGCCTATTTAGTTCAAACCCAAAGAATTTCTGGAAGTCATTTTATGGGATCTCCATCAGCTACGTCGTTGTATTTGTCTTGATTATCATCTTGATTCTGAAATTGCTTCTCTTTGAGTGGCACCTTGAGTCTTAGAAGTGCCAAAAGTTGTAAAGAGCCATGCCTGAGAATTGGGAGAAGTGCCACAAGTTATAGGGAGCCATGTCTGGGAAGTGGAGGAAGTGTCAAAAGTAACAGAGAGACATGTCTGGGAAGTGGAGAAAGTGCCAAAAGTCAAAGAGTCTCATGCCTGAAAATTGGGAGAAGTGCCAAAAGTCATACAGAACCCTATTTGGAAGAGGTGGAAGTGTCAAAAGTCATAGGGAGCCATGGCACAGAAGAGGGAGGAGTGCCAAAAGTCACAGGGAGTCATGTCTGAGAAGTGAAAGGATTACAAAATGTCACAGAGAGCCATGTCTGGGAAGTGGAAGGAGTACGAAAAGTCACAGAGAGAGCCATGTCTGGGAAGTGGAAGGAGTACCAAAAGTCACAGAGAGCCATGTCTGGGAAGTGGAAGGAAGTGCCAAAAGTCAAAGGGAGCCATGTCTGGGAAGTGGAAGGAGTACCAAAAGTCACAGAGAGCCATGTCTTGGAAGAGGGGGAAGTGCCAAAAATCACTGAGAGTCATGTGTGGGAAGTGGAGGAAGTGCCAAAAGTCACTGAGAGCTATGTCTGGGAAGTGGAGGAAGTGCCAAAAGTCACAGAGAGCCATGTCTTGGAAGAGGGGGAAGTGCCAAAAGTCACTGAGAGCCATGTGTGGGAAGTGGAGGAAGTGCCAAAAGTCACTGAGAGCCATGTCTTGGAAGAGGGCGAAGTGCCAAAAGTCACTGAGAGCCATGTGTGGGAAGTGAAGGAAGTGCCAAAAGTCATAGGGAGCCATGTCTTGGAAGAGGGGGAAGTGCCAAAAGTCACTGAGAGCCATGTGTGGCAAGTGAAGGAAGTGCCAAAAGTCATAGGGAGCCATGTCTTGGAAGAGGGGAGAGTGCCAAAAGTCACACAGAAACATGTTTGGGAAGAGGGGGAAATTGCCAAAAGTCACAGGCAGTCATGTCTGAGAAGTGGAAGGAGTACTAAAAATCACAAAGAGCCATGTCTGGGAAGTGGAGGAAGTGTCAAAAGTCACAGAGAGACATGCCTGGGAAGTAGAGAAAGTGCCGAAAGCCAAAGACAGCCATGCCTGGGACGTAGGGGAAGTGCCAAAAGTTGTAGGCAGCCATGTCTGAGAAGTAGAAGAAGAACCAAACCCGTTCAATGCCATGTTTCAACCAAAAAAAATCCCAGTTGAAGCGTGATGCGTAGGAACTGGCAGATCCATCATGGCAATGCTCCAATCCATGTATTGCTGTTTTCGCTGAAACTGACATGGACAAGCTGTGCGACTTTCAGCTCTTTCAAAAGAGTCGAGGTGCGACTCAAAGGTACAAGATTTCATAACACAGAAGAAATCAAGACAAATGCAACGAAGAGCCTGGTGGGTATTCCTTCCAGCACAGCAGAAGTGTGTCAGCTTAGAAGAGACATGTTTCAAATGGCATTAATTGTTGAACTAAATAGACAAAGTTATTTATTTCTTAGCCTAAAGTCAGATACATTTCAATCAGCCCCTGTATACTTAAACATTCTTACATTTGTAATTTGTGTCAGCACTTCTGTACCTGTTATTGTGTTAAATGTCATGTTAACTTTGTGCTTGAATTTTTAACTTTTGTTGATATTGAGTTTTGCTGCAGCTACTCACCATACTGAGTCATTTGCAGAAAATGTGTAATTATCATTGGAAAGTTAATTCTAAGACTTCAGCTATATGCAGCTAAAACACATAGGATCTTACCCACAAGCTAGAGAAAATGTTAACAAATGAACAAAGGAGAGGTTGATCAGGTGGAGGGTTAAGGCAAAAAACAAAAAGCATTAGTGCTAAATTTAAGAAGCAAAATGCAAAATAAATGATAAAAGTAAAGTCAAATAAAAAGGATGCTGATGATAAAAAGAAACCAGCTGCTCTTACAATATTTGATATATTTTGTGGTAAAATCTCTAATATGCTTACAAAATAGCTACCAAGGTGCAATAAATTAAACCAATCTTATCTTATAGTAAATGAAACAAAAATCAGCGGAAGGCAGTGTTACTTAACTTAACGTCTTTATACTGATTTAGAAGACTCTACAGAGTCTGTATACAACCAGTTTCTTAGAGGGTGGCTGAAACAATGTGCGAGCCCATCTTAATAGACTCAAACACTACAGCTATGTAGAACCATAGCCAGTTAGACGCCATCTATAGCTGCTCTTAACAAATCACATGGGTACACAAATAACTTGGGTAGATTTTCAACTTGTATTTTGTCTGGGCAGCAGCTGTTAAGCCTACTCTTTTCGATTTCCAACTGCCAAAGGATTTTTAACGTGCTCGACACTTAACACTGGAATCCGATTTCACTGCCCAAAGATCAGTGGAATTTTTACCAGAAAATCGACGTTAAAAAAAATCAGTCTCCACCGTCATTCAAGCCCATAACCTCTGGCATCCAAGGCAGACACCTTACCTCGAGACCACTGAGTCCCCATTGGCACCGGATGGGATTTATGTACTAGAATGATTCATACCAGAGAGGAACTGGGCATACATCATACATGACAGTATGTATGAAGATTGAGACAGTTGTTTCTCTAGGGTGACTTACTATCTGAGATTACATTAATCAGGCAATCATCTTGTCAGACTTAAAAGGTGCAGAAGATTAGGACATGATTGGATAGCTGACCACAAAGGTTTGTGTGAGTCTACAGTCGTCATCAAGCAGAGGTTCTGGACAATCAGAGAATAGCCACCCAAGGTACAAAAGCATAAAAGTTCTTTGTTTACTCCACTGAGGGGGTCGAAGATGCAGTGAACGAGACAACATTGGCAACTTATTACTGTCCAAGACCTGATTCTGCTTCCAAGTGCCGGCTCTGGAAACAGGCTGCATTTATACAGTCTCGCTCTAAGAGAAAAGGGATAAAAGAAAACAGGGAAACCTAGTCCGAACAATGTGCAATGCTAAAAACGGATGTGCCGGGTGAAAAGGCGCAGAGATCGCAGCTTAACTGTAGACTTTGACACAAGATAACAAAAATTATGTTTAGGGTAAACGAAGAAATAGGAACTCCGCTATAAAATGAAGCCCACCATCTTGAAAAGTGATTAACTTTTTTGTTTCACATGAAGCATCGGGCCACCAGTACAGTTGGCCTCTTGATAGGAAGCCTATTCCCAAACATTTTCGGTGATTATTTCAATAGTAATGGACCTATCCCTTTCTACACAGGTATTGCATAGAGATATATTGTATGTTGATAAAGTAACATACTGAAAACAACCAATAATTATCTGCTACACGATAACACTGAAAGCCATAAATCAGGAACCCAGTCTAGATTAGTTTGAATTCAAAGACAGGTATCAAGATGTTGAGCAGCTAACCAGAGCTGCCAAGACCATTCTACACTACCACATGGCGATCCTGGATAACAGACTACAACAGAGCAGACTGGCTAAGGAGAAGGGATCGAAGAGAGAAGGCTAACCTAGTACTTAAAAATGCCAGCTGAAGTCAGATGTGTTGGACTGAAAAGTGCAAATTTTGCAGCCAAGTTGTAAACTATGGCACAAGGCATTCCTTTCTCCAGACATCCTGCTACTAGCAAAGCCCTTTTTAGGACTTGGAAGCGGGAGATTGAGATGAACGAAGAAGAATTCAAATACAGTGAAAGGAACGACAGCAGACATTCCTCTGATGCACGCAGCAGTCACAACTATTCCTCCTCTACGACTCTGAGGACCTGAACACTACTACAGTGGGACCACCGACAGCGTCTTGAGACCTTCCTCCTGCGCAACCAAAGACGCATCCTCGGGGTCCACTGGCACGACCTGATTTCCAACAGTAAAGTAGTTTGGTGTACTCAGGTAATGCTTCAACGATTGATCACCATCACCACTCCATCTTCAGTCATGATGTCCACTTCCCCTGGGAAGTCCTGACCCACGAGATGCTCCGGAGGGCTATGGGGGGCCAGAGACAGGAAGAGGCTGTGCTCATCCTGGAGATGCCCTAGAGGCTGTCCCAAAATTAGATCACCACCTCCTAAACAGAATTGCTGGCCACCTGGGACACGACCATCAGACGTGACAGAACCTGGTCGTCTAAGCATACTATTATATTGTATTGAAGAACTCATGAGTGTGTACAGCCAAGAGCACAATGATATCAGTTCTTCATATCATATGTAATTAGCCCAGCTCATGTAAAACTGCATGCTACTAACTTTTGCATCATTCAATGTTGGTATTTAATTTGTGCACTTCTCTTCAAACATACTTTTATCAAACAAAAATTTATTTGCTAATCTTTTAAAAATGAAGTGAAAACAAATTTACAATAAATATTTATATATATATTTCAGGATGAGCTCAAATGCTCTCAAGTTCCTTTCTTTTTTGGAGCTGTATTGCTCAAAATATGTTGTGCTGACTAATTATGCAAGAGCATGCTGGAAGCGACATAACAAATTTATAGAAGAATCTGTACGATACTCACATCTGTGACCCCATAGTCTATGCCACAGTTCCCAGCTGCTATTGCCTGAGCCATTTGCTCAGAATACATCTGAGATTATAAGGGACACAACAAATGTAGGTGGAATAATAAACCAGAATTTAACATACATTTTGGAACTTTATAGAAAATTATATACGAGGATGCTTCAGTGAAAACCATAAAAATGTGAGAGAAATTATTTTTAAAAATCGTGCCTTTGTATTGTAACTTGTTAATATGGTTGCTAACAAAGTCCTCTTGTAGTTACATTTGAAGCAGCAGATATATTTTAGAAACATCACAAATATAACTACAGTTTTAATTATAAAACAAGTTTTAAACATGATATGTTTATTAGAATTAAATGGTGAAGGTTGTCCTTCAGCAGGCTTAACCACTTGTTGGGAATGAAGAGACTTCAGTATACTAAGCCACAACTTGTGTGAGGTGGGGTGGTCAGTTCGCTTCCTCGCTGCTTTTACCTTACCTAACTGTAGGTCATGTACCCATTTACAGTAGGGTTGACTTAAAAGTGATGGTTGCGGGAGTTAAACCCTGTACCTTTACAGTGGAAAGCGAGTACTTTAGAATTAGATCAGTGATATCAATGTTCAGTTTCTTAAACTTTTCCGTTCCAATGGCGTGAGATTACCACTGATGTTGCACACCGCCAGCTCTAGGGTCATTGCTTTATCGTATATAAACTACTGGGTTAATGCCATAGCAACGGCTGAACATACTGCCGTTTTGATTGTAGAGAGTTCCAAAACATATGTCATGTACAGCTAGACGAAAACAATGGCGATTCTTAAATTTGTTTTAGATTTTGGAAAGGATTTATTCTGTTTTTCGCTTGGATTTAAAAATTTCCCACTATTGAGAATGTAGGAGTTACGTTTCCGCAACGGATTTTTCTGAGGTAGATCTATTTAGTTTGTTTATGTAGATACAAGTGTTGTTTGCGAATGCCCACAATGAGTAGGTTTACTCTTTTGTGTGCCCTGAAAAGGACATTACGTGGCGGGTTGCAGTAGCTTTCATCACATACCGAGCGTGTCTTTGAAGGTGGACCAGGGTCCTCCAGGCGGTTGTGCTATGCTTGGCTTCATCTGTGTGTCACTCACTACTATGGGGATCATGTCGATCCCTCACCTCGTTAGCCAGGCTGCCATTAAATCAGTCCATTTCCAGGAAGGGCTACTAGAAAGCCGAGGTGAGGGTCTTGGTCAGTATGTTTTGTCTGCCCTGACTAACATGTCTGATCAATATATTTTGTCTGACCAGACGTTAGTCTGCCTACCCAGTGTAGATACAATAATTATGTTTATAGTCGAAGTCACAGACATAGTCATTACAGCAAACATTGATAATAGTATTAGTACTTTTACCCACAAATTATTTTTCTTTCTAATCAAAGGACGTCACGACTATATGTTTGTGCTATTTTTCCCCACTGTCACCTTCATCTTTTTGTATCTTTGAAACTAATGTACAAACCAATAAGTTCTTTATTAATATATGTCTCTAGATACACAAATATAAAAGACATTTTTTTAAATTGTTCTCAAAATCAACAGCCACGACAGGTCATGACGTGCTGAAAAATTATGCAGATACAGGAAATAGACGTAATTTTGTCAACTGTAAAGCAAAAGGTCCTCTGCAGACATTCACCAGTCCACAGACTACCATTTCCATTTTGGAAAGCATAGTTTTACAACATGCTCAGTAAGGAGCAATGGTCCTATTCTTTAATTCCGAATAAGTGTCCCTTGGGACCAAACGGAACCCCCTACAAAGATTTATTGCTAATAAATTATCTATGTAGTGTTTCACTTGATACCAATACTTATAACGAACTTTCCCTCATTGCTTTTTCTAATGCTTTTACCTGCCAGGCAGTATTGGCTTCCCGTGATGTGGCAACTGCCATTGTGCCCTTGTCGTAGACAAAGTGTAAGGGTGCGTCATCCTCCTCGTTGTTGTCTAACCTTTCATCGTGTGACTTGTGGTGGCTGCTGCTGACACCCTTGAGTCTGTCATCGTCCTCTTCTGCGGCTTCATACTTCTGAATGACTGGTCCTTGGCCGTGTGTTTCTGGTTCGGTGACCCTGACCTTGTGATTGTTGTTGGACATTACAGTATACCCTGAAACAGTATGTGTATAATGAGACCAGTAATAAAACCAAATCAATTTGAGCCCACCGTTGATGTTGACATACCTCCTAGAAGTGATGGTGGATAACAACCAGTAACAATTCCACGAACCATGACAGTTCAATGATTACCAAAGTTACCAAAGACAGAGTGCGTAGGCCCTACACTGCTGAGTAGACTAAATATTAATGAAAAAGGTGAAGCTGGACATCCTCAAGTCTTGTAAGCAATAAGAAGGAAACCACTAGTCTTCTTCTTCTTCTTTGATCAAAATGATGCTACGTTTCTAGTTCAGTGTGGTTCACAAAAGAGATTGTGCATTTCAGGTCTTCGCCAGTTCACCATAGCTTTTTGAGCATGGTTGCTCCTCTGAGACTGCCTCTCTTTGGTCTATAAGTAGGGAAACCACCATAAGTAAGCCCCAAGAACAAAAACCCCTAGTAAGTCACAAGGAAACCACTAGTAAGACACAAGAAGGAAACCACTAGTAAGCCACAAAAAGGAAACCACTAGTAAGCCACAAGAAGGAATTCACTAGTAAGCCACAAGAAGGAAACCAATAACAAATGTATACTAGCAGCCAAAGGGATGTCTAAAAGGCAAACGGGAAGATATGGGATGGCATCCTCTAAGGGCTGAACAGATGGATCTGCACGATTTTGACTACCCACCATCAGACACTGATTGAATACCATATTCTTCTGCTTCTTCAGCGTTGATCCTGAAAAGAATGCTGCAACCTGTCGAATTTTATAGCGAAGCTGTAATATCTGCGCATTTTGGCTCGACACATTCGGTTTCAGCACATATTTGCTTTTCGGTTGCGATATCCAGACAACACAAGTGCAGCCTGTGTCCAGGGCCGCCACCTGAAGGCGGAATTGGGTCTTGGTCAGTCATGGTTCACTGAGAATGATGCAAGTAGTCAGCTAAGAATCACTGGCTGCTGTCAGCTCATTCACTGCTGCATCTTCAACCCTATACCAGTATTCCAGATTGAAACCCACACAGAGAGAGAAGTGTGGGGAAGTAACAGAAAACCCGTAAAAAACAGTCTCGTCCTCTGATCACATCTTTGATGCCGTTTGGAGCTCTCTTTCAATCAATTAATCAAAGCACATCGCTTCTCTCACCAGTATTCTCACTGGGCTACTCTTTCACATTGAATGGTCTATCAAGCCCCATTTTCTTCTCTTAATTTGTTGTTCCAGTGGGGGTTATTTGCTCTTTTTACACATATCTTCATTCTTTACCATGTCCCGTCATTTTATCTTCCGTAGGCATCTCTTTATTGTTACAGATCCAGCAGCATCTAGGCTCTTGCCATTCGGCCCAATGCCGTGTAATGGTATCTACACGCGTTTATCAGTTGTCTGATGCCATACAAAGTGTTCCATTTATCTGGCCTTGGAGGAAGAAGCATTTTCCTAGCATCGTTGAAAGCTGAGCATTCAAAGAGATGATGATCAATAGATTCATATTGGTGTGTACACAGCTGGCACTCAGGAGTGTGTTGTGGGTGGATTCTGTTCAGGTGCCTGTTAATTAGAATGTGATGGGTTCTCAGTCAGAAAATGGTGTTCTGATCTTTTATTGTGAGTTGACTTATATTGTCATTTGTAATGGGACTTGCCATATGTCTGTAGACCTCCATCCCAATGGCATCTCTTTAGTTCTGTACTATTCTAAGCCCAGTGTGACACCCTTGGGCTAGTGCATCAACCTTAACTGGTGATACATGGGAAAGTCCTTGCAATACATACTCAATCTACATATGCACAGTGGTGAAGCAGCCAGTCAAAGCATGCACATGTGCCTGTTCAGTTTGCTTCGTCATGTCCTGAGGTGAAGAATAGTGATCAGGTCCTGCATGCCAAGTGTGTGATAGTCGTTTGGTTGGTGCTTTTCTCAGTAATGAAACAATATTTGTCAAGGGTTTGCTTAATGTGATGTCAATTAATCATAAATAAGTGTTAATATCTTCAACGTGACACTTGTGTGCAAATGGGACTAAAAGGGGAGCAAGAATATTAAAACTGTGACCTGCCAGGAAATTCACAAGGGGCCAGAATCATTCTGAATAGACCTGGGGAGCAGCATTTGCAACCCTTTAATAATTTGAACCCATTTTTGAGGCATGGTGACTAGGGATAAGATCATCTGTATGTTTAAAGATATCGGTCACTTGCTTGGTGCCAAAGAGAATTTTGCATGATCTACAACCAACAAATGGTATCTGGGAACTAGAACAGCGAACTGTATAATGCTACTATTTTGGGATAGTGCAGAGACGCTTTATAAACTACCTAATGATGTGGCAGTCACTGTATGACTTCTGCAGAAGACCTTCTGTTGGCAAAGCTATGCCTTTTCCTTGTTTCTTTCTTCGTTATTTCTGGACATGGGTAATTTTTAATAAAAATCTTAAACTCTTGAGCAACGCAAAAACAAACAAAAAAATTCCATTAAATTTTAAGAAAAGCACTTTGCTTGTGCTTTTACATTTTAACCATGGCCACCAGGTCCATAACATCCCATTCTCCTGTGCCCCTGAGAAAATAAGACATTTGAGGAAAGCTATTTACTATGCCAAAACTATCTGTCCTAATTTAATTATTCTATCTCAAATTGACTGACCTGATCATCTCCAATGTTTCTACTTGTTATGCCAGTAAATTGTGGAATATATTTATTGAAGACCATCCTGTATCAAATATACTTGATACATTACGTGGAATACCCGCTGGCAAGTAGTCTGATCCTTTGAGGGGCAGGAACAGATCTAGCTTGATCATAATCCGAGTTACATGTCATTTTCATAGAATAATCACTGTTTAAACCCAATTTACCAGACTCCAAATCCTTTAGAATACTTTTAATGGTTTGTTGTTATAATTTTTGAGCAGCCATTTCCCGAATTTTCAACAATACTTTTCATCACGAAAATCACTGTGAACAATTTTAAGTTTGTCGGTGCTGCCATATTTGTTATCTCTGGAAATGTTTACTATGCAGACATCACGATATTGTGGTCAAAATCTTAGCAGTACAGGCTGAAATACGTCTTAAAATAATGGCCAGCCATCACATCGAATCATGGGTAGCTAGGAGAATGGGGTATGTACACATACACACACCGTATATGGGTGTTATGGTTAATACTTGGTATTCAATTAGGCAAGGCTGCCCGATGTAAGGTAGCCAAAAGCTGTTTGAATCTGTGTCTTTTCTTCACCTTGTGGTACCATGATGCAGGTCATCTCTACATCTTGTTGGCAGGCGGTTGACACTGTAGGGCCACCAGAAGACACCCTCCTTGTCCACCTATCGTCAGTCATTTGTAGACCACATGGCCGACCCACCTGTACTTTTGCATTGATGCAGAGCCAACGACATCCCGGAACTCTGATTGGTGGCAGATATCAGCATTGTGAATGTAGTCTCTCAAGGAGCTATTTAGGACTCTTCGCTTCATTGCTCTTTTGGTAGCGTGGAGTTTCTCTGTATCTGATTTGCGTAGACTCCAAACGTGACACCCGTATGCCATTATGGGATAACCATGCTATTGAAGGTGTGAGCTCTAGTCTTGATGTCAATTGTGCTGGAGCAGCAGTGTAATGCGGTTGAAGGTGAAAACCGACCGCTCTCCTGCGCGAGATCGTGTCGATTTTGTAGCTGTTGTTATTAAAATATCAGATATATACACAACACTTTACTTTTATCATTGTAGACCATTATTAAAATGCTCATGTGAATCCTGGGCAACAAAATATAGGCCCACTGCCCACTTTCAAGCATGCAGTAAAATGTGACTAAAGGGGGTTGAGCATGGGGGTAGTAATCACATCATCCGGGCCTACTAGACACGTTATTTATAAAGAAATAACGCACCCAAACAAAGATGACAACATCAATAAACTGCAAAAAGATGACAACATCAATAAACTGCAATATAGTAAACAGAGCATAATCTTCCAACTTAGAACAGAATACATCAGATTTAACAAATATTTCAACAAGTTAGATCCTGCACAAAAATATAAATACCACAACTGCACCCATCCATACAAGACAGTAAAACGTGATGTTCGTTTTCTTTGTACTTGCCACGTACAAAACACCTGCAAATTCTTCAACGTGGCATTGACTGCGAAAGATGCAGCAGCCTAGCTATAAACTACGACACAAGGTCCCAAACATCCTTCACAAACCGAACACCGAAGAAGAAAAAAAGTCCCTTGGCAACAATTGCTATTGGGGATGATGATGTCTTCATATACCAAGTCGTAGCCTATGAGAGGTGGGGTGGCCAGTTCCCTTCCTTGCTGTTTTTACCTTCTCTAACTCATACGTAAGGTACCCATTTACAATTGGGTCGACTGGAGGAGCAATCGCACCAGGCACGAAACACGGTCCAGATTTGTTTGTCCGTCCATGAACTGGAATCCCTGACATGCTGTGGTCCCAGTCTAGTAAGCTTGATCATTGTCGACTAGGCTACACACTGAAGAAAAAGACTCAGAAAGAGGAAACAGCTCAGTTCAACAACCTAATCTTCTAAAAGAGTTGCTACAGATACCACTACTGCAAGAGCAAAGGAAGTACTCTGTATTTCTGTGAGGTTCTGATAAAAATCACTGATTCCTGTAGTTTGCACGCCTGCCCTGTCCTCTCAGGCGTCCCTTTCTGCAGAATCCGCATATGATTTTAAAATTTTGTAGTCTATGCATTGCTGGTTCATCAACTGCAGTGTCTTCATCAAAAAAGCAGTCCTTGATGAACTTCTATCATTTGCCAGTGCCCCCTGAGGTCGGGATATTAGTTTTTCATTTTCACAAATCCTAGCATGGCCAGGGCAGTAGATCTACACAAATTCTTGAAGGCTCGAGGCCTCTATGCCCACTAGTTTCTCATGCCAAAGCCAGCCTTTAGGTGCCTTCCAAAGCAAGGATGTAGAGTCCGAGACGATTACAGTCCTCATTAATGGTCTCAGATAGCCATCATGTCAGTGCCTCGATATCCATTCTGATACTGGATGTGGCTGTCAAGTATGTGCTGCTTCTCTAACACAGATCCATCTGTATATATGACAGCAAATTTTCACCTAATATGTAGCACATGAAGTGCTATCACAAGAGGCCAACT
The DNA here is from genome assembly GCA_036924085.1 of Ariolimax columbianus. Lineage (NCBI taxonomy): Eukaryota > Metazoa > Mollusca > Gastropoda > Stylommatophora > Arionidae > Ariolimax > Ariolimax columbianus. The sequence goes on from JAVGWX010000004.1 coordinate 57,970,067, forward strand.
GAAGTAATGGTACTATGCTTCATAAAGAACAAAATGGAGACGCGAAGAAGGTTAACATACTCACCATCCCCATTTCTGCCTGCTCCTGCTGTGTTCTGACTCTCAATAATACTAGCAGCTGTAAGGAGCTCATTACAAAAGTCTGAAGGGTTGCCAACACTGCCAGAAACAATAGGCCCACTGCCACTATTCTGCGGGGAAGGGGACCGAAGTGCTGATTTGTCATCAGCTTCGTGGGTCACATCATCGGTCACATCCTCTGATTTCTGGCTCAAGCCGGTCGGGGTAGAACCAGCCTTTTCCCTCTTGCGCTGTGATACCTCTCTACGTCGGAAATTGCGAGCGTACATAGATAAATCAGTCCTGATCCTTTTCTGTAAAAGATGAACAAATAATGGCCTGATATGGAGACAACTCAAGTTAAATCATGATATTTTTGCTGTATTCTGTTTTTCTATCTATATAAAGAAGCACTGAAGTGAGCTGATTTTTAAAGACAGCTTAAATACACATTAACCATTTACGGCTTGTATCGTCCACAGCCTGACACAGACTACTGAAGACGTGCTAGGTTCTGTTATTTCATTTAATTTCAGATTTCATGTATGCTGTAGTTTACTGAAAAGTTATTTCCAAAAAGTAGACATTTAAGAAAATGGTAGGGTTTCAAAGTTGACGGAGTTAGTGCAAGGAAAGTTGGACTTCAAGATCTGAGAAATGATTTATTATTTGATCAAACTAATGATTATTAATGTGGATTAGATGTGGATATTCAACACACGTGTGATTCAGAATTTGACTGGGTCACAGAAGACAGGAACTGGTAAGGATAAAGCAGAAATACTCGACACTGTGAGCACAAATTTTTATTTTTGAACTTCTGGACAATATTAGAAAGACTTTAGAATACAAGAACAATTATTAGATAACGAAAGCATTGTACCATATAAACAGCAAATGTAATATGAACAATTGATGTAGTCACTGGCGTTTTTTAAATAACTACCGGTGTAGAACAAAGATGTGTGCTTTCCCCATTGCTGTTTAGCACATACAGAATAACAGTAGATGTCAACCAAATTGCAACACTAGATGTGGAATTCAACATATGAAGTGAAGAATCCAAATCAGTACGTTAAACTTCTATTTGCCAAATCCTAATATATGAGTATGAACGCAACTGAAACGTCACAAGAATGACCTTGGTAGTCTTTGAAAGACATAACATGAAGATTGGCACACCAAAGACAGAAATTAAAAAGACTAGCAGAACACCATGTCCACTAAACATACATGTAAACAATATCAAATAGCTGGGAATATCCGTTCTCCGGACTACATCCTGCAACTTGCAAAATCCTGTTGAGGGCTTGGTAGCGGGAGATTGAGAACAAACGCAGAAGAACCTAATGTGACAATAGAGATGATGCTGAATAATGTAACAATATGACATGAATCACAACAGCAGTTGTAATCAGTCTTATGTCAATAAATTGAGAGAATCCATCAGTATCTATGTTTGTTAGCACGAAAAATGATATGAGATGTGCAAATAATTCTCCTCTCTTGTACACCACCTTGTCATTGTAGAGAAGCATAGCATTCCTCTGCGCCTAATAAATATGCTGGCAGAAAAATAATTACTAATAGGGTGTCAAACTGGACAGACTGGAAGTTAAAAACTAGACAAAGAAAGACAGAAACCTGTTGCACTGCAGGTAGGCTGGGGACAACTAAAGGCTAAGGACAGCAATCTTGACATCCTAACATATCCACCTGCCACTACAATGTTTTTTTCCCCATTGCATAGGGCCAAAGGAATAAGTCCACTTCTTACAATCATCACATACCATACAGACTAGGTTTTTGCTATACCTGTGATATAAAAAAATGTATACCTTACCGAGGATTTGAACTCATGTCATTGTGGTAAAAAAAATTACACTCAAACTCTGCATGCTGTCCCATTGACATTAAAGACTACTTGTCCTAACATAAATGACTGTTGAATCTTATTTTTCAGAATTTGTTTTGAAAAGAACATTGTGTTATAGTTTATAGCAAAGTTACAATATCTGCGATTTTCTACACGACACATCCAATTCCAATCCCTACTTAGCCTGTTTCCAGGGTCTCTGCTTAGAGGCCGAATTGTTCAACTGTGGCTTGATGGCCCTGGTGCAAGCAGCTAGCTATGAGTCGCTAGCTGCAGCCAACTCATTCAGTGCTACATCTTGATTCTAGAAACCAACATCATCACACAGGAAACATTCCCATAAGTGCTTTGTCCTCCGTTCAAACAGTCAGCTAAGCGTATATCTACTCAGCGTATATCTACTCAGAGTCCCAGTCAGATGTTGATTTCTGATCTTTCCAGACAGGACACACTTTCTCCTCTTCCCTAGTCACTCCAAAATCATTCATCCTCTGTTTATATGCACCTCTCTGACCTTCTGCCTCTTCATCATTCTGTAGAGTAGCCATAACTGCATTGATCAACTCAAACCTGTCTCTCGTAATCACTGCATCAGCTCTTTCGTTGCCCCAGACGCCTTTATGTCCTGGGCAGTAGATCCATGTGACACCTTGTACACTAGAGTTGCTCAGAAGAGAAGCCAACTCCCTTTTTAGCATGCCCCTTTCTATCTTACGAAGCATACCATGCGAGACCGACAGTATCACCGTGTGTGTCACCAGTTGCGCCACCAACCGAGTTGTGGCCGCTGTTACTACCTCAATATCCATCCTCATACCCGATGTGATAGTGGAGTAGGCAGCTGATTTCTCCACCGCCTCATTGCCATTTTGGTAGCCAACAAAACTCAAACCGCGCCTGTTTTCATCTCTGTTGATAGAGCCATCTGTGTACAGAATTTGGGTCTTGTGGTCCTGAGAGTAGCTGGATCAGCTTCTTAACTTTAACGTCTTTATACTGGTTTAGAAGACCCTGCAGAGTCTGTATACAACCTGTTACATTTACATCACCTTGCTCTAAAAGCTATGCGCATCCAGTTTATTCTTAAATGCATTAACTGTCCCTGCCTCCACTACCTCCCCTGGCAATGCATTCCAAGCAGACACCACTCTCTTACTAAAAAAATATTTCCTAATATCTAACCTGGACCTCTCTTTAGTCAGCTTGTAGCTATGCCCTCTTGTTATTGTAGGTGGCTGTATTTTAAAAAACTTGTTATAGTCTAATTTATCGATTCCTCTGATCATCTTATAAACCTGTATTAAGTCACCACGAATTCTTCTCTTCGAGACACTGTAGGCCAATTTTTCTGAGTCGTTCCTCATAACTGTAATTCTGGAATCCCACTATCATCTTTGTCGCTCTTTTTTGTATTCTTTCTAGCATGTTTATGTCCCCTCTATGATAAGGACTCCACACCTGTACACAGTACTCCAATCTAGGTCTAACTAAAGCTTTATACAGTTTGACGATCACTTCCTTGCTCCTATGTTTAATATTTCTTTTTATCATACCTAACATTGCATTTGCCTTTTTCACTGCTACCTTAACTTGCTCACTTACCTTTCCTGTATGATCTATTGTAACCCCTAGGTCCCTTTCCTTATCTATCTTTCTAATATTGTTTTCTCCCATTCTGTAATTATGTTCCATATTGGATCTACCCATGTGGATAACTGTACATTTATCTACATTAAACTCCATTTGCCATCTCACAGACCAGTCTTTAATTTTAATTCACACCACTCAGAGTACTCCTTATTTATGCCCAACCTCTGCCTTCTTCCCGTTAACCAAATTTCAAATCCATTTGGCAACTTCCCCACCTATTCCATGAGATTTTAACTTTCGAAATAATCTTTGATGAGGTACTCTATCAAAGGCCTTTGCAAAGTCTAGATAATTAACATCCACTGGCTCCCTTTATCTATGATTTTAGTAACCTCCTCCATGAATTCTAATAGATTTGTTAAGCATGATCTCCCTCTAGTAAATCCATGCTGACTATTTCTAATTAGATTAAATTTGTCTAAATGCATTACAATGTTTTCTTTGATTATTGACTCTAACAATTTACAGACTATGCTCGTTAAACTCACCGGTCTATAATTTGCTGGATCTGATTTTTTGCCTTTTTTGAATACGGGGATCACTCCTCTGTTCTAGTATCATCTTAATCGCGATACCCTCTGCTCAGTTGTATCACCACCCTAGTCAGGGGGCTCTCGTTGCACACTTATACCCATCCACTGCCCATTCTTACAACTTCTTCCAATGCACAGACCCTCACCTTCTGCCTCATGATTAAATCTGATGCAAAAGTCCATGTCTAATGAAACAACTTAATTCCGCAAGAGTGTTATATCTTCCCTGCGTTCGTCCTGAAAATAATGTGATATAGTTTACAGCTAGAATACAATATCTACTCCTTTCAGTTCCACACATCCAGTTTCAGCACGGCACTTTTTGGGACTAGGTTTTTCTTCCCTCTTTGATCCCTATTCTCTTATCCCGACTGCAGTCTATTTTCAGAGCCTCCACTTTGAGGTGAAATAGGGTCTTGATCAGCTATAGAGATTACTGACACTGAAGCAAGTGGCCAACTATGAGTTGCTGATTGCAGCCAGTTCATTCACTGCTGCATCACCAGCCTCAGAGTTTTATATGAAGAAGATCCCTGTGAGAATTCTAGAGACCTTTAATGGGAAGGGAAGAAAAGAACTACTGCAGATTCAAAGCATGTTATAAAAGTTGACTAATGAGGGTTATGGATTGGAAAGGTAGTCATATCAGCCAAAACACATTATTACAGAAACCAAAAAGTGCAAGAGCTAACAAATAGCTTTGAGACTAGCTTCTGGTACAAAGCTTTCTAAAGTGGTGCCAGTGTGCTTCATAAGGAGTGAAATGGAAAAGAAGTGTGAAATTTCTTCAAATAATGAACATATACACTCACACTGGCTGGAACTCCATGTGCATCACTACCATCCTTGAATTCTGGGAAAAGTTCAATGACCAAGTTAGATATCCGGTCATAATCGTGGCTGCTCCAATAGTGCTTGAACTGCAGGAAGAACTGAACTGTCTCCCGCAGGACTGTTGGTCGGTCAAAAGTGACAGTACCCAGTTGTTTAGCTCTGAAAACCTACAAAGAATATCATTGATAAAGGGATGTAATAAAGATGTATACAATGACAAATGAGAAACGATGAGAGTTACAAATGCAATTCTACATGCAGAATGGTTACAGACAAAGCCACATGCTACAGCAATGTTCGTAAAGGGCACAAATGAAGCCCCTTTAACATTTAGGCAACATGTACATAACGTACAAATGTAGACAAAATTACTGCCAGTAAAGAATTTTTCCACTTTCAAAAATGTATTTAGAAAAAGTGATACACAAATAGTGATACACAAATTCAAGAGAGATTTGGAGGACTAATTTAGAGTGACCCAGGTTTCCCTTGAGATATGCTTGGTCGGAATCACTCTCCGCAACCAACGTACGCAAAATCCCCACAATTCTGACATACGACTGTCCATTGTGAATGATGCAATAATCTCTGCAGACAAGGCTAAACATATGTGGACAGATCCCATGTTGTGATAAAACAGTGGAGCACGGCGACAACAATCTGGTACCCATGATGCAAAAAAGATATCTCTGGCAGATTGCTTATCACCCACTGGACTTCTGTGAGCCAAGGCACAGTCCACTGGAGACGAAGTCTACATTGAGAGACAGGTCAAGAAGAAGACAAACAAATGTATTATTGTTGACATTGTTTCCATTCTGTTTAGTCCATCAGTTAAAGTATTTTGGTCTCATGTGTAGTCGATTATCACGAAGTTATCGTTTCAGTTATGGAGTCAGCTGCTGTGGCATCCACCATGAAAAACTGGAGCATATAATGGATGATGTGCTGAACTTTGATATCCAAAAGTGCAGATATTTAATTTACAGTCACTGTGCAATTTTTGTTCACAATGTGTTCAACTGGTGGAATCGACTATGGTGTCACTCTTTGATGTGTCAAGAAGAGTTTATCATAGAACAAAAGCTATTTCAGAATTTCTTACCCCACTTCTACAATTGCTGGAGTAGCAGGTATGTATTACTGTACTGAACTTTCATTTGCTGGTGAATTTCTATAGGTTTCACACCTTTGCTGGTAAAAAAAAAAACAGATAAAAGAATACTGCTCCTCTTTCCTCTGTCACAAGTAGGTTGGCCATCTTAAAACCATTATTAATATGTCATGTGACTTGCCTGCACCGGGATATCTCATGTAGGATATTCTTATGTCCTTTGCAACGAAAATGTCAACTTATGTGACAATGGCAAAGTGTTTAAAATTGTACTAGCGATTTTAAGGTTTTCAATTGAAGTCTCCTCTTATTAGGCCTTCTTAGTTCTTAGTTGACCTGTACTTCTACAGGGGCAGATGCCTCTGTGCAGATTCCAGATCTGGTGTGAGCTGGATGTAGCTGGAAAAAGGTTTCCTGCTTAGCGAGCTAGGCTCGAGCAACTTAATACTCCGCTGTATTGGGAAAAGCGCCAATGGAGAGTGGTTAACCAATGTGTGAGTCCATCTCAATAGACTCAAAAACTAGAGCAAAGTAGACCCGCAGCCTGTTGGGCGCCATCTATGCTGCTCTAAACAAAACCACATAACCATGGCCAGTGTTATGCTATGTCACAGTTAGTCGCCTCTTGTAGGGCAGTGATACTATTCTTGCCCTTGTCATACACAAAGACCCCAGCAGACCTCACTGGGCCTTACTTTGGACAAAATCTATAGATACTCAATCTATTCATGCAGATGATGAACTGCACGAATCCTTTTGGTTCCAAACCTGTTCACCGTTGGTATTACTGATTCATTGATTTTTTAGTGGCAACATCTAGCAAGCAGTTATTGATTCGTTTCCCCATATCCATAATAATAGTATACTATAACTGCCTTTTATATTTATTTAATTCCTTGTTCACTCATTCTACATCAGTAGTGCGGGGAGGTCTGACAAAACATACTGGCCAAGATCCTCACCTGGCTTTCTCGTAGCTCTTTCTGGAAATAGGCTGTTTTCATAGCAGCCTGGTTAACGAGGTGAGGGATCGACGTGATTTCCATAGAAGTGAGCGAAACGTAGATGAAGCCAAGCATAGCACAGCCGCCTGGAGAACCCCAGTCCACCTTCATAAGCATGCTCAGGTTGTGAGGAAAGCTACTGCAACCCGCCACTTAACGTCCTTCTCAGGGCACACAAAACAGTAAACCCACTCATTGTGGGCATTTGAAACAAGAAACAACAGCTGTAGTGCAAAATCTGTGTCTTTCGGCCCAGTAAATCCGCCTTCATCAACATCTTTGGTATGCTTTGGCTGTCAGCAGCCTATCTGGAAGGTTTCCTTTTTCCTATACGAGCTGTAGACGGTAGCTGTAGTCAAGAGATGAACGGATGAATGAATGAGCGATCGAATCCCGTAAGTTTCAAGTGACCCCTGGCATCCCAAGTTACCTCTAGTTGTCTCAACTAAGTAAAAACAGCTCCATCATGTGAAGGTCAAGAGATGGGCTGTGCTCTCAGAAGCTATACGAGATACACGCACGGATTTGTTCAGAAGCTTTGATATGATGACAGCACATAAGCAGATACAAAAACACCTGAACTTACCTTCTCAGAGTACTGAGGCACAGGCAGAGGGTCTGGAAACTCTTCAGCAGCGGCCATGCTTAGCCTGAGTCCAGCAGGTGTGGCCTGCTTGCGGCTGTTCTTAGTTTTAAATGAAGATGATGGTGTCGTGTTGAGCTTTGTATGGGCAATGAATGCAGTTTGATAATGAGCACCAGGATGGCCAGAGGCTGTTTTATAAAAATGTGGATACTTGGTCACACGATACTTATAAGCAAACCACTGGCTACTTTTGCCTGTTATATGAATATGCTGCATTATATAATTACTATAAAATTAAATTATATACTATTATTATGTATAATCCTCTTACTGAGGAAAAAGGAATAGATCCACTGTACACATCTTGGATGTCATAAAAGACAGCTAAGTAAAGTTGTGCATAGTGCTAGCCACCTTATCACGTAATTTTTTAAATGACCATTGATAGTATAGAATTTCGGTACAGAGTTCCTGTAAGTAGCCATCTCTATACTACAATGGTGGCACAAAATATATATATATACCTACCTATACCATTGCCCTACCTATGCTCCTTCCCCTCTCTTCAATATATCAATCTCTTCCCCCCTCCCCTCAATCACATTCCCACACCCCTTTTTTTAGATCAATTCTGATCAAACCACCGCCATTTCAATATTCAGCGAATGTGAACATTTAGAAATAAAATCCAACAGGATTGCACAATGTGAAGTCACAAGTGTTGAATATTGACTGTCAAAGATTATACTCAAGGGAACAGTGCTGAAAACGAGCTAGAGAGGAAGGTCCTAATTGATGGACAGATAATATTCTGAAGTAGATAGAAAAAGCCATGAGACAGTAACACTGATAATGGACAGTCAGATAAATAAAAATAATAATTCATAATACAGTGAGATGTTTATATTATGTAATTATTGTTTTAAGAATGTCTGCACTTTGCCACTTACGTTTTTGTTTAAGCGTTATGGTACGAACGTCGCTGCTCAGCTACTGACAAAAATTTAAGTTTCAAGTCCAGCATGGTAAGGATAGTCATCGCTTTACCGTGTATAAACATCTGGGTTAATGCTATAGAAACTGCTGAACATATTGGTAATTGAATTAACCTTTACCACATGCCCACTTCATAGCAGATCTGATCGTATATAATCAATCCAGCTACGAAGAAATCGTCTGAACATTCTACTCATTTGACTGTAGAGAGTTCGACTTCCATCTTGTTTGTACCAAGGCGAGTTTGACAGTTGTTATAGACTTTTGGAAATTATTTCAAGATTAACCCATTATTGATAATAGGGAAGTTATGTTTGTGCAAACTGATTTTTCAGAGGTAGATCTCTTTAGATAGATATATAATCATGTGAATATTGCCAACTGACAGATACAGCCATTTGTTTATGTTGATAATCCGTTTTCGGCAACAACAAAATGCTTGTGCTGTTTTTTATTTTTGCCTTCATCTTCTTGTATCTTAAAGACAAACACACACAACAAAAACAATAACACCAACAACTTTATTCATTTATGTTTCTACACACAAACGAGTGGTCAGCCGGGGTCTTTGTGTATGACAAGGACATGAATAGCACCACTGCCTTACAGAGAGCATGTTGTAAGAGGCGACTAACTGTGTGACATGGAATAACACCGGCCATGGTTAGGTGGTTTGTTTGGAGCACCATAGATAGCGCCGAAGAGGCTGGGGGTCTACTTTGCTCTAGTGTTTGAGTGTATTGAGATGGAGTATTATGAGCTGCTCGAGCCTAGCCCGCTAAGCAGGAAACCCTTCTCATACCAGAACTGGAACCTGCACAGGGGCATCTGCCCATATAAAAGTACTGGTCAACTAAGAATACACAAACCAGCCATATCTACACAAAAAACTAAAAAGATACAGACTCTCAAAGTCAACAACCTAGAAAAACACGATGTGTTGAAGAATAATGCAGTTTCAGAAATATTGCATGATTTTTTAATGGGGTATGGTAAAGGTTAAAAATAGACTTAACTTCTGTCCACTAAGGTTTGAACCGAAGAAATCCTGTTGAATTTTCGTGAATTTTGAAACGGTTTATTTTTTTTCAATCGAGTTTGAAGATCTTTTTCTTCTTTCATTCGCTTGAAAATATTGTTTAATTCTGCAATGTTGTCGAATTTGAAGATAATCTCTTTATTGTGGAGGATGAAATTAATGTGTTGCAACAGATTTTTCTTAGGCAGATCTGTTTAGTTTGTTAATGTAGATGTAATAAATATGTTTACAGTGGAAACTAACAGATATGCTGATTTGTAAAAGAAAAACCATCAGTCCACTATGACAATTTAAAAAATTGACTGGACACCCACAATACTCTGAAATATGCGAGTCTAAATGTTTGTGCTGTTTTTCATTTTCACCACCTTCTTGTATCACAGAAACTAACACACACAATAAAAACAGTAACACTAACAAGCTTTTTTATTAATTTATGTCTCTACACACAAAATCTATAGACCAACAAATAAAAAGGTTACAGGATCTCAAAGCCAACAACCGTAGTAAAAGGTGATGTGCTGAAAAATAATGCAGCTACAGGGGAAATTGCATAAATTTGTAATGTCTCGTGGTGGTTAAAAGTGGTTAGTATGTTTACCTTCTAGAACAAAACAGACTCTGCATGTTTCCCAGTCGAGCTATTCTCACATCTAAAATGTTATTAATTTTGCTGACATTATATAATTTGTAAATATACTTCTCTCCGACAACCAATAAGCCGAAATGAAAATGTGTGGTATAAAAGAGTGTCCAAAATAAATCTAACACTACCAGATATGTTCTGGGTTGAAACTCACAAGGCAGAAAAAGAATGGGAAGGTAAAAGAACACATAGTGAAAGACATTGAAAGAGGTCAGAGCAGTTGAGTTTCATTGGCAACTCAATGAAGATCTTTATTCCTCATCCCTGAAGTAGACCTCAGAAATACAAGGGGGCTTCAAACATAAACCTTCTTCTTCTTTGTTCATTCTCAATCTCCTGCTACCAAGCCTTGAACAGGGCTTTGCAAGTAGCAGGATTTCGTCTGGAGAACAGAGTGTGTTGTGTCACTAAGTTTACAGATTGACTGCGATATTTGCACCTTTCAGTCCAACACATCAGTCTTCGGCAGAGCCAAAAACGAAACCTTAAAAGTGGGTTAGATTTCAGAAAAATCATGCCTTTGTATTGCTAATATGGTTGCTAACGATGATAAGAGTGTCCCGCACATGCCAGCATGGTGCAGACAAACAACATGGTGTCATAATTGCAACTAAAGGATGGTCATGCCACTATTGACATGCACCAAATAGGAGCAGCGTTCTGTTATCCGTTCATCTTAGCAGTGAGGGATGAAATCTATAGAACTAATCGGAGAATGAAGGTCCAGTATGGTGATGCATGGCTTTCACTCACAGTCAATCAAAAGTTAATAGGCGGTCAACAGCTGCAATCGACTCTGGAGTCATAACTCAGTGTGAATGACCAGGTCGTGAACAGTTTGTCCCAGAACTCACGCCGTTTTGAAACTTTCTACTACACTCAGACATTTGCTAGAGTGAAAGGCATGCATCCGCGTACTGGACCTTCATTTGCCAATAAATTTCTATAGGTTTCATCCATTCGCTGCTTAAAAAAAAGGATAATAGAACGCTACTCCTCTTTTGGTGCATGCCAATAAAGGGACAGCCATCTTTCAACTGCAGTTATAACGTCATGTTGTTCGTCTACACCGTGATTGCACGTGCAGGGCACTCATGACATCCTAAGGAACCATATCAACAAGTTACAAAACAAAGGCATGGTTTTTCTAATTTCATTCCCACTTTTAAAGTTTTCATTTGAATCCCCCTGGTAGTAGTGATAGTTTTTAGTAGCTGTTTGATTTTATGAATGCCCTGTCTGTATACTGTGGAAAAACTACTCTATAAACGCAGAGGAAAACCATAAAGAATTAATGTAGCAATGGCATGTTATGTAGAACTGACATCACCAAGCTCCGATGAGATTACTTGGTGCTCCACCTCAGAAAATTGTAAAGTGTGTGGATAATTATGGTTCCTGTAGCTTACTTGTTCTATACACCCTCATCAAGTCTACTGAAGGGTCGTACATCTGATTTCAGTCATATGCAGTCTGAGGATTACTGAATCATCAAATGCAGTGCAATCAACCGGTGGTCAGTTGTTGATTTCAGTATTGTCCCAGCTATAAGTGCTTTCATAGGCAGGATATCACATCTCTCGCGAAAACAAGCAAGAGAAAGTAGACTTGCATAAGTAATTGCAGGTTTAAGGCCTCAACATCAGCTATTCACTCAAGTTGCAACCATCCCTTTTGTGGCTTCCAAAGCAAATACATAGATGGCCTTTAATTAACAGGTCTCGGACAGCCACATCAGAATTGAGATTATTGTCTCAATCTCCATAAATAATAATAATAATAAATAAGGAGATGCAATATATTTTTGGTAAAGACAATAAGACCCAATCATAAATAAATAAAGAATATACCAGCAATGTCAGCGCTAGATGTTGAAGGGTAGCTTGTTCCGCATGTCTCAGTACTGGACTTCTGTGGGGTGTAGACTATTGGTGGGGACTTAGCAGGGCCCAAAAAGTGAGCTACTGACGGTAGTACAGTTCTGGAGGTGTTACTGCTTTTGGCATGAGATGCTATATGCTGAATACCAGGAAGCTGCAGAAAAATGCAAATCACTAAATGTTTAGTTCTGATAATTCAAAAGTTGGTCACATAGGGTCTTCCAAGAAACCACTCACTTTTCAAATATTGATATAAATTACTGCATGAGATTGAAAATTACTAAATGTTTATCCCTAACATTGCAATGAATTACTGCAAGGGTTTGAAAATCAATCAATGCTTATCTTTGATGGCACAATACATTATGTCATTACTAGTTGGGGTACCCGGCCAATACTTTGCAAAAAACTCAATTGAGATGGACTGGTCACCTTGCTCGAACCCGAATGTCAAGCAAAAGGCTTCCAAAGAGGTTCCTGTATAGTGAACTGAGTGAAGGAGAAAGGTCACAAGGATATCAAAAAAAAAGTGCTTCAAGGACAGTCTGAAGGTGTCCCTTAAGTTCTGTCAAATAGACATTACCTAGGAAAACCTGGCTCAAAGTCGCTCAACATGGAAAGATCGCGGTCACAGACGGCGTTGATCTCAGCATGGGTCTCCGTATATAGGCAGCCCAGGATAGACATGCAATCAGAAAGTCTAGCGCAGAGAAAATATGAGAGACAGCTGCTGGCTTCGTTTGCCTGTCGTGTCATGGACCTTTCGATGCTGGAATTGGCTTGATCAGTCATGAGCGCACACAAACAGTCATGGTTGCATTATGACATGTGATGGTGATCTTCATTGACGACAATGGACGAATTATTATTAATGAATTATTATTATATCCATAAAAGTGATATTTTAACACAATTTTCAATGTTGTGCACCACATAAACTGAGCCCTGACTGCTCGTCAAGCCTAGTCACACTATTATACTGTTTCATAATATATTGTGGGATACAAGGTAACACAGTGGTTAGTGCACCCAGCTGAGAGAGTTTCTGTCCCTAGTCTTTACAGGATTATTCGCAATTGCAAAACGGATATTATGATCCACCCAGCCTAAAAACAGAATAATCTGGGACTGTAAAGGCAGCTGGTGTGATACAGACCACATTACCCCTAGTGTGCCGCTGGTCAAGAAAAATAGGGCCTAACATCATATTCCCAACATGCCACAACGGCATGAAATCAGTTTTTTTTCTATGCTATACTCTGCAATGTAATTGTTGAACGCGATAAACACAATGGATCCGACAATTCATATTTCTTTATACTGTCTTTGTACATGTTTAAAAAATTGTATAAACTACTCTTTTGTAGATTCTTGCTTCTAACATGGATTGAAGCTTTAGTGATCATAAGGAAGCACCACTATTAAATTTGGTGAAACCTGGTACCCGAGATGCTGGCATGCATATACAACTTACTTCGGGAAGGGAAGATTAATGTCCAGTCATGCAAAATATACTTATCAAGGCACCCCCCCCCCCCCCACCCCCCCAAGCAGTTCTTCTTGGAAACAGGCTGTTTCATGGCAGTCTCGCTAATGAGATGGGAATCAGTGCTGCAATCCCCATCCAGGTGAGCTTACTGAGGAGCTCTACAACAAACTACATTCAGGAGGACCCAGGTCCACCTTCTCAAGTATCCTTCAGGGTGAGAAGTCACTAAGCCACCACCAAAGAAAGTCATCCCTAGATCAAGTACAAGTGGCATTAGCAAAAACTTTGTTATAAATGTGTGGCCATCGTTAAAAATTACCATATAATAATATGAAGCAGTGGGGAAGAAAACTAGATGTCAACCTCAAATAAGTGAAGACATCATACATTAAGTCTTTAACACTTCATACAAAATAGCAGTATCTGCTTTAATATCTTTGCTGCTAACAGTTTTGAAGAAAATATACATCAGTTAACCATTTTGCCACACTACCTGCAAAATTTTACTCCTGAAATAAATTTGTTTTACAGCTAAATTTAGGTGAGAAACTAACCAGGCACATTGTCTCTGGTTATTACTATAGAAATGGCTGAATATGCGAGTATTTGAATCTAAAAATAGACCATTTCCATCCATTTCAATGTTAAGTGCGAAAATGGCTTGTTAGATTTTAAAGAGAATTTTTAAACGATTTATTCTCCTTTTCACTCTGATTTTTCCTCAGATCACGAAAGTTCCGGTTTCTCTTGCAGAGGTCGCCCTTGTTTATAAGGTTGTTTTATTGCCATTCAGCTTATGTCTCACAAATTTTTTGTAAAGTCAATGATGTTATCTCTTCCTGTGTGAGTATCTACCTTCAAAATATGTGTTTCACGGTCATGGTATGCTCCCCACATGAATACACGCCATCTGTCTCAATTCACAATTTGTAAAGATGACTTTTAAGTCTATTATGCCCAGTTCTCCGTCTGGAGGACATCTTGCTCTTCTCTGTTCAAATCATAGTAGTTTTCTTTTCGGAAGTGGTGCTTAGGTCTGTTTGCTGTGAAGCTTCTCCACAATTTGCTAGTCGTCTGCAGCTTCAATGTCTTTCATATTGCAGTGGGAAGGAATCCACTTGGTGGCTAACCATAAACGTGGCTGTTCTGCTGAGAACGATGTCACTGATCAAGATATCAATCTTTATGTTTTGGAGCTGCTATTACGGACAAGACATCAGTCAGGAATACTTTGTATTCTTGGTAAAGATTTTGAACATTTTAAAAGTGCCTCTACTTTTGCACTGAAGTTATTGGAGTATGTTCCCACTGTCAGCACTAGATTCTTTCATCTCCATTTCTGTCTGTAATAAATCCCTCCACTTTCATTGGATGTCGCTTTGTTAGTTGAGTCATCTGTATAAATGTGTATCCCTGTTTCATGTGGGCAGACGCTTCTAAGATATTCTTCAATGAAAATTTTCCATTCTAAATCTGAGTTCCCTTCTGTTCTCTCCCCTCTCTACCATGTCAGGTTGTTATTATTTTTTTGTCCACGGCAGAATTTGAGATTATTGTTTTAGATTTTGGCTACTACCTAACTTATGATTGGGTCTGTTCTTGTCAGATCTTCTGTTTTTGCTATGCAATGATTTCTCTTTAATCTCCCTCTTCCCATGTGATTTATCATGTCAATCAATAATCCCCCCCTCACCCCCCCCCTTTGTGTGGTCTATGTGCTGCACTAGATCTAAAAAGCAGCCAACAAAGCTAAGAACAGAATGACCATAATCAGATAGATAGTGAGCTCAACAACATAGGAAGCTGACACAGAAAATGTGAGATTTGTACTAGAATACGGACAGCAACATGGTCCACAATAATCACAAATTAATAGGAACCAAAACCAAGATATACACATTATTAGTGGAGCTATGGTGACAACTCTAATAACTGCAGTTATAAACAAAACTCTAAACACTAAATTAATTCATAAAATGGTTCACATGAAGCACTTATTAACAAAATACCTAAAACAATTTCCAAAATGTAACGGCTGCAGTATTTAATGATACTTAACACTTGAAGTAATGTACAGTAATCCGCGAGTGGCTTGAAGATGGGATGGTACATAAAGCTAGAACTCCCTCACACATTGATATATACTAGTGCTTGTAAAATTGAGGATATTACACTGATTGTGACAATCAGTAATCAAGATTGGATAATTTATTACCTGTAATGTACGCGTGAACCGGTTATTTGATCAGACAAATTGGGATTTTGAGCTGTCATTGTCAAAAGTGTCTGGCAAAAAGAATCGCATTACTGGCAATTATAATTCTGGATTGAAGGCGTGTAGAAAAGACTGAAAATAGGCGGTAATTACTTTGAGCCAGGCACTACATGACACAAACTTCAGTCGTGACTGGTGGACACCCAGCATGGTTGATCTGGGGATACAGATGATGTTATCATCAATTTGGCACTGATATTAAGCAATGTAGCCCCCTCCACAGGCTGAAATGTACTGAGTGTACAGGATACTGACCACCTGTCCTGTGTCGTACTTATCACGAAAGGAAAATCCACCAGACATAGAAAACCTAAACAGGTTTTCAGATATCAGGCACATGACCAGACAGTTGCTTTACGTGAGCTGTGATAAATAATTGGTCGCATAGTCATAAAATCTTTTGGCCAACCATTCTGGTGGAATCTACACCTGATGTTTTAAATTTAACAATACATAACATTTGAAGTAATTTACAAAATGTAATGTCTGCTGTTTTTAATGATACTTAGCACTTGAAGTAATTTACAAAATGTAATGTCTGCTGTTTTTAATGATACTTAGCACTTGAAGTAATTTACAAAATGTAATGTCTGCTGTTTGTAATGATACTTAGCACTTGAAGTAATTTACAAAATGTAATGTCTGCTGTTTTTAATGATACTTAGCACTTGAAGTAATTTACAAAATGTAATGTCTGCTGTTTTTAATGATACTTAGCACTTGAAGTAATTTACAAAATGTATTGCCTGCAGCATTTACTATTATTTAATAGCTGTTCAATTTACCATAAACCAAACACCTGCAACATCTTCAACAATTGAACACAGCTTTTAACATCTGCGGTACAGTATTTAACAAAACTGAACATCTGTAGGACTCAACAAAACTTACAGCAGTTTGATGATAGGCTGCACTTGATGGTGCTAATAGTGAGCTGATAACTGGTAATCTTGCACTTGCAGGCATGCTTCTCTCAACTTTGACCTTTTCTGATAAGGTAACAGAAAAAGATTGAACTGTCATGAAATGTTATTTTATGAACAAAATGTTATTCCCAAACAAACTAACCATTAGTATAATAACACTCTAAAATTGGTTTGATGCTTGTGATCTCAAAGTAAGGTATCCACCTCGAGTGCCGGAGGTAGCGTATTTGAATCACGGTGGAGACCGGGAGTTTTTTCCACATGGATCTACTGGTAAAAATGGGAGTTGAAAATCAAAAAGAGTAGGTTTAACGGATGCTGCCAGGACAAAATTAAAATTAAAAATCTACCCAAGTTATTTTTACCTTTCCCCAGGTGGTTTGATAAGAGCAGCTATAGATGGCGCCTAACTGGCTACGGGTATACTGAGCTCTAGTGTTTGAGTCTATTAAGATGGACTCACACATCGGTTAAACCACCCTCCAAGAAACTGGTTGTATACAGACTTTGTAGAGTCTTCTAGACCAGTATAAAAACGTTAAGTTAAGTGAGTATATAGCAAAATGTGTGAAATAAGAAAACACTGGTTGCTTTGTGAATTGGCAGAGCATACAAGAAAGGAACTGATTTAAACAATTGAAAATAAATTAATTAAAGTTGCAGAAGTGTTGCCTGATTAATAATAATCATCTGAGCTCCTAGGCAGGAGGGGTTTAGTGATAATCATGAAGACAATCCCAACCAGAACCCATGCACACAACTGCCTTGTGTTTTATTTATTACTCTTGTTTATATTAGTAATTAAAAACACTGGATTAACATCAATTTCTTTGTTTGGTTTGATTAAAGGTTTTGACTTTCTGAATTCTACTGGCAAAGGCATTCTCTTTCCACCATAGACTGTAGACCTTTGGGTGATATCATGACAAATTGGCATGTGTATGAATGGCTTGCAGCACGGTAGTTTTGCCAATCCTGTCTGTACGTGGCGGAGTGATCATGACAAGAAATATTCCTGACATGCCAGTCAAACTGGACACAAAGTAATTTAGAACCTGGTATGTTGAGTTTGCAAACAAAGCACCTCCCAATAACATAGATTCAGATATATGTCTTTTAAATATGAAATCCAAAAGAAATTAACTCAAGTGCCGCGTTTTTCAATGTCAGACCTTCTGACTCGTATTTCTTTTCTTTTTTTTAAAAACGTTTTCCTTCAGGTTCCAATTAAAAAGAGTTGCAACAGTTGCTCTCCAACGATTTCCAGTTTGGTTCACTTTTTTGAGCTCCCATTATTCCTTAGAGTTCTTAATAATTAACCTTTACCATTCTGAATAATAAAAGTACGAATGATCCCTCTACCACTGAATAATTTTTCAGTACGTCTCGTTTTTCTAGATTGTTCACTTTGAGAGCATGTATCTTTTTTTGTGTGTCATATAAATATGAATTTTAAAAACGTGTTGGCGTTATTGTTGTGTGTGTGTTAGTTTCAGAGATACAAGAAGATGAAAGTGAAAATGAAAAATGGCAACAACATTTAGATTTACCATTTTCGGTGGGGAATCAGGACCTTCGAATTTCAAAATCGTCACAGAACACCTATGGTGTTTATTACAATATCATCATATCTGTTATTTCCCGTACAAACATATTTAATACTGCTAAATAAACAAATTAAACAGGTCTATCTCAGAAAAATATGTTGCAAGAACTTTAATATATGCGTATGTACATTATATATTTATTTATATTATTTACATACACACAAGGGGCACTCAAAAAGTAATTCCTCCTATTTTATTATGACGTCCCACGATCTCAGTAGTGGATTCTGGCAGAACCGCAGTAAAGTTAAGTTTGAACTTTCCCGCAAATGTCCGTAAAATTTTGTTTCCATCAGATATGTGGGAGTGGAGGAGTAGTCTGACAAAATGGCGTCTGTCATGGAAGTGTGTTATAAACTGAGGTGTGTCGTTGAATCCCTGCATGCGGAAAAAGTTGCACCAATTGATATTCATTGATGCTTGCTGAACGTTTCCGGAGACCAGACAGTTGATGTTAGCACAATGAGGCGGTATGTTGTGCGATTCAGAAGTGGCAAAAACAACACAAAGGACAAGTCACGTTCTGAACGGCCATGCACAGCTATTACATCACACAATGAAGAACGTCTCGATCAGCTCATCTGAACAAATCGGAGAATTACGACCAGGGAACTGTCTACAGGGTTGGTTATCGGCTTCAATGCGCTGGAAACGATGGTGGCAACATTGGAAATCACAAAGTTTGCACCAAATGGGTCCTACAAATGCTCACACAGGAACAGGAAGAACATCACATGCAAGTTTGTCATAGCCTATTGGACCATTACGAGGAAGAAAGTGACAGTTTCTGATGAGAGGTGGTGACACCACTACGATCCTGAGTCAAAATGGCAGCCCATGTAGTTGCAACATGTGAATTCCCCAGCTGAAGAATCAAATTTTCATGGTCATGCCAGAGAAGAAGACAACCTGTCTTTTGCAACACGATAACGCCAAGCCCCATACCAGTTGTGAAGACCGTTGAACGCATTGTGAGTCATGGCTAGACTGTCCTACTACACCCGTTGTATAGTCAGGATTTAGCGCCTTCTGACTTCCATCTGTCCAGGCCAATGAAAGATGGACTGCGTGGGCAACAATTTTCCTAACAATGCCATCAGAGCAGCTGTGAAACAGTAGGTCACCTCCTTTGGTGCAGATTTGTTAGCGTGGCATGTATGCCTCTTGTTCATTGTTGAGGAAAATGTATAGCCAAGGGTGGTTACTATGTTGAAAAATAGTATTTTGATGGCAATACATTGCTCTATGAAATGGTGGTATTGTGCTCTTTTTTTAACTGTTATGGTTTTCATGGAATAAAATAGAAGGCATTACTTTCTGAGCACCTCATATTTATATTATGAGGCATGCAAAATGTTACGAACCTAACCGTCATATTAGAACAGTATTTCCCTAAGCGGTGGTCTGCCAACTGATACTAGTCAACGAGCCCTCAGTTCAGTTACCAGTCCACAAATAGGGGGTCAAAAGCAGGACAGAAAATGTGTTTTATACTCTAATTAATTACGCCAGATTATCATTTTTTTTAATGGTTTACATTTTTCTTAAACAGGCATAATAAATAAACCCTTATAACTGTTGTCATTAAATGGTTATATAGAGTCATAGAATTGACTAATCAAGCATTTAAGCAATTTGAATGCAAATTTAAGATGGTTTATCTAAACAAAAAATGTTTATATATAAATAAATTGGGTACTAGTCCCAGCTGCAATGGATAGTTCCCTACCAGTTCGCCGCACAGAAACGTTTGGGAAGCAGTGAGGCCCATATGCAAAAATAACTTTTAACACCAGTACTTATTATTTTGAGGAGTGGATAGTTCAGCAGTTAAAATGCCAGTCTCATGACCAAAGAGATACGGGTTCAAACCTTGGTTGGGCATAAATTTTGTTCTACTCATCATCATGTAGCATGTCCTTTGTAGAACGTCGCTTCCATCACAGTCTGTCTGAAAGAAACTCGTTCTCTTGCCAAAACTCCAGCCTCCGCCAGTCATTCCTGGATATCTTGGTACCATCGTCTTCTTGGTTTACCCCTTTCTCTTTTGCCTGGCACCATACCTTCCATCACCATTCTCTCAAGACCGTTGTGTCCCTTGATGTAAGCAAAGTATTTGCATTTTCTAGCCAAAATGGAATTGATAAAACCAGTTCTCCTCTATGCTCAACTCTTTGTTCTACTGGGTTTTTTAATTACCTAGACTGTACACTTTGCGTTGACTGCAGAGGCAAGTGACCTTTATTATTCAACCCTATAAATCCCCCTGATGGCCTCAGCAATGGGAATAAATGGCATAATAATAGCTTTTTTTTTCTACCTGTTACCACATGGACAATTAGTAAACAAGCAACGGAGATGTGGTTTTACAGAAGAATGCTATAGATCACATGGACTGCAAAGAAGACTAATGATACAGTAGTCAAGGAGGCACAAACACAAAGATAATTTATTGCAAGGATCAGAACAAGACAGTCCATCCTCATTTGGGCATGTTATGAGAAGAGGTGGCTTGGAGCACGTTGTGACAATTGGAAAGATAGACATAGGAAGGCTGAGCGTGAAGATGCTTGCTGGACAGCCTGAGAGAATGGCATGGGCGACAATCAACAGAGTTGCTAAACGAAACACGTGATAGAAATGGATGGAGGGCCATGATCGCCAATGCCAACCTGATGATGAAGACCTGTCACCTCAGCTCTGAGGTGTATATCTTTCATATAGCATAACACAGATGTGGTGTAAGAGAAACTGGATAGGTGTACTCACTGTATTTAGTGGCAGAATCCTGGTTAAGCTGATGTGACGCATGCTCCTGCCTGTGTCTGTCGGGGCTATCCCTTGTTAGAAACTTTGGTGGATCTCCTTCTCCGGCAGCCACTCCAGCAATGATCATTGTGACAGCGTCAAGAATCTTCTCCACTTTGCCATTACTGGCGCTGCTGGAACCTGGCAAGCAAAAGCCTGCTCCACCAGACGACATAACACTTTCATGCCCACTTGTTGGCCTGAAATGACTGCTTTCGCTCCTGGAAAAACTCATATTTTTGGGAATGTTCGTCTCCTTCGATATGTCTCTAACAGCCTGCATTTCACCCGAATTCACATTAAGAAATGATTCGACAACTTGTTTCTCTATGTACCGTGCATCTGACATGTCGCTATCATTATCATCATCATCCTGTTCTGTGCCATTGAACACAACCTCTGAATTTGAGACCATCTGGCCAGATTCAATATTTCGCAGACTATTACTAACAGGAGTATTCTGCCCCTCTGTTTCAACATCCACATTGCTATCTTCACTTACAGTCGTGTTAACATTGCTAACACCATGCAGACTGTGGCGTGCCCGGTCTACAGTTGCAGCTCCGCTCTGGATCTCAGAGATGTCAATACTACTGTTGCTATCATTCTCGTCACTTTCGACATCATTACTGTCGGACTGATCTAAACTGTCACTCATGGCACCTGTATCCCCTGATGTACTTTTAATTGAAGAAACAATTAAGTGTGGGCTTCTGCTGACTTTTTCAGATGACATGATCACGACTGTTGAGTATCCCCATTGATAAGCTTCACATTAAGTTCTGGCGATATGCCGCACTAATCTCCTGGGATAGAGGGATGAATAATAGGCTTGCCGTCACCATTTGTGGTAAATAAAAGTGACATTAATTTTCTTTCGCACCCTGAAATTATCATACAAAAGGGAGTTAACATTTGTCATAACCTTCCATGCTATAGTCCTTAAAAAGTAATTGTATAATTCAGAAAATGTGCATAATGTACGTAAAAGCAATTATGTACAGGAAAAAGTAGCCATGGATAAAGTGTTACAGATTTTGTATAATGAGGTCTTAGTTTCATTACTTTTCCCTAATTGTATTGAGGCAGGTACCCATGTATAGCTGGGTAGACTAAAGTAACTGAAATAGGAATATGTGAGAGAATATTGAAAAGAATATATCCACTTTAACCTTCCAAGCATTCCAAAAAGAGTACTGTGCCTGGGACTTGCAACTTCATCATGTAAAACTATTGCTATTGAAGCCACCATTCTAAATGCTCAGAAACATGCTTCCTGTTAATAGGTTAGTTGTAATGGTGGGCCCATGCTTCATTCGGAGCAGAAAGGTGAATCATCATGCATTGCGGCCTAATGTTTAAAAGTGAAAATAACTGACTAAGACCAAACCTCGCATCCTCGTTCTCCTGATAACATACTGTGTTACAGTTGTCTAGCCAACGAGGTTGGGATCGACACTGTGATCCTCATAGTGGTGATCCTACTGAGAAGCCTTGGCTTGCACTACAGCCAGGAGAGATATAGGTACACATTCTTCCGTGTCCATCAAGATATAGGAAGCGTCAATGAAATCCACTATTTATGAAACATGAAGAGTGAGGAAGTCAACACAAGTAGCTATGAGTAACAGCATATTCCAAGTGAAGCTAGGTGGATCAAATCAAAGTAAATAAAGCTGGAGCACTACCACACGGAATCTCAAAGAACAATAGAAAACATCATAAACTGTATCAACAAAGTGTGTATTACACAGAAATACATGCCTTCCTTATCAGGACAATGGGACAAAAGAAATAGGGAGAGAAAATGTATGACAAAATGAGAACTTGGTCTCTGCATTTTTCTTCACGTTGATTTTTTAAACAAAAGATAGACTACTACATTTAACAATTCTACTGTGATATCTGCGTCTTTAGAAAGTTTCATTTTGTTCAATTGTATTAACTCCAGACCAGTGCTCACACCTTTAATAGCATGGTTATCACAGCAATGGCATATCGGTGTGAGGTTTGGAGTTTACGCAAATCAGATGCAGAGAAGCTCTAAACTACCAAAAGAGCAATGGAGCAAAGAGTCCAAAATATTCCCTAAGAGAACTTATTTGAAATACCAACATCCACAACCAAACAGAGTTCTGTGAAGGTGTCAACTCTGTATTAATGTGAAAATATGGTCCGCATGATTGACAATAGATAGACGAGGAGGGTGTCTTTCTGATGGTCATGCAACTATAACCGCCCGCACGGCCGGCCGCAGACAAGATGAAGATGATTTTCACCACACCTTTATATTGCCATGGTACTCCTAGGGAAAGGACAGGCACAGATTCAAGCAGTTTTTGTCTACATGGCATCAAGCAATCTTGCCTGACTGAATACCGGGATTCAAGTATGTAGTAGCTCTCTGTAGTCGCTGACTGTCTCCAGACTATCTCCAAGCAAGTAGATAGTTTGAAGTCTGTTTCACTTCTAAATGTATTTACCCCAATGGCTTACAAGCTTCATTTACACAGAGAATTCTGGTTTCAGTTTGCTAGAGAATAGCAACTTGCCTTTTCTCTCACTAGCAAAACAGATAGCTAGAAACTAGACTTTCACTGTCAGGGGGCAGCATTAAGACAATTGTGATGACTCAACCACTGCACACACTTCAACTTTGATTGCTCAAGTACTGTACCACCATAAAACATATACCTATACTTGATAATGACTGTTCATCAAAATGTTTTTTCTGTTCTAGTCTACATTTTATTTATCCTTCACATTACATTTTTCCCTTGTATTAATATCTATCCTTCTACTTTCATCCCAAATTTAATCTGTGTTTCTTTTATTAGCACTACATAAGCGTTGATGCCTGGATGCAGAATTCTTTTATAGCTTGTGTGATCTTGTCTGTAATCCACATATTCAATCAGGTAGAACAAGTGTCTGATGATAGGTAGCCAATCAACTCAATTTGATCTTTTGCATTGGAGTACCATGTTGGATCAAGGGCTTTTCTCAGGCCATCTCCCCATCTCGCTGGTAGACAGCCGAGTAGACACTTAAAGTTGCAGGGTCATCAGCAGTTATTTCAATGTTGTTAAGGGTGTTTTCATAGTCCAAAAACAAAAGGCATATCTACTTCCTGTGTCATCTCCAATAACTGGTTGATTGTGTGAAGGTGATTTGTTGTTCAGTAGCCTTTCCTGAAACCTGCTACCCACGATTGGTTATCATCAAGTTGTTTCTCTGGCCCATTCAAAATCACTCATATGTGAAAAGCTTGTACGTGATAAAACAAAACTAATCGGACAGCAGTTGTCAGTATTTCTCTGTCCCTGTTTTTGTGAACCAAAATTATTTTCAATGTCTTCCATTGGTCAAGATACTTTTATAACCAAAAAATGGTTCTTCATAGTTTTAAAAAAACAAACTCAACCCGTTAGATTACACTGTGTGCCAGTTAAGGCCTGGCAGGCTGTATAGGGCCTGCATCCCACATGTTTTGCAGTCCTGTTCATTACACATCCTTGGTTTAACTAAACTGTTTCTTTTACTTCCTGATATAAAATATCACATTGTGAATATGTATGCAGCATGCAGTGCAGGTTGTGTAGGCACACTTTTTATTGTTATCATTCTTTAAAGACCCTTATGACATCATTTTTTTTGTGTGCATTTTTTTTATTACACTATCATTCCAATCCACATTTGATTTAATGTTTTAGACTGAAATTGGGTTGCATACTGCTTCTTACAAAGAGTAGATCAAGTGGCAATATGATAATATTCAAACTGCAAACAGGTCACTGCTGGACAGATTTTAATGGATATAGAGACATATGTGCGTATAGGGATGATAAAGAGCGAAAAATGCTACCCCCATTTTTGACAGATATTTATCAGAAGCAGAGTGACGACATAATTCTGTCAAACCCAGTTGAAAAGCTATATACATGAGAAAAGCCTAAGGCAGCTAGTTTTATGATTAATGTGGATATTTAAGAGCAAATGAAGTTGTTTTACAATACCACTAAATGTTTCATTGCATGAACCTTTTCGTTCAACATTACTTCTTTAGTTCATGAGTTTCAATCTGTCGAGGATGGATGTGTCGGACAGATTGGTGCAAATATCACAATCAAGCTGCAAACTCGCAACACAGCGCATTCCGTTCTCCGGTCAACATCCTGCTACTTGCAAAGCCCTGTTCAGAGCTTGGTAGTGGGAGATTGAGAATGAACGACGAAGAAGAATGAGTTTCAAAGAAAGGACTATTGCTTCACTTACTTAAACATATTAAGTATATCCTCTATTATGGGCCAGACCAGACTATATTGTTTGATGATCAATTCAGCAGCATTGTAATCTGCATCGAGGGGTAATCAATGTTGTGACCAAACATGTTGTGAAAAGACACAGAGAAAGCTGTGCATGAGACAACCTTATTATGTAAAGCCATCGTTATTGGAATTGTGACTGCAAATTCTTGGACACCGACTTCTTGTAAAGATACCAACTATAGTGGTGACCCTTTGCTTCATCTGAGGTAAAAATTTGTATCAACCATTACAATTTGGTTTATCTTGCCATGTAGTCTAAAATAGTTTTAAAATATGCAGTAACTTTTTGTTTGTTATTTCTTGCGTACTTTAGCTACGTCACAGGTAATGAAACTTATGGAATTGTACATACGATAATGTGAAATCGTCGCAGGACAATAATTGTTCTAAGGATCTGCATGTCACTGGACAAGTAGATAGAAGAATGAATTCAGAAAGCAAATAAGGTTAGGTAACATACCACAAAAATTGAAAATCAAACATGTGAAATGAGATGCTTGCAAAAAATAGTAAGGACCACAAGAAGAGCCATAGTGAGGTACAAAGAAATCAGACAAAAAGTGGGAACAAAGCCATTTCAACGATTATTTCAAAAGAAAACAGTAGTGTAGTCAGTCCAAGGTTACCTTAATTCCTACAGTTTGCCTAGGAATGGCTCTGGTGGTAGTCATCTGAGCACTTTGGCTGCAGATTGCCATTAAACATTTTATCAGTATTTCAGAAAATTGGTAGTTCATATATACTTCATGGGTTGTGCTTGCAACATGCATAACTTATTTGGTGGCCTACATCCCACTTATCCTTGTTTCTATTCCTCATCAACAGCTAGGCCTCTAGTGTGATAGATTTCTACATTCCTTTAGTAACCTTTACTGACAGGGGTGTTGCAAAACATACCTTGGCAAGGACAAAGTGATCAATGATATGCCGCTTCTTTTTCTTCTGGGATCAGGTATTTGACCATGCTAGATGTTCTTGCCCGTTGCTCAAGTCTTTTCCAGGTCTGGATGACGCCATAGTCTCTGCTATGGTGAAATTTGGTGTCATTGGTCTTCGTATTTGCTCTACTCTTATCTCCCCCTGACGATTGGGTTAACAGAGATGTCAGTCAAGGTCAGGGAACTGACTCCATTCCTTCCTGCATCTGGTAGGAACTATGCCATGACTAGAGTCAATATTGTCGCATGATCAAAGCCTGTGCTTGTGCCCTAATCATTTCTAGTACCTGTGTCATAGATAACACACTCTGTCTTTGGAAGGCTGGAAGTATTTTTGTTCTTTCGGTTTGTCTCCCAAAACCTATCCATTTCCTGAAGGTGATTGTTAGGTAGCTGTGTATTTGTTACCTGAGGTTTTCTTCCTCGTGACTTGGGTGAACCTAAGCTGTTCCTAGTGGTCAGTGCGAACAACATTCGCCGCAGTGCTAACATCAGTAACAATGGCGGAATGAAACACACAGTTCAGCCCGATTTTAAAATGCACAAACAAGGAAGATTTCCGCCCAATATTCTGTCAATTGCAGGTCTAATTGTTGAGTGCAGCAATTTCATGCCATTTATTTCACTATAAATATCAAATGTGGTCATTAATTAAACATAGAAAAGGGAAAAAGGTTAGAGCATCTGAAATACATGTAGTATGCCTAAGAAATGCATCTGCCGCCTTTAGAGTAGAACGAAGAGTCAAAACAAATTAAGCTAGTAGGAACGAAAAACCACGGTTTTTGTTTTTAATTGCAGAACAAAATCAAATTAAAATAATGATCAGAATGCTATAGTTAGACTATTAAACTGTTAAAACTGGTCTTTAAAGCCAGACGATCTGACGTTTAAGAAAAGTGCAAGCGGATTGGAATGACAGCCACAGTGTCAATAAAATTATTACTGAACTTATCTAGCATGTTAAGACTTCTACTACCTGACTCTTCGGGGTCCAGATTAAGTAAAACCCGATTCTAGTCAGTCTAACTGACTCATCATGTATTTTTACATTAGATTAATACTCAATTAATAGACAATCAGACATAATAATTATAATCGTGTGTAGCAGTTGCAATGAATATGATTAATAAATGCCAATTATTCTTCTACTTATGCTATACAGAGACAATATTTTACCAACATCTTACAATTAATCACACTTCATTTATAATCAACCGACATAATTAAATATTCAACAGCCAATACTAGTCAAGTTCGCCACACCTAGAATGATCCGACATTGGAAAGAAATGATGTACCGTACGGTTGTTGTACATGGCTGGCGTCTTAGCCGACACAATACATAAGATATATATGAGTTAAGATATACCAGATTGTGTGTATGTCTACCTATGACACGTTGACTATTTCAGTAACCTCAGGTCCTTAAATTTAAAGACAATTTTGATAGCAAGGTGGATGGTATGTCTGAAGCCAAGCAGGTCGCTGCTAGTGCTACACACAACAAACCAGACCTACTTGTGCTTTTTGCTCCATTTCCGTGCAATTCAGAACAAGTATGAATATGTTGATGATAACATGTGTAAGAATTGTAATATACGTGGTTTAGTGAAAAGTATGCTTCTAGTTACATTTCTTACTTCGACAAAACAGTTATAAAATAAAACTCCAATCTTAACTCGTCTCGCTACGAATCCACTAAATATCCTGGAGTTCAATCGTCAATGTGCTTTGTTACAAAAACCGAGCAATAATATACCACAATCCGTCAAAATAAACACTCTATCGACAAAACATACAGATAAATAAGACTGTAATAACTCTTCCTTTCGTAAGAACAATGAAATTTCATCGACAAGAGGTGAAAACATATAGAAATGTGATAGTAAACACGTCAACATGCAGTAACATACCTTCCAGCACAATGGCGACACACCGCGTTGTTTGTTGGATCGCCGCGAGCACAGCTGTGTATGACGGCCATTTCATTGGTCGATCGATGTTAACTAATTACATATGTCAACCAATCGTAACATTTCAATAACAGAGCTAGAAGACCCTTGAAAGAATTTGGACGGAAGGATCCAAGGTCGCCTTTTGCTGAAACGGCTCTTGATGCTTAATAAATTTTTTAAGCTTCATGCTATGGTCGTCAAATCTGAGACGATTAATTAATAATTTTACTTGCTTCACGGTCATCAGATCTTCATAATTGAACATCTAATAATCTTAAAAGTTTACCCGTCGCCACATCTGAAACGGTATTGATGCTTTATATTTTTCTAGGTTCATACTTTAGTTGTCAACTCTGGAATTATTAATTAAACATCTTTTCATTTTACTACCTTCACGGTTACCGCAACATAACACACTGCATTTCACAATTAAACATCGTATAAGGCTACTTATACCGCAGGAGTACTATTTATGGAATCAAGATACAGTGCATGAGCTACAGCGGTCAGCGACACAAGCTGACTTCTAGTGTCAGGGCCAGCAGCACAGAGCTGCCAAGATCATTCTCCACCTCCACGTGGTGATCATAGATAACAGGCTGCAGCAGGGCAGACTGCCTAAGGAGAAGGGATAAAAGAGGAAAGGCTAACCCGGCACCCTAAAATTCCAGCTGGATGTGTCGGGCCGAAAGGTACAAATATCGCAGCCAAGCTGCAAATTACGACAAATATCATTCCGTTCTCTAGACAACATTATACTACTTGCAAAGCCATTTTCAGAACTTGGTAGCGGGAGTTTGAGAACGAAGTACTCCGTAGAGGTACACAGCGCATTCGAGGGGCGTATGGTAGTGCGGGGTGGTAGGTCACAATAGGAAATTGCCATATACGCAAGATATATTTTGATCTCATCAGTACGTAACAAAATACATGGAAAAAGACACAAAAATAACATTATAGAAACGACCTTGCGACTCATAGATGAAATAAAAGGAAATGTTAAAGCAATCCTGCATTCAGCGCAATATCACCATTTACAAAAACTGGACAGGGAAATGAGAATAGAAATTAGAAAGCATAAGAAGTAACAAATGTTGAACAGTTGCAACAGGATAGAAGCGTTTCGAACATAAGAGACGGAAGGAGATGTGTTCAAAGAAATTACAACACTTACTGGCGAGTTAAAACAGTCCCTGCATTTGATACACGATGACTTAACTTAACTTAACGTCTTTATACTGGTTTAGAAGAATGATCAGAGTCCGTATACAACCAGTTACATTTGCATTAATAAAAATTATTTCAAATGTCCAATCTGTACCTTTCTTTAGTTAATTTGTAGCTGTGCCCTCTTGTTCTTGTTGTATTTTGAAAAAAACTTATTATAGTATAATTTAACCTTTTCTGTGATTATCGTGTAAACCTGTATTAGGTCACCTCGAATTTTTCTCTTTTCTAGACACTGTAGGCCGGTTTTTCTGAGTCTTTCCTCGTAACTCTAATTCTGGAATCCCACTATCACTTGTAACGCTCTTTTTTGTATCCTTTCTAGCATGTTTATATCTTCTCTACGATAATGACTTCACGTCTGCACACAGTACTCCAATATAGATCTAACCAATGCTTTAATCAGTTTGACAATCACTTCCTAACTGTTATGTTTAATATTTATTTTTATCATACCTAACATTGCCAATTTGCTTTGTTCACTGCTACATGGACTTGCTCACTTACTTTACCTGTATGCTCTATTATAACCCCTAGGTCCCTTTCATGATCTATCATTCTAGTATTGTTCTCGCCCATTCTGTAACTATGTTCATATTGGATCTACCCATGTGGATGACTGTACATGTATCTATATTAAACTCGATTTGTCATCTTACACAAAAAATGATGCCTACTACTAGCTGAACAGAAGAGAGCAGGTCGTGGTCTTCAGACTCCGCACAGGACACAACAGACTGAGATACCATCTATTCAATAAACTGAAGATAGGTGGCACTAACAAATGCACCTGTGGTACATGGAAAATGACCGCTGAACATCTGCTGCAAAATTGCCCGACATACGAGGACCAGAGAAAGCACATGTGGCCATCACCAGTGGAAACACTAGACAAGCTCTATGACAGTATTGATAGCCTCAGGATGACAGCTGCTTTCTTCCAACAAATTCAAGTAAACGTCTGACAGCGTACGAAGAAGAAGAAGAAGAAGAAGAAGAAGAAGAAGAAGAATTGTCATCTCACAGACCAGTCTTGAATTGTATCTAAATCCGATCTCAATATATCCACTTCTGCTATAGATGAGACACTCCTACATAGTTTTGTGTCATCCGCAAATTTTGCAATCATGGATCTTATATCAATGTCCAAATCATTTATGTATATCAAGAACAATATTGGTCCCAAAACCCTGTGGCACTCCACTTTTTAGTTCACACTACTCAGAGTACTACTTATTTATGCCCATTTTCTGTTTCTTTCCGTTAATCAATTTTCAATCCATTCGGCAACCTCCCCACCTATTCCATATGAATTTAACTTTCTAAATAATCTTCGATGAGGCTTTGTATCAAAAGCCTTTGCAAAAACTAGATAAATAACATCCACTGGTACCCCCTTATCTATCATTTTAGTAACCTCCTCCACGAATTATAATAGATTTATTACTCAAGATCTGCCTCTCTGTCTGGTTGCCTATCTGCCTGCATGCCTGCCTGTCTGGCCTGGCCTGGCCTGTCCTTCCTGTCCTGGTCTTGTATGGTCTGTTCTGTCCTGTCCTGTCTGTCTCTTTCTTCCTGTGTGACCTCCTTTGTTTTTTTTTTGTGTTTTTTTTTGGCAGGTGAAAATCCACTGGTGACTTACCAGGTCAACCCCAGCATTTGTTAGCCCCTGGAATATACGATCGCCTATTGTTTAGACTGATGGAGGTGGAAGCGTAAATTAAAGCAAGGTAGACCCGCAGCCTGTGAGGCGCCATCTAAACCGCTCTGATAACCACATAACCAAGACCTGAAGTTATAGCCACACCCTTTTCAATTTTCAACTGCAAAGGTATTTTTAACGTGCGCGTTACTGCACTACTCAAGGACATATTTACCGGATGGTCCTCGAGGAAAAAAACCAGTCTCCACCATGATTTCAACCCGTGACCTCGAGCATCCGAGGTGAACACCTTACCTCGAGACCACTGGGTTTCCCAATGTCTTTATCAAAGATCAGATACAGAAATACAGCACAGAACACACGAGCTAACAGAGCTGCATGTATAACGTAAGTTAGCAAATTGGAAAAATACGCTCGCAATATAATGCAATAAATAAATAAAGCAAAACAATTCGCAATACAATAATCTTTTTATTTGTCGCATGCATAATTTCTCCAAACAGAGAGTTTGGTCTTAAGAGGTGACATAGTATGAGCAATAGCTTGAAACTATGTTGGAGATGAGACAGTTTGTGGCAACTGGACAAATACAATGGTGGCTGCTAAACATTCCATTGATGATCAAGGAAGCACTCGAGAGATGTCAGGAATTGCTGATGGTGAATTAGTTTGTCAGTCTTCACTGCTTTCTTTATCATTCTCTTTAACAATTCATCTAATTCTCTCATAAACTTGGCAATCAGCTTCAGGCGTCTCCCAGTTCAGTTTATTATTTTAATCGAATTCTTTTTATTTGATGTGACATATATAGCTTCTTAACTTCGTTATATTGATTTTTAAGGCTCTACAGAGTCTGTATACAGCCAGTTTATTCTACTTCACTGATATCTATTTTTGAATGCACCAACTGACCCTGTCTCCACCACATCACGTGGCAATGAGGACCTAGGGATTATACTAGATCATACAGGTAAGGTGAGTGAGCAAGTTCAGGTAGCAGTGAAAAAGGCGAATCCAATGTTAGGTTTGATAAAAATAAATAGTAAACATAGAAGCAAGGAAGGGATAGTCAAACTGTATAAAGCATTAATTAGACCTAGATTGGAGTACTGTGTACAGGTGTGGAGTCCTTATCATAGAAGAGATATAAACATGCTGGAAAGAATTCAAAAAAAGAGCGACAAAGCTGATAGTGAGATTCCAGAATTACAGTTATGAGGATACTCAGAAAAACCGGCCGACAGTGTCTAGAAAAGAGAAGAATTCGTGGTGACTTAATACAGGTTAATAAGATGATCAGAGAAAAGGATTAATTATACTATAACAAGTTTTTGAAAATACAACCACCCACAAGAACAAGAGGGCATAGTTACAAATTAACTAAAGAGAGAGGTCGAGATTAGATATTAGGAATTTTTTTTTTAGTCAGAGAGTAGTGAATGCTTGGAATGCATTGCCACAGGAGGTAGTGGGGGTAGGGACAATTAATGCATTTAAGAATAAATTGGATGCGCATAACTTTTAGAGCAAGGTAATGTAAATGAAACTGGTTATACACAGACTCTGCAGAGTCATCTAAACCGGTATAGTATAAAGACGTTAAGTTAATGCATTTCAAGCATCGATCATCCTCTGACTAAAAAAATATTTCCTAATATCTAATGTAGATCTGTCTTTGAACAAGGACTTTCCAATGTCTTTCTGTCTTGAGCAACTTGTTGCTCTGTGTCCCATGTCATAGATGCGCAACACAGCTCTTCCTCCTTCGTACGTCTCCAAGTAGTTTTTGGTCTACCTTTCTGCCTCTTACACTCCGATGTCCACATAAGTGCTGTTCTCTCGGACATGGCTTAACTCGTTCTCATGACATGTCCCAGTTATCTGCATCTTCCGTCTCTTGTAATGCTATCCAAATATTTTTTGGTTAGTGTCCTGAAGAAGTTTGTCATTTTATATTTTGTCTGGCCAAAACTCTCGAATTATTATGCGAATGCATGTAAAGTGAAAGGTTAATGTCTGGGTATCCCTTTTTTTCATTCTTCAGCGTTCCCAAAGTATCGGTGAGACACTACTATTATATAGCCTGAGTTTGGTTTTCTGACTATATATGCTGAATTTTCCTATTTGTTACATCGCGGCGAAGACAGTTCTGACCTTGTTTAAGCAGGATTTAATGTCCTTCTTCCGTTCATCCTTGGAGTGACACTATACTTCCGAGATAAGTAAAGTGTTCTATATTCTCCAACATTTGGTTTTCTGTAGACAGTGGATGTTGGTTTGCACTATTGATCATAATTTGAGCTTTCTTCGTGTTGATCTTCAATTCTATTTGTTTCGCATTTTTTCAAGCTTGATAGTTGTGTCCTGGATGTGTCTTCAATAGTTTCTCCTCCATTTCTAAACCCTGCCTGTGAATGCGTTGGTATATTTTATCTTGCATTCTCATGTTGATAATTTTACTAAATATATCCTGAATAGTGTTCACCGTATACCTCTCTGATCTTTATCAATATTGTTCTTTAATATTAAGTAATTTTCAAGGTTGAATAATAACGGTAACATTACACATCCGCCTTACACCAGGCTTCACTGGAAGTGTTCTGTCGAAGTTCTTCGTGCTGCAGGAACAATCTTTATAGAAGAGAGCTATGATGTTAACGATTTTCCGTGTTATACCTTAATGTCTTAGTATCTCCAACAAGCTTTCTTTGTCGAATGCCTTTTCAAAATCAGCAAAGTTGATGAATATCTCACTGCCATTCACTGCATTCTTCTTAGATGTTGCAATGGGGGAATATGTCTTCAATAGTTCCTCTTCCATTTCTAAACCCTGCGTGTGAATGCGTTGGTATATTTTATCTTGCATTCTCATTTTGATAATTTTACTAAATATATTTCCTGGAATTGATAGTAGTGTAATTCCTCTGTAATTGTTACAATCATACATGTCTCCCTTCTTGTGAATTCTTACTATTTCCCACTGGTTCCAGTCCATGTGTAATTCTTCTTATTCCATACATCTGCAAATAGTGGTTCTAATGTGTTAGCAGCTATGTTTGGATATACTTTGAAGATTACTGCAGGTAATTTGTTTATCTGGTGCTTTGTTTCTTTTCAGTAGACACATAGCTTTTCAAATTTCTTGTCCAGTTGGTGATGCTAGACTTGCAAATTGGTCTGGAAATGGGCCTCCGACAGTGATCAGGGCCACATAATCTACAAATACCAGTTCAGATATATGGTGACTTCATCTTCCAGTATCCCAATGGGTACTTTTTTGTTCCTTCCTTGCAGGTTTTGATGACATCATCCATGAGGTGCATGAAAAGGTATGCTGATAGGATATCCCATTGTTTAACTCCGATAGTGGTCCTGAACACCTCTTTCTTTTGATTTGATTTCCTTTCATAACTTCTGCTCGTTTTAAAGAAACTCTGTATTACACAGATCTAGGGTCCCGGGATATATTTCCTCGCCAAACATTTCAGGAGCTTGTCCCTCTGAACTTTATCGAGTGCCTTCTCGAGAATCCAATAACAGATGCGTCTCATCACACTGAAGAACCTTTTCACTCAAATGTCTGAGTGTCAAGATAAGGTCTTGAGTACTTCTGTTCGCCCGGAAACCGTACTGGGCCTTATTCATATTGGTCACCGCAAAGTCTCTTAATCACTATTCTAAGATTCTAGAGTACACTTTTCCAGACACACTAAGGAGGGAAATGCCTTTTTTGTTTTCAGATTGTCGAATGTCCCCCTTTGTACATATTGGTATTATTTTACCAATCTACTAATCTCTTGGTATAGTTTAGTGGCATGATGCTGGCTTTAGAATCTTCATAAATAATAGCTCCCCTGCAGTTACCATGTACTGGATCATTTATGGTTAACTTTCTTGAACATTTAATTTTCTTTTTTGATATTATCTTACCTCTGTCTGGTTTCCTCCACTGAGATTGGCACAACCGCCTCCGGGGCTTCAATTCCCTCCACCCTAGTGAGATCTAAGATATAGTTTGTCCATGCGTCCATTCTTTGACCGTCAGCAGAGTACCTTGTTTATTTTTTAAAACAAATTTCACAAGGCATTTCTGTTCCACAATGCAGCCCACAGCCGCTTTAGTTCGTTCGCTGGTGACTACTCCGCTGTTGGGAAGCATGTTGCCATCTTAGTTCAGGACACTGTCCCTTTTTATGTGTTTCTGTTTCAAAAACTTTCAAAATTTGTATCTCCTCATCTTTTCAATCAGTTTTTCTTCTTTCCAATGCATACTTCTTCGATTTATTGTTCCGTAAAGTGTGGTATTCAGTTCTCGCCAGTTCGTCGTCTTTCAGATCATTCTGATTTTGTGTTTCGTTTTGTGGTTATTGTTTAAGATAGACACGTGATTAGCATGTTGTGTGTTTGCCTGATGTAGGGCCTATCGGCCTGTTTTTGTCCATGTTTGCTTATTTAATAGTTAGTTAGCTAGTTAGTTAGTTAGCTAGCTAATTAGTTAGTTAGTCATTGGATCATCTTCATCGCACTCAGGACAAGTCCATACGCGCTCAGATCTCATCTTCAGTATCTCTTGCCAACACGAGATGACTGACTGTTCCGGGCCTGTGCTGGTTGACCAGACGTTTTTGGATCCCCGTGTGGTGTTAAATCCTCGCCATCACTTGTCTCGCACTTAATTCAACCAGTCCCGGACGTAGAGTCTGGATGAACTCACAAATCGTCCCACCAGCTGCTTACTTAATATTAGCAGCTCACCTCCAAATTAGTGAGCAATACAGCAATCTGCAGCCTTGTCGATACGTTTGGTAGGAGAGTAGATCAACCCACCACCCCCCCCCCCACCCTCCACTTGAACTCGCTTACAAGGAAGTTCATTTTCTATTGAAATAGTAAGTAGCCAGATTAAATAGTCTAAAATAAAGATTTAAAAAAAGGAAGTATTATAAAGGTCCTTGAACACCTGTATGACAAAGCGTTCAGCACAGTTTATTGTGAATTGGACTGTTTTCGCACATCAGTCGGCGTGAAACAGGATTGTACACTCTCTCCAACTCTTTTGAATCTATTCCTTGAGGGAATTATGAGTGAATCACTTGGAGGTCACGTTGGTACTGTCAAGAAAGAGGGCCGAACGATTACCAACCTTCGTTTTGCTGAGGACATTGACTAGTTGGCGGGCACAGAAGCAGAACTTCTGGAATGGGTCAGAAGGCTCGATGAAACAGCTTTTGACTATGATATGGATATGGTACGGAGATAAACGCTGGAAAGACAAAATTAATGACCAACAACGCCTATGGCTTCGACAGTAGCTAATAGACAGGAACTCGAAGTGGTTGACCGTTTTAAATATCTGAGTTCGATTGTCAGGGATGAAGGGTCACATTGTGAGGTAGTACAAACATTAGTGGCGCTTGCACGGCTTAACAAAATCAAGCAAGATAAACGGTTAGAACTATGCACGAAAATCAAATTAATACGTATATTGGTCCTGTCAATATTCCTCTATGTTTGTGAGACATGGACAATGGCAACTGACCTGCAGCGGAAGATACAGACCTTTTAAAATACGAAAAAAAATTACAACAGCAATAGGACCTTTTGAAGACCTCTTGGCAACTGACAATCGAAAAAAAACTCGCTTGTTACGGTTATATATTGAGATCAAATGGTCTTGCAAATACGATCCTGCACGGAAAGGTGCAAGGCAGACGACGAAACGGGCGTCCTAAAAAGAGGTGGATGGACAACATAAAAAATGGACCAAATTCCGACCAGAAGAGGCACAGGAAGCGACCGCTGACAGGGAAGGATGACGCGGGGTTGTGAAGATGTCTTCATCTGTGTCCCAAAACGACCTCACTGGTTACGGGATGACCTGACCTGACAACGTAATTGAACGTTCTATAGTAACCTGGCTTACTGGAACACTGAGAATCAGTTGCAGCAATTTGTCCGTCTGTTCATACACTGTTTGGAAGTCGTTATGTACAATGAAACCCAATAATTCAATGCAATGTTTGGCTTTGTGTACTGAGCTGTAAATATTTACAAATTCCTTGTAAAGTGCTGACAACACACATTTCGCAGAAATAGTCTGATGCTGTCG
Organism: Ariolimax columbianus; assembly: GCA_036924085.1. Lineage (NCBI taxonomy): Eukaryota > Metazoa > Mollusca > Gastropoda > Stylommatophora > Arionidae > Ariolimax > Ariolimax columbianus. The sequence continues at coordinate 58,007,613 of JAVGWX010000004.1, forward strand.
CCATCTTCGCTTATGATAGGCAACTTATTTTTTATTATTATTGACAGATTTATCAATCACCAAGAAACTGTCCCATCTAGGAAGTTATTTGCCCATCACAATAATTTCGTTTCCTTTTTAACTTACTGTTGACTATATATATATATATATATATATATATATATATATATATATATATATATATATATATATATATATATATATTTATATATAATTCTATATTATTAATTTCATTACAGTGGTTTAAAATGCTCTACCGAGTCTGTATACAACCAGTCTATTCCACTCCACCGAAACTAAAGCTAAATGTGAGCATCCAATCTATTTTGGGGATGCATTATCTGACCCTGCCTCTACATCATCCTGTTATAATGCATTCTACGCATTCACCACTCTCTGATTAAACAAATATTTAATAATAACTTAACTTAACTTAACATCTTTATACTGGTTTATAAGACTCTGCAGAGTCTGTATACAACCAGTTTCATGTACACTTTCTTGTACTAAAAGCTATGTGCATCAAATCTATTCTTTAATGAATTAATTGGCCCTGCATCCACTACTTCCTGTGGCAATGCATTCCAATCATTCATTACTCTCTGATTAACAAAATACTTAATACCTAATTTGTAATCTGGACTTTCCGATTTCTTCACTTCTCTGGACACCGCATGCCGATTTTTTTAGTCTTTTCTCATAACAAATCGCACTATCAGCTTTGTCGCTCTTTTTTTATATCCTTTCCAGCATGTTTATATCCCCTATAAAATAAGGACTTCACACCTGTGCACAGTACTCCAATCTATGCCTAACTAATGCTTTATACAGTTTGGCTATCCCTTCCTTGAACCTATTTTTAATATTTCTTTTTGATCATACTTAACATTGCATTTGCCTTTTTCACTGCTTCCTGGACTTGCTCACTCACTTTACCTGTATGATCTATTATAACCCATAGGTCCTTTTCTATCATTCTAATATGGTTACTGACTATAACAATTTACAGACAATGCTCGTTAAACTCATTAGTCTATAATTTGCTGGATCTGATTTGTTGCCCTTTTTTAATAAGGGGATCACTCCTGCATCTTTCCAATCTCCTGGAACAATCTCTTTTGTAAGTGATTAAGAACACAATTTAGCCAACGGTGTTGCTAGTTGGTCTCTAATTTCAAACAACAATTTTGGATGAATACCATCTTGACATGGACATTTATGCCACTTTCAACCCCTCCAATTAAAAAAAAACCTTTTCCTCTGTAATGCAGATTGATCTTAAACCCTTTGTATCGATGTCTCTTTTTGATTAATATCTGTAGGCTCTGGGATCTTGGAGCAGTCTTCTTTTGTGTAGAATGTGCCAAATTATTGGTTGAGTAGATTAGCTGCCTCCCTATTCTCACTTATTATTTTTATTTTCCTGTGCTATCTATGAGAGGGTCTACTTTGTCTTTCGTTCTTTGTTTATTTCTAACATAAGAAAATAAGATTTTACTATCAGTCTTGATCCTATGAGCAAGTTTTTTTTCCAAGTCTATTTTTGCTGCTTCATTCACTTTCTGAGCTATTTTGCTTGTCTAAATATTTTAAATATGTTTCTTTTGATTTACCAGCAAAACTTGCTGTTTATATATTCGTGGTTTTTATCAAAATTAACATAGGTAGTTGCATAACAAACACTGCGGTCTGCGATGACGTCCAAAGGACTTCTCTGTAAGTGGCCTCAGCTATTGTGAGGTGGAGATAGCCCGCTCCCTTTCTCGCTTTTTGGTCTTACATACCACAAAGAGGTAAATTTAGCCAATGGTGTTTGTAATGAAGAACTAGAGGCTTCATTGATCGAGACAGCGACTTTTAAAGGCTCTGTTCGTTTACTTTCCGTCATGCTTTCCTTAAAAACCAATCACGAATCCATTGCCAGTTGGTTTGGTTAGAACGTGTCGTTACTGCATAAACGAAATCTTTACATTCGCATAAGAAGCAACAGAGTTATATATGATTACAAGTTGTAGGGTCTTATAATGTTGTAGTTTTTTTTCTAGCACCTTGTCATGCCTATATGGGTACCAACCACATTTTTAGCTGCTACTTATCTAATTGAATAAGCATTACCGTATGACAGTTTGCTCGATGCGTTGAAGATAGAATTCACTATTTTCGTGTAAGTTCATGATGCTAATTGTAGACAAAAGAAGTTCAAAGCGTGTAGTACATGTGATATGTTTTACATTTCCTTACATAATCTACATAAACTGTGTGAAAGATGGAAAGGGGAACAACGTTTTGAATATTCCAATTGCAATTATTATTTACGCTAAAAGCAAAGTTAAGATTTTTAAGATATAAAACACAAAGGGACACAACCAAGTAAAAATGTTATTAATAAAGTAAACAAGAGTTACATTTTTTGGAAAATATTGAGTGTCCTTTTTAGAAAAAATAAAAAAAATTAAAAAAAATTTGCCTAAAACGAGTGAGCTCTCCACATGGACGTACACAATGTGAATGCGTACTGAAGGGGTAGGGTTTTAATTTTCCATCCGACAAATTTATCCTGTTCGTGTTTGCCCTCAGTACATGACATATGTAGAGGAATCGGCCCTGGCCGTTAGCTCGCATGCTTGCACCAAGCTGAACCTTAAACCTGACAGTAGGCGTCAAAATCATGGCACTGTGGCCAGTAGAACGCGTCACTAGACGGTCCTGTAGTTGCTAATAGTTTTTACAATTTTTTTTTTACGTGTTTGCCTCACTAGTTTCAACTGGTGGAGGCGTGCCTATTCCACCACAGACCGTAGTCAATTGCGTGATATTAAGACGCATAAACCAGGGCTTCGATGTATGTGTGCGTCTGCATGTACCTATGCTAGGTTTGTGCGCTCTCAGAAGCCAGCCCAACCAAAGTGCAATGGAAGGGAATCACTCTGAAGGCGAGTGTGAAAGTTGTGCAAGAGTGTTATTGTTGGACAGAGTAAAATGAAACAAGAGTGTGTGGAAAGAAGGATAGTATGGTATGATCTTCATTGATTGCTAATAGTAATGTTAAAGTTAACATTATATGTTACCAACTGTTTAAGTATTTTCTGTTGTGGTAATCATGATTTGCATATTGTTTTCAAAATTAATTTAATAATATACATAAAATGCAACTAAATGTTACAACTTATCTCAAAGTAGAGTTTTTCTCATAAATTAACTAATATCCTTATATAAAATTAAATGTATGCATTTGCTTAGTATGTTTTTTTATTTTTCACTGCCTTAAGTTGCTGTAAATCTGGATGTAAACAAACAACCGACAATGTGCATGTTCTTATAGTCCAGGTATTGGCACAAATACACATGACTATCAAGCTGTACACATATTATTGTTCATTCAAGCAATGACATTTTCAACTTACACAGCAGTCTACCTTCCTTCCTTTTCCCCTGTGGATTCCATGTCAGGGCATGTCTAACCACATTAGATAGTGATCTCCGTAACATGTGTTCTATCGAACCACATTTCCTCGTTTAATTTCTTTTTCTTCTTCTTTGTTCGTTCTCAATCTCCCACTACCAAACCCTGAAAGGGTAAGTAGCAGAATGTAGTCCAGAGAACGGAATGCATTGTGTCGTAATTTACAGCTTAGGCTGCGATATTTGCACCTTTCGGTCCAATACTCTGATTTCAGCAAACATTTTTTGAGTTCCGGGTTAGCATTCCCTATTCGATCCCTTCTTCTTAGCCAGTCTGCCCTGCTGCAGCCTGTTATCCTGGATCACCATGTGGAGGTGTAGAAGGGTCTTGGCAGCTATGGTTCGCTGGTCCTGGCGCTAGCAGTCAGCTATGGGTCGGTGACCACTGTAGCTCATGCGCTGCTCAGCATCTTGATCCCCCTCGTTTAATTTGATGCTTTGCTGACTCCTTCCCCATAGGCCTTCGTTCCTCACCATGCCTTGCCAACCTGTTCCAATTATCATCCTTAGACATTTATTAATGAACTATTGGAGTCTTCTCTGTATTATCTTTGTAGTTCTATAAGTTTTGATTTCCACAGGAATACTAACTTGACATTGGAACTAAACAATCTTAATTTAGTATTAGTATTTATTTCCCGGGATTCCCATATATAATTTAGTAACAGTAAATGTTGGTCCTTGCCTTTCCAATTCTAGCTCTTATGTATGTCTCTATGTCCCATAGTATCAATGGTGTTGTTCAAATATGTGAAGGTGTCTATCTCTTCTAGTGCCTCCCTTCCATTCATGACTGACTCCTTGCTTAAAGTGCTGATTTTAAATAACTTGGATTTCTACATGTTAATATTTAGTCCCAGTTTGGCTGAATGGGCCCACACACTTAATAACATTTTTCTTGCAATTGGATTCTGCCAGCAGCAGGGAAAGTTCATGTATTTATTCCTATCAAAACCGTTTTTCTACCATAATGTAGACAATTTGTTTATGATGTACTTCATTTGGTGCACTCCATGTATTTTTTCACGATACTTTATGTTATTTGTATTCATAATATATTTGTTAGTAATAAATACTTAGCCTATATCTAATAAATCCCAGTAGTCTATAACCACGATCCTTTGTTAGATTCTTGGAAGGTATACTGCATTACCAGATTTCTCAGGATGTGCTTTGCCTATTTTGATATTCCATTTGCCCTTTACAATTAATTAATTTTTTTTGTTGGCGCTGTGTTCGCTACAAAGAAAATATGATAACTTCACTAACAAAAATATGGAGCTGAGGTAGTGCTGTGACAAACTATACACAGGCTATCCAGCTGAGCAATGGGGGTTTGGTCTTCAGTTGGTGCGGGTTTTTTTTATCGTAAGACAGATCCTGTGGTCGATCCAGCCTAAACAAATTACTAGAATAGCATGGGAAAATAAGGCGGCCGGTGTGATATTGGCAGCCCTAGTGTGTCGTCAGTCCAAAAAAATATGGTCTTAACACCAAATTCCCAATATGCTACATTGGCATTTTAATGGGATCTTTCATTTTACTAACAAAAATAACTAACTCATTTACTGCATCTATTTGAGAGGATTTCTCCTAACCCTTCAAAAATTCACCCCTTAATTTCCCTGACTACCAAGAAATGTATTAGTCGGGATTGTTAATAATTTATTCATATTTTTTTCAACCACAGAGCCTTCACCACCCTAAGCAAGATCTGCCTTCAAAAACTTAAAATAGATCATGAGACCTTTGCCCGAGAATGTCTCCTGAAAGCTGCAAAATATCAGTGCAGCATCAAATTAGCTACTTGAAAACTCACAGAGCACCACTAAATCATTTCTTGTCTGAAATCTTCCGATGGATCTTGCATCATGTCAAATCTGGAAATACATTGATCATGAAAACTTACTAAAGCAATCTATTCAGATCATCAGAACCACCTTCAATTGCTCTCCCATCCACTTTCCTCCTTCTGAACTTCCGGTCCTGTGAAATTTGCCATGTCGTAGAGTCAATGCCATCTTGAAAATCACTGGGTGAAGATGACATCACTTTGGAGGACCTCCAGGCTCGCAGTCTAACCCTTTACCAAGCCATAGCTCAACGTTTCACATGTTATCTTCGTTTGGGAGGAACACCTACTGCTTGATGCAACTCAAGGACAATACTCTTCCAAAAGAAAGGAGACAAGGAGGATCTAGGAAACTATCATTCAATTACTCTTCTCCTAGTTACATACAAGCTGTTTACAAAATGCATCCTTGCCAGAGTTTGCACCACCATCGAAGACTCGCAACCAAGCAAACAAGCGGGCTTTCGGCGTTCGTACAGCTCAATAGACCACATTTCAAACTGCTGCCGCCTTATTAAAGCAATCCGAGTTCCAGACACCCTTAATATTTACCTTCATCGACTACTAAAAAAGCTTTTGATTTGGTAGAACCACATATTTTCTGGTGTTCACTTTTGGAACAAGTAGCCAATCTTAGTAACATCAAAATTCTTTCCAACAGATATACGAACTGCACTACCAAATTTGTCGCTTCCAACGGCCAATTGTAGTTCCAGTACAGAAGGGGGAACACCAGGGGTATCCTATCTTACAGAACCTCTTTTCCACATGTTTTGAATCTGTCATCAGCCGATGCAACTGGGACACCTTTGACCACCATTATAATGGTAGACCTTCAATATGTCGACAACATAGAGTCAGAGTCAGCAACAGAAGCGAACCAAATGATGCAGCTACTCGATGGTGGGGGTAAGAAAGCGGGACTGAAGATGAATCTCAAGACGACCAAAGTATTGCACAATCGTTTCACCAATTATGATCCAATCTTCTTTCAGAGGCTGAGACTAGAAGATGTCAATGAGAACATCTATCTTGGACGCCTCCTTAATATGTAGAACAATCTGGAACTTGAATTAACAAGACGTCGACGTGAACCTTCTTGTTCATTAACATGGTTCTGGGCAGTTGCCAAGACCAGAACCTACATGCCTTTGTCCACTGTGCTCCATGCAATGTGCTGTGGTGATGAGACATGAGCACTCAAAATATTACTGAAGGACAAATTGAGAGTAACCCAGGCCTCTCTTGAGAGACGCTTGGTCGGAATCATTCTCCTCAACCAAAGTATGCAAAATTCTGACACACAACGATTGTCCTTGGTTTATGATTCGGTTATCTATTCAGACACTATCTAGTCACTCCAAAAATACCTGATTAAATACACAACATCTCAGAGATGCATATGTTAATTACTTCCTCCAGCAGAAACATGCCAACAGGATGGCCTGGCCAGCTTACCTGATCTCAACCCTGTTGAGCACCTATGGGATGTCTTGGAACAATCAGCAAAAGCTAGCCTTCCACCAGGTGGTGATCTGAACCAATTGTTTCAAAACCTTCTGCAGGAGTGGCAGGCGATCCTCCAGCACACTTTCAGAAAGTTGATTATATCCATTAGGCATCGCTGCCTAGCTTGTATCTATGCCCGTGAATGTCACACACGTTACTGACCATGACTCAGAAATGTATCATAAAACTGACACACATGTTCAAGTTACTGAAGAATAAAATGAGCAGAATGAACCTTATTTTAGACAGTGATAAAAACTAAAAATATACAAGAGTTGCATTCTTCCTGTGCTTCTTCTGTATAGGACAGAATGCTGGGGAGTAACAGACAGAGAAACATCAAAGTTGTCATCTTTTCGTACAACCTGCCTAAGAACGATTCTTCTGGCCAATGATATTGATCCATGATTGCAAAATTTGCGAATGACACAAAACTATAATCTAAAGCAGAAGTGGATATATTGAAATCGGATTTACATGAGATTAAAAAATGGTCTAAGAGCTGGCAAATGAAGTTTAATGTAGATAAATGTACAGTCCTCCACATGGGCAGATCCAATATAGAACATAATTATAGAATGGGTAAGAACATTATTTGAAAGATAGAAAAAGGAAAGGACCTAGGGGTTATAATAGATCATACAGGTAAGGTGAGTGAGCAAGTCCAGGTAGCACTGAAAAAGGCAAATATGATAAAAAGAAATTTTAAAAATAGAAGCAAGGAAGTGATAGTCAAACTGTGTTCAGGTATGGAGTTCTTATCGTAGAGGGGATATAAACATGCTGAAAAGGATACGAACAAGAGTGACAAAACTGATAGTAGTGTTCTGGAATTATAGGTATGAGGAAAGACTGACCTACAATGACTAGAAGTGAGAAGAAATCGAGGTGACTTAATACAGGTTTATTAGATAATCAATGGAATGGTTAAATTATACTATGACAAGTTTTTAAAAATACAACCGACTATAAGAACAAAAGGGCATAGTCAAAAATGAACTAAAGGAAGGGCCAGATTAGATTCCAGGTAATATTGTTTGAGGATGAGAGTCCTTGGATTGCATTGCCACAGGAAATAGCGGAGGTAGGGTCAATTAATGCATTCAAGAATAGGTTGGATACACATAGTTATTTTTAAATCAATTAAATGAAAAAGAAAAGGTTGTATACAGACTCTGCAGAGTCTTCTAAACCAGTATACAAACGTTAAGTTTAGTTGATATATTTATTATTTAGTTATCTTTTAAACATATTACAGGACATGTCAAAAGCATGATGATGATGATATAGCTGTGAGTTGGTAGCTCTTGACAGTCCAATGCCTCCAAGACAAAAGCACATGTCGTCCTCTGTTGTTGTGACACCATCACTAGAACTGCCTTGGTGTGGCCCCAGAGGGATAGTGAAAGAATGGCTGGCCTAAGACAACTTGGCAGAGAATCGTAGAGGTTGAGATGTGAATTATGAATCAAAGTTGGGGTACTGTACGAAGGATGGCTGTAGACTGTGTGAAGTGGAGGGAGTTTCTTGCTGCCCTTAAAGACATCGTCAGGCATGATGGTCACTGACTGCTTTGTCAGTCACTGATCATGAAATTAAGAAACGTTTTGCAAATGAAATATACATTTTTTTAAACTGTTGTATGACATTATTCCTATTGCTTGGGTAGTCAATGGGTTTTTATGCTGAGGACTACAGGCTGCTACGCCACTGCTGTCGCAATGTTGTATGCTGGCCATGTCTGTTTATTTCACCCCCAACAGAAAAACAACATATGCCATATTTTGGATTCGGTCCGCTGCCCTCCTTGTCAGTAGGCAGGAATCAAAACCATCCAGTAACACGCTCCCAAAAATTATACTCCCAAATTACACAAATAAAATTGATAATGAAATAATGTTATTGTTGCATTTTTCCTACACATACTGTATTTGAACCAATTCACGCTGCACAACCGATATCGGATTGCAAACTCTCTTACAATTCTACAGAGCTCTTACATTGACTTGAACTATGGCTATACTTAAACATTTCTCAATAACATCTTTCACCAAATTTATAAACGTACCTATTCTTTCTACCTGGAGTTTTATATTTCAACAATATTTGTACCCAGAAGTCCAAAACATTTAGGAGTTAATGAGTTAATTAATAATGAACATCACTTGACAAAATATGAGCGGCCTACATTTAGAACCAACATATGTCCGCTTCTGCGCGTCTCCCTATTCAACTCCACAGTTGCAATGCGTTATGCTGAAGAAATATGGGCTCTTACAAAAGAAATGGTGACCCAAGCCTTCCTCGATAGACGTATGATTGGCTTCACACTCCGCAACCAACGTTTGAAAGGTCTTCACAACACTAAAGTTCGGCAAATGTCATTGGTGAAGGATGCAGTTATCCAAACAGACAATGCAATGCTTTGCTGGACTGGTCACCTGCTTCAGAGAACTGAAGACCATTGGAACACAGTGACAGCAGTCTGGTACCCACGAGACAGAAGACGACGTGGAAGACCACCTACGCTATGGTCTGACTCCCTCAAACTCAGAAACAATATCTACGATGCTACAGTAGGGAAACTTATCATCCACTGGTCAACCATGGCCTAAGACAGGAGACAATTTTAAACGAAGTTGGGACCTGCAGCCGCGTAACCGCTTTTGAGGAACGGGCCGTCTAGTATTCTAGTAAAATATATCCTATTCTATATTCACACTATCCTTCCCACAACCACTAGCATGAAGAAAGTTTCAGAGTTATTTATCACACCAGATTTACAAGAATGAGTAAAAGGTCAGACTATATGTTATATTATTACAAATGTCACTTGGCACTTGACATACAATATCTTCTGTGCATCACCAGACTTTCTATTTTTGATAGAGGGAACTATTTTGTGTTCACTAATGGACAAACCTGCAGTAGTTATATCTATGACATATTTTAATGATGTTATTTGATTTATAATGTCCCTGCCTATACAGCCGACTGTAGAAAGCCGTCCACATATATATTAATCAGTCATGTGTAAAGTTTATTGGGGCGCAAGGACAAAGTAGATGAGGCAGAGATCAACCAAGGACTACTTTCGTCATTCAGACCCGCAGATACATGGCAGTCAAATTCTACAACGAACTCAAAAGTGCTGTAGAGAACCAAAGCCCTTTATCGGGACATGAAACAGGATCTCCGAAAGTCTATGGTTTGAATAACTGACAATAATGACAACAGGTAAAGTTCATTTTGTTGATATTTATATATATTGTTTAATTAGTCATATCAAACATCCTGTGCAATAAAATCTCATTTTGCTGCATGACTAAATAGATGCATTCACATTGAACGATCAGAAAGAACTACATTCCGGTTGAAGGTGGGGCTACCTGTTTTATTGTTCACACAATCAGCCAATTTTACTTTAATAATTTTCCATACTAATCTCATTTGCAGTAACATCCAAATAAATCTATGGGGCTGAATATGCAGCAGTGAATGAGCTGACAGTAACCAGCTCATCATAGCTGGCTGCTTGCATCAAGATCAGTAAACCACAGCTGACCAAGACCCTATTCCGCCTCCAAATGGCGGTCCTGGAAACAGGTTGCACTAGTGCAGTCGAAGAGATTAGGGATCGAAAAAGGAAGGCGAACCCGGTCAAAAATTATGTGCTGAAGTTGGATGTGTCAGGCCAAAAGGCGCAGATATCATAGCCTTGTTGTAACCTATGACACAACATCACAAACGTTCTTTTTAGGACGAACGCTGAAGAAGAAAAAATAAATTTGTAGTTTCCTTTTAACATGTGCCACATATCTAGAATCTTTTATACACACATTATCAATCAATCAATAAAAGCCCATCGTTCCTCTCGGTGCATACACCATTGACAACATCCCGCCAGCATGCACAATCCTGGGCTGCTCTTTGTGTCTCGCTCCATGTGTAATCCTTTAATCTTAGTTCCTTCTCACATTCTCTTCTCTGTGTATTTTTGGGCCTACCTCTCTCTCTTTCTTCTCTTGCGGATTACATGTAAGAGCCTGTCTGGATGTGTTGGACGATGCCTTCCATAGCTTTTGTATAGGACATTCACACACACTAGCTGAATCTTTATTATCTAAATCGCTATGAGTGTCAGCCCAAAGACATAGAATATATTATATGTATGTGAACATATATTATATGTATATGTGAACACTGCACTTGCCCCTGTACTTCTATGGTGTACTCCAAAATGGCAAGAGAGCAAGTGGTGGGCAGCGGAAAAGGAACAAGGATACACTTAAGAGATCACTGATCCAGTGCGGTATTAACCATGATGACTGGGAAAAAATCACCACAATCACACAGACTGGCGCAGCACTATTGCGGAGGGGCATCAAGAATAAATGAGGCTATCCAGAGACGGTTGCTCACAAGCCTGCTCATCCCTTCTTCAATCTCGGTGCAAGGGGTGTCTTATTTCTCTGTACTAAATACAACAGACAATTCAAGGAACAGATTGGCTTATTTAGCCATATTTGAACTTATGCAAACAATGAATGCTGACAAAGTGGTGCTCATCGAATATGATGGACGAACAACAATACTTGTCCCTGGTTGGAATTCACTAGATCTATGAGTACCACTATATTCACAAATATGAATAACCATTTTGTCATCACATTTTCCATTTTTAAAAATCCACTACGCGTTATCAAAAACGCACATTTGAAGAAGCTGCATAGTGCAATTCATGCTAATGTGTTTTTTTTTCTCCATCTTAAGTGCAATTCTTGTGAAAAAACAAAAACAAAAAATACATTTTAAAAATAACTATATTAACTGACTCACTCAGCAGAGGCGATATGTCGGCTCCTAAGCTTTCATACATTGCTGTATAACTGATAGATATACTTCAACAGCAGTTATACTTATATACAACGGTTTTTTCCATACCAAGTATTCCTAAATTTATAATTATACCTGTACTTCCTAGTAGCAGCTTTACATTGCAAGAATAAATGTGTGCAACGCTCCAAAGTATGCGGAGTGAATTAGTTAATGCATTAACTGAAACAAACCCTTCGCTGATTTAATGTATGTCTACTGTAGAATATCTAAAAGTTTCATTTAGCAGCGCAAAATCTTTATTAAATAAATAAACACCTAAAAAAAGAACACATAATCTATACCATGTCTGACCAGCTGATCTGGAATAAAAGTAGGGACTACTTGAAATGAAGATTAAACTACGGCAGCTGAAACAACAGGAAATACGTTCACAGTCTGACATTATGAAATGTACTATTGTAATTCTTTCTTCTTTCATTCATTTGAAAATATAATGTCTATATGTACAATGTTGTCTCCTGTATAAACTTCACTTGAAAATATAATTTCTATATATGTAATGTTGTCTCCTGTATAAACTTCATTTGAAAATATAATGTCTATATCTGCAATGTTGTCTCCTGTATAAACTTCACTTGAAAATATAATTTCTATATATGTAATGTTGTCTCCTGTATAAACTTCATTTGAAAATATAATGTCTATATCTGCAATGTTGTCTCCTGTATAAACTTCACTTGAAAATATGTCTAGATCTGCTATGTTGTCTCTTGTATAAACTTCACTTAAAAATATGTCTAGATCTGCAATGTTGTCTCTTGTATACATTTGATAGAGTACCTCATCAAAGATTGTTTCAGAAGTTGCAATGATGTGGTATGGGTGGCAGAGTTGCCAATTGGATAGAAAATTAGTTAATCGGCAGAAGGTAGAGAGTTGGCATAAATAAGGAGTACTCTGATTGATGTGAAGTAATAAGTGGAGTATCTCATGAATTGGTATTGGGGATCAAGATTCTGAGCAGCACATGAGCTGCAGTGGTTAGCGACCCATAGCTGACTGCTAGCGTCAAGACCAGCGAACCATAGCTGCCAAGACCCTTCTACACCTCCACGCGGTGATCCTGGATAACAGGCTGCAGCAGGGCAGACTGGCTAAGGAGAAATGATCGAAGAGGGAATGCTAACCCGGTACTAAAAAAATGCTTGCTGAAGTCGGATGTGTTGGACCGAAAGGTGCAAATATCGCAGCCAAGCAGTAAACTACGACACAGCGCATTCCGTTCTCTGGACTACATTCTGCTACTTAAGCCCTTTCAGGGTTTGGTAGTCGGAGATTGAGAACGAACGAAGAAGGAGAAGAAGAAGAATTGGTATTGGAACTAATTTTATACTTGATATTTGTAAATGATTTGGGCAATATCAGGTCCTTGATTGTAAAATTCACTGATTACACAAAACTATGCGGAACAGTCTCATCTCAGGCAGAGGTAGATTTATTTAAATCAGATTTAGATACAATTTTAAAATGGTCTGAGAGCTGGAAGATGGCGTTTATTGTAGACAAATTTACAGTCATCCCCATGGGACGATCCATTGATATTTATTTACAGGATGGGAGAGAATAATATTCAGAAAATAGAAAAGGAAAGGGACCTAGTTGTTATAATAGATCATTCAGGAAAAGTGCGATAGCAAATCCAGGTGGCAGTGAAAACGGTTAATGCAATGCTGGGTAAGATAAAAAAAAAGAAACATTACACATAAGAGTAAGGAACTTATAGTCAAACTGTATAAAGCATTGGTAAGAAGTGCATTGAAGTATTGTGTTCAGGTGCGGAGTTCACATCATAGAGTGTATATAAACATGCCAGAAATAATACAAAGAAGAGTGACAAAACTGATAGTGGGATTCCAGAATTATAGTTATGAGGAAAGACTCAGAAAAACTGATCTACAATGTCTAGAACAGACAAGAATTTAATATGACAATATAAGTTTATAAGATAATCGATGGAAAGGATAAATTAGACTATACCAAGTTTTTCAAAGTACAACTGACTACAAGCAGAAGAGGGTACAGCTTCAAATTGTTTAAAGAAAGGTCCAAATTAGAAATGAGGAAATATTTTTTTAGTCAGAGAGTGGTGAATAGGCCTACTTGGAATGCATTGTCACAGGATGTGATGAAGGTAGGGTAAGTTAATACAACAAAAATAATTTGGTTGCTCACAGTTATTTTCAGTATCGGTGGAGTGGAATAAACTGGTAGTATACAGACTATGTAGAGCCTTCTAAACCAGTAGAATGAAGTTACGTTCCACTGTCTTTTGTAGTTCCCATATAGATCCATTGTGTTTCTGCTCCAGTGTTGTTCTATATGCCAGTGGGTTTATTCTCAGCATATCATATTCACCAAAGTTCTCTAGCACAAGTTATGCAGTCTGGGATGCCTGTCCACGTGATTGGGTTGCTAATCTCCAATTTTGTGTAAATGTGATGACTGTGGAGTTGGTTGTGTCCTGTTCTGAGATGCACAATAACAGTCTGCTCCTGCCTGTTTATTTTATGGTAATCATCTTAACTTTACGTCTTAATACTGGTTTAGAAGACTCTGCAGAGTCTGTATACAACCAGATTCATTTACATTTCCTTGCTCTAAAAGCTATGCGTATACAATCTATTCTTAAATGCATTAATTGTCCCTACTGCGACTACTTCCTGTGGCAATGCATTCCGAGTATGCACCATTCTCTGACTAAAAAAATATTTCATAATATCTAATTTGGACCTTTCTTTAGTTCATTTGTGGCTATGCCCTCTTGTTCCTGTAGGTGGATGTATGTTGAAAAACTTGTTATAGTCTAATTCATCCATTCCGTTGATTATCTTATAAACCTGTATTAAGTCACCTCGAATTCTTCTAATTTCTAGACATTGTAGTCTGGTTTTTCTGAGTCTTTTCTCATTACTGTAATTCTGGAATCCCACTATCAGCTTTGTCGCTCTTTTTTGTTTCCTTTCAAGCATGTTTGTATCTTCTCTATGATAAGGAATCCACACCTGCACACAGTACTCCAATCTAGATCTGACTAATGCTTTATACAGTTTGACTATCTTGTGTCAATGTGAGATAAAACAACATGCCCTTCATTACAAGTGCCAACAAACTATTTTTCAATGTTCACTGGCTGTTTAATAGTGTACAATTATTATCACTAGATCTAAGAGTACCACTATATACAAATGTGAATAACCTCCGCTACCTCCTGTGGATTTTAGGATAGCCGGATTAATCAATGCATCTGTCACTATGTGGGTGGCTTCGACTTTCACTCTGTGAATATCTGGAACATTATTTGGTACTTACAGTTTTGTTATGAACATAAGAGATTTAGTCCTGCTTGTCCTACATTCCCAACCTATTGGATGTCCCACCCTTTCTGCCTTGCAAGATAACTGTTTATGGGGAAGGCTCTGGGAGTAAACCCTGAGGAAAAATCTGCATCCTGTGCTATCTCCAGTCGTCTCGATAATGTTTTGCCCCTGCCAATAGAAATGAGCTGCTTTAGAAAACTCTTAAATGTTACATATAAGGATCATCTCACGAACGTAGAAATATGACGAAGAGTGGAAAACGCAATTGGGCCTTTTGATGATCTGTTCACAGCTATCAAAAGGCAAAAGATGGCTTGGTATGGGGACGTCACGAGGTCCAGCGGAATTATAAATTCGATACTGCATGGTTCTGTACCAGGAAAGAGAAGGAGGAACGTCCGAGGAAGAGATGGGCAGACAACATCACTGAGTGGTCAAACCTTTGTCCCAGTGAGGCACGACTGGCAGCAGCGGAGAGAGAGAGAGATGGCGTAGGATTGTGGGAGTGTCTCCAAGTGTGCCCCAACGACCTAATGGGTTACGGGATGAACTGAACTGAAAGGTAGCTCAGAATGAGAAAATGAGGAGGACAAATTGCTCAAATCATTCTCACTGCACAAGTTTCAGCGAACACAGCAAAAAAAAATATTGTAGATGCGGTTGAACAGAGAGAGTGGTCTTCATCACACATGATGAGTTAACACCAGTGTACAATTATGGAAATTTTTGTGTATATACTTGATGGCAATATTTAATCAATTTGCTGACATTTTTGTCACAATCCTTCTTAATGAAAATATATTTTTGGTGAGGAATGATAGTTTCTTGTCTTCAAATACACTTTAAATGTGCTGAGTAAAATTAAAGGTGTGTCAAAAACAAAAGTACACATATTTTAAAATATCAAAATAAATTTATTTATGACTTACGACGAGATGTAAACTTCTATTTACTTCAAAATATGTGTTACTTCTGAGTAACTGGGCTTTTTCCACATACAAATTTTTAAAAATGGTAAATTAATTTAAGTCTCTGGTGGTGGAAGGAGTGGTCACTGATTTAAAACTTCCAACAATGGCTGACTTTCATAAAAGGGGAAGACAACAACAAAAAGGAATTGCAATGAAATTGTGTGAGATAATTCGTTTATGTATTGATATTTACTTCCGTCATGTAATATTATAAAACTGCTCATGTATTTAGGACACTGGATTTATTTTACTAGTGGCCCAATTTCTTTATGCCGAATTCTGTAGAACTTTAACATATGACATAATTAACACTTTACAGTTCAAAATGCCAGGAAGTGCCCATTAACTACTATATTGTGTATTTTCATACAGAAACAATGTTTTGCTTCATAAAAAGACCGTAATTATGTAGACACTTCTGGTACGTTTGGAGTTTTTGTTTAGTGAAAAGTTCTTGACAATTCGCAGATATTTTAATTTTCAGTAAATATGTAAGGGGGCTCAGTGGTCTCGAGGCAAGGTGTCCGCCTTGAGTGCCGGAGGTCGCATGTTCGAATCATGGTGGAGACCATGATTTTTTTTTACATGGATTTTCTGGTAAAAAATTCCTATCTCTGGGTAGTGAGATCGAACGCCCATGTTCAGTCTCGAGCATGCTAAAAATACCTTGGCAGTTAGAAATCTAAAAGAGAAGGCTTAACGGTTGCTGCCCAAACAAAAATTATAGTTTAAAAATCTACCCAAATTATTTGTATCTTCGCCCAGGCGTGGTAAGGTGCACGAAGTTGTAAAATACCTACTACATATAGCCGATGCAGTTGGCTACCTGGCAACAGACATTAACATGTCTGTTTGATTACCAGGATTCCAAGTAAATATTTAAAGTTGTGCCTATTCAAGCAATGAAATTTGAACTTCAAGAGCCGAGAGATTACTAATTGTTTATCATACTTTATATTTATAAATGATTTAGACAATGAATCCTGCTGAAGTCAGATGTGCTGGATCGAATGGTGCATATATCACAGTCTAGCTGTAAACTACGACACAATGCATTCCGTTCTCCAGACTACATCTGGGATTGGTAGTGGGAGATTGAGAACGAACGAAGAAGAATAATAAGATACAAATGAATTATACAAGGATATTCAATACAAGTCCGATTTATACTCTGGAAACAGATAAAAGTGAAAGCAATAATGCTACCAATGGGATAATGTAACATTTTAACACAAGTGAGATTAATGAAGGAAAATTAAGCGGTAATTTTTTTCTCTCTACACTTATGGCATTTAAAGCATTATACTAATGTATAATTTTATTATGAATGCTTCATGTGATATTAAGATAACGTAATTATGTGTCTTTAGATACATTAACCATAATTTGACATCAATTAGTTTATTATTAATTTATTTTATTTTTAAAAAAAAAGCTATTAAACAACCAGGGTCACTGCTCATGCATTGGACTCTAAGAAACAAATCTAGTAAATCAGGCCAGACTATAAAGGTTTAATATGGATAATTGCTTACCAAGAGGGAGTGGTGTTTACCCTGGGCAACAAGTCAGGCTGTGGGTGCCACCAGGCTCGAACAAGCAGTGTACGAGGAGGCTTAAAGAGAAAATATTAAAAGTGGGATGGATATGAGAAAAACTATGCGTTTGTATTGTAACTTATTTATATGTTTGCTAAGGATGTCAAGAGTGTCCTGCATGTGCAATCACAGCGCAGATAAACAACATGGCATCATAAATGCAGTTAAAAGATGGCCACCCCACTATTAACACGCACCAAAGAGTAGTGGTGTTCTGTTATCTATTTTTTTAGCAGCCTAAAGAAATTCAGCAGCGAATGAAGGTCCAGTACAGTGATGCATGTCTTTCACTTCAGCAAGTGTATGAGTGGAGTAGGAAGTTCCAAAATGGCATGAGTTCTGTGAGTATTGACACCAGAGACGATTGCAGCCGTTGACCGTCTCATAAAGGAAAATTGCTGAATGACTGAGTGAAAGGCATGCATCACCATACTGGACCTTCCTTTGCCGATGAATTTCTATTTGTTTCACCCCTTCGTTGCTAAAAAAAACAGAATAACAAAACACTGTTTCTCTATGGTGCATGTTAATAGTGGGGTGACCATCTTTGAATTTCAATTGTGACATCATGTTGTTTGTCTGCACCATGCTAGATTGAGCAGGACATTCTTGACATCCTTAGCAACCATATAAACAAGTTACAATACAACGGCATGGTTTTTCTAATTTCTATCCAACTTTTAAGGGTTTTCCTTTGAAGCCAACTCATATTTGGCCTATAATTGTTTTATAATTACTTTACTGTTTAACTTTCTCATAAGTGTGGAGCCTTCGAAAAAGTGGCATGGCGAGGCTCCAAGCTACTCAATGAGCGATAGAGCATAGAACACTGTAATTTTCACTGCGAGACCACATCCACAACACAGACCAAGGAGTCAAATCTGCTTCAATTACATCATAGATACGGCATTGCTAAGAAAGTACAGGTGGACAGCCCGCGTGGTATGCACGCCTGACAATAGATGGACACGCACATAAAGTGACATCATGGTGGCCCTTCACCTTTGATAGTCGCTCCGGATGTCCACCAATGAGATGGAGAGATAGCCTGCAACAAAACCTTGGTCCAGCATGGCACTTGCAGGCAAAAGACAGAGATGAGTTTAAACGACATTTGGCTACCTGTCATAGGGCACGTTACATGCCTGAATGAACACCAGGATTACAGTATTACAGTACAGTATAGAATGCTGTGGCTTAGTACAATGAAATCTCCAACACTTTATTCTCTACAGTACTGTCCGGTATGAGACTATGTTTACCTTAGATAAGTTTAAAATAAATCTAATACACCAGTGAAAAATAAATATACGAGAAATATAAGACTGACTGACCATCCAATGCACCAGAGACTAAACAATTTCGGAAATGGGAAACTAAAGCGGAGAAACTTTGCAGAAATAGCCAAAGCAAAGATGCACGAAGACCCCATGAACGCACTAACAACACCAAAGCCCATCCCTATTGTACGAAAACCTTCCTGGAGGCAGCATATATTTCCAGAGATGGTAGAAAATATACCAGGTATTGGAAACAAAAACTGCCAGACTGAAAAAGAAAGAAGAGATACTACCTTGAGCTACATAACGAAAAACTACCCAAGCATGGACTGGACCCATGCATACACCGATGGTTCTGTAACAAACATGACACAGAACGCAGGGGCAGGAGCATTTCTGAACCTACCAAATGGCAGAAAAATAACACGGTCATTCGCTACTGGAAAATACACAGGCAATTTCAGAGCTGAGGCAGAGGTACTGAGGGCGGCAGTGGAAGAAATGGTGACAGGTAAAAGGAATGAAAGCCATATAGTCCTGCTTACAGATGCCCTGGCCGTAGTCACAGCACTAAAAAGCAAGAAAAATACTGAACTTAATGATTTAAGAGCAGTTACTCTGTCAACTATGCCAGCAGTCCGCACCAAAAAGGGTAGTGGTACAGTGGATTCCATCCCACTGCAACATCCAAGGCAACGAGGAGGCAGACAAACTGGCAAAAGAAGGTGCAAGACTACCACAACCAGATACTAGTATGACATACGAAGAGTCAAAACGGCTTATTAGAGCTAGATACATGACCAAATGGGAAACCGAACATACTGGCTACACAAAAAACGATGCCCATTACCAGTTGAACAGAAGAGAGCAGGTCGTGGTCTTCAGACTTCGCACGCACTGGCCACAATAGACTGAGGTACATCCTATTCAACAAATTGAAGATAGGTGGCACTGACGAATGCCCATGTGGTACCGGGAAAATGACCGCTGAGCGTTTGCTGCAAAACTGCCCGACATACGAGGATCATTGAGAGCAGATGTGGCCATCACCAGTGGCAACACTAGACAAGCTCTATGGCAGTGTCGACAGCCTCAGGATGACCACTGCTTTTTTCGAAAAAAGAAAGGTTGATGTCTGACTGCGTACGATGAAGAAGAAGAAGAAGAAGATAGTCGCTCCGGACGTCCACCAATGAGATGGAGAGATGACCTGCAACAAAACCTTGGTCAAGCATGGCACTTGCAGGCAAAAGACAGATGAGTTTAAACGACATTTGGCTACCTGTCATAGGGCACATTACATGTCTGAATGTACACCAGGATCACAGTATTACAGTACAGTATAGAATGCTGTGGCTTAGTACAATGAAATCTCCAAAACTTTATTCTCTACAGTACTGTCCGGTATGAGACTATGTTTACCTTAGATAAGTTTAAAATAGATCTAATTCACCAGTGAAAAATAAATATACGAGAAATGTGAGTATCATAACTTCATTTATTCATTCAATCACCTGTTTTGCTAAAACATGAAGTATAGGCCACCAGGACTGAGTGCCCTGAGTATATATAATCATTCTCTTTTCGCTGCTTCAATGTGAAGTATAGGTTTTTAATGCAGCTGGTCCCTTTACAGAAAACCAGTATCTGAGTATTTGCTGTGGCTAATTACAATGGCATTGTTTTTTATATGTTGTGGTTACCAGCCCTAAACACAACCATCTTTAGTTCCTTTTTTAACATGCTTAGAAGTTGCCAGTGGGTTTATTCTTTTCATCCTGGGTTTAAATAGAAGAAAGAATTACAACACCAATAGGGCCTTTTTAAGACCTCTTGGCAACTGTCAAAAAAGGAAACTCGCTTTGTACGGGCGCATATCGAGATCAAACAGTCTTGCAAATACAATCCTGCACGGAAAGGTGTAAGGCAGACGATGAAGAGGTCGTCCCAAAAAGAGGTGGGAGGACAACATTAAAGAATGGACCAATCTCCGACCAGAGGAGGCACAGGCAATGGCCGCTGACAGAGAGGGATGGTGTGGAGTTGTGAGGATGTCTTTATGTGTGCCTCAACGACCTCACCGGTTACGGGATGACTTGACTTGACCTGACAACTCTGATCATACAAGAACTGGTAAAAAATAAATCTTTGGACAAGAATCGAGCATAATATGTAGCTACAACCAATGAGCTACAGAAACTATCAGTAACCATATCATTTGTCTTATGATGAAGGACATTGAGCACCTATGAGTCTGCACTAGAGATGATGACATGATGTCGGTCTTCTTTAAAAAAAAAAGGGAGGCTGTGACGGTACTGTATTTAAAATAAAGAGTACAAGACCATGGATAGG
The DNA here is from genome assembly GCA_036924085.1 of Ariolimax columbianus. Taxonomy (NCBI): domain Eukaryota; kingdom Metazoa; phylum Mollusca; class Gastropoda; order Stylommatophora; family Arionidae; genus Ariolimax; species Ariolimax columbianus. Next base: position 58,028,856 of record JAVGWX010000004.1, read on the forward strand.
TACGAATCAGATACCACACTGGAACAAAAATGAGAGCGAAATCTATGTTAGGACCAAAAGGCCTTCATCGGGTATGACAGACAATGAATCAATGAATATAAGAACAGCAGCACATTGTTGGTTACTGCCAGCTGGATGGTGCAGATTTGATAAGTTGGTTGGTTAGTCAATGCTAACTGGATGGTGCAGATTTGATAAGTTGGTTGGTTAGTCAATGCTAACTGGATGGTGCAGATTTGATAAGTTGGTTGGTTAGTCAATGCTAGCTGGATGGTGCAGATTTGATAAGTTGGTTGGTTAGTCAATGCTAACTGGATGGTGCAGATTTGATAAGTTGGTTGGTTAGTCAATGCTAGCTGGATGATACTGATTTGATAAGTTGGTTGGTTGATTTGTCAATACCAGCTGGATGATACTGATTTGATAAGTTGGTTGGTTGATTTGTCAATACCAGCTGGATGATACTGATTTGATAAGTTGGTTGGTTGGTCACTGCTAGCTGGATGGTGCAGATTTGATAAGTTGGTTGGTTAGTCAATGCTAGCTGGATGGTGCAGATTTGATAAGTTGGTTGGTTAGTCAATGCTAGCTGGATGATACTGATTTGATAAGTTGGTTGGTTGATTTGTCAATACCAGCTGGATGATACTGATTTGATAAGTTGGTTGGTTGGTCAATGCTAGCTGGATGGTGCAGATTTGATAAGTTGGTTGGTTAGTCAATGCTAGCTGGATGGTGCAGATTTGATAAGTTGGTTGGTTAGTCAATACCAGCTGGATGATACTGATTTGATAAGTTGGTTGGTTGGTCACTGCTAGCTGGATGATACTGATTTGATAAGTTGGTTGGTTGATTTGCCAATGCTAACTGGATGGTGCTGATTTGATAAGTTGGTTGGTTAGTCAATGCTAGCTGGATGGTACTGATTTGATAAGTTGGTTGGTTAGTCAATGCTAGCTGGATGATACTGATTTGATAAGTTGGTTGGTTGATTTGTCAATGCTAGCTGAATGGTGCAGATTTGATAAGTTGGTTGGTTGATTTGTCAATGCTAGCTGAATGGTGCAGATTTGATAAGTTGGTTGGTTGGTCACTGCTGGCTGGATGGTACTGATTTGATAAGTTGGTAGGTTAGTCAATGCTAGCTGGATGATACTGATTTGATAAGTTGGTTGGTTGATTTGCCAATGCTAACTGGATGGTGCTGATTTGATAAGTTGGTTGGTTAGTCAATGCTAGCTGGATGGTACTGATTTGATACGTTAGTTGGTTAGTCAATGCTAGCTGGATGATACTGATTTGATAAGTTGATTGGTTGATTTGTCAATGCTAGCTGAATGGTGCAGATTTGATAAGTTGGTTGGTTGGTCACTGCTAGCTGGATGGTACTGATTTGATAAGTTGGTTGGTTGGTCACTGCTAGCTGGATGGTACTGATTTGATAAGTTGGTTGGTTGGTCACTGCTAGCTGGATGGTACTGATTTGATAAGTTGGTTGGTTGGTCACTGCTAGCAGGATGGTACTGATTTGATAAGTTGGTTGGTTGGTCACTGCAAGCTGGATGGTGCTGATTTGATAAGTTGGTTGGTCAGTCCTTGTCCGATTTGGAAGATTTGCATATTCACCAAAGCCAGTTCAAATGGTACGTAAACAAGAAGACAAAGCATCTTGGTATATGACTCAGAATTCTCTCGTCACTACTTACAAATTGTAAATTCCGATCTAAGGACCTGTAGTTTCATTTAGTTGTATTTTATCTTGCATCATCAAAGATAAATACATTTCTATGGATTTTACTTGTTTCTCTGCATTCTGTCACTTGTCAAAGCAAATGAAAAAAGATGATGCATTCTGGTGTACTGATCAGAATTAAATCCAAACCACCTTAACTACAGGTTTATCAGTTTCCTTTTGTTCATTTTTGTTTCATTGGAGTTAGAGTTTTCTGTTACTGGCTCTTGTTTCTTTCTGCATTGTCTATGATCAGATCAATTTCTAAGGATTTGACTTGTTTCTCTGTGTTCTGAGAAGCTTCAGAACTGGATAGATCCTTTGACCAAGTTCCTGAAATGCTGGAGAATTTGGAAGACTGACATTTCATCTTACTACACTGTGGCGATTTAATAGCTGCTGTCTTGTCTTCCAATTGATTGACATAGCCTGAATTCACAATGTCAGACTCTTTTAGTGTATGCACACTGTCGGGTGAACTTTGGATAGTTTTTATGTTTATCCCATGATTGTCGTTAACATGCTGTTCGCATGTTCTGTGCTGCTTTTTAAGATGTTTCAACGTTTCTTTTGCAACTATCTCTTTGACAAATATTTGCTTGGCTTTAAGAGAAAGTACATTCTTGTCTTGCTTTCTTGACTCCTGTGAAAGAAAGGATAAATAAATGTGGTATATTTCAGTGGATGTGAAGGTAGCCCATAGCAGTATTACTTACTTACTACCGTGTCCCAGCAACCTCAAATAGCCTTCGCCCAAAAACCAGCCACTGTCAATGCTCTTTCATTTGTCACCATCAGGTCATCCATTGCACAGGATTCCTACATCCTAGGACATATAATCAGGTTTTCCAGGTCCTGGATGGCCCCACATTCTCAATATTCATTGTCTGTAAATCCCCACTTTTTCAGGCTAGACCCACATCTGGACACACCTGTTCTTAATCTGTTCAGAGATCTCCATGTAGTATATGGCAAATCATGTCCTGATGTAGGTTCTTCTTTGATCTCCACCCAACCTTCACTATTCTTGTGGCGCCACCTTTCTATGCGGTTTCTTACAGGGCTCTATTCTGAGGGCTGTACAGTCTGCAGAAAACTTTTCCTTGATTTCAGTTATATTCTTTCTGCTATAAGCCCAAAAAGTGGGTGTCTCTGGTCATAGGACTGCTTTTGTCTCTCAACTTCAGATGCAATATGTCCTCTAATATCCAGAGGTGCAATACCAGCGATTGCTTAGACTTTCTCCGTTGGTGTCGGTTTAAGGCATCATGTTACAATTCGGCATGTCTCATTTACTGCCACATTGACCTGTTTCGTGTGTGTAGATGCATTCCATACTGGTGCCGTATACTCTGCTGCTGACAGACATAGTGCAAGAGCTGATGTGCGGAGCACCATCAGAGATGTTCCCCCTTTGTTAACAGTGTTTGTTAGTAGACTTAATACAGATTTATAAGCTTATCAACGAAAAGAATAAATTGAACTATAACAAATTTGCATGGGATGGTGTTTGAACCACTTGCTGCGATACAAAGAGGAGAGTGATTCATTTCATTTGCGCATAGTGACAGGTGATGAATCGTGGTACCACCACTTTGAGCAAAGCAGCAAAACTGCTAGCATGCAGTGGAAACATCCCAGATTACCGAAACCAAAAAAGTTAAAGTCACACATTTCCGCTGGTAAGGTTATGCTGGCAGCGTTTTTTTTACCATGAGAGACATTTGTTGGTAGACTTTAAAAAGCCTGGCATGAACATCAATGCCATCCGGTACAATGACACACTAGACAAGCTGCATCGTCGGCAGAAAAGGTGGCAAGTACTGCCACACCCATCCTATATCTCCGATTTGTCCCTTTGTGAGTTCCATTTGTTCGGAACCGTAACAAAATTTCTGAAGGGACAAAGATTCGATTCCAATGAAGACGTCATGGCCTTGGTAACCAAGTGGTTCATAGAGCAACCAAAGTAATTTTTTTCGGACTGCATCCGCCGTCTACCAAAGCAGTGGAATGCGTGTCTGAATGTCTATGGCAACTTTTTTTAACTAACCCTGTGACATGTTTGCTTCACAACAATTGCTAAATTTAATTCTGTCCCACCAGATGATGTAACTTTCATATGTTTCTAATAAAGCCACTGAGTCGGTTTCATTTGAACACGCCTCGTAGATACTGTCAAAAAGGTACACAAAAAGGTAGTTCTATAGTAGATACTGTCAAAAAGGTACACAAAAAGGTAGTTCTATAGTAGATACTGTCAAAAAGGTACACAAAAAGGTAGTTCTATAGTACATACTGTCAAAAAGGGACACAAAAAGGTAGTTCTATAGTATATACTGTCAATGGGGTCCAAAAAGTTTGTCCACTGTCCAGGCGGGACGGTGCTCTCTTTTTTCTCAAGCAATAGTAGTAATAGTTCAACAGTTCAGTAAAGGTTCAAGACCCTGCACGGTCATGCTAGTGTGTATAATATCAATATGTGTGTGTATATATTTATATTATGAATACAGCAGGAAAATTCTTTCTGGGTGTGTGTAAATTGGCTTGGCTTGGCTTCGTTCGTTCTCAATCTTCGCTACCAAACCCTGAAAGAGCTTAAGTAATGTAGTCCAGAGAATGGAATGCGTTGTGTCATAGTTTACAGCTTGACTGGGATATTTGCACCTTTCGGTCCAACACATCTGACTTCAGCAAGCATTTTTTGAGTACCGAGTTAGCATTCCCTCTTCGATCCCTTCTCCTTAGCCAGTCTGCCCTGCTGCAGCCTGTTATCCAGGATCACCGCGTGGAGGCGTAGAAGGGTCTTGGCAGCTCTGGTTCGCTGGCCCTGACGCTAGCAGTCAGCTATGGGTCGCTGACCGCTGCAGCTCATGCGCTGCTCAGCATCTTAATCCCGTGTGTAAATTGTAAACACTCATGCTGGTGTTGATTGGGGCTTTCATTTTTTAGCACTTTTTCAACTTCATGTGCCTTTAGTAAAATGTGAATACTGTGAAAACAACTGCACCAAATTAGATGTAACTTTTAGAGCATCTTTTCTTGTGGATTAACATCAATGGAAAACCGTTATGTTGTTCATGTATTGATAGAGCTGAATAATATGTTGTTAAGATGACATTTTTTTCTTATAATTTAAAAAAATAACAAACGATTATGCAACTATAATCCCTCATACACAAATGTTAACCACCATTTGTTAAATGTATGTATACCATTATATTCTGGACTCAATTATGAACAGTTTGGTTTGTAATGTGTGCTATTTAGGCTAATCTTTTATTGAAAATAAATAGATCACAATTAAGTGATGTTGTGTTTAAGTTTTATATAACAAAAAAAAGTGCGATCAGAGGTCCAAAATATTTGAGAGTGAATGAGTTAATGGGTGCCTGTTCCAAATAGTGGGATTAAAATGGTATTTATTGAGTTCCTAAAGTGGAACTGTTGGAAGAACTGGGTAGATATCAGTAGCACTTGATACAAGAAGAAGGTGTTGGATTTGAATAAGGCCACATATAGTGGAAAACAGTGGATAGCATTACAATACTGGCTTTGTTCGGCAGGAGAAGTGGAGACAGGACTAAATTCTCATGGAAAGAGAGAGTGTGACAAACATAAAGGCAACAGGAAAGACATGGACAGGCCTGGATTGGATGGCTCCGCAGTGAACTAACAGGTTATGATTGATATGACTTTCCTCTTCTATTTTAAGAGCTGTCCACTGAGTACTATAAATAAAGGAGAAGAGAACTCTTTCTACACATGCCCCACATTCAACATACCCAATGAGTAACTTGATCTTACCATTTGCTGCTGTCTTTCTGGACTCCCAGTCACACCATTCCCCTGTTTGACACTTAGAGGGCACTTTTCTTCTTTCTGAGCTTGTTTTGCTTTCAACAACATTCGATTATACCTATATAAAGGGCCTCTTTCTCTCTCAGGTGACAGAGCCTGCTGCAGTTTGTCTTTCTTTTCCAGTAGATTGTACAACTTCTCATTAAACTTGGCCTATGAAAGTACCAAAAGAAAAAAAAAAGTGACAAAGCGCCAACACTACACACTTGTTAAATTGTTAAAGATAAAAGCCTTTACAGATAAAAGCCTTTACACCAGACCAATTGCAACCATTTAACTATTACTATTTAACTATTAATTGATTACAAATTGATCTTAAAAAAATATTTATTCTGGGTAGTGAGATCAGACATCACTATTTAGTGTTGAGCACATTAAAAATCCTTGGCAGTAAAAATAGAAAAGAGTAAGCTTAACGGCCGCTGCCCGGACAAAATTTAAAATTCTAGTTAAAAATCTACCCAAATTATTTGTACCTTTCCTCAGGTCTAGTAAGCCGCAGGAAGTTAAAATACCTGCTTCGGATAGCCGATAGCTTTGGCTATCTGGCAACAGACATTAACATGCCTGTTTTTTTAATACCAGTATTCTAAGTATTTCTTCATTGATTAATTCAAAGCGACTTCATTCAGCTTAAAAAATAATGCTGTTATGCTTTTGATAATACAACAGTAGACCTTGCAACATGTGCTATGCTGAAAGATAGATGTTTGCTTTGCTGAAAGCAAACATCAACAACTCCGCTCGACTAATTCAGAATCTCTTCTTCTTCTTCATCTGCGTTCGTTCTCATTGTACTCAATCTCCAGCTACCAAGTCATGAACAGGGTTTTGCAAGTAGCAGGATGTAGTCCAGAGAACGTAATGCGTTGTGTCGCTAGTTCACAGCTTGACTGCGATATTTGCACCTTTCGATCCGACATATCCGTCTTCGGCAGGATTCAGAAACTCAATATCATGCCAGAGAAAAGTTTTATTATGAAAGATTATGACTTAATTCTAGAACAAAAATCAACTTTACAGAGGATTTCTTGGCCCCTTAAGTCTTGGCAGCCTCTGCTCCATCATTTCTCAATCCTTCCTTGGGTTGGCAGAGGGGGATCTATTGATATCAGATTTATATAAGATTAAAAAATGGTCTAAGAGCTGGCAGATGAAGTTTAATATAGGTAAATGTACAGTCATCCACATGGGAAGATCCAATTTAGAATATATTTACATGATGGGAGAGAAGAATATTAGGATGATAAAAAAGGACCTAGATACTATAATAGATCACACAGATAAGGTGCATGAGCAAGTCCAGGTGACAGTGGAAAAGGCTAATGCAATGCTGGGTATGAAACAGTACACATAGGAGCAAGGAAGTGACAGTTAAACTGTATAAAGCATTAGTGAGACCAAAATTGGGAGTACTGTGTTCAGATGTGGAGTTCTTATCATATAGTACATATAAACATGCTGGAAAGAATACAGAAAGAGCTACTAAACTGATAGCGGGATTCCAGAATTATAATTATGAGGAAAAACTCAGAAAAAAAACGGGTCTACAATGTCTAGAAAAGAGAAGAATTCGAGGTGACAATAGAAGTTTTAAAGATAATAAATGGAAAGGATAGATTAGATTATAACAAGTCCTTCAAAGTACAACCGGCTGGGGGATGGACTCTAATAGTGAGCGACATATAGATGAAGTCAAGCATAGCACAACCACCTAATCACCTTCATCAGCGCGCTCGAGTGGTGGGCAAAGCCACTGCAACCAGCCAGTTAACACGCTTTCAGGATGCACAAAAGAGTAATCATACTCATTATGGGCATTCAACAACAACAAATTCATTACATATAACTGTTACAAATTTATTATTTACTTACACCAAACTAAGAATGTTAAAGTGTTGTGAACTTTCTTTGCTTCTGTACAGTGTAGAGTGCTTGAACATTCAAACAAATTAATGTCCAAATTGCCATCTTTACATAGAACATGATAGTTCAAGCAAAGTGAAAACAAAGGCCCCAGCTTAAATTAAAAGAAATCGGAAGTGATGGTAGTGACAAAGATACCGGACTCTCCAAAATGCTGCATCAAAGCGAAGGGGACCGAAATGTGACAAGTTAACACATTTAAATACCTGGCCACATACATAACATGAGATGGAAGATGTAACTACAAAATGAAATGCAGAACAGCCCAAGTAAAATCAGTCTTCCAGATCTTGAAAGGAATATTGTGCAACAAAACCTTGTCACTGGAACTGAGAAAGAGAGTCGTTGGAACCAGTACTAACATATGGAAGTGAATCATAGACAATTAGCAAACAAGCGCTTTGATCTTCGGAAGCAACAGAGATGTGGTTTAACAGAAGAATGCTGCAGATTCTATGGACTGCAAAGAAGACTAATGATTCCGTACTCGAGGAGACACAAACACAAAGATAATTTATTGCAAGGATCAGAACAAGACAGTCATTCTCATTTGGGCATGTTATGAGAAGAGGCGGCTTCGAGCACATCGTGACAACGAGAAAGATAGTGGGAAAGAGAGACCGAGAAAGGTCGAGAGAGAATATGTTGGACAGCCTGAGAGTATGGCATGGGTGACAATCAACAACAGAGTTGGTAAACGACACACATGCTAGAAATGGATGGAGGTCTGTGATCGCCAACGCCAACCGGCAGGGCACCTGATGATGATGATGACATAGAATATGTATAAGAAAGATTCATTACATTTTTTGGGCTAAGCACCATCACCAATAGTAATAATAATAATAGGTTAGCTTAGGCGTCTGAGGCCCATTTTGTCGGTCGGCCACATCCATGACCCACTGCTGTGCAATGGTTCCAGGCCTCGCCCAGAGCGGAGGTGGCTATCTGCTGAAGCCATACTGTGCGAGGACAGCCTCTTCTGTGCCTCCAGTAGGTCGGAGGAAGACATTTCGCACTGAGGAACGACCTGTGTAGTATCTTGTGGGCCGGGGTTTCCTGGCCCATTTGTAGAAAATGACCAAACAAAGAAACTCGGTGGTGGTAAAATGTTTCTGAGATTGGGTGGAGGCCTGTTTTAGCAGAGATTTCCATGTTGCGGATATAGCAATGCCATCGGATGATCAGGATAGGCTGCTAGTTGTGCATGTGGAAGGCCTCCAGTCTCACCATGTCATGTTTCAGTAATGTCCAGGTTTCAGAGCCGTAAAGAAGAACTGGGATCACACAAGACTGGTAGATGCAAATATTTGTTTCAAGGGAGATCTTGCCATTGCTCCATACACGTCAGAGGTTGTGCATAGCAGCTGCAGCTAGTCCGTTCCGCCTTAACATATCGGGACCGCTTTGTCTATCCGATGATACCATGCTGCTGATATAATCAAGAACTGATTATCCAGAACAACCATTAAGACATGTGCACGATCACAACCAGTAGCTGCTGGAACTGGATCTGCCGTCTCGTAAGATGGCACTCTGTCACAATCACCACAACCACCATGCAATGGACTCTAGAGGCAAGGTTAAAGTGTGGTCGAGCTAAGACAACTTAACAAAGACATAGAAGCTGAAATAAAATTATTTACCAGAATTGAGGTTTCACTGAAAGGATGGCTGCAGACAAGGTGGAGTGGATGGAATTTGCTGCTGCCTTTAAAGACGCTATCAGACAATTTGGACATTCGTTTTGTTTGTTGTCAATTACCATGGCTTCTCATCAAACAGAAGCAATCACAGCACAAGTTCTATTATATTCTTAGTTTCATGTTTGTGATGTACTGCGAAGATTTCCAAATGTTGCTAACTCTTTACAGTTCAGTCTGATAGGCATCAACATCATGTAAGCATCAGTTGCAATGTGTTTTTGTAAAAATCGGTATCTAACACCAGTTTGCTGTTTAGTTTAGAGCACATGTTTACATATTTAGACTGACCTAAAGTATGGCCGAACATCTGGCAGAGTTTAACGCAGTTATTTCTGTCAGGTGCGTATTTACAAATGTGGAGGTTTTTAAACTTTTCACAATCTGAATGGAAATAGGACTTCAGTGGCAGAGAAATGACTTATTATCCAATCACAGCAAAGATCACTAATCTGAATTACACATGAATATTCAATATAAGTTCAAATCGGTTTATGACTGGGCCACAGAAAACTGAACTGTGATAATGCTATCAAATGAATGACATAGAAATACAGCTCCCATAGTAAATAAACAAAAAAATTTAATTTGTATTTTCCCCTCCAGATTAATATTTTTAGCACACCATACTAACAAAACTATTTGACATACAGAGTTGAGGGGTACTTACATTAGACTGTAAGACACATCATCATAGGCATCTTATTCTCTACAGACCATGCGCGTGGCACCCTGTTAGTAGTGCCTCCAGGAAGCAAGCGTGGGCGCTAAATATGGAGACCCTGGGTTGCCCAAACTGCAGGATCCCCCTCTTGGCCTCACTGGTGTAATTCAAAGCGAGACAATTTGGCACCGGCTCAGCTGCAGGAGCTGCCGGAATGTGTTTGCAATTTTGAAACCATCCGCCTTAGGTGCTATCACTCTGGATTTTCCTATAGCCCTATACTCTCCTGAGGTTTCCACAAGGCAGTGAAATCGTTGTGCGCAGATGTTAGTTACTCGAGACATCCAATGATACTCTCATCGTCCAGCACTCCCTGGCACTTGTCAGTTGAAAATCGGAGTTCCCCCTCTCCTAGACGACTTGCCTGAGCAGGCTAACGAGCTTTGTTTACCCAGGTTTAGAGTCACAGTTTATCTTCTCTTAGATTGATTGCCAACCAAGGCTAATGAGTCTAATCTGCCCCCCCCCCCCCCCCAGTTATTCCACCAGGTACTCAGTCGCGCCCACAGCAGGCTCTGTAAGAAACAGGGGACCCCTCACGAAGGTGCTGCTGGGGACACAATAATGTAGGAAATTGGCATGGAAACCCCTGCCCGGCAAGCCGAACAGTGAATCCAGCAGCGATATCTACACCTGAAAAGAAGAGGCTATAATAAACGCTTCATTTTCCTTAAAGGAGCCGGACGTCCAACCCAAATCTTGCTACCCCAAAAATATAGGACTTTATCAAATAGATAACTTAATTATGCACCTTATATCATAATTTCAACTCAATTTGTTTAATATTAATGAAATGACAAAACTATTGAGATACTTACATTAGACTGTAAGACACAAATTGGACTAGGTAGGAATGGGTTAAGTTTAACCTTCAGCACGCCAGGAATGTTTTGAAAAAATTTGACCTAATTAATTTTCTTAATTTCTCGCCATGGTAGTCGTCTTAGAAAATTTTTATTTTTTATGTTTGTTTGTCAATAAATATGATTTTCTGGTGTGTAGACACACAATAGCATAACGAACATGTGGGTGTTATTGTTGTTGTTGTGTGTTTGATAGTTTTTGAGATTCAAAAAGATGAAGTTGAAAATTTATGAAAATCTCGGAAAAAATTTGGACTCGACCACTAGGCCTAGTCGCTTCGATAGAAAACCATGGAAACCACATCAACGTATCGATACTGTGTTTACAATATCGACACAACTGTTAGTTTCCAATTCAAACGTAGTTCTTTCATTTAAACAAACAAAATAAACAGATCTACTCGATAAAGATCTTTTCCAACAACCTACTTCCCCTTTCGCAAAAAGTCGGCTTGGTCTAAACGGCGTATACAAAATTAAAACTGTTCAGAAGCCATTTGTAATCGCACATACGATACTTTAACCGGCAAACTATCGTGTATATATGGAGTATGTATTCAGCAGTAAAAAAATGGCTGTCGGGAGTGACTCCGTTCAAAAAATAAAAATTTTTTCCGTACACCGTTTTTGTAGGCCGAGTGTGTCAAGATGATCTGGACTGGGGCGTGCTGCAGGTTAAGCCAGGCATGGGCAACCACTCTTGTCAGTCATTGACCAAGAAGACTGGTCAAGACTGGTTAGAAGACTGACTTACCTGAACTTTCAGTTGATGCTGTTGAACTAATTGTTCCTTGGTGATCTGCATGGGGCTAGCTAGGTTACTTTTCAAATGCAACATGTGAATATGTTGATCTACTATCTGCACATTCAAAACCTTGAGTTTGTGCCTGAGAGAGATGAAAGTATAGAGGATTAGAACACACATCATCATTATTTATTTGTCTGCGGACGACGTGGCCTTGTGGTTAAGTGACAAGGCTCACAATCCAAAGGTGCTGGGTTTGCTCCCTAATCACAGCACAGGCCGGTATCCCGGAAAAGCAAACCCTTAGAAAATGCAGGAGGAAGCAGACCCTTACATAAAATGCATGCCGAAGTCGGATACACTGGGTCGACAGGCACAAAATTAAAACATAGTGCAACACACACTACCTTGGGGAATAGAGAAATAAGGCAAAAACGCACACACACAAAAAATGTATCTGTCTGGCTCCTCTTGGAACACAGGGCCGCAACAGATGCTCTCCATCTGCTCCTAGTCTGTATAGTCTTCTTGAGTTCTGTCCACTAGACCCTTATTGAACTGACTTTGTCTTCAACACCTCATCTTGACTGTCAAAAGATTTGTCAGCAACATGACTTCCATTGAGTGGCTTTGGTCAGGTCAGGTTGTGTGCCTCATTTGTGCAGGATCCTTCAGAATCGGCAGCCAGCAGTACTGATATTTTGATTTTCTGTTGCAGTTTCCGTAACAAAGTTGTTTTTTCACCAGGTTAGAAAATTTAGTAGCAAAAACAAATCACTACGTTTTTATAAATTTACTGTTATAGACAGTTATAATAGTTGCCCATCGCAAGTAAAGATGGCCACAGCATCAGACTATTGCTGAAATCCTGGAACGGCACACCCTGTCAAATTCAAGGCACACATGTGGGGAGCTGGCTGTGGAATCACTGTGAGTATTGTTTTTTTGGGCAGCATGCTTTCACTGAGCCTCCGTGATGGCTGTACTCTCTGTGATCTGAGCACCTTTGGTGATACTAACTCGCCAAGTGGTACGGTCTTGTGCAAGCATCTCCCACGATTTGACATCAATATTGATGCATTTCAGAGACATTTTTAAAGAGTCTCTGTAGCGTTTCTTCTGCCCTCTTGGTGAACATCTGTCTTATTTGGGCTCACCGTATAACAGCTGCTAGGGGATGCGCTTATCTGGCATATGAATAACGTGTCCTATCCATTGCAACTGAGCCAATTTCAGAGGTGTATGGATGCTCAACATGTTAATATTGTTAAGAAATTCAGTTAGGCACTTTTTCCTGTCAGATGATCCTGAGCAGACTATGCAGACAGGTCAAGAGAAAATGATTCAACTGTGTAGCATGTTAGCTATACACTGTGAATGAATTTGCCGGGACAGCCAAACTTCACCATAATATGCTGGAGCCCTTCCCCAATAACAGTGTCAAAGGCCTTGGTCAGGTCGACAAAAACTGTGTACAGGTCACAATACTGTTCTTGGCATTTCTCTTGGAGCGAACAAACTGCATACATCATGTTAAACCATCCCATGGCCCGCTTGAAAACTACACTGACTCTCTGACAGTAGACCTTGCTCAAGCTGACCAGTTAAAATGCTCAGCAGGAATCGAGCCAATATTTTCCATGCGATTGACAGCAAGAAGATGCCCTTGTGATTGTCACAGGATTGGCAATAGCCGTTTGCTTGTGCCAGTGAAAGATTTTTGACTTCCCATATATAACAAAAGAGTGTACTGAGCAAACGATCCAGACGAAGGTGAAGGATGCGATCTCTTTTAAAGAAGTTGTAGAAGAACGATTACCACAAGGCTCATCCCTAAGTTGTACTCTCTTCCTGATCTATGTCAATAACTTGGCTGACTAGATCAAAGCTAAAAAAGCTTTGTATGCTGATGAACTGGCAATATGGCTGAGCCATGAAGACATTGATAGTGGGACACGAAGGCTAAATGGAGACCTGAGGAGACTGCATGACTTCTGCCAAACATGGAAACTAAAAATCAACTGAAAAGACAGTCTATACCATCTTCACTAGGAGCCACAAAGTTGCCAAACAAAATGTCATTTTGAGATTAGAAGAACACCAATTGATTAGAGAAGAACACCCCACATATATTGGAGTCACGCTTGACCGACAGCCTCAAACACCCGACATATCTTGGAGTCACGCTTGACCGACAGCCTCAAACACCCCACATATCTTGGAGTCACGCTTGACCGACAACTCAACCTCAAGCATCACATCCAGAATGTGAAACATAAAGCTGTGAGACGTCTACAGCTCTTAAAGAGGCTTGCTAGTACATCATGGGGATTAGACAAGGATACTTTAAGAGACTTATACCTTGGTTATGTGCGTTCAGCAATAGAATATAATAGTACACTCCTTACAACTTGTTCAAAATCTAACTTGAAATCCCTGGAAAGGGTGCAAAATAGTGCTCTACGCTTCATTAGAGGAGCAACGAGGACAACACCAACAGCAGCTTGCGAAATCCACACACATGTGGAACCCCTTGAGATGCGGAGGGATAAAGCAGTTATGGAAGTTTATGAGTGAAGTAGCAGAATGAAACAGGATCATCCCAACAGGCTCTTTGTAGAAAACTGGCAGCCCAAAAGCAGAATTAAACAAAAGTCAGTACTTCACCATGTTAGTGAAATCAAAGACAGATACCATCTACCAGAAAGAAGACAAGAGTTGCAGAGAGTAGTAAAAGACATACCTCTACAAGCATTCCTTATAACACAAGAAATACAGGCAAAATTAATAGATGATACATATAACTAAAAGTTCAGATCCAAGTACTCTCATTTGAGCAGCTCAAAGAACTATTGATTCCTATCCGGATGAATGGATACATGTTTATACTGATTGATCTGTGTTTATAGCCACCTTTAAAGCAGGTTATGGCGTTTATATAAAATACGTGGAAGGATCCTCTGATGAATTGTCTGATGCTTGCAGCGAGGTTTGCTCCAACTATGAAGCTGAAATCACTGCACTTGAAGCTCATTTGTACCAGCTGAGGATAGTTTTTGATGCCTTTCCTTTAAAGGTACAAAACACTGTTATTGTCACAGATTCAATGTCAGTTCTTCATGCATTAGAAGTTGCTGGTCATTGTAGACCTGACCTTATCCAAATATTATTAGACATTGATCACATTATCACTTCCAGTGCTGTCAAAATAGTTCTGCAGTGCATCCCTGGACACTCAAGCACACCTGGCAATGACAAGGCAGGCAGACTAGCAAAGGAGGGATCAATACAAAAACAGCCACACACAGCAACAACTTTACAAACAGCTTAAAGATCAGCAAACAAAGAAACTTGGCTGAACAGATGGGCCAAAGGAAACACGGGAAGGGAGGTGACAGACATATGGCAATCCCCAGTCCAAATGACAGTGTAAATCAACTCACTAGGAAGGATTAGAGCATCATTTTCCTACTGAGAACCCAACACATCCCACTAAACAAACACCTGAACAGAATCCAATCACAACATACTCCTGAGTGCCAGCTGTGTACACTCACACATGAAACCGTTGGTCCTCATCTCTTTGAGTGCTCAGCACTCAATGATTTTTAGGAAAATGCTTCTTCCTCCATGGTCAGATACATGGAGCACTTTGTATGGCACTAGATGACAGCTGATAAACACGTGCAGATACCATTACATGGCATTGGGTCGAAGGGAGAGAGCCTGGATGCTGCTGGACCCGTAACAACAACATCAACAACATAACAAAAGAGTGTAGTCAGTTACTGAAAATGCACAACACTCCAGCTAGGTACATCTCAGCAGGGAAGGTATCTGACCAGGAAGCCTTGCTTCTATACATCGAGCTGATAGTATTTCTGACCTTAGCTTCTATGGGCTCAAGGTCAAGTCTCCCGGGTTAATAGCAATTTCCTGGAAAACAGGGAGTCACTGACCCCAACCAGGCACGTCCACAGGTGGCGGATAGTGGAACGACCTCTAGATATGGAGCGTCAGCTGTAATATAAGCCAGGTATAATAACTGGACTAATAAGCAGTCATGGACCAAACAGCAGTGTATTCCAGGAGAATGGGGTGGGACAACAGGTGACAATACTTTTCCCGCTGAAATACTCCATGTGTTCTATGATGGGTACACCAAGCAGGTAAGAGCAACTATATTCTCTAGCCATGGAAAGGAAACCACGGTAAACAAACCAACCTACTGCCTTGCAGGTACCATTGGGAGGTGGAAAGGCTATGGGAGACAACCCAAAACAGAAAACTCAACCCGACCTGCCAAAGGAGTGTGTTAACTACGCGCAGGAACCGGGATAAATCAGGGCACACACACATCAACAAGATTTGGTCATGCGACAGACTACCCTATCATCATGGTGTCACTCTCACAAACAAAACCGTCTGATGTTGTGGTCATCATCACTAGTGAAGGGCAATAATTAAGTCAGGTGGATGGATTTAACGGATTGATGAACTAAGGCTGTTTGCAGAAGCAGTCATTATACAGTGTGCAGGCAAGGTTATTACACTACCTCTATAGGAAAAAATACCTAGGCCTTTCAGGGCTTTGAGCCTGTGTCTCCAAAATATGAGAACGGTATCTTAACCAAGTGGTACCCTGAGAAGATGAACAGAACCACTGTCACTTTCCAAGCATATTGTAAAAAGCCAATAAAGAGGGTTGTGCTTGGGGCTGGCTATTCATTATGTAAAACAAAAAGAAGCCATTATTATCATCCACTGCAAAAGCTTGGATACAGGCCCCCTGCAAAGAGATGAGCTGCTACCGTGGCCTATGTTTCACATTGAAGTGAATAGGCAAATGATTTGAAATGCATGAAAACAGGATTACTTTAAAATGTGCCAGCAGCAGTGGTCGTGGGTTTTTGTTTCAAATTGGTGAAAAATAATTCTAACCACTCAGCTATCCATTCTTCATAAAAGTTAAAATTCTCACCTAAGATTGCATTCAGTGGCCTGTAACCTCTGCATGTAAATATTCTGCTTCACCTGCTCTGGTTTTACTGGTTTGAGTGAGTCTTTTAGGAGTGGTGGTTTTGGGTTTACGCAACGAATATCGCTTAGTTTAACTCTCTCAATAGAAGACATGCAGTATTCTCCATTGCTGGTCTTCTGTAGGTTCTTTAATTCAGTATTTCTCTTTTCCAAAGCAAGTGATTTAGCTGAAACATGTTTGAGTTGATAATAAACAGAGATTAATCAATGAAAACATTTCAGTTTCAGGTGCAGCACAGGTTTTCAACAAATACACATCAACAGTTCCACATTAGTGATCTTATCATACAGCATGGGGGGACTCAGTGGTCTCGAGGTAAGGTGTCCGCTTTGTGTGCGGTACGTCACGGAAACGAATCACAGTGGAGACTGGAATTTTTTTCACGTGGATCTTCTGGTAAAAATTCTCCTGATCTCTGAATTCCCATGTTCAATGTCGAGCACGTTAAAAATTCCTTGGCAGTTAGAAATAAAAAAAAGTAGGCTTAACAGCCGCTGCTCAGACAAAATAAAAAATGTCTACCTAAAAATATAACCAAAATTATTTGTACTTTACCCCAAGTGGTTAGTTAAAAGCAGCATAGATGGCGCCTAACTGTCTGCGGGTCAACTTAGCTCTAGTCTTTGAGTCTATTAAGATAGACTCGCACAATGGTTAAACCACGTTTAAGAAACTGGGTGTATACAGACTCTGCAGAGTCTTCTAAACCAGTATAAAGGTATTAAGACAAGGTAAGTTAAGTTAATTAAAATGTTTCTATTCTGTACCATTATTCATTTACAAAAGGCTGTATTAAGAGTATTTTTGTTGCTCTCTAAGATCATACAATAGGAGTTCACTTCAGTTTGTCACTCCCTTTCTACCCTTTTGGGGGTATAGAGGTATGTTTTTACACCTGCAATCATGTGTGCAGACAAATAGGAGATTCACCTGTTGCATCTTAGCATGATGGAAGCCTTCTCTGTTTGACCTTTATTCCATTGGGTAGGAGTTTGGTTACCCAAAGAATTTTTTTCACGGATAGCACCAAACAGCTTGCTCTTTTAGATTTTCAACTTCCAAAGGTTCTTTTACGCGCACATGCACAAAGGACCTCTGAGTTTATCATCCATCTCCTATATATGTTGATCTCACCTCCCCCAAGGTCAGAAACGATTGAAACTTGCAAGATTCGGCCACTCACAGTTTCATGCTATCATTCGTTCATTTCTTGAGAGGCGTCTGTCTGCCTTACCTCTTAGCTATTGCAAGACTTTTATTTTTGTTTTGGGCTTAATTTCTTTTGCTATTTTCATGAATTTGTCTGTGCAAAGGTAGCTATTTTTGTCCTTTGTTTTCTAAATTTTCTACAATTGATGGACGCAAGAAGGAAGAGGAAGCAGGGAAAAGAACAAAGTAATAAACAAATGAAAGGAAACACAAGAACCTGACTAAATCACAAGTGAAGCAAGCTCTGAACATTGCACATACACAATCTTTATGTATAAATAAATAAATTAATAAAAGGTAGAACTTACAGATCTACTGAATGTTTGAAATTAAAGGATGGAGAAAGAATAATGGACCACGATTTTTAAGAAATAACAATAAGCAAGAAGTAAAATTGTTTTACCAACAGAATATGTTATATTAGTTATTTATTTAAAAACCCCTTTTCTTATACATATAAATTAAAGAGCCTGATTAACATAGGCACTGTACTCAATGCCAGTCTGACAACTCCTGCGACGCCTCCAGTGCCAAGCAGTATCGACCTTTGGATACAGTGGCAACGTGAAGCGAGGGGATGTGTTGACTGGGCAACAACGGTCCTCGCATCAATATGTCCAGGCAGGCGCCAGAGAGAGAGCACATCAGAAATCATACCCACAGCAATGAAGTCTACAGTGAGGCTTGGCTACTGGAACGTGCCCGCCAAGATGCAGACTACAAACGTGTGCGGCAACAGCAAGGGCAACAACTGACTAAGACTCCCCTTTAGCGTGAAGTCCATTGTCTCTCGAGACTGACAAGATACCAATCAATTGATTAACAGGGTACGGCATGGGCTAGTGGTTAAGTGATGTGACTCATAACCCAAAGGTGCGGGGTTCGATCCCCATCACAGCACTGGCAGTTACCCTGGGGAAGCAAATCCTTAGAAAATGCAGGAGAAAGCAGACCATTACATAAAATGCGTGTCGAAGTCGAATGTACTGGGCCGACAGGCGCAACATAAAAACTGCACTGCAACGCACACATTCTTGGAGAAAAGAGAAATAAGGCAAGCGCAAAAATTTCTTTTTCATTTTTAAATAAAAAAATAAAAATTGATTAACTTAAGCAAGAAGAGGCTTCGTGGTAGATCAATTGATGACACAAGAGCAATCATTCAATAATACAGGCTTACAACAACCAACACAGCATGCCTGGCTCAAGAATGGTGTATAAAGCTTCCCATGTCGCTCAACGGCAGAAGTGGATGGACAACTGAAAAGAACTGATAAACATAGTGGTAGAGCACTAGCCTTTCGAGGCACAAGTACGGGGTTCAATTCACGTTACCGACATACTCCATTTGAGACAACTGTAAATGGATACCTCGCTTTACTGTTAGGGAAGGAATGACAGCGAGGAAGGACACGAACTGACCACTATCTCCTTCATAAACAAGGTGTAGTCTAGTACAAACTACCTTATATATCATTACTGTGCTTATCCCCATTGTTCAGGTCCACTTAGAGGAACAAAGTCTCATATCAAACTTTTAAAGGCAATATCTTGTATGACAGGACTCGTCCTTGTCATATGGAAAGTATGAATTGATAAGTTAGCTACTTTGCCTTCTTGGCCGCCATGGTTTTCCAAACTGTATGTCATGTTCCCATTTACAGTTAAATAGACTGGAGCATGACACAACCAAGGAATTAACCCAGTACCTTTGCCACGAGAAGCAAGCATTCTAATTACACTTAATAATTCGGACTAATGATAGGGCAGAGGAATGTGTCCAGCCAGCGAGCTTCAGGAATCATTAGTATCCACACCCTTTGCCACTTGCAGAGAGAGACTGAGCCCCTATGGGTATAGTGGTGTACTGATATCAATCTACAGAACAGAACAGAAAAGATGCTCGAACACAACTCAAAACACCTGCAGCACCACCATGGAAACTTTCTTCCAAAGCATAGAAATGGAAATGCTGAATATGAGGAGCCAAACTATTGCTATGAAAATATCCTAATAACCACGGAGATTCCATGAATAAAACATGAAAATTGCCAGGCTGTCCCCCCAAAAACCTAGCTCAGATGATGATTGAAAGAAAATACAGCCCTAATGACTAGACACATATACAAAGATGGATCTGAAGAGGGCAAAGTTAAGGATGGTGGAAGAGGCATCTTTGTAAGATACAACAATGCGAAAATAACTCATGGCTTTCCCTACTTGGAAGATTTCTTCTAGTATTAGGTCAGAGTCTATGGCGCTCCTACAAGCAATAAGAATGTTAAACAGATCAGACTGCATTCTTTACAGACGACTACTAGAGACAATACAAAACACCAAAGGTGAGAAAATGCTGTGGGAAATCAGATCAAAGCTCAACAAAATCCAAAGAACCCCAACAGGGAATGAGAGAACTGATGCCCTGTCCAAAGCGAGTGGAAAGATGAAGCAACTATGGTCATCCACAATCAGTACAAATCAAAATGGAAGAAAGACATGGGTGTGAGCAGTAGACCTGACCCAATCCACAGACATCAACAAACCCTCATCTTTCGCCGGAGAACAGGCCACTGCAGACTATTGGGTCATCTACATTAGCTCAACATATCACACCCAAGTGACTGCCCCTGTGGAGCCAAAGTCCAGACCTCTGAACACATACTACAGCAGTTTTTCCCAACCGCGGTCGATCGCTGCCAGTCTTCAGAAACTTCCTATCGGTCCGTGAAAAAAGGAAATTGCTGCTGAACCCTTTTCTATTTGCTGCTCAAATTCTGGTTTTTTGAAATAGCTATAAAATTCTCATTTAATAATATTAAATTTAACAACTAATACATAAAACACTTTAAATTTGTTATGTCTGCGCGGTCAATGAAAAATTGTTCCTATTTTCACTGATCCAGAAAAATTTGATCCTATTTTCAATGGTGTAACAAGGTTGCGCAACACTGTCCTACAGGACTGC
Organism: Ariolimax columbianus; assembly: GCA_036924085.1. Classification (NCBI taxonomy): domain Eukaryota; kingdom Metazoa; phylum Mollusca; class Gastropoda; order Stylommatophora; family Arionidae; genus Ariolimax; species Ariolimax columbianus. The sequence goes on from JAVGWX010000004.1 coordinate 58,049,625, forward strand.
CCAACTTACAGAGACCTATGATGCCAAACCTGACCAGAGTCGAGGTGACACAGAAGCTGTGGGGCTGCCACCCGGATCTAGAGAGGACTGTGGACATCATCTAAGCAACGGAACTACACATCTAGCATGACCAAACAGCCTGAATGCAGAAGATGCTCGAACTATAAGATGCCAAGATGAAAAGCAGCGATAAGGACCAGTTCAGTAGGTAAGACATTCAAACACTTGATTAGCATGCTTACCTCTGTAAACTACACTTCCCTCCTGGTTTTCACTTGCGCTATAGAACTCCTCTGACGTACCCATACTGAGATCTGAATAGGTAACCTCTATGTGTCTGGGGATGGGAAAGGGAAAAGGATGTCAGGAAGAGGAGAGATAAGAAGTTTCCATGACATCCAGTACAACTAATAAGAACATGACAAATACACAGAATTCAGACACCAAAAAGGATTTTTCCTGCTCCCTGTAGAGCAATTTGTTTCAGCTTATATCTATATTTCCAGGCAAAACATACTGGACAAGATCCTCACCTTGGCTTCCTCGCAGCCCTTCCTGGAAACGGGCTGTTTTCTTGGCAGGTGAGGGATGGACGTGATCCCCATAGTAGTGAGTGACATGCAAATGAAGCCAAACATAGCACAACTGCCTCAAGGACCCTGGTCCACCTTCATCAGCACGCTCAGAATGTGAGGAAAGCTACTGCAACCCGATACTTAACATCCTTTTCAGGCCACACAAAAAGAGTAAGCCTATTCATTGTGAGCATTCGAAACAACAACCAGGTGCGACGTATGGTTCTGAAACATGGACATTTTAAACAAACCAATTGCAAAAAAAAAGATCAGCTTTTAAAATGAAGTTACAGAAGAATGTTGAAAATATCATGGACGGAAAAAAAGGACAAATAGAGAAAATTTGCAATCGCTGCATATTACAGAAAATTGGCTCGTAGACAACATTGCAAGACAAAAGCTGAGATATTTTGGTCATGTTAAGCAATGTCTGGAGAGAATGATAATGGAGGGTATAATTCCTGGAAGGCAGACAAGGTCGACCCTGACAAAAGATGGCATCAGGACATTAAGGACAGTCTGGGGATGTCTTTGTATGACACGGATTGACTTGCCCTAAGCTGAGATGCATACAGAGCTACCATGAAGGAGACTACATTATGGAAAGAATATATCACAAGTTGATTCTGTGTAAGCACCCATTTATAAATGTCTACACCTTTTCGGTTTGGTTTTGCTGTTCTCCATGTTTTAGAGTCATGCAATAAAACAAACTTTATTTGTATTTTGTACTTGTTCTTTTGATTTCAGTAAGTTCCACAAAGTGGTCACTGCTCTTGGACTGTTCAGTGTGTTTTATGTTAGATTGGGGAATGACGTGGGCTAGTGTTAAGTGACACGGCTCACAATCCGAAGTACTGGTCGTTACCCCGGGGAAGCAAACCCTTAGAAAATGCAGGAGTAAGCAGACCCTTACATAAAATACATGTCGAAGTCGGATGCGCCGACAGGCGCAAAATAAAAACATAGTGCAATGCACACCGCCTTAAAGAATTGAGAAATAAGACGAATGTAAAAAAAAAAAAAAAAAAAAAAAACTAATAACTATAGATCATCAAATTAAAAAGATACAGGTTCTCAAAGTCAACAACCTAGAAGCGCTGAAAAATAATACATTTGCAGGGATAAAAAGAACCTCTATACATCCATAGGCAGAAGAGGGGTGGCTAAAAAAGTAGAAGATTTTGAAAAAGCCTGATCATCTTCTTCTTCTTCTTCTTCGTACGCAGTCAGACAGTAACCATTATTTTTTCGAAAAAAGCAGCCGTCATCCTGAGGCTGTCGACACTGCCATAGAGCTTGTCTAGTGTTGCCACTGGTGATGGCCACATCTGCTCTCTCTGATCCTCGTATGTCGGGCAGTTTTGCAGCAAATGCTCAGTGGTCATTTTCCCGGTACCACATGGGGATTCGTCGGTGCCACCTATCTTCAATTTGTTGAATAGGTGGTACCTGAGTCTATTGTGGCCAGTGCGAAGACTGAAGACCACGACCTGCTCTTTTCTGTTCAACTGGTAATAGGCATCGTTTTTGGTGTAACCAGTATGTTCGGTTTCCCATTTGGTCACGTATCTAGCTCTAATAAGCCGTTTTGACTCTTCGTATGTCATACTAGTATCGGGTTGTGGTAGTTTTGCACCTTCTTTTGCAAGTCTGTCTGCCTCCTCGTTGCCTTGGATGTTGCAGTGAGATGGGACCCACTGCACCACTACTCTTTTTGGTGCGCCCTGCTGGCATAGTTGACAGAGTACTGCTCTTAAATCGTTAAGTTCAGTATTTTTCTGGCTTTTCCGTGCTGTGACTACAGCCAAGGCATCTGTAAGCAGGACTATTTGGCTTTCATTCCTTTTACCTGTCACCATTTCTTCCACTGCCGCCCTCAGTGCCTCTGCCTCCGCTCTGAAATTGCTTGTGTATTTTCCAGTAGCGAATGACAGTGTTATTTTTCTGCCATTTGGTAGGCTCAGGAATGCTCCTGCCCCTCCGTACTGTGTTGTATTTGTTACGGAACCGTCGGTGTATGCATGGGTCCAGTCCATGCTTGGATAGTTTTCCGTAATGTAACTCAGGGTAGTATCTCTTCTTTCTTTTTCAGACTGGCAGTTTTTGCTTCTAATACCTGGTATATTTTCTACCACCTCTGGAAATATATGCTGCCTCCAGGTAGGTTTTCGTACAGTAGGGATGGGCTTTGGTGTTGTTAGTGCGTTCATGGGGTTTTCGTGCATCTTTCCTTTGGCTATTTCTGCAAAGTTTCTTCGCTTTAGTTTCCCACTTCCGAAATTGTTTAGTCTCTGCTGCATTGGGTGGTCAGTCAGTCTTCTGAGTTTCTCTGATTGCAGCTGGGCTGCAGTCTCTTCTGTCGGCCATGGATTGCAGTTTTGTAATCTTTTCAAGTTCTGAAAAAGCCTGATCAAAAACCAATAATTTGTCTTAGGATTTGTCTTATCTTTAACTGCTTTCAGCTCTGTGCAGTAGGGATAGATGGTGTGCAGACTATCAGTTTCAGTTTAATTGCATAGAAATCAGTATCAACACACTATCATCAGACATTCTTACATAGCAATGAACTCTGCTTGCTTAAGCATCCTTAGTTAAAACCTGGCATTCTGCACATGCGTAGCCTTAAATCAATTAATTCCTGACATTCTTCAGATATTTACACATGTGTCGAATGTGTGAAAGTTGACCTTTCCATCCATTAAAATTTGGATGCCAAGACGTGAGAAATGATTTTATTATTTGATCAGACCAATGTTTTTATTATTTGATCAGACCAATGTTTTTATTATTTGATCAGACCAATGTTTGCCCATCTGGATTATTTGTGGATATTCAACATTCGTAAGATTCAGACTTTGATTGGGACACAGAAGAATGGGACTTTAGTAATGTTTTTGAGGGATTTCTCTCAGAAATACACCTGATGACACAAGTACCAAAACAATTTTCTTTTGTACCTTATTTTTTCCTCCACATTAATGGAGTTTTATGTTTCATACTAATATATAATCTTTATTATGGATATTTCATGTCATAGATAATTTAATTATGTGTCTTATAATTTGTTTAATATAAATTTATTTTATTCTTAATCAAACTATTTGATATATGCAACACTTTCACCGAACTGAAAGACCCAAATCAGCACCAAAAAATCCAGGACTGTGGCCAAAACTTTGATAAAGAACTATTTAGCTTAACCCACCAGAACATATCATTTATAGCTCTTGTGGGTCTCAGTGACAAAGTGGTCAAGTCATTTGCCTTGTGTTCAGACAGTCCAAGTTCTAATTTAAGCTGCGTCGGTCAGTTCATGATGTCAATTTTTTCCGGAGATCCCTGGGTCCATTGTTGGAGCTATGAAGTTTGTGCTATGTGCGATACTCTCAGCAGGCAGGATACCTTTCTGCAGAGAGCGGCAGAGCCATCTCCACAGCGATGAAGTCGAGCCCTTGCCTTTAACCCTTAAGTTATAGCTCTCATGTAAAACTGTGATTTAACTTTGTTTGCTTTTCAACAATTTCACTTACTGCTGCTGGCTACCAATCTTTATCTCGCTGGCATGGGATACATCTGACAAATTACTATCGGCACCAACTTGATGCGGGATGTTTGGCTGTATTCGGACAATGGTATCAGAGGATTGTACTGCACTCATCTGTAGTTGCTGCGATTGTTGTTGTTGACTGTTCTGCAGCGGGGAAGGTGATGTACTTGCACGTAGACACTGTTGTTTTAACAGATGCAAGCATTCAAGGAAATGGTAGTGGTCATAAATACCTGTTGATGAGAATTGAATTTTCCAGATAGGAAGAAGTACTTAGTGGTTGCAACATGCGTTACTTAAAATATTCTTTATTGTACATTTAATTTATTTTAATTGATTTAGCCATGGAGGGTTATACAAATTCTCCAAAGATCAACTTGAGGAGGTCTTTAAAAACTGGACTGGGAAGATGGAGGCATAAATATAGGCGCGGAAATACTCGCTCATCCCAGGATCATAAATGATATAGTCCTTCAGCCACTTCATCAAAGAAGCAGCGGAAAGCCTGAATGAGCTTAGCAGAGCAAGCATTGCAGTTGGTCTGTAAATCAATAGAAAGATAACCCAGTTCATGTTCAACACCTTCTGCCTAGAAGGATAAATGCGACTTAAAGATTGTCCTGCCAAAAATATAAATTTGTATATCTACTTGAACCATGAAATCCCAAACTTTCATTCTTCTTCTTCCTCATTCGTCTTCAGACCTCAACTTCAATGACTCTAACAAATGCAGCAGTCGACTCAAGGCTCTGTATGCTTCCGTACAGCTTCTCGTGGAAGGACACTGGCTGTTGCCAAATGTCACTTCTTTTGTCGGTATACAGTGGACAGAACTGCAAAATATGTTCTGCTTTCATGGGGGCTGTGCCGCAGGCACAAAGGTCTGTGGTGCCAATCTTGAACTTGTTGTACAGATAACATCTAAGTCTATTGTGACCTATGCGTAGCAGGAGAATTATCACCTGGTCTCGCCTGGAGAGTTGATGGTAGGCATCGTTTTCTATGTGGTTAGGGTGGTCTTTTTTCCATTTTGCACTGTACGTTGCCCTGATGAATGCTTTTGTCTCATTGTATGTGATTTCTGTATCACTCTGCTGCAGCATTCCTCCCTCTCTGGCGAGTCTGTCTGCCCCCTCATCGCCTGGAATGCTACAATGGGCTGGTATCCACTGGACTGTGCTTTTATTGAAGCACTGGGACAGGCATTTGTGCAAGTCTGCCAGAGCATCAAGTTCATTTTTGTGCTGGTTCTTGAGCACCATTAACACTGCGAGGGCGTCTGTGAAAATGACCACTTGCTTTTCTGCCTGCTCCTTATGGTCTATAAGGGTTTCAGCTGCTTGTTTCAGGGCACTGGCTTTGGCACTGAAGTTGCTGCAGCGTCTCCCAGTGGCAAATGCTGCTGAGTATACTTTGCTTTTTAGTTTTATAGTGATGCCTCCTCCCCCGTTTCCAATGGCATCTTTGGCTGAGCCATCCGTAATGCGTGCGTCCGGGCTGTTGGTGGGAATTTTTGGTTGATGTAATTTATAACTATATGTTTTTTCTGTTCCTCTGTTTTTGTCTTCGATGTTGGGGATATTGCATATAAGATCAGTGAAGGGTCTTCCTTTCCAGAGGCAGCGGATGGAGCATGTTAGTATTGGCTTTATTTTTTCGTTTAAGAGTACAGCATTGTTTTTAATATTTTCTTTTGCCTGGACTGTAAAACTTTTCCTTTGCCTGGACTGTAAAACTTTTCCTTTTTAGCCTGCCGCGTCCCAACCCATTTAGTCTGTGATGCATCGGGTGGCCCATGATTCTTTTGAATTTCTCTGCTTGCTGTAGGATTCTGAAGTCTTCTCGGCGGTCTTCCATTGGCTGTAGCCCAGTCATAGCTTCCAGGTCTTTTATTTGGGTGGACTTCAGAGCTCCTGTTATGATTGATACAGGCTGCTTGGTTCTTGGTGCGCCCTATTTTGTCAAAGTTTGATTTGGATGCCGTGGACCAAGCTGCAATACCGTATTCCAAAACTGGTCTCACTCTGCCTGTGTATAATTTCTTTAGTGTGTTTCCGTGAGCACCACAAGCAGTACCAGCAAATTTCTTCATGATGGACATGCGTAGCCTCGCCCTCAGCTGGATCTTTAAAATTTGCGCTTTCCAGGTGAAGCGTCGGTCTAGGGAGACTTCTAAGAAGGTTGGAGCCTCATCTAGCCGTATCTCTTTTCCATTTAATTGGAGTTTTACTTGCTGCTGTGTGTTTGATAGGGAGAAGATAGTATGTGTCGTTTTTTTTGTTCATTTATTTTTAGTAGCCAGGTCTTGGACCATCTTTTGAGGGCTGCCACAGAGCCTTGCATTCGTGTGCTGACTGTAGTGATGTGTTTTTCAGTGGTCCACATGGCCAGGTCATCAGCGTAGAGAGAATAGTGGGTACTTTTGTGGAGGTTATTGGCGATATCATTTATGTAAATAAGGAAGAGTGTATGGGAGAGGACACCACCCTGGGGAATGCCTTGTTCATTGGTTTCCTTTTTGCTGGTATGCTCTTGGACCTGCACTCTTGCTGTTCTATTTTCTAAATAGTTGCTGTTCCACTTGTACATTTTCCCACATACTCCATATTGCAACATTTTTCCACGCAGCCCGTCTTTCCATACTTGGTCGAAGGCTTTTTCCAGGTCTACCCATACAGCCAGAGTGTGTTTTCCTTCCTGGAAAGCATCTTCGATTTCTTGTGCTATGTGGATTACTTGATCTTCCATGGACCTGTGCTGCCTGAAGCCTGTTTGTTGTGGAATAATGATTTGTATTTCTTCGAGGTGCCAGCTGAGTCTGGTGTTTATTATTTTTTCCATGAGCTTGCCAGAGCAGCTCAGGAGACGGATTAGTCTATAGCTTTTTGGGTCAAGTTTATCTTTATTTTTCTTCAGGATGGGAATCATTCGTGCTTCTTTCCACACTTGAGGTACAATGCCACGCTTCCAGCTGCAGTTCATGATCGCGAGAAGTATTTTCTTTGCAGTGCCACCCAATCTCATAAGCATGTCGTTGGTTACCTCGTCTTTTCCAGGTGACTTTCTTGGTTTGAGGGAGTAAATGGCTGCATCGAGTTCCTTCATGGTCAGGTTGATTGTCATGTGCTCCTCTGGGCAGGTTAATGAGTTTTTTTAAAGATCTATCTCTATAGCCATTGCCTGTTTTATTCCAGGAGGGATTTGAATCTGGCTCGCTTGCGAGAATGTTTTTATGAATCCGTTCGCTGCATGTGTTTTGGTCAGCATTTTCCTGCTCAGTTGTACTGCGATTTCATGGTTCCTGCAGTCCTCATTGTTTAGGGCTTTGGCTAGCCTCCATAGTTTTCTGCCGTCTTTGTCCAGATTTAGCACTTCAGTTGTTTTTATCCAGCTGTTTCTCGCTGAGCTATTTAGCGTCGTTTTGTACTTTGCTGCAATAGCTTTGTAGGAGATGTTAGCCTCTTTTGATCTTTCCTTTTCTGCTCTTCTTCTGGCTTCTGTCAGTTGTTCTTCCAGTTCCTGAAGCTCTGGTGTCCAGTAAGGTTTGTAGTCTCTTCTTGCTCCTCGGGGTATTTATTCGAAGGCGGCTCTCAGGACAGCTTCTGGCTAGTTCACCGATTCTTATATTTCGGGTGTTAATCTGGCTGCAGTTCATGTCTGACAGCGTTGAAAAGAGGTTACAGTTTGCTTTTTTGTAATTCCATTGGGGCAGTGGCTTATGTTCTTGGGCTGTGTGTTCCATATTAATCACCAGCTTTATTAGTTTATGATCACTGTCTGCCAATTGGTCTAGTACAACTCTGTTTATCTTGTGACTAATGTCTCCTGTCGAAAATGCAAGGTCGGGTGTTGAGGTGGAATGCCACCTTCTTGAGTAAAAACAGGGTGCATCGTCTGCTTTGTTAATGAGCTGTAGGTTACTATCGATTTTCCAGTTTTCCACTTCGGTGCCGCATGTATTACTCTCCGCATAACCCCATCTTTCTGAGTGGCTATTGAAGTCTCCGACAACTACGCAGTTTGAGTGTTGCACCTCTATTGATGCCAGTGAGAGATCCTTATCTGGGGGCCAGTACAGATTTATCACTCTCAAAGTTTTTTCATCTATAGTGACATTGGCACCAATGATTTCAGCTTGGTTGCTTGTGTGGTTTGGGACTTCTCTACATGGTAGAGAGTTTATAATTAGCATGATTACTCCACCTTTGTGGCCCTTTCTGTCAAGCCGGAGGGCTTCGTATCCTCGTTTCAGGAACCTATAATTTGGGTTAAGGTGGGTCTCTTGGATGCAAGCAACGTCAATGCTTTCCTCATGGAGTTTATGAACAAGCGATAACTTCTTATTTAGGAAACTCTCTGCATTCCATTGAAGTATATTTAGAGTCCTTCTCTTTGTGTTTTGGTCAGTAGTGGTTTCCCTAACTGTCCGTCCCCTGGCTCCACAGCACGGAAGTAGGGGACCGCCAGTAGCATTTGGTGGACCCCTTCGAGGTGGAGGGTCCGACACTCTTCCCACCTGGCAGGACTCCTTGGGTCGAGCACCATATCGTTGAGTTATTTTGGTGTCCGTCATCATTAAACGTACTGCGTTGCACTGTGTTATGCGCCGTAGCCCAGTGCATCCGACTTCAGCATGCATTTGTTCGGGGGCCGCCTCCCTAGCCCTTGGCTGTCCCCAGCCTGTCTGCAGGGCAGCAGTTGTTTGGGTTCAGAGTTGTCTCTCCTAGGAAAGGTGTCTTACACGACTATCGGATCTTTCCTATCAGGGTTTTGATCAAGTTTTCCATCTCGTTGTGTAGGCGTCAGGCAGGGATGTTGTGCTCCTCCCATGCATGATAGGATTTGTGCCCTGGTTTTCCTCCGAGATTGCTCACGTAGTTTAGCCGGCCAGTCAAAGCTGTTACCCGGGGGATGGCGCTGCTGTTTGTTAGCAGACTCTAGGAGCCATTCGTGAGTTAGACAGGAGCGGGGGAACCAAGTAGGGTCCAGGCCATCCTTTTTTGCAAGGAAGTGACTGCCTCTTGCCGTGAGGTGCTATCCCTTACACGCTCCTGCCCTTACAACCCCCCCCCCCCCCCCTCGAACTTTCATTCAATAAGTGGCGAGATCTTGTGAAGGATAGCAGGGGGCCGGCTCAGCCTCAACTATACTAAAACCCATTCTGCAATGACGTGAAATGACAACGCTAGAGATTATCAATATATTTAGTACACGCCATTTTGTAGCTGTTTGAGCAACTCTGAGAATTCAGCATCTGCTTTAAGCAATTGCCACACTTCACAGCCTTAAATCATGGCTGGAATTACTACAGAGTTAAAGGTGTGTGCTCTTGATGTCGTGTCTCTCATCTGTTGGGAGTATCAGCTTTATGCAATTGAAGCTGCATCAGATTTATGCAACTGAAGCGATATCAAGCCGCTATTCTATCACCTAGAGATTTTGTGATATTGTGGGTGGCATTCATTTCTTGACCCAGGCTGATGTAGGAGCTGACGTCCTGGAGGATTTCCATCACCCATCACGATTTTCTGCTGTAGGCAGTAGTGATTTCTCAGGTACTGTGTTTTTTATTTTTATTAATCTTAAGGTCAGCAGCTCTGCTGATCTCATTTAACCCATTCAAGGATTGTTGGGTCCCATCAATGGTATGACTGATGACCACAATGCCGCCTATAAATTGAAAATGTGTGAGCCTCTCGTCATGTATATTTATGCCTCTATCGATCCAATGCATCTGTTGTAATTGAGTGATTTATATCAATCGTTCTGAAATACTGCTATAGCAAGGGGTGGAGCTGAGGCTCAATTCTAACTAAATACTTCCAAGGCATGCACAAAGCATACCTTTAACAAAAGAAGCCCAACTCATGGTCTTCTTGCCATCGAACTGTTTCTATTAACATGAGACGAGGTGAAGTGCAAGTCTCTGATGAGAAAAAAACCATAATGCTCTGGATAGATGAAGCCCATAAGCCATAGGTGGTAATTAGTCTAGGAAGACAACTCAGACTTCAGACTTGTTACCTGTAGGTATCAAGTGACAACCACACTTCAAACCACCTGTCATTTGCAGATACTCAAGTGACAACCCAACTTCAAACCACCTGTCACTTGCAGATACTCAGGTGACAACCAGACTTCAAACCACCAGTTACTTGTAGGTATTCAGGTGACAACCAGATTTCAAACCACCTGTTAAGAATCTCACCATAGCAAGAATCGGATGCAGCAGGCCCTAACATCGCTGGAAGAGTGGGCGAACTCATGGCTGGTCAAAATAAACGAGGAGAAAACCACATGCACAATAATCTCGCTTTCAATCAAACCCCAAAATACCAAATTAAGTTTAAATGGCAAATCCCTGCATCCAAACGACAACCCAAATTATTTGGGAGTCACATTTGATCGGCGCATGACATGGAAAAGTCAGATCGAGAGAAACCGAATGAGAGCCAGAGAAAGAATGGCAATCATGAGGAAACTTGCTAGCACAAGCTGGGGAGCAGACGAAAGCATACTAAAGAAACTGTACACTGAAAGAGTGAGACCAGTTCTCGAGTATGGCATTGCGGCATGGACAACAGCAGCAAAGGCGAACTTCGATAAAGTTAGCAAGCTTCAAAACCAAGCCATGAGAGTTATAACAGGAGGCATGAAGTCAACACCAATTGTAGAACTTGAAAAGATTACAAAACTGCAATCCATGACCGATAGAAGAGACTGCAGAGCCCAGCTGCAGTCAGAGAAACTCCGAAGACTGACTGACCATCCAATGCACCAGAGACTAAACAATTTGGGAAATGGAAAACTAAAGCGGAGAAACTTTGCAGAAATAGCCAAAGCAAAGATGCACGAAGATCCCATAAACGCACTAACAACACCAAAACCCATCACTACTGTACGAAAACCTACCTGGAGGCAGGATATATTTCCAGAGGTGGTAGAAAATATACCAGGTATTGGAAACAAAAACTGCCAGACTGAAAAAGAAAGGACAGATACTACCCTAAGCTTTATATCGAAAAACTACCCAAGCATGGACTGGACCCATGCATACACCGACGGTTCTGTAACAAACACTACACAGAACGGAGTGGCAGGATCATTCCTGAACCTACCAAATGGCAGAAAAATAACACTGTCATTCGCTACTGGTAAGTACACAAGCAATTTCAGAGCGGAGGCCGAGGCACTGAGGGCGGCAGTGGAAGAAATGGTGACACACAAAGAAAATGAAAGCCATATAGTCCTGCTTACAGATGCTCTCGAAGTAGTCACAGCGCTAAAAAGCCAGAAAAACACTGAGCTTAATGACTTAAGAGCAGCACTCTGCAAACTGTGCCAGCAGTCCGCACCAAAAAGGGTAGCGGTACAGTGGGTCCCATCACACTGCAACATCCAAGGCAACGAGGAGGCAGACAGACTGGCAAAAGAAGGTGCAAGACTACCACAAACAGATACTAGTATGACGTAAGAAGAGTAAAGACGGCTTATCAAAGCCAGATACATGACCAAATGGGAAACCGAACATACTGGTTACACCAAAAACGATGCCTATTACCAGTTGAACAGAAGAGAGCAGGTCGTTGTCTTCAGACTTCGCACTGGCCACAATAGACTGAGGTACCACCTATTCAACAAATTAAAGATAGGTGGTACCGACGAATGACCGTGCGGTACCGGTAAAATGACCGCTGAACATCTGCTGCAGAACTGCCCGACATACGAGGATCAGAGAGAGCAGATGTGGCCATCACCAGTGGAACTGCAAGACAAGCTCTATGGCAGTGTCGACAGCCTCAGGATGACCGCCGCTTTTTTCGAAAAAATAATGGTTACTGTCTGACTGCGTACGAAGAAGAAGAAGAAGAAACCACCTGTTAACTTTGTAGGTATTCAGGTGACAACCAGGCTTCAAACCAATTGTTACTTGTAGATAGATATTCAGGTGACAACCACTCAGAATTCAAACCACCTGTTACTTGCAGGTATTCAGGTGACAACGACTCGGAATTCAAATCACTTGTTACTTGCAGATACTCAGGTCCCAACCAGACTTCAAACCACCTGTTACTTGCAGGTATTCAGGTGACAACCAGACTTCAAACCACCTGTTACTTGCAGGTATTCAGGTGACAACCAGACTTCAAACCCCTAGTGGAGACAAAAGATGCAGCACAATGAATGAGCTGACAGCAGCCAGCAACTCCATCAGGGTCAGTGAGCCAGAGCTCACTGAGACTTTACTCCGATTCCAAGTTGCGACCCTGGAAACAGGCTGCACTAGTGTACTCTGACTAAGAGAATAGGGATCAGAGTGAGAAGGCAGACTCTGTACCCAGACAAACGTCAGCTTAAACCAAAAATGTTAGGCCAAAAGGAACAAATATCGTAGCATCGCTGTAAACTATAACACATCATGACATCCTTTTCAGAACGAACGTCGAAGAAGAAACCACCTGTTATTTGCAGGGACTGAGGTGACAACCAAAGTGTAAGATGAGTTATGTCATCTAAAACGACTTGCGAAAATCAAAATTGCGCTGCTGAAAAGCTGTAAACTTAGACTAAAAATGTTTTCAAATATTAATTTAAAAAACTAAGAATAAGAATATGCATCAATTAAACAAAACAATAGTGATAATTAATTTCAACATTCATTCGTGTGAGTTGGAATCAATTTTTCACATGATATAACGAATGAGACGGTGGGGTTTACAACTTATAAATTAGATTGTCTTCTTCATTGTTCATCTTAAGGACGCTTCATTATGTTGTACCATAGTTCTTCTTCTTAACGTTCAGGATCTTTTGGTCATGCTATATCTGCAGGCCAGTCGCCATGATGAAGTCTGTAGTCTTCACCAGGTCGGAGCGGCTGCCCTACAGCTTTTGTCTCAGCTCTGCACCCTCTGGTTAGGTCTGGCATCTCATTTCCCTATAGATTGGGCATTCCTGTAGAATATGCTCAGGGTTCTGGCATCCTGTTCCACATGGGCACTCATCTGTGCGTGAGATCTTCAGTCGGTATAGATGTTCTAGTAGTCTGCAGTGTCCAGTTCTCAGGCGAAATAAGGTAGTTTGTTGATTTGTTTTGAGTTGGTGAATTGGGTCTGGTGTACTGCTTATGTTTCTGTCTTCTCTCTATTGGTGTATATACTGATTTCTGATGATGTTCTTGATTGTATCATAGTTAATAGTGGGCCTGTTATATCTGCACCTTTCTGCCGAACACATCCTGTTTCGGATCAGATATTACCAGAGTGCCTCAAACCCGCCCCCATTGATAAAATTTAACTCATAATTGGCATAGCACTACAAGAGATTCAAAAAAGCGTTGCAGCAAAAATCGAACAAGAAAAAAAGGAGCATGACACAAGGCACCCAATGTTTGGAAATCAGGTACCAGAGTACAAGACTAAAATCGAGACATAGTTTCCTAGAATAAACACAGTCCATACAGACAAACCCTGAAAGTCGCCGTATCGAGAGAAGGCATGAGTTGATGCAAGTCCCAGAGATGGAACTTTGGGAGGAACATGCCCTCGGACATTTTCTACCATACACAATACGGAGCGATGAAAGAACTCCGAACTGGTGTATCACGGTGCAAGAAGAATATGAAACGATGGGGATACACAGATGATGTGCAAGAAGAATATGAAACGATGAGGATACACAGATGATGACAGAAGGCTAACCCGGTACTCAAAAATGCCATGCTGAAGTCGGATGTGTTGGACCGGACATGCAAATATTCCAGTCAAGTTATAAACTACGACACAACGCATTCCGTTCTCTGGACTACATCCTGCTACTTGCAAAGCCCTTTTCAGGGCTTGGTAGCGGGAGATTGAGAACAAACGAATAAGAAGATTTTCAACTTGCATAACAATAACCTAGGAGTTGGACTTTGATAATTAAAGGTGTAAATCAGAAATTGAGATCACAATCGGAGAAGAAGAAAAAAAGAGGACAGCAACAATTTACTTTGAAAGATGTTCTAACATTGTAGTGTGCAACCTTTGTTTAGGGCCAACTAAAGAAAAATTAAATTAAGAAGACCTCAATGCCACTATGCATGCGATTAAAATCAAAGGTTAATAAATGTTAATTGACATACATTCAAATTAAATTAGTGACCTCTTAACAACCGTGCGGACCATGAATGAGGTAGAGACCCCCAGATTTGTTCAAACATACCAGCATTGATAGGGTTTGAAATGATTCCTAGCAAAAATCCCTCCATAATCTTTGCACATGCTGTCTTGTCTTGTTCCGAAAGTGGTAGTGAGTTCTTTTCAAAAATAACTGGTGAAATATTCTTTCCCTGCACAGAAGTGAACATTTATAAATAAATATATTATAATTTCACCTGTGTGTTACGAGGCTCGAAAAAGAAGCAGAGAACACTTACACTGTAACCTGTCAAGCATGTCACAAGAGCCGTATAATGAAGAAACATGGACAGTCTATAGCAGGCATGTCAGGAAACTTAATCGTTTCCATGTAAACTATCTCCACAGATTGCTCAGGATCGCTTGGCAGAACAGTGCCCAACTCTGAAGTCCTCAGCAGGGCTGGACTCTCTGGCATCCATGCGCTGCTACAGAGAGTACAGATCAGATGGACAGGACATGTTGTTGGCAGATAAGCGCCTCCCTTAACAACGGTTGTAAGGTGAGCTCATGGCAGGACAGCATCGCGAGGGGGTGGAACAAAAGAAAAGATACAGAGAAACTCTAAAAGTTTCTTTGAAGAGTTTCTCCATTGATGTTACTGACTGGCAGCTGCTTGCTCCTAACCACTCAGCCTGATGCACTGTCGTCACACATGGTTCTTGCACCACTGAGCAGAGGACCATCACGGAGGCGCAGGAAAAGCGAGCTGCATGAAAGAAAAGAATGCAAGACTGCCCAACTACAAATGATGTTCACGTGTGCCCTACATGCGGTAAAATTTGTCACGCTCAGATTGGAATGTACAGTCATATGCAGTCACATCTGAATAAACATGTCTGGTCTGACGCTGTCACCATCTTCGCTTGCGATGGGCAACTAACTAACTAGCTAACTAACTAAATAACTATAATGAAGGTTGAGCATGGGGAATGCTATCACATTCCATTGAAATTACATAGCATTAGAAAAATCAAAGTAGACGCCAGTAACACCCCAATGTAGAAGGGGGGTGTCTTGGAAAAAAGTATATAAGTAAATATCTTCTTTCCTTTTGTTTTTTTTGTCCTGTTTGTGCCTTTCAGTGTCAGTTTATGAAGAGGTTTCTTGACTGGGAACTAGTATGTGTTTCGTACATGGGGAGCTTTACTGCTTCTGTAATTTCTCTTATCCATCTTCTGCTTGGGCGGCCCTTGGCTTTGTATCTATTGTATCTGTAAAGCAATGCTTCTGAGGGATACTATCTGGTGTTAGGCATGTCATGTGGTCGAACCATTTCGTTTGTTGTCTCTTGATGAGGTTTAGCTCTGGTGTCATACCTACTTGTCACCTAATGTCTTCGTTTATGATTCTATCCATTTTATTACTCCAAGCATTCTGTGCAGGCATTTCATCTCTGTTGTTAACATGTATCTTTTATCTTTGTTAATTTCCAATTCTGGCACTGATAACACAATGTGGGTAGGAAAACTGTGTTGTATAGCGTTCTTTTTGTATCGACTGTCACATGCTCACATTTTAATATTGGGGACATTAGCCCAATGATTTGACTTGTTTTATTACATCTGTTTTGGATTTTGGTGTCGCTTTTGCCCTGTCTGCTGAGATTATATTATCCAGTTATGTGAAATGGAATTTTTCACCTGTTTCACTTGTTGTTTTTGTATGAATATTGCTGTTTCTATTTATTTTCTTGCAATCGTCATAACTTTGGTTTTCTCTGTGTTGATTTTCATACTATAATCCTTACAGACCTCATTAAGATTGTTGATATGTTCCTGCAGTTGTTGTTCTGAGGTTGTTATTAGTGCTTGGTCATCAGCAAAGAGAAATTCATTCAAGTGATCACTGATGTTGTTTTCCTCACTGGATTTTTTACATTGCGTCTATATATTTGATAAACAGTAAAGGAGAAAGTACACAACCTTGCCATATTCTGAATGTAATTTGAAATTTTCCTAAATATCCTGTGTTTGTTCTT